>OZ025299.1:233406694-234606694 GCA_964019185.1 Maratus speculifer | reverse complement strand
GTGTATCGTAAAAATCATGTGTTATTTGTATATTTTTATTATAAAAGTAGAAGAAAATATCATTTCATTCAAACGATTATTTTTATGTAGTTATATATGTTTATAAATATTTTCATTGGGTAAAAAAAGAAAATTAAGTTATTAACGGTGACTGGAACATCTAAAAGATCTTATAAAATATTGAAATTGCTATTAAGAATAATGAATGCTCACTTAATTGCCGCGACTAAAATTGTTACATAGATGCTGTGAGCTGTCTTTGAGAGTATTTGTTCAAAGAATGAATATAAGGCTCCCTTAATTCATAGGATACTGTTCCTATACTAACAAGGTAACCACTTTTTGTGTTGCTCGTACCTAGCGCCGAGACCTGGTGCATTTTGTAGCCCTATACATAAAAGTTAGAGAACCGATAAAAATTCCCTGTTGAAATCATATTTTTTTATGTACTTTAATTTTTATTATTGGATTTCTATTTATATTACGCCAAAAATGGGTTTAAGTTACCAAATATGGAACTACGAATTTTTCGCTTGCATTATTTTGTGGCTATGACATTCGGTTAGGGTTGCCGGAAAACTCTACTTTTGAAAATACGCCATTTTTTCCCGCCAGAACCGTTAATACAATGTCGTAATTTTTCAAAACCAAATCTGTAGGTTTTTGCAGGAATTTTTTAACTTTTCAATATTTTATATTTATTATCAAATAAATTATATTTTTCTTTTTTTTAAAAACCTATGTAAATAGTCCTATAAGTGGCCTCGAAAATAGCATTTTCAGAAAGTTATGCTGCTGCGAAATCAAAAAATATGACTAGCAGAAAAAAATTTTAGACTCTCAAACTAGGCTTTAAAATGCACCAAGTTTCAATGCTAGGTGAGAGCAACGCCAAAAATGGTTCCCTTATAAGTGTAAAACGGAGGATTATTACAGAGCTGCCAACTTCTACGCCTATTTAAATCACATAAACATGTTTGGAACCAAAAAAAAAAGTTTTAGTAAAATGTATGCCAAATATATTCAATGTTATGATTACACTCCATATTCTCAATTATCTACTAAAATTTCTGTTTCTGATATGTTTATTCGTCTTTAAATAGGCGTAGTAGTTGGCAGGCATGTTATTATAATTAAAATTCACTTATTCAAAAGTCTAACAATAGTACTAGAGCTCGACACGAACCAAAATTTCACTAGTGTATCTAGATAAATTGAGAATTACAAGTGAAACTGAAAATTGGAAAAAGCAGCGGTCTCATAGTTCGCTAACAGCAGTTAAGATTTAAAAGAGTGAGCTTTAATTCGCAAACAAGTACATTTTGCTAGAACAAAACAAAATTTAAACGAAATATTATAAAACAAGATTTATTTAAAAACAAAAACTTGAAAAATATATAAGCATTATTTTGTGTATAAACAATTATATACAAAGAGCCAACTGTACAAAAGAGCTTGAAATATAAATGTTCTATAACAACCATTTTTAAAAAAAAAAAATCCAAATAATACTTTGAGCAATTTTATGTAGGATTCACACAACTAGTTTCTAAATTTACAAATTTAGAAAACTGAAGTCAAACACATCCACTATTTTATTGCATAAGTTCTATGGAAGGATACTTCAGCACTTGGGTAAATGCAACTAAAGTGCAAAAAACAACTCTCAGGTGCAGTAAAATTTTTATTCAGATTTACACCGAAATTCAAATAAAAGCACTAAAAACATTTTTATAGTAAACTAAAAGCTCTCACAATTTTGTGCTTCATAAAGGGAAGGAAAAGTAGTCTAAGCTCTCAAAATTTACCCATTGATACAAACATGCAACATTTTATTCGATTCATTTCAAAAATTCTTCGATTTCGATTAATTTCGATATATAACTGTCCTTTTCAGTCCTTCACAGTGAAGTCCAAGCATCTAGCCATCCCGTCCAGCAGTATTTCTAGGTAAACTTGAAAAGTCGCTGTAATATTAAGGAAATAAGTTTTTGTTCAAATCGGGAGAAGGGGTTTTTGAGTATTCTGTGATAAGTCGATAATTTATTCCTCCATTATTGTCCCAGTATTCCTGTCCATTACAACGAAAACCAACGCTGAATTCAACAACTTCGTATCTAGTAGCAACAGGCGATATTTTAAAATTGAAGTGAAACGTATCATATTTATTTGTTTTCACAACTGTAGTGCTAGGTCCCTGGTAAGTGCAAGGAATATCTTCGTATGACAGCCACCTATCAAAAGTAACTCGCAGAAAAACGTCCTTTTCGAAAGCCAAATTTTTTACTTTGATTACTCCAGTAAGGTAATCATCAGTACCTTCTTTAATTGAAATAGATTCTAAAGAAACCATGTTGGTTTCAAGAGCTTCTTCCAATTTTTCATCTGACCACGGGGGGTGATCGAAGGATAATTTCCATTTCTTTTCTTTCACAACACTGCGTTTTCTGCTACCAATTAAAAGTGTTATCACGTCATCTGCCCATTTTGGTGGACTAGGTGAATCAATTTCTCGAACTTCTACAAGTTTGAAGCCTTTGTCGTCAGCAAAGCTCACTTTCTTCTTGCGAGTACCGTAAAATTCTGAACTGGTAGCTACTTTGTTCTCTGTTTTATATAGAGAAGGACTCGAAAAAGCACCGTGCTCGGACTTTTTATAAAAGGAATTTTGGAGTTTGACAAGAGGACTGGGTACACAATGATTTCTGCGAAATGATAAGCTGCGATCATACGCGTTATCGCAATAATTTGTGCTGTCATCAGACGAGTACTGGAAGAAACCGTGTTCAGACGAAGAGAGAAGCATTTCCAAATCCACAGGCATTTTGATTGTCAAACCTCAGTTTCTCTGAACGTCAGGATGAAGCTACCTGAAATATACATAAGAGAAGAACATCATTAGTATTAAACATCAAATAGGTGTACTCAATATTTTATTTACAAATTCTACAGAGTGAGTCAAGTCCTTAAGGGGACAGTTCACTTTTAAAATTTTTAGAACTTATCATTAAATCTGCAAAAAAATACAAAATAGCTCAAGATAAGCGATTATACATTTATAATATATATCGAATATCATTTGTTTATGATTCAAGTTGCAGCAAACTGCCATTTGTTGGACCAGAGTGAAACAATTGACTGTTGTAACTAGATTATTCAACATGACTTATGCCTTAATTCACTCTGAAAAATACACAAAAAATTCTTTTCTGTATAAATAAGACTCCCGCAGGTGATTGGCTGAGCAGTTGTTCGAACCTAAATCCCATGGGGAAGGCTTGGTGTATTATAAAGTGCAATACCTATTTTAAAAAAAATAATCAAATCGTCCAGTATAACTCGAAAGTGCAATTAAAATATACCATCAGTGGGATATAGTATGTTTTGCAATTTCGACAAGTTCGAAACCATATAAGCTATCTCGCAATGTTATACTGAAATTATATAACACAAAGGAAGCCCAAATGACATGCAATATTTCTATAACTAAGAAAAATCTTATCTGTTCTTATTTTGCTGCTACTGCATGGACAGTAAAAATGCTACGGTTTATATTATAACAATTATTTTACATTGTTTGTTATATATTTACATTGAATAGTTTGATAAAATCAATTTACATGCAGATCGATATTTATGCAATATATATATTTATATAGCCAATTACATGATCGTTCCTATCATTTTGCACCTCAGTGTATGCTAGCTTTAGGCATTTGAAGGTTAACTAGGAAACTAGGATAAAGGAATTAACTCAGGGATTTACACTGTATTAAAAGTAAGGCAAGATCTGATTTTTTTTCAACCGGCAATACTTAAAATTCTCCTTCAAGTGAAGGAGATTAAATGGGGCGCATTGTTAATCTGGCGGTCATTATACTCGCGATTCAGATCTGAAAACCATTTTTAAAGTTAAATTCTGAAAATCGAATTCTAGAGCTTATACCAATATTTACTTTATGTTCCACAAAACGGTTAATTTATAGAAAGGGGTATTATTTAAATTTTTAAGTTTAATGTAGGTGAGACTGGGGCACATGTGAACAGTTCACATAAACATATCTGTCTCACAACTGGGTTAATTTTCATAAACAAAAACTACTCAATATAGTAAACAGAACTTTTTTTTTTTTTACATACGGTAATTTTTTTTAACTACCTTTATAGCTCTTACCTTATTTAATAGTTATGTAAATTCAAAAAACTGTTCACATGTGCCCCAACGGTGGGGCAGTTGTGAACACACGTGAAGCACATGTGAACACATAGGAAAATTATCCTTTGACATGTTTTTTATTATCTTATTAATGTTACCATAATCATTTATACTATCTGCTAAAATTCACCATAAAGGAAAAAAAAAATATCTGTATATTTCTCTAGTTTCTGGGTGATATGTTTAAGCAAAAGATTATAACATGAAAATAAGATTAATGAGGGGGGGGAGCGTTGATGACTGATAAAATATTGTCGCAATAAAATAAACAAGTTTGAAAATTTCACGTGAACGTAGCAAATGAGGTGCGTTCGTACGATAACGAAGTTTTAAAAATATTCAGATCTTGCTGATATAGTAGAGCGTACTCCGGATACAGTATAGTAGTCGAAATCTTTACGTTTCTGTAAATATGCAGGAAGCAATTTTTATTGCACCTCAGCAACGTATATCTTATTCATAAAATGTGAAATAGTTGAATACAATTAAAACACGTCCCAAACAATGTTTCCCCGTATAGCATTATGTAGTGGAATACTTTTGTGTGGCCCTGTAGTTTAATAATAAAAATTCTTTGCATCACAGATTGTACAGAATGCCTATTTTAGTATATATTTCATAGATTCATGCCAATTCTATTGTGTTCGAATGAGTGTAACATCATTAAAATGCATTTGAAACTTTTTCCCCATTGACCGTAATGTAATGAAATACTTTTGACTGTCCCTGTAAATGATCTATGTATCCGACTTTCATAACGTTTGAAATGACTCGACAAAATTACGTAATAATTATATGTTTTACATTTCAAACGATTAAAATGCATTTGAAACTTTTTTCCCTATTGACCGTAATGTAACGGAATCCTTTTGATTGTCTCTGTAATTGATCTATCCATCCGATTTTCATAAAATTTGAAATGACTCGACAAAATTATGTTATAATTATGTATTTTAAATTCCAAACGATTCGGTTGGGTAGTTTTTGCGTTGTTATATGCGGACAGACGGATATGCGGACAGACAGATGGACGGACTGAGCGACAACAATAGGTGCTACGTATTTACATAATTACGAACGCACCTAAAAATTAAACTTGAAAAAATAATTAAAGCATTTCAATTTTGCTTATGGGTTGTTGTTTGAGGGAGATTTTTGGGAGGGGGCATTTAAATAATATTTATCAGAAATCTGCCGAAATGCGAAAGATTCTCACCCCTATATTTGTCTTACTTACCTCTAAATTAATGATTAAAAAAGTATTTTCCGATCATAAGCTCCCTCCAAATTTAATTTATTTGCTTTTGAAAGGGGCGGGCGGGAGTCTACAAATTTTCTTCAAATTTCTGTAGAATTTCTGTAGAAAGTGGCGATTTTTTGAGATAATCTTAAGATTATTTTTAATGGGGACGGATCAAAGAATGATGTTTGGACTCAGAAATTTTATTTAATAAAATTTAACTTAAAAATCTGGCAAACTAACTTAAAAAAATCCGTAGCTGTACAGATATATTTACTTAATTTCTCTATTACATTTTTTACGCATATAACGAGCACATCATTTGTGTTATCTGTAATTTAAATGACGTAAAATTTGAAGCAATAGCACTCTCCAGATATCTGAAATGGATACCTCGCATTTTTTTATATTAATCTTGCATATTGCTGAGTTTAACAAATCATAAATAAATCCGGTGATTTCCCCTTCCCCCATCCAACAATGAGTTGATTCACGCGTAAAACTAGAAGTCGAGCCCGACATCATGTGTAAATGATCTTGATAATCGCAGACTAAATTCATGCTTTTAATTGTTCATTTGTTCCGCAATAGTAGATAATAGCGAAACGGAATGATGCAATTTATTCTCTGTCAGTATACTAACATTCACAGTAATACCGCTTGCGTTCATTAGAAAACAAAGCAGGAAGCTGCGAAAACTATCACAACGAAAAAAAATTATCAAAAGAGGAATATTAAGAGCAATTGACGTAAATAGAGTGAAATATTGAGATATGCTGAACTTTTAACGTATACTGAATTACTGAGCAGGATCGGAACTTTGATTTTCTGTTGTCTGTGCAAAAAAATAAATAAAAAAAAAGCGCCTTTTGATATAAAAGAGAAGAAAAATTCTCGCATTAACGCATGAATTATTTGCACAGATTACAATATTACGTGTCTTTTTAGCCTATTAGATAGTATACTTTCGTCTATCTTATATGCTTACGTTACATTTTAACCAAAACATCAAAATTACGGTCAGTCACAAAAATTCATCTAACTACTGTTAAATATGGATTAACATCGGTTACAAAAAATATATGGGTGATTCTCAAAATAGGGGAAAATTTCAAAATTGAAATGTTAAAAAAATTACTGTTAGCAAAATTTCTGAAAAAATAGGCGTTGTTAATATAGTATTAGGTATACTTTACATGTAGTCAGCAGAGCTAAATATTTAAAAATTAACTTAAAAAAATAATTAGTATTTTTTGAGCCATGCTAATGACAAAACAAATTGCATGGAATAAATATATTAAGAAATTTTTATTTTCTGCCTGTTTAAATATTTTTTTCTATATTTATTAGCCTTCCTTTTCAGCAAATGGTTTCCATTTTTACATATATACATATAAGGAGAATAAAAACATTACCAAAGAGCAAACTTTGTTTACATGAGCAACATTCTGACACTAACAATGTAAGAAGCTGTCTTAGTGATTTTCTGACCGATTTAATGCATATTTTAGGGATAATAAATATAATACCTAAATTTATATGTAAAATTAAATTTTATAAAGGATACAATATAAGCACTGGTTACATTTATGCACATAGGAGTCTTTAGCATGGACAGAAAGACCATGCCAATGACACTGATATTTGTCCATGCTAATGACAAATTTTAATTTAAATAAGAATATGAGCCATAATATAATCACAATGCAATAGTCCTTTCTGGGGCTTTTTAAAACACAAAAGTTCTCTGCAAATAAGTAAAATAAAAATTTTAACTATAAAATAAACATGAAAATTATTATCCATTCTAATGACATACAATTGATGTACGCCCCTAATATTCAACTTATATTCTTAAAATACAATACATGCTTCTATTTTCAGGCTGGAATAAAATGGCTACTTAATGCCATGGAGAAACTTTATATTTTCAAACTATTGTCATTTGTGAAAATGAAATTTTGATTAATAACCAGCTGTTATAGTATGATCTTGTTTTGAAAATAGAATATGGAGGACAAACTTTAATTCTTTTTTTATATACTATAATTTTATTTTTAAAAAGAAATTTATTGAATAAATCCTCTCCTTGATTAATTTAAAGAAAGAATAACATTTGTTTTATTTTATAAACATGATATTAACTCTTGAAAAATGCTAGTATACACAAGGCACAGCTGCTGTGGACATCCATGCTAATGACATTTTGAACATTTATTATGTTATTTTAATGTGTTTTTACCTAAAAAATGAGTAATTCTTGAGTGCAAATAATGAATAATATTAAGACAAACATATCCAAATATAAAAACATGACAGAAAACCTCTCAATTTTTTTGTATGCCGAAAGACATAAATTGTCCCCTATTTTGAGAATCACCCATATATAAATGCTCCATAAGAGAAGGTAAAATAAAAGCATCTACGCATTCTTAGGTAATAAAATTCATAGTTTCACAGAGAAATATTTTATTTGGTTATTAGAATTCTAATACAGGGCACTCTTGAGGGTGTCCAATGGACAATTTCTAAACTCTTAGTCATATACAGGGTGAGTCATAAATATTGAAACAATAGGCTATCTCCTCAAATACTGTCCCTAGACCCATACTTCCAGTTGCAAAAATTCATAAAAAAAGGTGAAATTTCTAATAAGATAAGTTGCAACTCCATGGAGGGTCTATTTGAAAAAAAAAGTAAATTAAATTTTTATACGGCCCCCGTAGGGCAAAATTCCCAATTAGGAAATTATTCTTTATCCATTCCTAAATTGAACCAAACAAATTTAATCTCCGTATCTAAAAATCCCACAGAGATATTAAATCCCAAAATCCTCAAAAATTTCTGACTTACCAATTTTCCCTGCCTCTAAAACTGTGATTTCTTGACTCAATTTCAACGCTTGTTAGGGAACATTCACAAATTGCAATTTAATAAAAATCGGTTTAAGATAGCGCTTTTTCTTTGGTCATAAAATAGCAGCGTATAGTTTTTACGCTAAATTGGTATACCAGACGTCTGCCCGGGTCAAAATATCTAGGTCAGGTCCCAAACCGACCCATAGGGGAAAAAGTTCGGCGTGGCCTAAAAAAAATGTCAACATCATAATCCGTACCGGTCTGGAAAATAGTTTAAATCATAGACCGGTTCAGTCGCAAATTTCTACATAGTTTTTTAATTCGGCGTGGGAAATGTTTCATATGGAGGAGTTCTGACCAAAAAATTCGTTTATAGCTTTTTGTATTTTTTTTATATTTATACTTTTTATTATTAAAGAAGCGCCAAAGGCTGTAATATATTTATTTTATCAATGAATCTATTTATATGTAAATGTTTCACTTATATTTTAATATCGTTAATCAATATCCCATGCGTTGGAGACTCTGAAAAATGTTATACACTAAAACTTTTTAAGACGGAATCACATAGGAAAGAAAAAATACGTTATAGACAGATGCTCTCCCTAGAAGATGTAATTGGAGCTTATTTTCTTTTCAGGTACTATTGCATTTACTTTGCATGGATCAACATATTTTCCGTTTAAGACAGAATTCCGTCATAGGCAGATTTTTTTTCACTGGTTTTATTGTATTTAATTTTTTTAGCCTTTAAGTAATCTATTTAAAAAAATAAATTTTAAAGTTTTTTTTTCTTTTTTGTAAAATAAAAATTTTAAAATCTATATGTTTTTCGTAAAAAATTCGATTGAGCCGAATTTTATTTATTTTATGCACGTATTAAGTCAGTCAGAGACAGTGATTTTAATACGGGTTTTGTCGAGACCGGGTTTGAAAATTTCATCCAGAGTGAACCTAAGTTGAAGGAAGTATATCAGAACATTAAAGCAAACAAACACATAAAACAGAAAGCCCTCTCATTTTGATAACCCAGCACAAACATAATACTGTATGTTATGTGTTATATGTTGTATGTTAAAAAAAAAAAAGGCCTAGAATTTTTTTTTCTTTTGCCAAAAAAAAAAAAAAAAAAAATTGTTTGTATATGTTTTATGTCTTTTAGCAGTGTGCGGTAGTCGCACAACATCAGCTGTAACCATGGCCCGCAATAGGAGCCCCGCAACATATGAATTGCATGCACAACGAATATCAACAACGGTTCAGCAGGTTGTGCAATATGACATAGTAAGAAGCTTCAAACGCCCCCGACACTGCTTGTCTGTCCACTGTGTTGTGTTATAAAAAAAAATATATATATATATATATATATATAAATAAAGGTCTAGAATCCCCTAATACAAAAAAAAAAAAAAAAAAAAAAAAAAAAAAAACTGCTTTTATTTTAAGTTTTTTATTTATTATTTTAAATTTTTTTTAACTCTTTATTTAACTATTTTTTTTATTTTATTATTACTAATTTTTATTTATTTAATTATTTATTTTTGACAGCTCGCCTCTTTATTTGGTGCAGTAGGACTCTGTCCGCACAAAATACCGGACCCGCTCTAATGGGGCAACCCAGGGAGCCAGTTTTTCTCGGTGGGGTACGGTAGAAAGGTGGGTTCTTGTCTCTCTCTCTGCAACGCTCTCGTTTGCCTTGCTATTTGGCGCAAAAATTTTCCTCCATCAGCGGTACGACTTAGCTTTTCGGCCATTTTCTGTTTTTTTTTTTTTTTTTTTTAATTCCCTCAAAAATTTTCCAACACTCAGCTAAGTTCAGTACCATTGTTTAGGCTCAAAAACATCCAGTCCCATTTCGTCTGGTAAGATGAGTACAAGGTGTGCGGCAACAAATCACAAAGTTAACCCAATGTGCAATAAACCACAAAGATTATCAACAAAGCACTTAACCTAAACAGCCGACCCGGGTACTTGTCTTAGTGGTTCGCCACTTTGCCGGCAAAAATTACATCATGTACGCTAATGGCGCCTGGTGCATGTAAAATCCGTCGTGGGTGCAAAGTCCTCCAAGTTACCTGTGAATTATACCTCTGGAGGTGCCTTGCCAGGTGAAGGTCTCGTCATCTGATCAAGGCTCTAAATTACGAGACCATCTTGCGAAGCCAATTACAGTTCAAACCACAAACAGGCGAAACAAAGTATGCTCAACGACAAGCAAGTACTGCAGAAATGATGGCATGCGTAGCAAAGAAATCAGGTTTATTGCCGCTATGCGGCAATTAGGCGGTCGACCGCCCCGATACCAGGTATCTAACCCGTTAAGCTGAGATAACTCGGCAGGTAGGGGCCTGGCCATCGGTTAGAAAGAAAGAAAGTTGAAGGAAGTAGTCCTCTCCTTTATGAAAAGTGCGCTAAGCCCGGCCCTCTGGAGGACGATAAAAAGCCTGAAGTTGTTAGAGATAAATTTAAAAAGAGAAAAAAAAGACAATCTGCATCTTAGAAAAAGCAGTTTTTTTAAATAACTGACGGACATTTAAACAATACACTTCGTTTTTCTGCATAATAAATTTTTTATCCTCGATTTCTTGTCTTTAAATTATTAAATGTTAAGAATTTTTAAAAGAAAAAAGAACATGAAACGCGTCCTTTTTGATTTATTTACATTAGTTTATTTTCGGCAAATTTGAAAAAATGTTTACTTTTGAAAAAATGTTTGCTTTTGAAAATATGATTTTTTTAAAGTTATATTATTTTTTCAATAAACATTTTTAATAGTTTTAAAATTAATATAAAAAAAACCTTGGAACAAAACTAAAATCAGATTTTCATCTTTAATTAAATGGAAAGAAATTGAAATCTGATGAATAATGTTACGAGTTATAACGATTTTTGATTGTCCCATTTAAACCAGTACTAACCGCATGAAACTTTTATAAATTGTATGAGAAATTTTAGAATGTGATTTTCTTAGCAAATTATAAAGCTAACCATCACAAAAAAAGAAAGAAATCAAAATTCTAACTCAAGAAATAGATTTTTTACGCGTTTTCTAGAACTGTTAAAGTAACATTGTTTTTTGAATTGCGCGCATTTCAATTTGTGTCTAATCCCTTAAAACCTGACGAATTTTTTAAACGGCTATAACTTTGCGAATTTTGGAGATATGAAGATGCGACTTTTTGTGTCTTATTCAGGACTGAATAAGGAAAGTTTTCCTAATTGGAATTTGTCCTACGGGGGCCGTATAAAAATTTAATTTTCGTAACTTTTCAACTAGACCCCCCCATGGAGTCGCAATTTCTCTTATCAAAAATTTCACATTTTTTTATGAATTTTTGCTATTGGAAGTATGAGTCTAAGGGCAATATTTAAGGAGATAGCCTATTGTTTCGATATTTATGACTCACCCTGTATATATATAATTACAATTACAAAAATGTTCTAAATGAGGTAAAGAAATACTTTAAAATTGATTTGGGTCAATAAAAACATTTCTTAAATTATGAAATTTAATTTTTATACGATCCCCGGCCTCTAAATTACATTTCGTGAAATTTTCTTATTGCGCTGACAAGCAAGACAAAAAGTCCCGTTCATATAACTCTAAATTTTACCGAGTTAAACTTTAAAAATGCACAACTTAAATCATTTTTCTACATTTGAACACGATCGAGTTCAGCCGTGCATTAAAAGGTCATATACAAAGGGCTTAACACATTCGCTGCCGCTCACGCGCTAGTGCGTGAATTTCCCATTCATTTAACACAGAGGGCGGAGTTATCGACAGCGAACGTGTTAAAGTATTCGAAGAACTTATTTCGTAGGTTTCTGCGCTTTGGAAAAAATAATTCAAGCGTTACAATTGATTTAATTTTTATTAAGTTCGAGATTCGCTAAAGTAATAGTATTCTTACATATGTAAGAATACTATTACATAAAACATGTATATGTTTTAGTTTATAAAAATTTGAGACTATCTTTTTATTTCTTTTAACAAGAATTTTCTTGTTTTTAAAAGTTTTATTTCACTTCAATGATTGTATGTATGTTTTTCCAATTCAAAATATGCATCACATTTTAACTCTCTCTCCTTTATCAAATCGAGATTAAATTTTACTACTGACATAAATCCAATGACAATTCAATAATATTATGAATTTCAGTGGTTACCATTTATACTTATTTTACAGGATAACACAAAAAAAATCAGAACAGATTACTCCCCAAGAAGTTTTAAATAAGGTAAAGCAAGATTTCGATGATTGTGTTTTTAACTTATGTATTTAGCATTGAAGCTGAAAATTACCTTAATTTTAAACCACCATGTCAAGATTTTTCTCAAATCATAAATTTTCAAAATTAAAAAATAACAAAAATTGGATATAACAAAATAGAGGAAATGACAGTGCTTTTTAAACGTTGATAATTGACATATGTAATTTTTAGCACCGAATTCCAAAATGACCTTCATTTTTAATCATCACGTTAAACTTTTTTGCAAATCTAAAATGTCTAAGTTAAAATGTAGCGAAAATCTAATACTATAAAAGAGATGCAAAAAGTTTTTATTTTATTTTATTTAATTCAATATATATATTTCTTTTTTACTTATACTGGGTTTTTTACAGATAAATAGCTGATATGTTAGATGAAACGGAAGGAGGCGGTTCTATTTCAACTTTGAAATTTACAATTTTCGAAAAATTTCTGACAGTATAGTTAAAAAAGAAGGCCACTTTCAGATTCAACGTTAAAAAATGCATGAAAAACAAGTATAAAAAGTAAAAAACAATTATAACATCTATTTTATCATAGTATCATATTTTCGCTATTTGTTTTTTGTTTTAGGTTTTCGTACTTAAAAAGTAAAAAAGGAACTTCATAAGATCTCTTGTGTCTATTACAGCCATTTTACTCGTAAACTATGAAACGTGGTAAATTCAAATTGGGGGGAGTAATAAAGATTATTTACCCCGATATTTACAGATTATTAAATATTTACAAATATATTTAAGAGAAATATAATAGGCTAATTAAGCTGAATGAAAACAAAAATATTTTCTTTGTATATCGAATGTGTGAAAACTTTCGTTACGCTGAACCCAAAAAAACATTTAAGTATTATATTTTCAAATATATCGTCAAAAATGTAATACAAAAATGTGTCCCTCCCCATTCCATACACAGTTGACAAAAGAAGCATTAGAACAATGTGAAAATTTTAGTTTTCTAGGTAATAAAGTGAAAAAATGGCAAAATCAATTGATATAATAGTATTTTTTACGGAGCATTGAATAAGCAATCAAAAATTATTTAAAATAAATATGCTATTTTTATAAATTAAAAAAACGAGATTCGCACTGTAAAAAAAGTATTAGAACAAAATAAAAACAAACATGCAAACGATAATGTAGCCTTGTTAAATTTTTTAAAGTTATCCTCTCACGTGTCAAGGTCCTATCAAGGATACTTAACTTGCTGACAATTTAAAATAATTTACATGCAAGTTTTTTGTCATGGCACCCAAAGCAAAAGAGATTCCACTTGCAAAAAAAGAGCAAATTGTTTATCTGCATCATAGTGGAGAAACATTCCGCAAAATTTCAAGTATGTTAAATGTGTCATTGTATGCAATTCATAATATTCTTAAAAAGAAAAGAGACTAATTTTGTGGATAACAGAGAAAGATATAAAGACCAAGCAAGCCTACTGCGAGAGAAAGACAAGTGTTTAAAGATGCTCTAAAAATCCAACTGAAAGTGCAAGGATGTTGGCCGCAATTATCTAATCAATATCAGGAAAGATTACATAGATTATATTACACTTTGCATAGTGCTGGTGTAAAAGCAATATGGCCAAGAAAGAAACAGTTTATTTCAGAAATCTACGGAAAGAAATGTCTAGAATTTACCAAAAAATATATAAAATCAAAACAGAGTTCTAGAAAAGATTTTCTCCGGTGATCGCAAGCTCGTTTTTTAGACCAAAACACGGACTCGCTGTTTGGAGAAAAAAAGACGCTGCTTTAGAACCTCAAAGTACATTTGCGAATTAAAGAAGAAAATTTTGGTTGAATCAGAAATGATAACGATATCGAAAGATAACCCCGCTTCCCCTAGACATACATTTCGATATCATGTGCCCGACACTCATTCCCTCCTAGAATGATAACGTTATGCATTATATAGTCAAAGATGACCGGCCAATTGCGATTTTAGACATTTTTTTAAATATCTAAAAAAATACATGATGAATATGATGAATTATCCTGAAAATCCAGGTGTGTAAATACAATTGTACAGGTCATATATTTTCATAGAGATTTTTTTCCGAAACTCCATAGGGGACCGTCAACAAATTGAAAAAGAACGAATAGATTTTGTATAACCCTGTACTAATGTAGCCAAAAGGGCTCAGATTGTAGATTATGATTAAATGGCTTATTTTAATAAGCTGTGAATATTTTTATGTGAATAGCATGTATACTCGTAGAGAAATTAAGGTTTTTATAAAAACAGTCCACAATTTTTCCAAGTTTTTTGCTTATAATTTGCAGAGTTTTTAATATAAAATAATGTTCATTTCTGAAAATATGACAAACAGCATTGCATATAATACCCTGTAATCAGAATTAAAAAATAATAAAAATTGTATGAAAAATGAGTAGGTTTACTAAATTTTTCACTGCGCATGCGTCAACGATATAAAAAATTTATTTGAGGGGTTTCATCTAAATATAGTAGTACGTGCCATATTGTGTATTCTATATTGACACTAATCAATGGATATATGGATACAACTCCTCGTCTTCTTGCTTCATTTTGGGAATAATGGATTTTCAGCTTATTCTATCAACGATTATTTTCAAGCTATGATTTTGAGAATTTCACAAAAGTTGCTCTATAGATCTATCTAACACAATATATAAATGAAATTTTGATATCGTTGACGCATGCGCAGTGAAAAATTATTTAGTAAACCTGCTCATTTTTCATACAATTTTTATTATTTTTAACCGACTTCAAAGAGGAGGTTATGATTTCGGCCTGTATGTATTTGTTGTTCACGCATAACTTTTGCAAATATGAACCGATTTTGTTTGAAAGCGTATAGGGCCCAGGTGGTCCCATTTGAATTTCATAAATGTCTGATGATTAGAACTTTTTTAAAAATATAAACTTTAAATTTCAAATTCATTTTGAAGCAATCGACCCATTAGAAGCGTTTAGTTTTCATGCTTTTATATTACACATTGCACTGTAAAAAAATTTACCCTTTTGCTGCATCGTCACTCCATCGCTTTTACAGATAGTTCTGTTTTGACAAATAAAAATGCTCCATAATGCAGCGAAGGATTCGTTTCCTATAAAAGCGATGGAGTGACGATGCAGCAAAAGGGTCAAATATTTTAATGTGTGTAAAAAATTTGACCCTTTTGTTGCATCATCACTCCACCGCTTTTATAGAAAACGCTTACTTCAGCCTATTATAGAGCATTCTCATGGGTCAAAAGAGCGGGGGAATGAAAATGCTGCGAAAGGGTCAATTTTTTTACAGTGCACTTTCATGGACACACGATCTTTTCAAAGTGTAAAATCCTAACAGGACAAAGGTCGGGATTCACATAAATTTTGCGCTGTTTGTGAAACGAGATTGATTAGTAAGAAAATATATTTAAAACAGCGAAAATTTTGCAAAAATTCAGGCTTCTGATTGGTTAATCTGGTACAGCGCAAATTCTACCTGGACTCTGCCCAAGTTCTCTTATCCACCAAACTGGAAGTATAGCATCTACACTGTAAAAAATATGACTATTTCGCTGGATCGTCACTCCACCGCTTTTATAGAAAACGACTACTTCAGGCTATAATGGAGCATTCTCATTGGCCAAAAGAGTGATATTCTATAAAAGCGGGGGAGTGACGATGTAGCCAAATAGTAATATTTTTACAGTGTAGACAATGTAATACCAAATCCCGCAGATGTCGCTGTGATCGACACTTTGGAATTCAGTAGCATCGTTTCACATTTAAAGGATACGAATTTTTGGCACTGTTTGATAGCAGATTTCCCCTCCATGTATTTTAGACACTGTTCTTCATACAATGAAAAGTTCTCAAAAATGAAGATCTATGATTGGACAATCTTGTTTTGCTAAACAGAGAATAATCCTTCTGGATCCTATCCACTGTTGCAGAGATGCGAGTTTTTTCTAAAATACGAAATCTTAGCTGGAACAATTCTCGTATCCACCAAAGTAAATGATCCACATCGGTATCTACACTGTTAAAAATCTGCTGCATTTTGTTGCAACGCACTCCCCTGCTTGTATAGAAAACGGTTACTTGGCCGTGAAATGGGGCTTTCTCATTGGTTGGAATAGAGATATTATATACAAGTGGTGGAGTGCGTTGCAACAAAAGCAGCAGATTTTTAACAGTGTACAGTCATGAGAAATAGGTATCAAAAAACTGAAAATTTATCTCTAAAGAGTCTTATACGTGAAAGCACAAGTGTCTGAGTATCACATGCTTATTATGCCTGATTCAATAAGTGTTTAAAGTGCAATGCTATTGTGTATGTACACTGTAAAAAATATGACTATTTTGCTGCATTGTCACTCCCCCGCTTTTATAGAATATCACTCTTTTGGCCAATGAGAATGCTCCAGGATAGCCTGAAGTAGTTATTCGTTTTCTATAAAAGCGGTGGAGTGACGATGCAGCAAAATAGTCATATTTTTTACAGTGTACAATGTCTTTAGATTTACATTTAGACAAATATAAATGAATAAAAATTTGGATCCATTAAAATTAAGCTATTTAACTTCTTGCACTCAAAAATCAAATATCGTTTTGGCGACTACAGTCAAGTTCTGGAATAGAAATTCTTAAATTTTCTGTACTTTGGAAAACCGCGTCTTTCAAAGAACAGTCTTAACTGGAAATGTTGCTACTTTCATATAGAAACATGTTGAATGATGGTGTGATTTTGATATCTTCCTTTTTAGTTTTTATGACTGAAAGATGTATTTCAATTCGTATGAACATATATAATTACTTTGCTATGCATCAAATCATGGAAGAAACTTGACGCGCTCTGGTTGTGTAAGGTATTTAACTGTCAAAAATATCCTGAAAAATTACCTCTGTTTTAAAGGCTATCTATTTTCTGACCAATGAAAACACTCCATGGGCGTTTATAGATCGTTCGCATTAGTCAGAAAATAGATACACTGTTAAAAATCTGCTGCATTTTGTTGCAACGCACTCCCCTGCTTGTATAGAAACCGGTTACTTGGCCGTGAAATGGAGCTTTCTCATTGGTTGGAATAGAGATATTATATACAAGCGGTGGAGTGCGTTGCAACAAAAGCAGCAGATTTTTAACAGTGTAGCTTTAAAAACAAAGATAATTTTTCACAATATTTTTAATGAAGTACTGATGTATTGTTAGTTTTTGAACGCCCGTTTTCGAAGTCTGTAGATTTCAATGTGGAACTTAGAGTTTGCTGGTTGCGGCAAATTTCAGAAACATTAAATCTTAACTGGACAAGTTCTCACATCCACTAAAGCGAAAATAGACATCGATACCAAACGGCATCCGAAATAATTATTGAAAAGATGAAAATTCTTTAGTATATATTTTGTTCCGGAGTAAAATATTATCTCTACACATCAATACACAATAAAGCGCATAGCTATGTGTAACAAAACTACCTTTAGATTCAGATTTGGTTACCGGATTAGACACCAGAATGACTTCAGATTTTGTTTATGTATGATTCCTTGATGTGAATATGATGACACATGGAACACAGTACATGATAGGTTGAAACGATTCTGGACAAAAACGAGTCACCAAGCATCTTGTTCAGTGGGCTATTTTCGTCAATCTTGTTAACTTCACACACGCGTACAATCGAATTCTTCCAGGAAATCATCATCAAGTTTTGTATTAGAAAATGCTTAGCATTACCGATACATTGTTAAAATTTTTAAACATTTGCTGCATCGTCACTCCATTGCTTTTATAGAATACCTCTATTTTGACCAATGAGAATCCTCCATAATACATTTAAGTAATCATTTTCTATATAAGCGGTTAAGTGACGATGCAGCAAAAGTTTCAAATTTTTAGTAGTGTACACTGTTAAAAATTTTAAACTTTTGCTGCATCGTCACTCCACTGCTTTCATAGAAAACGATTACTTCACTGTATTAAGGAGGATTCACATTGGTCAAAATAGAGATATACTATAAAAGCGATGGAGTGACGATGCAGCAAAAGTTTCAAATTTTTAACAATGTAGTTGGGAAAAAATCGTATGTGAAAAAAATACTTGGGCATCGAATGCTGTCACTCTCTTATGAATGCAGCTGCAGCCAAATATAGGTTGTGAGTTTCGGATTCCACGTCGAATCATCAGCGCTCATTTCCGATGCCATTACTGCATTTGTAGGAATTAGATTGTTGCTGTTTATCTATTGAATCATACACTGTTAACAATCTGCTGCATTTTGCTGCAACGCACTCCCCTGCTTGTATAGAAAACGGTTACTTGGCCGTGAAATGGCGCTTTCTCATTGGTTGTAATAGAGATATTATATACAAGTGGTGGAGGGCGTTGCAGCAAAATGCAGCAGATTTTTAACAGTGTAGTGTGATTTTTGCTAAAATATTTCTTTATGCTTTTTCTAACTGAAGGGGAAGTACTTTCGACTACACTAGAAAAGCATTTTACTATGAATTGGTATATGGAGTCACTTTGCTGTCTCCTCGTATATGGAAGCACTTTACCGCACGCTTATGTGTAAGGACACTTTGCTTGATGCATTGTCACCAGTGTGACCGTTTTTGGATTGTTGTAAGAAATCTGGACTGTTGTAGGACTTACAACAAGCTAAATCAAGCTAAAAACTCAGGCTAAAAGGTAGTTGTCAGTCTATTGATGTACTGACCATCGATAGATGGCAGGACCATCGAATTTATTTTTAGCTTGTTGTCAGTCCAAATCTAGCTTGCTTTTAGCTTGAAAAAATGGTCACACTGATTGTCACATTTCGATACTCACTCCCGGCGTCCGTACGATTCTATGTTGACTTTAAGTTTTCATGAATGCTGTAGCTTTTCGTCGTGAGATCTGAAGAAGTTACCACATCCAGAAAACCTAAAGACTCACAACGATACTAACTGATATTGTAAGTGTCTTTTGAAAAGTTGACAATCAAACAGTGACAAGTAAAGCGAATACATCCGAACTCATCAAAGTGCGTCCTTTAGTAATGCATTACAAACAGCCATCATATGTCAGTACACATAACTATGTATTACTGTATGAATAACTAAAAAGTAAGAAATAAATTTAACTTTTTCAAAAAAAATATAATCGACTCCAAAAAAACGCGCTAAAAAGAATTAAATAATTCTTTAAAATTCTCTCATGACAAATCGTTATCCAATAACCACACATTGGATTTCATGTACCGACATAAAAACGGTTAAATTTAATATATAGAATTTAATATCTACCAAACATAGGTTTTCCAGAGAATATTTTTTACAAGAGATTAATTTACATATGTTTGATTTAATATATGAATATATACATATAAAATGTAATGCATTACTTTTTGAAGTTGGTGCCAAACTATCTTAAGTATAGTATAAACTGTGGATATATTATGCCTAGTACCATACCTAAAATGAAGATAATCATTATCGATTGTTATTGTTTGGCACCAACTTCAAAAAGTAATGCATTACTTTTTATATGTATATATTCATATATTAAATCAAAAATATGTAAATTAATCTCTTGTAAAAAATATTCTCTGGAAAACCTATGTTTGGTAGATATTAAATTCTATATATTAAATTTAACCGTTTTTATGTCGGTACATGAAATCCGATGTGTGGTTATTGGATAACGATTTGTCATGAGAGAATTTAAAAAAATTATTTAATTCTTTTTAGCGCGTTTTTTTTTTTTTTTTGGAGTCTGTTATATTTTTTTTGAAAAAGTTAAATTTATTTAATTCTGATTACAGGGTATTGTATGCGTTTGTCATATTTACAGAAAAGAACATTATTTTATATTAAGAACTCTGAAAATTATAAGCATAAAACTTGAGGATAATTGGAACTATTTTTATAAAAACCTTAATTTTCCTATGAGTATACATGCTACCTACATAAAAATGCACACAGCTTAATAAAATAAGCCATTTAATTATAATCTACAGTTTGAGCGCTTTTGCTATACATTAGTTTTGACAAGGTTATCCAAAAAATACTCTATATTTTTCAATTTGTTGATGGTCCCCTACGGAGTTTCGGGAAAAAATCTTCACGAAAATACCGGGTGTCCCAAAAATGACTGATGGATTTTAAAATTCAATAACTTGCAAACGGTGACAGCTATTAAAAAATTTTTTGCAGGAAGGCTATGTATAATGTCAGGAGTTTTTTTACCGCAATTCTTGATTTTATTTCTAATTTCAAACAACAGATGGCGCTGATGGCGGTTGGCGGCCAGTCGACGCCGAGACTTACTTCATTCAGCTTTGACGCAAAAGAAGGAGATAAAGGCTATGGAGTACGTCTCATTCTACAGTACAGTCTTGCTCTCAGGCCCCGATTCTGAACTCATTCGATATGATTTCAGTGGAATGCGTTGTTGCCATGGAAATAACAGATTGTTCGATAGTGGAATACAGCGTTCAGAAGTGGGCATAAATTTCGCAAGCAGTATTTGAGTTTGCAGAAGATTTTCGTTTAGGAAGTTTTATTTTCCCGGATTAAATTACTTTTTTATGGCACGATTTAAAGAATATTTTTATGCATCATAGTTTAAAACTAGATAAAGAGATTTTTTCAATTTGATGATTTTTGTTATATTTTTAAGAAATTTTAGATCTTTTAAGAAAATTCGTCAGTAGATTTTTATTGAATGTTCAAAAAATAATCATGAAAGCTGTTGATAGTACATTATTGTGTAAAATAACTACCAAAAACAAATATTATAATTTGCCTTGTTTTGCCCTTTTCAATAGGATTAGTCTATCGTTGCAATAAAATAGAAAAAAATAAAATAAATGTGAGTTAATTAAAATTTATTTTCCCGAATTAAATTACTTTTTATGGCACAATTTAAGGAATATTTTAGGCACCGTATTTTAAAACTACACTGTTAAAAATTTGAAACCTTTGCTGCATCGTCACTCCTCCAATTTTATAGAAAGAGATTACTTCACTGTATTATGGAGCATTCTCATTGGTCAAAATAGAGATATTCTATAATAGCAGTGGAGTGACGATGCAGCAAAAGTTTCCAATTTTTAACAGTGTAGGTGAAGATATCTTGCTACAATCTTGCTCTTACACTATAAAAGTCTGCTGCATTTGGTTATATACGCACACCGCTTGTACAGAAACGGTTACTTGATTGTATTATGAAGCATTGTTATTGCTCGGAAAAGAGATATTATATACAAGCAGCGGAGTGCGTATGAAGCAAAATGCCGCAGATTTTTAACACTTTGGGGCCCGATTCTGAACTCATCTGATATGATTTCAATGGAATGTGTTGTTGTCATGGAAATAAATTCTTCTATAGAAAAATACAATATTCAAAATTGAGCATGATTATAACAATCTAAATCGATCTAAAATTTCTTAGAATATAACAAAATCTATCAAATTAAAGAAATCTCTTTATCTAGTTTTAAAATATGATGCATAAAATATTCTTTAAATCGTGCCATAAAAAGTAATTTAATACGGGAAAATAAAACTTCCTAAACGAAAATCTTCTGCAAACTCGAATACTGCTTGCGAAATTTATTCCCACTTCTTAACGCTGTATTCCACTATCGAACAATCTGTTATTTCCATGGAAACAACGCATTCCATTGAAATCATATCGAATGAATTCAGAATCGGTCCCCACAGTGTTAAAAATCTGCTGCATTTTACTTCATACGCATTCCGCCGCTTGTATGTAATATCTCCTTTCCGACCAATAACAATGCTTCATAATACAATCAAGCAACCGTTTCTATACAAGCGTATAGAAATATATATACAAGCGTATAGAAAGCGTATATAGTGCGTATACAACAAAATGCAGCAGATTTGTACAGTGTAAGAGCAAGATATCTTCACCTACACTGATAAAAATCTGCTGCATTTTGCTGCAACGCACTCCCCTTCTTGTATAGAAAACGGTTACTTGGCCGTGAAATTGAGCTTTCTCATTGGTTGGAATAGAGATGTTATATACAAGCGGTGGAGTGCGTTGCAGCAAAATGCAGCAGATTTTTATCAGTGTACACTGTTAAAAATTGGAAACTTTTGTTGCATCGTCACTCCACTGCTATTATAGAATATCCCCTATTTTGACCAATGAGAATGCTCCATAATGCAGTGAAGTAATCTCTTTCTATAAAAGTGGAGAAGTGACGATGCAGCGAGGTTTCAAATTTTTAACAGTTGTAGTTTTAAAATATGGTGCCTAAAATATTCCTTAAATCATGCCATAAAAAGTAATTTAATCCAGGAAAATAAATTTTAATTAACTCATTTTTTGAACATTCATAAAAATCTACTGACGAATTTTCTTAAAAGATCTAAAATTTCTTAAAAATATAACAAAAATCATCAAATTGAAAAAATCTCTTTATCTAGTTTTAAACTATGATGCATAAAATATTCTTTAAATCGTGCCATAAAAAAGTAATTTAATCCGGGAAAATAAAACTTCCTAAACGAAAATCTTCTGCAAACTCAAATACTGCTTGCGAAATTTATGCCCACTTCTGAACACTGTATTCCACTATCGAACAATCTGTTATTTCCATGGCAACAACGCATTCCACTGAAATCATATCGAATGAGTTCAGAATCGGGGCCTGAGAGCAAGACTGTACTGTAGAATGAGACGTACTCCATAGCCTTTATCTCCTTCTTTTGCGTCAAAGCTGAATGAAGTAAGTCTTGGCGTCGACTGGCCGCCAACCGCCATCAGCGCCATCTGTTGTTTGAAATTAGAACTAAAATCAAGAATTGCGGTAAAAAAACTCTTAACATTATACATAGCCTTCCTGCAAAAAAAATTTTAATAGCTGTCACCGTTTGCAAATTATTGAATTTTAAAATCCATCAGTCATTTTTGGGACACCCGGTATATGACCTGTACTATTATGTTTACATACCTAGATTTTCAGGATAATTCTTCATGTATTTTTCTAGATGTTTAAAATCGCCAGTGGCCGGTCTTTTTTAGCTATATAGTGTATATGCACAATCCTTAACTATTTTTAATGATACAACCCTTGGCAAAAAGTTTTTGATCACTGTTATCAAGTTTATAAGTTTTGTATTTCGAAGCGTATACTTCGCGATTCAAGAGCATAGGAACGTTTTGCAATATGCCAAATAAAAGAAACAATGTTAAAATATAAATAAAAAGTGAATTCAATATTGCAATCATATAATTTATAATTATAATGCAGGCAAAAATGTTTCCTCGTGAGAAAAAAATATCCGATCAAGATCGAAGTTAGAAAATAGTAATCGATCACTGAGGAAAAAAAATTTGAAATTTGCATATTGAAGATAGATTAGAGTGCCTGCGCATGCGTATGATATATGAATCCTATTTAAAAGAAGAAATCTTCCAGTTGCGAGATCAAAAGCAGCTTTGAAATGCTGTAAAATGACTCGTATGAAAAACCTGTCTCGCGATTTAAAAATCCGCATGATTTAATTATTAGAAGTAGTAAATTCACAATGGAAAGGGGCTGATTTATGAAATTGTGCTCAAAGTACAGTATGCGATATTTGGAATAAATATCAGTTGACTAATAGCGTGGAAAATTTATCTCGAAGTGGACGACCACGAATATCAATACCTAGGAAGGAAAAGAAAACTTGTAAAAATATCGAAAAGAAAGCGGCGAGCAACCTCAAAACAACTTGATTCCGAATAGTCTAAGTATAACGTAAAGGCATGTGATCGCAGTACGTAATCATCTAAATGTAGCAAGATTTAAATCTTGTAAAATTAAAACAAAATCTTTCATGATAAAGAAGCATAGAAAAGATCGCCTGCAATGGCATAAAAAACATGTGTACTAGCCATTTGATACATGAAATAAAGTTATTTTAGCAATGAATTTCGCATATGCATCGGTAGAAGTGATGACTGTGGAACATTTGTTTGGAGGAGAGTTGGTGAAAAGTTCAATGATAAGTGTATCAATAGGAAGACTAAATTTTCACCTGTATTTAAAGTTTGGAGTTATCTGACATCACAAGGCGTCGACAAGTTGTGTATTGTGTTACGTACAGTAAGTTTTGAAGTTTACATTGACATTTTAGTGGATTTTTTTATTCCCAGCATCGATCAATAGTTCGGAAATCAAAATGACTTCTTATTTCAAGATGACAATTAGCTCCCCAACGCACCAAATCAATGAAGAAATTTCTACAAAATGTAGGTAATATACCAATTCAAACCATGACGTGACCGCCCAACAGCCGGATCTTTATCCCATCGAAAATATGTGAAATATATTAAAAAGAAAAATCGATTTTCGATGAATTACAAATGCCATAGAACTTACGTAAAGCTATAAAGGAATGCTGGGGTGAAGTTGCTCCCAATGAGTGTAAAAATTTTAATGAGTCCAGTCCACTAACAATTTCGACTGTCATCTGAAATAAAGGTGGATTTACGAAATATATAACTACAGTGATCGGTTATTTTTTTCCAAATCAAAGCATGATCGGATAATTTTTTCTTTGGTGCCTAAATTTCAACACAATTTTTCTGTTTATAAATTGATGAATGGTGATTTTTCTTTATTGCATATTGTTGTTCATTATATGTAACACAAATGTATTATCGCTAATAGTCGTTTCATTTTTATGCAGTGAGAATAAATAATCTTTTCTTACAAAAGATGGTAGTGTTGATGTAATGATCGGAAACTTTTTGCCAAGGGTTGTATATTTGTGAAATACAATGCCCAGTAGCAGTATAAAAACAATAAACGTAAAATTGTTAAAAACAGTAATTTAATTAGAATTAATGGCATAAATATTATGGGATCTCCTTTGTGACTCTTATGATACTTTGAGACCCCTTTAGAAGCACTCTGAGCACGATGCCAAGTTCAATCTTTGAAGAGGGTTTTTTTCTTACGTACACTCTAAAATGAAATGATTATTACTACGCTCAATTTAGTTTTCTCAACTGCAAAATTAAAGTTTAAATATTCACTACATTTATTGTTAGTACCAAAGTAAGTTCACAAAAAACAGTGTACGATAAGATTAATGAAAATAGTTATACAGAATAGCAATACTTGATATAGGATTTATATCTCTTTGAATTTTTATGGTATTCTCATTTATACTTTTGTAGTATATACAACAAAACCCAACTTTATGTAGTTTTTTTTTTTTTTTTTTTACAAATTTTATTATCCTTTTAGCAAAGATTTTTAACAATACAAGAAATATTTCATGCACGGAACCTTCAGAGTGCGAGTAATACTCGCACATGACCGTTTATTTAAAAGTTACGATTTACAAGAAATCTTTACGTAATGGTAAAAAAGGAATTTCAATTTCGGATTCAGCGATATAGAATGTATACGAAATCAATTATCAAAAGCTAAAAAACGTGACATAATCCAACTTTTGCATACTACTGAAATCTAATAAAATTTTAAAATGTGTATCATTTTGTAAAAAATGAAGTGTGTTAATTTTCATTATTTTAACAATTATTCTGGCTTTTCTCTTTATATATGTTTATTAGAAATTGCATAGTTTGCATTAATCAGTCAGAATGATTAAAGATTTCAAATGTATATTGCAATGTTAATTTTATTTATACATATCTGATGAAATTATATTTCAACTAAATTTTTGAATGACCTCCAATTTGCATTTTAAAAAAATACTCTAAACAGCTATTACTTGGTCAATTTTGATCATAGAACAACGGTTTTTTTAGGGGGGAGGCTTTACTTGCCAGTGTAACAGGAAAAATTTAATATTATTTATAGGTCCCGGGACAGTATAAAAATTTTAATTTCGTATTTTTTTAAGAAATATATTTTTATTAATCGAAAAAGCTTTTAAAATATTTCTTAAAACATTTTTGTAATTGTAAAATCTATGACTAACAGTTTAATAATTAGTTATTGAACACCGTTGAGAGTGGAGACCCTGTATAATGACATTACAAAATACGGCTTGTAATGTTTTAATTTCTAAAACTTATATAGTCTGTATTAATGTAATCGATACATTTTTAACATTTAAATTCATTTTTAAATATTTTTTTTATATAGATAAAACACTAGTCGTAGCTAAAACATTTTTAATCTAAAAGTTAAAAATAATTTTAAAATCTACTTTTATCCTTTAATTGCTGGTAGCTGCCCTGGTTATAGCCCTTTTTTGCCCCAATTTTTCACAGTTTAACTTTTAATTTTCAGTCTAACTACAGATATTAGGAAAAGTTTGTTTTGACTGGAGCCCAAGTATTATCGTTAGAGATTTCTGAATGGATGAAAAGAAATTTAATTAGAATAGTCTTTTACATGAAGTTTAATACAGAAACAGAATTACATTAATCAAGCCTTTTATTCATCTTTCGATCAAATGGTCTCAGAGATAAATTATCTATGTGACAATTTTTGTCGCAGGGTGATAAAATTTAGCGACATTCAGAAAAATAACTTTCGGGAAAACTTAAAATATAATTATCTCAAAGAATGTAAGTACTTAAATAACAACAATACGTATATCGCATCCTTACTCTAGTGCCACACCACTTTTCTGTACTAAACTTTATGTACAAGATTATGATAGACAACATTCACCTATTTAGAAGTAGGTAGTGATAATAATAGGTGTTCAAATGGAACAAAATTTTATTATTATTTATGGTTAAACTGAGATATATAAGTTAAACTATAAAAAATGAAAAAAGAAATAATAGCAGTCAGTTTAACTGCCACTAGCAGCAATTAACGACTGATACTCAGTAAGTATAGCAAAGAGATAGACGACACGATTTCCTCAAATGAGACTCATGTGATATTTTCCTTTTCTTATGGGGCCAATTTCTTCATTTCATTATACTGTGATACTTATTTTTTTCTTTTGCCATTTCAAAAATCTTTAGATACCCTAAAAAGTTAAATATTAATTACTATGTTGAGACTTCAAGAAAATTTAATAATATTGTAGTGTAGTTTCAACTAAGGCGCAAAAAATAACTCTTTTTAGGAAACGAGATCCTACTAACAAAAGTACTAATTATAGATGTATTTTTTAAAATCGTATTTGTAAATATGCGAAGTCATGAAAATACATGTATAATCATGTTCAAAATTAAGAGAATTTGCATATTTTGACAATTTTATGAAAAGTACTGAACAAAAGATGTAACCACGGAGCTTCTTAATAGTATAGAGGGCTAAATTCCTATTCTGATACCTTGAATCCGATGGATTGTCCATGAATACAAATGACAAAGATTTTCAAAGGAGACTTTTTGGCAGAATATGGATTTTGTCCCATAGAATACTATAGGATAGATATTTTCCAAATTCGGCAGTACAGATTTTTCACCTCATGGAGTTCACGGCTGAAATTCCACAATTAGTTAAAAACTATTTGTTTATTAAAAACGTAGTCTGTTTGCCAAGTCTACCAAGTTTACCAAGTCTTGGTGGAAAACACCTTTCAGATCCAATTTTAGCGGTTGACTCGTAAGTTTACCACTGTATTTTCCTGCCCCCAAAGGTGTGAAAACAGAGGACTGGGAACAGGAAAACACAGGGATAAACCTACGAGTCAACTGCTAAAATCGGGTTTCCAGGTGTTTTCTACCAAGATATGACTTGGCAAATCGATTCCATCTTAATATGTAGATCGAGTTATAACTAATTCTGGAATTTATACCGTGAACTCGATGAGGTGATTGCTATGTTGCCGCCTTCCAGTCTATTAACAAAAAAAGGAAAAGTTTGCTAAGTATTGAACATAAAAATATAAAAAAGGCGTAGAAAAAAAAATAAAATGAAAGATACGAAAAAGTTTGAAGAAATGTTGCAAAATGCAGGACTCATTGCTTGCGCGCATTAAGAATGTGATGTTGTCGCGGCAGAAAGTAGATCGGTGAATTAGCTCGTTCATAATTTTTATATGGAGTAAAACTAATACTTCGAAACAAAGATGCAACACTTCCGTATTCACTTCAGCTATCACTATTTGTTAATTTCATTCGCACCACTATTTTTAATATCAGATTTTGTATATGTTTCTCTTTTAAATGTTCTCGAACAGTATGTCAATAACTTGGTTTTGAAAAGGAGTGTGAGATAGAATTAAAAATTAGTCGCCTGTAGTAGCGTTGTATTCTCCAGTAAGCTTCTTATAATGAGCCTAAAAAAGGTGTAAAATTTTCATTATATTTTAAATAACGTAACATTAAAATACCCTGCAATTCTCTTAGACCATTATCTAACCGAATCCTTTTGCGTGATTCTGCAAATTAATCATAAATGCTTTACATTCTTCATTCCACAGAAAGAGTGCTTTAAAACTCTCATCAATTTCAATGTGTTTGAAATACAACACCATGGTGTTGTATTTCAAACACATTGAAATTTTTTAACGATGGTGCACCATCGTTAAAAAACTTCAACGATTTTCTATATAGATCATTATATAACTAAATTATTTTGAGCGTCCTTGTAAACGAATTATAATTATTGCAGGTTTCATTTTCCACACTGAACATGCCATAGTAAACGTTAATAACGTATATCAATTACCTGATAATTCTAGTAAGTTTACGTTAGTTGATTCAACAGTCTAGCAATTAAACTAAACACATTTAGAGGGGCTGCTATTATTTAAGTGCACCGTGCTATTATTTAAGTGCACTGTACTATTTTTGAAATTCGCTGACTTTCAGAGAGCGCCGATATTCCCAAGTGAAGTGTATAAAATTGGTTTCACAACAGATTACATAATCCGTTATTTAAACAATGGTGTTCCGAAATTTATCTAATATTTAAAAATCAATCCGAAAATTCGGACATAAAAAAAACTACTATTTTTTTTTTAGCATAAAACACTCATAATAAATATCAACCTTTAGTATTTCTGGGCATAATTACATCATGAAGTTTTTTGAGAGAGAGAGACGGGAGAAGTAAACTTTTCTTTAAGTATCAGGGTTTGCAATAGTGTGCGAGATTAAGCTAATCGCGCACAATATAGGAAAATCCACCTTAATAAAGAATGCTGCGTGACATTTTCTCCTCTTTAATTCTTTCACAGGCATGTTTTTCTCATTGTTGAGCTAGCCAGAGATTTTTAATCTTTTGCCAAGTTTCGCAAATTCATTTCTTGAATTTCTTCAAAAAATAGTGGAAAAGTATGAATTTTTGTCAAATATCTGAGAAACAAGTAGCACTTTCCTGATTTTGGTCGCTGAAAAAAAATCGCAAATTTCAAGAATCGGTTGCTCAAAAAGTTGCATATTTCCTCAAATAATCGTACAAAAAAAATTATTTTGCCAATCGGTTCAGAAAAATTTCATGAATATCGATAAACGATAGAGGAGAGAAGGGGGGGGGGGGATGTTGCGATTTTTTTTATCGCGAAAACAAATAGTAATTTTTGTAAGTTGGTAATGGTAAAATATTGCGAACTTTGACAATCTCTGTGTGTGTGTGGGGGGGGGGGGGGGGGCATTTCGCCAATTTATGTGAAAAGAAAAAATAGCTGCGCATTTCATCGAAGAAACTCTGAAGAGAAATGCGTATTTCTTCAAACAATCCTTAGAAAAAATCGTAAATTTCTTGAAACCAATCGGACAAAATCGGATAAGTAGATTTTTCTACGAGTTGTGTTTTAACTTAAGTATCCTTGCGATATTAGTTTTAATTAATAATCATCCTTGAACTGAATAAAAATGTTCGAGTAACCAGACTTTACCGGGGGTCTTTTTCATTTATTTTATTTATTCATTTATTTGAGGGGGTAGAATTAAGTACTTTTTTGCATTATTGTCCAGATGAATTTGTTTACCAATTTTTTTTAGTATCATGCTTTATTTTTTTCTTTAATTCCCTTCTCATATCTCATGACACTTTTTCCTCCCACGTGCAGCGCTTTTTCTATTAGAATGAACGCTACAGGCAGATTGGCATACGGGAGAAAAACCGAAATCAAAAAGCTATGTTGGAAAGTTACCCTTTAACTGATGTGACAGAAATTGTAACATAATTAGTGTGAAGCAGTCAGTAAGATCGAAAGATAAATAAAAGGCATGATTAACTCATAGGATGGTGTTTTTGTAATAAACTTTTTGTACAGGATTGTTATAATTAACATTCACCCATTTAAAAGTATCTGGTAATAGTATGGTAACATCCACAGTAATTGGCACTTTTTGTCTTTAAACTTACTTCAATTTTCATTAAAAAAAATAAGATATTTACTTGGAAATATTTTTAAATCAAAGAATGCATATCTGTGTATCTATTTTGCCCACTAAAAGCAAAAAAATTTGAAAAAGTATTTTTATAAAAATATATTTATAAAAAGTTGCTGAAATCACCAGTAATTGGCACCTAGAGCACCAATGTATGACACCTTGTGATCCAGTAATTGGCACAAGTTTATATTTAAAAAAACTTTACATTTTGCATTGGGTTTAATAGCTTTAAATGAATTTAATGTAGATGAAGATGCCATATTTCAGGTTTTTGAGAGTAAGAAATCAGAATATTAGTCTGAAACGTGAACACTTTAAAATAATACAATTATACTTATATTAATACCCAGTAATTGTCATGCTGTCCCCAGTAATTGTCGTATGAAGCTTTAATGGATTCCAATTACTGATAATATTTCATATTTTCAAATAAAAACAAATGATAAACAAAATTAGTCTATAACTTTAAAAGTACTTCCAAAATTAGTGGTTTAATCTCAAATTCCTTGCGAAATCCTTGTAACTGGAATAGGTGCCAATTACTTGGAACGAGCAAAATTGAAGCACCATTAATTGGCATCCATCATTAATTCAGAAATCCAAATATTTGTGTCGAAAATACTTTTACACAATTAAAAAGTAACCCTTTTCAACTAAACAAAACTGCTGTCAATTAAAATTTAAAATATATTATAAATCATATAATAATGAAATGAAAAGTATACCTTCCTTAAACCAAAGAAGAAGCATTTGCAACAAAAATGGCTAATTTGATACAAGCCATAATTGTTTCTCTTTTCTAGGCACTATTGTCACCTAGTAGCATAAATCAAAGTTATAATCTTTAACGTAAATGAGCATATAACTGGTACATGGTCTTGCATTTTTAAAAGACTTGATATAAATCTTATTTTAGGACATTTTTGTAGGATGTGCCAATCATTGGTGCATGCCAATTACTGGGGATGTTACCCTACTAAAGTTAAAAAAAAAATCGGTCCTGTTTGTAATTAAACTGAAAATTACCAGTTAAATTATAAAAATTCAAATAAGCAGTGGTCTGCGAACCGAACCTGGTAACATCAGTTAAAGGTTTAAAATATATATAATTTTTTTTTGCCAAAGTCAATAGTGTAACTGGAAATTTAATTAGGTTTTGGCTCCAGAAACCTACCTGGGAAAATGTGTACAGCATAACAAATTTGCTGCAAAACATTCACACGCTGCATTTTTAAAGACCCAAGTACTATATTCGTGCCTGCATGATAAATTAATAATCTGGATTCGTTTATGACTATCTTTAAATCGGAAGTAAACGTTATCGGAAATAACAATCCGATGTTAGGAATAAATGTTTGTGGTGTATTTCCTCTTTTTCAGTATTGGTAATATGCAGATAAAGGAATTCCCGTAATCAAGGACTGCTCTCTTACGGGGTAAGCATTCAGAATCCAAGTTTAAAGACCCTCCGTCCCAAAATTGACTGGATTAACCAAATAAAACTATAATATATATATATTTAAAATTTTATCTGGAATGTCAATAGGTTTTTCAGTGACAAATTTCTGATCATATGTAACTTGTATTTAAATCCATAATACCCTGTTCACACCACAAACTTAAGATATCTTAAGGTCGCCGTGTTTGAAGTGGACCCTCCAGGAATTGGATGCCTGTTCACATTGAAAAACTTACCTAAGATATCTCAGCGAATGTCACTGTATCTCTGAACTGAACAAAGGTAACGTATGCACATGCAGGGCCTGATTACTAACGGGGCACTCTCCCACCAGGAAAAAGAAATAAAGAATTTTTCCTTATTCATGACAGTAATCTTGTATGAAAAGGGCGTTTAAAGAAGACGAAAATTTCTATAAATTTTTTCTGGTGAGAGAGTGCCCCGTTAGTAATCAGGCTCTGTGCACATGCGCTCGAAATAAAGACGCCCACAACAGCCAATCAGTAAAAGTGAAGCTTTATAGCCAATGAGAGCGAGTGGTTGTTCCTGTATCTAGCCCGAGAGATTTGAAACTCTCTGAGAGAATTCCAGGCCTGAGATATCTTAACTATCCATAGTGTGAACAGGGTATTATACCTGTATTACATCTTATAATCTGATTTTTTTTCCGTATCTAAACATAACTACTATGAGGAACGAATGCTGAAACTTTAGAACAGAACCGCAACAACAGCTGCATAAGTGTGCCCCGCAACAGGTGCCGTAAATTAAGACAGGAGAGTCAATCATTATTATTGATGCTTTGCAACATTTTTTTTTCTTTTCACCAGGTGCCAAACAGAGTTTCTACGGCGCTGTTTGCAAACACTTTCGCTCAGCCCACATCTCTGTCTATGGATAGCTCACGTTTACCATTGCCACAAACAAAATTTTCTATTCCTTTTTAAATCTTGACGGATTAAAACGTAATGCATTTAAGGCGCAATACTAGGCATAAAAAAAAGACCCGGATGGTAATGTAAAGTCTATGGGGGCGTTCTTTTCAAATATTTCGCCCAAGTATTAATATTTTTACATGATTTTTTTGCACAAGATAGCTGAGGTCGATTCACAACCGGCCTGGTTTTTACTTTTTCAGTTTTGGTTTTAGATTTTTTTAAAAAAATTACTTTAACTTTCAAAACCGGTTTAAACCGGTTCTGAAATTGAAACTATCCTAATATAAAAAATATGTAAGCAAAATCGAAAAAGTAAAAACTAGGCCGGTTGTAGATCGTCCTCAGCTATCCCATGCAAAAACATGAAAAAATATTAAAATTTGAGCAAGATATTTGAAAATAACACTCCGATAGAATTTACATTATCATCCGGGTCTTTTTCCTATGCCTAGTGCAGGGACTTAATATCTGTGAAGACAAGCAGCGAATTTTTTAGTGTGCATGGCACGAGGCATGGGATCATTGACATAACATGCACTTATAACACCTTAGCAGATTTTCTCATACATTATCTGTCGAACGTATTTCTATTCTTGGCTAATGAAGAGTTCTTAAATTCGTTAAAATAAAAAAAGATAAAAATTTTCAAAAATTGTTTTTCTAATAAATTTAATTAATTTCAAGATTATATTTGTTATTTTAATTTTATTGATTCATTATCCGAACCTGATTTTTAACATGTCGACTACAGATTCACTTTTTAACACACTAACAAAGTTGAAAAGTGTTTATGTTTTCGGTTTGTCTAGCCGTCTGTTCACGCTCTAACTTCCGTAAATATACTCTGATTGCCCTTAGATTTTTAGACGTTATTGGCTTTTATCATAGCACGAACTCTATTTCAAATGAAGTTTCTAGCATGATTAGTTTATGTACAGGAACAGACAAAAGTTTGCCGTTACATTACGGCCTACGGGAAAAGTCGTTTCAAATGAATTTTAAAGATGTTGCATCCTGTGAAACATATTAAACTTATATGCATTTACGAAGCGCACTAAAATATGCATTCTGTAATATATGCAGTGAAGAAAATAGCTAATGTTCATTTAATGGGCCGCACAAAAGAATTCCATAATATAATAGTAAAGGGGGAGGGGGAATGTATGCGACATATCTTAATTATATTAAACTGATTTATGAATAATAAAATTGATATCCATCGCTGAGACTAAATATAAGTTATACGATATAGTCATGCTTAATGCGAAATGCGTAGTATTTACAGGAAATATATGCGTAAATTACTTAAGGTGATTTTTAAATAAGTTATGCATTTTCACGCTGAACTGCATTCAGCTTGCTGATAAATTTTTGTAGGATATAGGTAAAATGATATACAGGGCCACGCAAAGAATTAGATACATGGCCGCTTATGAATAATTCCTTAGAGTGCGATTTCAGTAGTTTTAAAAGTGTTAATTTAAAATGAATTTTGGCTAAATAATGGCGTGTAATAAAACTACTAAGTAAACTATAGGGTTTAAACAAAAGTATTCAAGTATGTTTAAATCTATTAGTATAAATTGCTGAAAAAGAAATTTCAACCTGTTATGCGTATTTTTGCTAAACTAAATTTCCCATTATATAGTATGTATATTAACCGACAGATCAAATACAGTGCTGTTCAAAAGTATTGGAATACATATTTTACTATAGACAGCAACCTTATTTTCTTAAATAACGAAGTTTTGTTAAATATTTCAGGAAGTGTTGGAAAGTGTTTCATAATTTATGCTTAATGCAGGATATTTCTTACATTTTTTCTAATGAAGCAAATGTATCATTTGAATATATATATATATATATATATATATATATTCTGAATCAACATTTTAAATCCTTTCCGCAAAGTAAGGGGAGACATGAAATTTTGTTGGCAGGCAATTAAGAGGGTTCGAAATTTTTTTAAAAAAAATTATTTTAGTTTTTTTGGCTAAAAAAGGTTTTTGACGCTTCCTAAACCCATTATTGACCGGGTTTTATTTTTAACCGTTAAAAATAATCGTAAGAAATCAAAGGAATAAGACAGACTCGGCCCATTTACTTTAATTTTACGCTAACATTTTATCATTGTTTCTATTTTTAAATTCTACTCTCACCACTAAATTTTATAAATAAATTTTGTAGTATGCACACCTTGTCAAAATATAAGTCTTACTTATGGAAAAAAAAAAAAAAAAAAAGTGGTGCTAACCAAAAAAAAATCGTGTAAAGATCCTGATCCGGAAGTTATGTGGGAAGTAACAGAGACAATAAGCTAAAACATTACTTCATTTATTATATGAAACTAAGTTTTATCTTAATGTTTATACATACTTTAATTCATGAGTTTGATAAAATTTTGCAAAAATTTCACACAAGTTAGAAGTTTATTAACTTCTAACTTGTGTGAAATTTTTGCAATTTCACACAAATTCACGTTTTTTGCTCTCCTGAAAAATCTGGTTTTTCAGGTAAAAATCCCATTATCTCACAAAGTACTCGAGCGATTTTGTTAACTTCTTTTGGTGTTAGAGCATAAATATAAGATCATGTATGGCAGACAGTTTTTTAAAACTTCAGTTTTAGGAAAATATCTGAAAAATTGGCATTACTGTGAAATAAAAGTTTTAGTAGCGGAAAAAAACTGTCATAAATCTTAAGCATAATCCACTGAATATGGATTACAAATTGCACTAAAATCGTAGTAATCCTTTCTTTACTTTCCGAGGAAATGGCTCTTATAGCTGGCACATTTTCCAGCGATTTCATCCAGTCTTGTCTTCCCTTAAAAGGAGATCTTATTGATAAGAAACAAGTCTGAAATTGCATGTCAAGCGTGGCAAATGTGGTACGTTCGTACTATAACGAAGTTTTGAAAATATTCAGATCTTAGTGTAGTAGTCTACAGTACATCAGATACAGTAGCCGAAACTTTGTGTCTCTGTAAATACTTTGTTTTTTAACTTGAAGTTAACTTCAACAACGTATATCAATTTCCTAAAATGTAAAATAGTCTAATGTAATTAAAACGCACCCCAAATAATGTTTCCACCTATACCATTATGGAATGAAATACTTTTGTGTTTAAATGGAATAAGAAATATTCTTTGCACAACAGGTTGTGTACAGAATGCATACTGCAGTACATTCTTTATGAAGCATATCAATTTTATTATGTTCGAAAGAGTATAGCATCATTAAAATGCACTTTAAATTTGTTTTCCCATTGGCCGTAATGTAACGAAATATTTTTCATTATCCCTGTAATTAAACTGTACATCCTATTTTCATAAAATTTGAAATGACTCGACAAAATTATGCAACAATTATATATTTTAAATTTCAAACAATTCGGCTGGGTAATTTTTGCTCTGTTACATGTGGACGGACAGACAGACGAACTGACTGACTATAAGTACTGTGTATTTACATAATTACGAACGCACCTAGAAAGGCAAACAAGAGCTTCTAGATATCAGACAATAAGGGAAATGTATGCAAAACAATATGATTTCATGCTTAACCTGTTGAACACTCCTGCTTTTATTCTATGGGGTAACAAATTTCTCTTATCCTATTCATGCTACTTTGAAAGAATGAACAAATATTGAATGCAGACTTATCAATGAAGTTCAGGTTAGAATCGCAGATAAGAGTACCGGATTATACTACTAGTGAGTAAGGAATGCGCCGATTCAGTCTCACCTGAGATTAAGATTATTCATGTTAGCACAGGGGGGTGGGGGAGAGAGAAGAATATTCAATAGTCTAACCATCAGGGAGTTGTAGATAACTATGCTATCTACAAAAAATTCTGTTAAAATTAACACAAAATTCTCAGCAGTGTAAGAAATATTTCTTTCACTCGGCAGATTAGAAAAAAAAACTTTTTTTAACTTTACAAGCATGCTAATTCAATAGTTATAGAAGAACTAAACTTTAACAATATCATCTTTTTTATTTTTCAGAAAAAAAGCTTTCTTTTTAAACTGAACTCCATGCCTCAATTCTCATTTGAAATGCAGATAAAACTACTTAATATCTAAAATCATTATAAAGGATATGCATTTATACACCATGGGTCTACTATTGACTTCATTAATACTAATTACCATCATCTACAATTTTGAACAGTGCAATCTAAGCATAAATGAATGACCGGATTTTAAAAATTTATATTTCCGAAACTATTATGCATATGGGTGATTCTACGATAAGAGGTAATTTGTACGGCAATCCTTTTAAAACAGATTTTTTATTCTATATGTTGCTATTTTTTGCAATGAATCACATTATCTTAATATACTTTATTAAGTAACATCACGATTGAATGCCTAATTTAAACACATTTTTCTGAAATTTCTTACAAAGTCTAAAAAGTCCCCTCCCCTGGCATGTCCCCTTGCCGGTTTCAATTTAACTTTCAAACAATACATATATTTTTTCCGCCAGATGCTTAGCTAAAGTATGTTTAATTGGAATTTAAGTAATTATACTTACGTATTATAAAATAAAAAATAAAATAATTTTGTTAATTTCAAATAATTTTTAAAATTAACTTTTGTCCCACTTTTTTTGTCTCTCTCCCCTGTCAAATTTCGTTCCGCTGAAACAAATATAAATTCAAGGATGGCTATATTGAAAGTAGTGCTTAAGGACATCTATTGGCTTGAAGTTAGCAATACTAAACGCACAAGCCATTTAAGCGTCGCCATTTTTAGTTGTTGCGACGCGACCGTGTTTTGTAGTGGTTTAGCACGGTGACCGTGTATCTCCCCTGGTAAGTCATAAAACTTATAATATTCATTTAATTCAATTGCATTTACTGCCCTAATTAAACAATACGGTAATACTTAAAGTGAAATACACAATTAACCAAAAAAACTAATTCAGTCAGTTAAAAAGTTTGAATTTACCTGAAAATGTCTCTCCCCTGCCGTATTTCCCCTGGCACGATAACTGCCAGGGGAGCGAGTCACTGACCTGAAAAAGTTATAAAATATGTATAAAGTGACTTGCCCTTATATGAAAAAGTAAATAAACGGGTCAAAAATCATAATTTAAAGGTTTTTGATCAAACTCAAACTTTTCTTTTTGGCCGAATTCTAAATGTTTTTGAACCTCTTATCGTAGAATCACCCATATACTAAATGATACGAAAATAAAGAACATTCCAATTTTTCTTTTTCTCCCCAGTTACAAATGTTTGATGCGCGACCTTTTCGTAACACGATAAACACCTAATCTGTAATCAAGTTCGTTCCACACATTTGGCAGTTTTGTACAATCAGCATTCAGCAATAATGCACCGTATACATTTTAAAGGTGCATCTGTACATTATTTAGTGCTTTAATACATCCATGCTGCATTAAGAATCGATGCCTGTGCAAAACTTTCAAATATGTGGAACGGTTTGGTTTATTTTATGACGGCCGATTATCTACTCTAGGGATATAGGCCAAGGGGGGAGTGCCCTTCGTGGGGGTCTTTCTAAGGGAACCTAACCCGTATTTACGCAGGGTTCGAAGAAAACCACGAAAACTTTGAACGGTTAGACCGACAGCCGCGATTGAGTTCGAACCCAGCACCTGTCGTCTATCAGTTGAGAGGTCAGAACCTCTCGGCCACTGGTCGGGCATATATGTGGAACGGACTTGATTAGAGTTTAGGTGCTTGTCGTGTTAATCAAGATTCGCACATCAAACAATTGTAACTGGCAAAAAACTTTAAATGTTTCTTTATTTTTATGCATCACTTGTTATAAAATGTGTAATAGTTTTGAAGATATATTTTTAAAAAATCCGTTTATTCTCTCTCGTTTATGCTAACCCTGTAATAACAACGCATGAATGCAATGAATATGCTAGAGGCTAATTCGGTCGTCCGAAGTATTAAACATTTAGACCTCCCGAAATCGGTCTATTTGTCGAAGTCATAAACGTATTGAATTTCGCTTTTATTTTATTTTTTGACGCAATCTTCCGTAATTGGGCTAGCTTCCTGCAAATCTTGAAGAATTTCACAATTTCGCTTAAGGAAAGGCGGGAGCTTATTAGTCACAATTGTCTACTGATTTCAGTGATCCGCCCACGAATACAATGCCAAAGAATATCCCAGGAAATCTTTGGAAAAACAAATTTCCTCACATGGAGTATAATGGAATAAATATATTCAAATTGAATTCTCTTTTAAAAATATGACAGAGTAGCTACAATTTTCACCATAATTTTTTTGAAAAAAAATAAAAAGCTATAAATATTATTTAAATTCGTTAACTTTTTTTTATTTGATATTAGTTAAAAAAAATCAGGTCAGCTAATAACTCATTATTCTTTAGCAACCTATTTTTAATTAATGCAGTTAATAATTCATATTTTTATTGCACGAAACCCTCTGAGGGGAGTAATACTCGCACTTCGTTTATTTTTGCTCAACCGGTTATTGAATTTTTTTTATTTTCCGCAACTAATTGAAGAAAATATTTGTTTCTGGCATCTTTGACAATATTCACGATATTTTCCATCGTTGTTTGAAGATATTCTCGATATATTTCCATTATCGTTTGAAGAAATTCATGAATTTATTTTGCGAAATTGCGCAAAAGAAAAAACATCACGGGTTTCCCCGAAAATTAGAAAATTTCGCAGAATAATCATACGCCTGTGAAAGAATTAAAGAGGAAAAATGGCGCACAGATTTTTTTATTATGCATGAATTTCATCTTTTGCGCATAATTAGTACAATCTTGAACGATATTGCAAGCTCTTGCCCCTGAAAGTAAACTTTTCCTTTTCTTTCTCCCAGAAATCCTCTTGAAACGAAGCCCCTGCATCTAAGGATGAAAATTCATGATGTAAATATTTCCAGAAATACTCGTGGTTAATAATCAACTATGAGGGTTTTATATTAAGAAAAATTAGATTTTTATATTAACCTTAACTAATGCTACCGGTCTCATAGACCACTGTTTTTAATTTTTATAGTTTAACTTGTAATTTTAACTACAAACACTACCGAAATTTTGTTTCATTTAAACTTTAGTATTATCACCAGAGACTTTTAAATAGATGAATGTTAATTATAATATTCTTGTACAAAAAATTTAGTACAAAAACACCATTCTACGAGTTAATCATGCCTTATCTTTCGATGTTATTAGTCTCAGAGAGCGCTTCACAGTAATTACATAACAATTTTTGTCACTTCAGTTAAAGGTTGAGCATTTTCGGACTGGTGATCAATTTTTTTAAATTTTCTGATTTGAAACCCTTAATTTTTTGGGAAATTTTGGAACAGAATTGTTGCAGTAACCGATTATGTAACCTGTTGTGAAACCAACTTTACGCGCCTTATTCTTGCAAATCTTCAACGAATTAAAGAAAAAAAAAACTTAGTGCCGCATCGCGCTAAATATATGTAGTCTAATCTCTATTTTAATCAGATTTTTAGAAATTTCGCTCAATCTCCCACACTATTGCGAACCCTGTTAAATATATCAAAGCTTTTAAGTCCAAACAATAAAAATCTTGTTATAAAACTCGCTCAAAAGATGTTGCTTGTCAGAATGTCAGATTTTCTGTGGCAAAAGAAAACTAGTCGTTGGAGGCCACCGTAATACTCACCTATAATGGATATGCATACTATAGCATATGAAAATACAACAGGCGTAAACTATTTATAAAATGCATTGCACTTCCAAAATAAAATTTAAACGTATATTTAAATATTTTTAATATATAGTAATGCTCTATTAAGGAATTGAAAGTACTACTTGATTATCCCGTTGACCCATTTCGATAAATTATATAAATAGCCAAACTACTCGTAAATTATGCAAAACTGTATAATTTTTATTTTAAATAACGAAAAAACAAATAAATTAGTAAAAGATTAATAAAAATACAAATTAAACGTCGAATTAAAAATCGCTTGATGTTGTAACAAGCATGTGTAACGCGTTTAATGTCAAGCGAATACGACATATACGATAAGCAGGGCCTGTTTACCGAATAGGCCCGTGAAGCCCATGCTTACCCACTGAAACACAAAAGGGCCCCCAACTACTTTTCAAAGCTAAATATATAATAATAAAAAGAATCAATCAGAATTTTAAAAAATATATTTTTTTTTCTTCATACGAAAATGTTTTTTTTTTTTTTTTTTTTTTTTTTTTTTTTTTTTTTTTTTTTTTTTTTTTCCTTAGAGTGCAGTAATTAGTGAATCAAAATATATTTTGAAATTCAAATATTCTCAACTGTAGTTCTACATTGGTAAATGACAAAATTAACTGGTACAAATTAGTTAAAATAATAATTAATAGGTAATAATTAATTAAAATAGTCTTTCATATGGGTATAGCTAGTTAGTTTTAATATTAATAATTCTATATTCACTCAAAATTTTTATTTTAAAGTTTCAAATTATTTAAGCATACAAAAAATGGATTTAATAAAAAAAAAAAAAAAAAAAAAAAAAAAAAAAAAAAAAAAAAAAAGAATGGTTGTGTAATAAGGGGGTCCCCTGTGTGACATAGGGCTTCCCCTACTTCTAAGTCTTAAGCGGGCCCTGACGATAAGCTATTATTGGCTTTATAATCTTATACTTTGACGATAGTTTTTTGGTAATCAAGTAGCACTGAATTGCGTAAAAGAAACATCTTTATAACTACAAAAATAATAATCATTAACTATTAATGCGTCGGATTAAGCGTCACATATCCAATTAAAATATATCTTTGAATTGAAATTTCAATGAAATACAGGGTCATGAAAAATCGAAGAGTGTGAAAACAGGGCTACAAATATCTCGGCAACTAATTATCCGATCGACTTCGTACTTTTTATGTTTTTTATTATCTTTAACATTCTTTCCTTAAAATAAAAAAATCGAAAAAAATTATATACCTTTCTTTAGAACGAATACTCGAGAGTCCGAAAAAAATAGTTCCGGATGATCGAGGTTACCGATATTAAATGCTTTTCCTTCCATTACCACATACTACACCAAACTTTAAGGCTCTATCTCATTTTTTTGGGAGATAGAATGTAGACAGACAGACTAGATCTGTTTTTCGGAATCTCCAGTGGCTGAAACAGGTAAATTCGCCAAAAAAAAAAAATCTTCAAAAAGATTGCAAAACTTTGCCTATACTACGTATGATGGGTAACTAAAAATAGTTCAACGTTTCTTTGAACTATTTTTGTTTTTCAAAAATTAGGTCATTTGACAAGTCCTATGGTACAAAACTCACTATAAGACTTTTTTATGACATTTCGAAATATAAATATATTTATGGGATTCTTCAATTTTAGTTAATTTTATAATAAATCATTCCCCACTCATTGACAAGTTTTGTTGTGCAAGCTGTACATCGATACTTTTTTTTCGGAGGGGGGGGGGGGTATGAATTTTTGAAAACAAATTACTTATGCGAGTCTCAGAATGCCGATAATCCGAACTTTCTGGGACAGTTCAAATTAGGCAATTTTAGGGATGTCTATGCTAAAATGATTGAAGTGCAATTTTTACGAGCAGAAGATTTTTTTTAAGGGAACAAATGTATATTTTTAAAAAAGTATTAATAAATATATTTAAAAAATATTTTTTGTAGATCACATTTTAACCAGTCTGGCTGAAGTTAGTTCTGACATGTTTAAAAAATTTTTATCGTCAATTTTTTATCAAAAAAATGAATCAAACAGTTAAATGAGACAGTAATTTATAAATGCCTTATTAATGGAAAAGACCCCAAAACAAACTTACAATCATTTTAAGTTATGCATAAAAATATCCCGATTTTACGACTTGTGAACAAAGTTAACCCTTTCGGGTCTGGTGTACTATTAATAGTACATGTATTTTATAGGTGTATTATTTTGTTTTAAGAAATATTTTTGCTACTATTTAAAAATAATAATCAGTGGCGCAAATTAAACCCAGTGGTAAATTAACTCCCCCCCCCCCCCCAGAGCCATGACAAAAATACAGAAATTTCCATTTTTATGAACTGAATCATAAAAAACAAAACTAAAGTTTGAATTTTATTTGTTTTGTTCTCGATATCTGCCGCTTTATTGAATCAAATTTTATTTAAAAATTTGACTCGTTTAAGCGGCAGTAATGTATTTTCTTTTAAAAATGGGGAAAGTACATGGTAACGGTATCAGATTCGAAAACTAGTCACTCATTTTGGAAAAGGCCGGCATTCAATTATACTATTGGAAATCAGCCGAAGGCCAAAAGGAATGGTCATTTCCTGTCACTGCCGATGCCGTCTCGGATTTTTCAATACTGCACCATTGGGGGGTCTTAATTAGTTACATCTGTTTCTTGTTCTTTTTTTGGAAACGGGACTGGACACTCCAATTCCAGGAAAAACACAAAAACGCATGCTTTGAAGGATAGGCTTAATTTCACAAACATTCTGTTGTTAGTTGCTGTAATGCTAAGGTTTCCTTTATTGTGCGTTTCACTATGGATATTAAATCCTATTCAGAGGAAAAATTATGAAAAAGATGGATATAAGAGATCATTTTTTAAAATCTTTCGAATTCCTTCAAGCATTCTTAAAATCCAGGTATGTTTGAAAAGTATATAATTCGTTTATATTTATGTCTCTGGAAAGATATTAACAGCGCCGTGCGAAAGGAGGGGGGGGGGGTAGAGGGCGGTCGCAGGGATTTAGGGGGTGCCAAATTTCTAACTACTTTCTACTTAATACTATTTTAAAGGGACTAATTTCAGACAATTTTTTTAATTAATATTAATTCATATTTAAAAAACGCCCGAAATAGGCAAGTAGGTAAACGGAATAAAAGTTACCGGAAAAACAGTTATCGGAAAAAAAGTGACAAACTACAAAAGCGGAAAAGAAGTTACCGAAAAAAAAAAGAGGCAAGGAATTGATTTTGGGAATTCATTATTGATTTTGAGGATTCATTGGTTAAGTATTTAGGGGGAGGTTCTTAATTTAAGTAAATGGGTTTATCGTGCTGAATTAACTGTTTTGGTTCAGTTTCTGGACATATGATACCCCCCCTCCCCATCCATAACTTCTCAAATTAAATTAATAGTTTTTTTACGCAGATTTATCCGATTTGGTTGGAATTTCGGACATAAGATCATTATGATAAGACGTATCTCTGATTTGTTATAGAGTTCTTTTGCTTATTATAAAGGGAGGATGGTCAAATACTTCCCTCCCCACACACACACAAATTAGATAGATCGGTTTTTTAGATCGGATCAAAATTATCCGATGTATTTCAAATTTAAGATATAGATTCTTTCTGATAAGGTGAATCCCTGAACAGTTTTAAGAGTTTAATGACTAAGTATAAAGGGGAAGGGGATGGGGATAATCCCTCTTAAATTAAATAAAATGGCTTTTTACGCAGAATTATCCGATTTGCTTCGAATTTTGGGCATAGGTTCATTATGATAAAACTTATCTCTGATTGGTTACAGGGTTCTTTTCCTTATTATAAAGGGGGGGGGACAAGCAATTATTTCCCCTTCAAATTAGATAAATCGGTTTTTATGCAGAATTATCTGATGTATTTCAAATTTTAAATATAGGTTTTATCTGAAAAGGTGAATCCCTGAATAGTTTTAAGGGTTTAATGGCTAAGTATAAAGGCAAAAACAGAGGATAACCCTCCCCCCCTTTAAATTAAATAAATAGCTTTTTATGCAGAATTATCCAATTTAAAGAATTACTATTCCAATTTTGGATGTAGGTTCTTTATGATAAGGTATATCCCGGATTAGTTATGAGGTTCTTCTGGTAAGTATAAATAGGGAAACGGACGATTATCCCCCCCCCCTTAACTAGATAAATTGTTTATGCATAATTATCCGATGTATTTAAAATTTTTATATAGGTTTTTTCTCATAAAGTGGATCTCTAAATAATTTTAAGGCTTAATGGCTAAGTATAGATGGGGGAACTGGGGATAACAACACTTAAATTACATAAATGGCTTTTTACGCAGAATTGTCCGATTTGCTTCAAATTTTAGATATAGTTTCATTATGGTAAGGCGTATAAGCTAATGAATATAGTTAAAATAGGGAGGGATGCAGCAGTCCATTCAGGAAACCTTTTCGGGCAAAGAAGCTTGCTTTCCCCATTCGACGGAGGGGGGTGTCTGGTAGATATCGCGGGCGGCTAGTTTCTTAGGAAATTTGTCGATCAGGGGATTTTTTGGTAAAGGTTTGCCACAAAAATACTCAAGTAACATAAAAAAACGAGTTGAATGCAACTGAACGCGAATAACAAATAAAAACAATTTTTCTTTATTTTTTAAATTAAAGATTGAAAACTATTATGTCAGAAAACATTATAACACATTTTACTTTTTTTTCTGATAATGATTAATTTCCATTCATTTTGCACTTAAAACTGGTTTGTTTAATTTTTTTTTATTTGTGAAAAAAGTAATATACTAAATTATTTGTTGTAATTCTCATTTTAATTTACGCCAAATATTTATCATTTACTGTATTTTTACTAATTAATGTCCCATATTACACATCACAATATATAATATAAAACATTTTAAAAATATATGTTAGAAAATTTTAATGTACAAACTATGTTGTATGTCACGAACGAATGAACTAGTGAATTCATTAATTTGTAGTAATAAAAATAGTTTTTTATTACTAGCTTATGTTAGTAATTAGAAAGTTAATTGTTTAAAAACCTGTAGTTTTTGATAGATCTTCAGGTTTGAATGCTTAAAAAAATAAATGGATTTAAATAAAAAAAAAACAATTTTAAGAAAAACAGGATATTTTTTTTCTTTGTTACGATGTTTATAGAATAATGAAAAATACTACACAGAAACATAACTCACAGTTTTTAATTCAAACAGCTATTGAGGATATATAAACAAATCCTTAAAACTATTCAGGGATTCACTTTATGAGAAAGAAACTATAGCCAAAATTTGAAATACATCAGATAATTGTGCATAAAAAACAATTTATCTAATTTAAGGGGGAATAATCGCGGCCCCCTTTTTATTAGCAAAAGAACCCCATAACTAATCAGGGATACCCCTTATCTTAATGAGCCTACATTCAAAATTTGAAGCAAATCGGATAATTCTGCGTAAAAAGCCATTTATTTAATTTAAGAGAGGTTATCCCCCCATGCACCCTCTATACTTAAACATTAAACTCCCAAAATTCTTCAGGCATTATATACTCTGACGACTAACTGACAACATTAATCGTGGCAGAAGATAGATAGCGAAGTCTTATTGTGAAAAGGGATGCAGGGGTGAAAATATCTTCATTCAAAACCTGAAAAGAATAGGTGCTATTAACCTCAAGGGACATACCTAGAAAATAATTGCACTGGTCTAGTGGCAATGAGCTGAGGGGGACACTGGGATTATTGAGCACCGAGAGGGAAGGAAGGTATTTGGAAGAGAGACATGTGCTGGTAATGTACAAGAAAATACATTTATGTAAGATGGCTTAGACGTGCTAAGCGAAATGTAATATTTGAGTGTGGCTCCTATGTAGTTGTAATGTCGTTTTATTTATTTTTTTAATAATTGATCTATGGTTCTAATAAAGAACTTGAGGAATTAAAAATGTGTTATTGATGAACTTAACAAATAAACCAACTTAGTAAAGAGAAACTCAGGGCGCGACACCATAATACTATATATAAGCCTTATCAGAAAGAACCTATATCCAAAATTTGACACACGTTGGATAATTCTGCTTAAAAAACCATTCATCTTATTTAGAGTGGAGGAGGGGGAGGTAATCGTCCGTTCCCAAAACAAATCAGGCAAGCGTCTTTTCAGTATGAACGTATATCCAAAAATTGAACCAAAACAGTTAATTCAGCATGAAAAAAATATTGACTTAAATTAAGAGCCGACCCCCGACCCCCCCCCGCCCCCCCATTCCATGCTTTGCCAATAAATCTCCAAAATCAAAAATAAATCCCCAAAATCAATTCCTTATCACTTTTCCCCAGTAACATGTTTATCTTGTCCCTTTTTTTCGGTAACTTTTTTTCCGTGTCATTTTTTCCGCTTTTGTAGTTTGTCACTTTTTTCCAATAACACTTTTTCCTAGATTCAAGCAAGTAGATATCATGATTAAAAAGCTATGTGACTGAGAAATGTTCTTCATTCTTTGATAAGATCTTTCAGAAGACGATTCTCACAGTGGATGATTTGAAACGAATTTACGACATAGTGGCAACAAAAAGGAGAAAAAATGGTTGCCATGCGATCAAAATCGCTTATAACTCGTTAACTAATATACTTATTATAAAAAAGAAAAAAAATGGCGTATTTGTTTCGTCAATGTTTTTGTCAACGAACTTTGTCAAAAGATCGCCGAAAAACGCGAATTTCCTGTGCGGATCGCGGAGAAAACGGCAATTTCACCAAATATCGCAGATAAAACGCTGATTTCGTCTGAAGACCGCGGGAAAACGTCGATTTCGTCTAAAGATTTCTGATATAATGCCGATTTCGTTAAAAAATCGGGGAAAAAAACGCCGTTTTCGATAAAAGTTTGCTTAAAAATATTTTGTCAAAAGATCATTGAAAGAAAAGGTCGCTTTCATCAAAAGATCACGGAAAAAACGCCGATTTCGTCGAAAAACCGCGAGGGTAAAGCGCCGTTTTCAAGAAAAGATCGCCTAAAATTGCAAAATTTGTCTAAAGATCGTCGAAAAAACGCCGATTTCATAAAAAACACCGATTTCGTCAAAAGATCACGGAAAAAACGGCGATTTCGACAAAATATCGCAATAAATCACCGATTTTGCTAAAATATCGCACATAAATTGCTGATTTCGTTTAGAGGTCGCGGAAAAATGCCGATTTCGTCAAAAGATCGCGGAAAACGCCGATTTCGTCAAAAGATCGCGGAAAACGCCGATTTCGTCAAAAGATCGTGGAAAAACCGCCGATTTTGCTAAAATATCGCAAATAAATCGCTGATTTCGTCTGAAGGTCCCAGGAAAACGCCCATTTCGTCTGAAAATCGCGGATAAACCCCCTCAAGGAGGGGGGGGGGAACTCGCCGCCCCCCCCCCCCCCGCCAATTTCCGAAAAAAAAATTTCAACCAGAATCATCCCTGAAGCAACTCTATCCCCCCCCCCCCCAGAGCCGAACTCTGGCTGCGCCACTGTAATAATGTTAGTATTATGTCTATGCATTTACTTCATGACTTCATTTAGGTTTAAGTATTTAATAATAACAAAAATAATAATTATTTGTTTATTTTTCTTCGCGTCGTTTGCGATTCTTTTATTTTAAACTTATATTTCACTCTTTAAATTTAAAATGAAAGTTACTTTCCTGAAAATAACCTGTGTGTCATAAAGCACAAAAAATATTAGAAATTTGTAATGTAAGATAAATCTTGTTGTAATACCATATTTTCTAAACGTCTCCAAAAATTCTTCCTTAGCCTATTGTCACATGAATATGAATTGAATAATACGCAAAACAATAACATTTGTTATCGTTCAAACAGTGAAATATTCGTTAAATACTCATTAATATATTTTTATAGCTTGTGTTAATGTTATTAACGTATTTTTTTTTTCTAAAAACTGAAAAAAAAAAATCAGACCCGAAAGGGTTAAACAATTGCCATATCTATATTAAGTTACAAAGGGTAAGATTTGATCATTTTAAAACTGACAAATTGTCATTCTCTTACCAGACATTTTGATATTAAATTATATGCAAAACACAGAATTCTATTTCAGCATTCGAAGATAGATTATTGAACTACTATTTGACAAGTAGTTAAAAACATGGGTTAGTTGGTTGCGTTTATGACAGTCAATTATCAACACGTGGGACATGGGCCCTAAGCAGGGGCGTGCGAAGAGAAAACTGCGCCCGGGGAAAAATCTCAATTTGGCGCCCCCTTCCCCCACCTTTTCTTGTGACAGTCTAAAAATGACGTTGGTAGAATAATTTTGATGCCCCTTAAATTTTTGCGCCCGGGGCGACCGCCCTCTCCCCCCCCTTTCGCACGACGCTGGCCCTAAGCAGGGGTCACTCAATGGGGGGGGGGGGTCTTTCTAAGAGAGCCTAACCCGTATTTATGCAAGGAAATCCAAGGTTCGAAGAAAACATCGAAAAACTCCGAGCGGTTTGGCCAACGGTTCTCGGCCACTGGTCCATAAAAACATAGGCAATCAACGTTTAAGTTAAGTTAGAAACAATTTATTTTAAACTACCGTAAAATAAAGTTTTATCCAAAAGAAAAAATTTGCTTGAGAGTATCTTATATACATGCTTTGAAGCCACTTAATGTAAAGTAATAAAACTTTTTTAACAACATATTACAATTTCAGTCATTTTTCAGATTGTTTTTCCCGATGAAAATAATTTCGAAATATCTTTAATAGATTTTTTTTTTTTTTTTTTTGCTTTAAAACTGCTGAATTTATTGCAAAATAAATTTTAAAAAAATCCTTCAAATATGGAAATTGTACAGGAAAAATGCGAAAATTATCTTTAGAATGTTAAAAACAAATCTGAATTCCTTAAACGAAATGACAAATTAACTAGACTTTCAGATGAATAGGGATATTCTTAAAAATATTCACTAACTTCTAACATATTCACGAATTCATTTCATCGAAGAAGAAAAAAAATCCCATTAAAAATTCGAAAGTTGCACTGATAATCGACCTTCTTTTTTTTTTTTTTTTTTTTTTTTTTTTTTCAAATGAATGCACAGAGCCTGGATATCGAAATTGTAAAAAGGGCTTCAACTCAGAGCTCTCAAAACCAAATTCAGATTAATTTCTTAAAGTTATATTAAAATTTTAGGACTAAAAAAAAAAGTTACCCCCCCCCCCCCCCACACACACACACACATCCAAAAAATGGATTTTTGCTTCAACGAGGGTTATTCGGGCCCCTAGTCCACATGCTTGAGTTGTCAAAAAGTTTTACTTTGAAACTAAAAATAGTAAACTTAAAAACAATTGGGAAAATTTTATGATTTTTTATTTTTTGTAATATTTTATTCATTTGTTTTTATTTAATCCATAGGTGTCAACCTAACATTTTTTTTTTTTTTTACATAATTTTTAAATATTTTCTTGTCTTTAGAAACCACGCTTGTTTGTTTACAAATATCTTCAAATTCACTTCTTCGGGATCGAAATATTTAGTATGCTTATAAGTAAAATTTTCAAATCAAAGTTACAATAAAATTTTTAAAAATAACATACCAATACATACGAAGCGATGACAAAATTATTCCACATCTTGTAGGTATAGTCACACAAGAGAAAAGGACGATATCAAAAAGAAGCTTTTTTCAGCAGTATGCCGTTAGTTACTCAGCCGGCTTTTGAGTGTGAATCAGATTGTAAATGTTGGCGTAGAAAATTCGCTCTTTCCTTGGCAGCTTTTTGGCGAGTGGCCAGCCCTTTCAAAAAGCAAGTATACTCTTCAGTTATCTGTCATGTTCTCTGATGTTTCGTTGGCGAAATTTGTGAATGTTTTGGCGAATGGGTTTGGAAAACCATGTGTACTCTTTAAATCAGACAAAAATAAACTTTAGATAGGGTAGATGTTCCAGTAATGGGCCACCTTAAGGAATTTCTCTAAAAAATAATTTTTTATTAATAGTTATAATTATTGTATTCCAATTTTTTTCATATTAGATTAATCTTTCAACAATATTTAACTAATCCCACAGTTACATTTCCCAATAGAAATAAAAATTTCATTTTAAATAATAGAAATATGTCTAAACACCCAAATGCCCAGTAATGGGCCACCTATGTTCCAGTAATGGACCGCCTATGTTCCAGTAATGGGCCACCCTACAAAAAATAACAGATAATTATTTTTAGGTGCGTTCGTAATTATGTAAATAGGTAGCACCTATAATTGTCGTTCAGTCCGTCTGTCTGTCCATCTATCTGTCCGTTTGTCTGAGTCTGTCTATCTGTCCGTTTGTCTGTCCGTCTGTCTGTCCGCATATAACAACGGAAAACTATCCAACCGAATCGTTTGAAATTTAAAATACATAATTACTACATAATTTTGTCGAATCATTTCAAATTTTATGAAAATCGGATGGATAGATCAATTACAGGGACATTCAAAAGGATTCCGTTACATTACGGTCAATAGGGGAAAAAGTTTTAAATGCATTTTAATCGTTTGAAATTTAAAACATATAATTATTGCGTAATTTTGTCGAGTCATTTCAAATGTTATGAAAATCGGATGCATAGATCAATTACAGGGACAATCAAAAGGATTCCGTTACATTACGGTCAATGGGGAAAAAGTTTCAAATGCATTTTAATGATGTTACACTCATTCGAACATAATAGAATTGGCATGAATCTATGAAATATATACTAAAATATGCATTCTGTACAATCTGTGACGCAAAGAATTTTTATTATTAAATTACAGGGCTACACAAAAGTATTCCACTATATAATGCTATACGGGGAAACATGGTTTGGTACGTGTTTTAATTATATTCAACTATTTCAAATTTTATGAATAAGATATACGTTGCTGAGGTGTAATAAGAATTACTATTCCTGTATATTTACAGAATTTCAACCAATATACTGTATCCGAAGTACTATTTACTATAAAAGCAAGATCTGAATATTTTTAAAACTTCGTTATCGTACGAACGCACCTCATTTGCTACGTTCACGTGCAATTTCCAACTTGTTCTTTTTATGTCTGCGTAAGTCGCATCTTCTTCTTCCTCAGAATCCACATTATCCTCTTGTATACAAAATTCGGCCTTTTTGAAGCAATTGTAAATTGTTTTTTCTTCAATTACCCCCATTGATACCGTTCGTATATGTATAACTATTCAATTAACACTGTTTTGAGAAGGATGTTGAAAGGTGTGTGAAAGGAGGGGGTTGATAAATTTGTTGAACTTAAGGAACAAGAAAATTCAAGCAGAGGAGTAATATAAAAAAAAAACTCAGCACTGAACGAGAAATTAGGAATAAGAGATGGAAATTTGATTTCATGTGATTTCGAAGTATTTTTTTACAACTGAATAAAGAACATTTTATGAAAATATTCGTTATATGGAGATAGATATTTCGCTATATAGAGACTATTTTTAATGTAATCATGGGAAAAGGGGAACATTCCTACTAAAAATTCGTTATATAGAGAAATTCGATGTATGGAGTTTCGTTATAGAGAGACTTGACTGTATTTATAAAGAAATTGTCTTTATTAAATTCTAGTAAGTAAAATTTAAGTATTAAATTTGTTTATTTAGTTTTCAGTTAAATCAAAATATTTTATCACTACTGAAATTACACTTTTAGTATTGGTCACTTGGGTGGTCCATTACTGGCAAATCACGAAATAAGCAATCCAGTAATGGACCACCCCTCCTAAAATCTTAAAAATAAATAAAATTTTGTAAATAGCCATTGGTATATTAAATTCAATGTTTTATATTGCTAACCAAACAAAAACATTCAATTTTTACGGAAAAATAAAAAAGATATAAAGCTAAGTAAGTAAAGTCTGCTCTTAGCATGTTCATTAAGATTTTCAGTGAAAAACAGAAAAACTGTGAAACTTTATTTTCTGCTTCCTAATTGTTTTGACGAAAAGTGTAAAAAATTAATCCAGCTTATAAAGCATGCAAGGTAGAGTTCAGAAAAAAATAATAAAAGCTTAACTATTATTGATTATTTTTTTATAAACCAAAAAGTGCGAGGTGGCCCATTACTGGAAGGTGGCCCATTACTGGCACATCTACCCTACAATCTAATAAAAGCCAACTTTAAAACCAAACACTTTGAATGTGGAGATTTAGGAGTCTACTGGTCACTCATTTTCCGAATTCCCCTCCGTAATGTTAAGTCTATGGACGTTTGATGCATTTTTATATTCAAAATACCTCCTCAGGATATTAATATTTTTAACTTCTTTTTTCAGCGTTATTTTCTTTAAGCATGTCTATTTTTGTTTCTTAATTTTCAAAAATTTTTATCTCTAAAAGCCACGCTTAATTTTATATGAAGTCTTAAAATTTTAATCCCACTTTGTCAGTTTTTAAAACATAAAATATTAAATTAAGCAAAGATTTTAGAAATATTTTGAGAACTAAGGAAACAAAACACATCTTTTAGGAAGAAAACACTGAAAAAAGAAGTAAAAAATATTAATAGATAGAGATATTTTGAATATAAAAATGCATCAAACACCCATAGACGTAACATTACGTAGGGGAATTCGGAAAATGAGTGACCAGCCCCGTTAATGGGGGAGCTAATTAGAACCAAGATAAAGTCTTGCATCAAGGGGTTTATATCATTATGGATCAGGTTGTAACCAACTGTTTCGGTTTCCGATTGGGTTTTGTCTTTTACGGGCCGAGTTCGAGTGATTCGATTTATTAAAAGAAAATCACAAATGTATATTAGATTTGAAAACATGTATTCAAATATAAAGGAGTATATATACGTACTTATTTTTCATTATAAAATACTAGCAGCCTTCGCCCGCTACGCTGGTTAGTTTCTTTAAAAGAATGTCGTATCAAACAAAATGAATCTAGTAAAGTTTAAAACTTAAAATCTAGGCCATAATCGTTGTCTTATTCATATAATCCCATATTATGTGGTTCAAAATACATATTGACGACATAATAGGTAACAAATCAAAAAGCACTAGATTTAACTATATTTTAGTACAGTTGCTATCTGGAATTTCGCGCTGCAGAGAGATATCGAAATGTCCTAAAAGTACGATTATCCCATTAAAACCTCTTAGGTGGGAATTTCTAAAATAGATAAAATGCATGTTGATTTTAGTAAATACATGAAAACTAAAAACAGAGGAAAAATAATTAAAAAAAAAAACAAAACAAAGGGAGATTATAAGGAAGCAATATAGTGGAAAAGTCATGTGATGGCATTCCCTGGTTTCAAAAAATAGAAAATTCGCGAGTATGTATAAAAACATAAAAAAGTTTAAGTATCAAAGATTAGAATTTTTTGGCAATTAGTACCAAAACAGCTAAAGAAATAAGAATTGAAAGCTTCCATTGTGGCAAAAAAGGAACTAAAAGGATGCTGAATAGGATCAATATTTTTCATTGATTTCTTCTACGTTATTTAACTTTAATTCCATAGTTTTACTGTTATTAGAAGACTTTTTTTTTAAAACATTAAACGTACCCCCCAGGAGGAGCAAGGGAAGTGTATAATATGAATAAGTAGTTACAGGGCTTACCAATGACATATCACATGAAGAATGTTGACTAAATTTAGAAAAATGCTCCCTGCGGGAACAAAGTGGAGAAAGGGACTCGGGAGGTGCATAACATAAAATATTAGTCTAAGAGCTTTACAATGATATGTCACATGATTTTTCTCGGCAAAAGTTTAAAAAGTACACCCCAGGGTTTCAACTATCGTGCCCTCCGGAAATCATCCCTCTCTCTCTTCAAAGTTTTCATATATTGTAAATAATATTTATCAGAGGGCTCCGCAAAATAATCCGATTTAAAATGATAAAAATACTGCAATTTCAAAAAGTTCGAAAAATTCCCCCGCCTGGGGGTCCAAATTGGGGAGGAGGAATGAAAGGTCGATAAGCTGAAAGTGTGGTCCGAGTGTTTTAAGATGATTTGTCACATGACGGGTCCAAATAGTTTGAAACTTTTTGACCCCCACTTTTGCACCCCTCAGCGGTGGAAATTTTAAAATCACTGAAACACATGTTTAATTATTTTTATAATAGACTTATTTTCTGCGATTTCACGTTCCGACTTAAAACGGCCGCTGAGATGTGACAAATGTTCTAAACTTTTCGACGCCCTTTTAATTCCTTTATGGGAGGGATTTGTAAAATTGCTGAAATACATGTTTAGTTATTTTTTAGTAGATTTATAATCTGGAATTTCCCGTTCCTATCTATAATGACTGCTGACATGTTCAATAATATTCGACCCCCCCCCCCATTTAACCCCTTTAGGGGGGATATCTTTCAAAATCCCGTCTTGGTGCACACATCATAAGAAGTATATTTCATCCAATTTTCATGCTTCTAGGTTCAGTAGTTTGGGCTGTGCGTTGATTATCAGTCAGTCAGGACAAACTATTTTATATAAGTATCGATACATCTGATATTATTACTGGTAAAATTGTAGATAATATTTTCGCAAATGAAGTAATATAGAATTAAATCAGTAATTGTAAAAAATACATAAATATACTTTTTTTTCAAAAATAGATTTTTTAATGCGTCCTTGAAAATAGAATCCTGGGGGGGGGGGGGGGGAATCACGCAGGTTTCTTTATCCATTGCCACTAAAAATAACCTTTAATTAATGACAGTAGCAAGATATGGGTATTGTCAATCCAATGACCAACAACATAACATGAAGAAAATTTGACTGAACACGTTGGTGAATATGACTGATGTGTCTTAATGAATAGGTGTCAAAGATTACAGATTTTGAGTACCACTATTTTCGAATAGTAATCGTTGCATTATTTAACTTCTTCAGTTCCGAAGCTAAAATAAGAATATAAATACGTATTCATTTTTTTTTTTTCGAACCAAATTCCATTGAAAATGACAGAAAGAATATATTTTTTAAAATTGATCCTTTATGCACTTAGTAATTTAGGTTCAAAAATATTAATCTAAAATTACAAAACCTCTTAAAACATCCATTTAATAACCACTAATCTGTATTAACGCAACCACAAATTTAAGAGCTTAAAACAAGAAAATAATTTACAAATCCTCAAAAAAAAGGAAAAATATTTAAGTTAAATACATATGTAGCACATAAACATAACTGATAAATAAAATGATTGAGCTGTAGCTTTACTGTTACTAGTCAGTTTTCTATTTACAGGTGTTAAATCTTATTACTGTTATTATTTTTTGTTTTGTTTTGTTTTGTTTTTATTTCCTAGTAGGCGGTTACCTATAAACCGTCAGTTCTTGTAATTTTACTTTGTTTTCTATGTAAGGCGATTATTGTGTGCTATTTTATTTTTATTCCAGATAGGAATATTCTGTTCTCTTTATTTTGATATATGTCGCTGTTCTGGGTTTGTTCCGGAAGAGGTGGTGGTGCTAGTTCCACCTCTTCCGGAGAACGTGGTCCAACGTTCTCCCACGTTGGGGAGAACGTTGGATTAATTTCCCGCTTTTTTCCCGCCGGCACATTTAGTCCATAAATCTAACGGTTGGCGTTCCGGCCAGGTGTCTTGTTCCTTGTAGCTTTGGGTTTCAACTTGAAGTTCGTAAGATTTTGGGCTCTTGTCAGATTCGAATCTGGCTTCAGAAAACTTTTTTGCTGAGTTCGGATCAGTATTAACTTTGTTCAAATAGATTTTTCTGTTTTGGTTCGGGTTATACCATACCCGACCCGTGCAAAACCCTTGTGGTCAAAATGAAAGCTATATTCACTCTTAATAATCAGAGACCTGGAATTAGCTTATTATTATCGTAAAATATTTAGCACACAGTAGGAATGCACAACCTGTGGCCCGCGATGTGATAACGTGTGGCCCGCGAATTTCGATAATTTACAACTGGAAAAAATTACAATTTTTGTGCAATTTACCGCGAGAAAATATAAAATTTCGTCACTTAAGAATCGCTAATTTCATTGATCGGCACGGAAAAATCGCCAACTTCAATGATCAAGTGTGGAAAAAAAGTTAATTTTGTCGATGAGGCTCGGAAAAATTGCAAGTTTCACTCATCAGATATGGAAAAAGCGCGAATTTTGCCCATGAGGCATGAAAAAAAAAAATAGCAAATTTTCGCGATTGGCCACGAAAAAAAATCACAAGTTTTGACGATCAGGCGCGGAAAAATCGCGAATTTTTTCGGTCGGACGCAAAAATTTGCACATTCTGTTCATCGAGCAAAAAAAAAGCGTGAATAGATGATGCTTGAAAAAATTGCAAATTAAATTTATCTGTTGCAAAAAAATAGCATGTTTTCTCGGTTTATCGCGTGAAAAAAACGAAAATTTCGTTGATCGGGAACAAAAACATCGCAAATTATGTCGACCAGGGAAAAAAATTGCAAATATCGTTGATAAATCACGGAAAAATTGTGAATTTGACGATGACGCGTGGAAAAATTGAAAATTTCATTGATCGGCTGCAAAACATCGTGAATTTCGCCAGTTTATCAACAAAAAAAATCGTACTTTCATCTTGTCGCATAAAAAAACGCAGATTTTGTCAGAGTTAGTAGAAAAATCGCGAATTTGGTTTATCAAAAAATGCGTAATTCGTCAATTAAGGGTAGAAAAGCTCGCATTTCGACAATGGGACACCAAAAAATCGCGAGTTTTATTGATCGGATTCCGAAAAACTACCAATTTTATCGGTCGGAGACAGAAATATTGCGAATTTTGTTTATCATACGTGGAAAAAATGCTAATTACGTAGATCAGGCTCTAATAAGATCGTGAATTTCGTCGATCTTGTGAAGAACAATAGCGAAAATTGTCAATAATGTGAAGGAAAATAGCGAATTTCGTCGACTGGCTTTGTAAAATTTATGAATTTCGTCGAACGCTTCGTAAAAATTGCAAATTACGATGCAAAAAAATGAAGAATTACGCCGATCTAAAACGGAAGATCGCGAATTTCGTCGATCAGCTTTGTAAAAATCGCGAATTTCGTCGAGCAGCTTTGTCAAAAACACGAATTTCGTCGATCGGCTTCGTAAAAATCGCGAATTTCATCAATCGGCTTCGTAAAAATCACGAATTCTATCGTTCAGACGCGGGAAAATCATGAAGTTCGTCAATCAGTTTTATAAAAATCGCGAATATCATTGATATAATTCGTAAAAATTTCGAATTTTTTTGATCGGGAGCAGAAAGATTCTAAATTTTTTCGATCTGCTTCGTAAAAATTGCGAATTTTATTGATCAGATGCTGAAAAATCACAAATTTTGTTGATCATGCGAAGAAAAATCGCGATTTTTGTCAGTCAGGTGCTAAAAAATTGCGAATTTCGTCAATGAGGCTCTGAAAAAACGCGGATTACATCGATTATCTTGGTAAAAATCACGAATTTAGTTGGTCAGGCTCGAAAAAAATTGCAAATTTCATCGATCGGCATTGTAAAAATTACGAGTTTTATCGATTGGCTTCGCAAAAATCGCAAATTTTACTGATCAGTTTCGTAAAAATCGCAAATTTTCTTTCATCAGTCGTGATAAAATCGTGAATTTTCACGATCGGATTCATAAAAATGCGAATTTCGTCCATCATGCGAAGGAAATAGCGAATTTCATCCATTGGTTTTATAAAAATCACGAATTTCATTGATCAGCTTCATAAAAATCACGAATTTCATCGATCGGCTTCGTAAAAGTCGCGAAATTTGTTAATTGGGTTCGTAAAAATCGCGAATTTTGTCGATTAGGGGCAGAAAAAAATTGAGAATTTCGTTGATCATGTAAGGAAAAATCGCAAATTTTCTCGATCGGCTTTTTAAAAATCACAAATTTTGTCGATCGTCTTCGTAAAAATATCGAAGTTTTTTAATCAGATGCAGAAAAATCGCGAATTTTCTCGATCATTTTCGTAAGATTTGCGAATTTTGTTGATCAAGCGAGGAAATATGAATTTTCTGAATCGGTTTCGTAAAAACTGCGAATTTTGTGGATTGGTTTTGTAAAAAATGCAAATTTGTTCAATCAGGCGTGGTAGAATTACAAATTTCATTAATCAGGCGCAGAAAATTGGGAATTTCGTTGATGAGACGCTGAAAAATCTTGTTGATCGTCTACTTCTCTCTCCTTCATTCATAAAGTTCACTTTTTTTTTTTTTTGGCACCAGCCATTTATGCTTGTTTTTCTAGCACTTTTAATAAAACAAAACTTACTCTTCTGAATAAAATCAAGGAATATTTTTATATCTTGAGAATAATCCTTGCTATATCTGTTTTATGTAAAAACGCAAAAACTGCTGATATATCCTTACCAACTTAACTGGATATTTCGACTAGGTACGTGAATTAAATTGGTAACCCCCTCCCACTCTCCTCTGAAACCATATTTTTTATCCGATTATATGCCACAGATCGCCTTCTCTGAATCGAATCCTCTCTGTGTAATTGATGTGACCCTCGATCACATAGACATATTTGTAAGTGGCCCTTCTCTTGAAAAGGTTGTGCACCCCTAGCACACAGGGATATCATAAAATTCAAATGATTTTATTCATACGTATTTTAAATTATATATTTCAAGCTAATATTTTTGTAAATCAATTTTAGCTTTTGAGCATCAACGATGGCATTCGATGGCATGTTATGCATATTGATTGGTGTTTTTTCTCTCCTTTATCTCAATCCAATCGCTCATTCTTAACCCTTAAATTTTAAAAGCATACTTCTAACCAGGCACGTAGCCAGGGAGGGAGCTAAGGCACTGTAGGGGGCAGTGGCTAAAGAGACTGAAGCCCCTCCCGTAAGTTTTTAAATAATTTCTGAAATTATCTCTAATTATAAAAAAAATAATAATAACAAGATTTTTCTTGTTTTTATCTTCTATTGCATTAAAACTACGTACATTTTTAGCAGTAAAAATATAAATTTGTTCAATTACAGTTATAGCAGTCCTTCGTTATATTGTTCATTCGGATAATTGTTCTTTATTCATATATACTACTAAAAATGTAAGTTCTTGTTAAAATGTAATTTTAACTAAATTTATGCAGAGCAAAATTTTCACTTTTGTTTTATTTGTTTGGTGTTTTTTTTCCTCATCTAGGTATCTTTAACAAAAAAAAAAAAAAAAAAAAAAAAAAAAAAAAAAAAAAAAGCATATTTTTGCAAAGAAAATCATTTAAGTTAAGAGTTTGTCCATAGCATGTACATTAATGACCGGACACTAAATTTTAGACACTTTGTCAAACATTTTAAAAATGTCTTGCCGGATTCTTCTGGAACTTCAGAATTATGAAGAATATGGTTGACCTCATGTTTGTCAATATAGATTTGATAAGGAGGACAATTAGGGAACCAACAAAGAAAAAGAATAATATTTGGGATAACACTGTAAATTAAAATACACGAAATGTACAGTAATATTTCACAGAGTTAATCTGAAATTTAAAAAAAAAAATTAAGTACCAATGCATAACAGTATTGTACAAGCTTTTAGTTGTATTTGCAGAACAATCGTCCGTTTTGATTTCTGTTTGTTGCAATTTGTTTTCTTTTAGAAGGTGTTAAGTAAAAAAGTCTCCCGAAATCATTGAAGTAAAAATTCATTCCAGACTGTTTTTAAGTTGAATATTTGCATTCCATTTTCTAGTGGCATTAAGTAGGCAAGTCTACAAAAAGTTTTGTTTCTTTATTTCAATTAAAAATTTCTTTTTTTATAAGTTACGCTTAAGTAGGTAGATGGGGTACTTATGAACAGAATACCGTAATTTCCAGCGTATAATCCACGGATCAAAAATTCTTTTTCGACCCAGAAATTTTGTTTAGTTATTAAAGCCAAATATTTACCACGATCTAAAAAGTTATATTTTATTTAATAAAAATTATGGGGTTAAAAATAATTGTTTGATCCGCGGATTATACGCCGGAAATTACGGTATATGGGTGCAAATGTGAACAGTTTACAAGTGTATTTTTTAAGTCTGCGAGTGCATTTTTTTAGTTTAAAATTTAATTACACTTGTTGAATATTAAGCTGTATATTCAATGTATTTAGGATTTCTTCAAGGATTTAATTTACTGGAAGTTAGATAACTACTAAAAGTGGTGGCTTTCTGTAAAGAACAATATGTTTATTTGATATTCTTTAATGATTTTCAGTTTTAGACGAATTTATTTTAACTTAGCCCATATTAAAGTATTTGTAAAATAATTTATTTTATATAAATAAAATTTAGTTGCCCCCCCCCCCCAAAAAAAAAGGATATGTAGTATTGTGTTAATCACCAATTTTTTAAATCACAATTTTATATTTTTTTAAATCATGATGCGCAAATTTGTGATGCACATTGCATAACATTTAGAAATAAACAGTACGCGTATTATTCACGTTCAGAGGGTTTTGTACAATAAATATATGAATTATTAACCCCCTGTGGAAGAGCGACTGATATACGTGCTACTTAAGATTCTCAGAATCCTTCATTACCCACCCACCCCCCACCCCCAATTAGTTTTTATTATACAGTTCATATTATTTATTTGGATCATTTTCGCGATTCAACTAGAGAAATTTTTCAGTTTTGAAGAACCGGTGGTAAAAGATTAAAAATTAAGCAAAGTGCTCTTGTAACGGAGGAGTTGACTCTATTATTAAAAAAAACCGTTTCTAAAAGTATACTAAGACTTTGCAAAAAAAAAAAAAAAAAAAAAAAAATTATAACGTATGGTTCATTATAGCTGAATACAGTGTGTTTCGTACCAAACCGACAAACTTTGAGGGGTGATAGTAGACATGAAGAACAACATTATTAAATAGGAAACCATGGGGCTCAAACGTCTTCCGTAGGAGCTAGAGGCCATTAAGTTTAAGGTCCAAAACTTCAAACGGTTATAAAAAACGGAAAAAAAGGATGGATTCGTTTGCGGTTTTCGCTAAAATCATTCTTTATATCACGATTTGTATGTAAAAAAATTTTAACGGTTACATTCAAAAATTGCCGATAGAGGGCGCTTTAGACTTTAGAGTAACGAACAACTACTTTTTACTCTTATTTTATGCATGGGGTTGAAATTATTTTAAAGTTTAGATTTTAACTTAAATTTAAATCCCGAAATCGGAAACATTGGGATCGGGTAACTAGCGAAAATTGAACTGTGAACAGAGAAGGGGGATTTTAAACACTCATAAACATTATACAAACTGTTCGATTTGGTGCGGTTTGCGTGTAGGTCATTCCCTTGGTAATTATTTTATTCAAAATGATTTACAGTTCTTGTATCTCCATTTTTTGATAGAGGGCGCTTCCGACGCATCTCCGACATTTCAATGGCATTACTCCTGGGTGTTTTACTACCAAACCAACATACTTCCAGGAAGTGTTAGGAATGCAAAGCGACACGGAATCACATAGAAATATAACGTTGAAAATGCATTTTTAGCGAGCTGTGGTTAAAAGAAGCAGGTAAAAAAGCAACAGAAAGTAGTGAAACAGCAACACGTTACTGTGGTAGAAAACAATTTAGTTATAGGTTTTACTACAAAAGGTGTCCGAAATTACGATCAGAAGTAGTCGGCCATGCTTACAGCAGCGTCGCATGCAATTCCTCACGCTTTGAAAGATTCCTGGCATCTCGGATAGCTTTCTGGCAGCTACGGAAATTCGAACTGAGGGGTCTTCCGCTGACAGTACGGTAGTCTCATACATTCAACTTTTCATTTGACCCCAGCAGAAGTCCACACAGATTCAGATTGAGCCAGGTGAATAGGGTGGGGGGGGGGGGGCTACCAATTGGTTTGAGCTCAACTAGTTCCACCCAGCAATGCTTATTTAAAAAATACAGAACAATTATACAGTAATAAAATAAAAGTAGGTAACAAAAAGTAATTGATATAATGAAGTAGGTGCGACGATCTGGCAGGCTAACGAACCGGGCCACCATTACCTTTCCACCGTTGTCCATATGTTACGTTGAGGTGTCTGCGAACATCATTGGTAAATTGCGGAGGAGCCACATCGTGCTATAGAGTGGCGCAGCGAAAGAGGAACACGTGCTTTTACTAGAAGTTCGACAGAACGTGTTGTAGAAATATCAAGTTACTTTCTTCTCTGCTTCTTTTAACCCTAACTCGTGAAAAACGCATTTTCGACGTTACATTATAATATGATTCTGAGTCATCTTTGCATCCCTAACACTTCCTGGAGGTATGTTGGTCTGGTAGTAAAATACCCAGGAGTAATGACATTGAAATTTCGGAGATGTGTCGGAAGCGCCCTCTATGAAAAAATAGGGACACCAATGCTGTACGCCATTTTGAATAAAATTATTACCAAGGGAATGACCTACACGCAAACCGCAACAAAATCGATTAGTTTGTCAAATGTTTATGAGCGTTCAAAATCCCCTCCTCTGTTCACAGTTCAATTTTCGCTAGTTACCCGATAACAATGTTTCCGATTTTGGGTTTAAAATTTAAGTTAAAGTCTAAACTTTAGAATAATTTCAACCCCGTGCAGAAAATAAGGGTAAAAAGTAGTTATTTGTTACTGTAAAGTCTAAAGCGCCCTCTATCGATAATTTATGAACGTAACCGTTAAAAATTTTTTACAAACAAATCGTGATATAAAGAATGATTTTAGCGAAAACCGCAAACGAATCCACCCTTTTTTCCGTTTTTTATAATCGTTTGAAGTTTTGGACCTTTAACTTTAATGGCCCCTTAGCTCCTACGGAAGACGTTTGCGCCCCATGGTTTCCCATTTAATAATGATTTTCTTCATGTCTACTATCACCCCTCAAAGTTTGTCGGTCTGGTAGCGAAACACCCTGTATACTTAAAAATATGAATGGATATACTATAAAAGTTCAAAGAGATGTGAAGCCTAAATAATAACAAATATTGCTATTCTGTATAACTTTTTTTTAATCTTATCTTTATTTATTTACTAGCTAACCCGCCCGGCGTTGCCCGGGTCCGTAATAATAATGTTAAACGAACTTGAAATTTTTATGATTTTATCTTTAACTCGAAATATGTGTAAATACACTGTTAAAAATTTGACCCTTTTGCTGCATCGTCACTCCACCGCTTTTATAGAAAATGATTATTTCAGCCTATTATGGAGCATTCTCATAGGTCAAAAGAGAGATATTCTATAAAAGCGGGGGAGCGATGATGCAGCAAAAGGGTCAAATTTTTTACAGTGTACATTATATTAAATACTTGCCCCCTGACTGCGTCAAAAATCGGTTTAAAAAAACAAATATTTAGCTGCAAAAATACATAAAATGACTGCAATGGGAAACGCAGGAGAGAATATGTGTCCAACGATTGCCTGATTTTCGTGTTAAAGTGTTGATATTTATCCTGAAAATTACTGTTAAGTGACTTAACTAAATACTTTTTTCACATAGACATCCCAAGTGAAATATTTTGAATTTCAAACTCATTATATCACTCAATCCGACTATACCGTGAATGAAATCGATTCTTGATGATTAGCTAAAGGGTTAGTATATAGTATTATAATTTCAGAGCCATTTCACAAAAATAGGTGTATATTTTTTATCAAACATGCGTAATGTTCATTCTGTGAACAAAATCCTAACCGTAACCTAATTGTATTGTAATCATAACTTGTCTGTAATCTAGCTGTATCTTAACAGTAACCTAACTGTAACTGAAATATACCATAAATGTAACCTGGCAGTCACCTTAGCAATAATCTAACCTAGCAATAATCTAACCACAACCTAATCGCAACTTAACCTTAACCTAACTGTAACTTAATCATGATCTAACTGTAACCTAACCGGAAATTAAATATAACATAAGGCTCACCGGAGCGTAATTGCAACCTAACTGTTACTTAACCGTAACCAAGTTCTAATTCAACACTAACTATAAACGAAATATCTTAACAATCTCGCGCTAAGTACTTAGTTTCACTTTCCACCGCTACGGAGCGCATTATGTTTTGTAGAAAATCCTAATTTTAGGTTCGGATTGGATTCATGTCCATGGAAATTGTTTTGCCTTCTTCGGATACGGTTATGGTTGTTTGGAATATTTTTGTTCAGTTTAGATTCGGTTCAATTCAGATTTCGTGTATTTTTTTTTTTTTTCCCTTCAAATAGGATTTTTTAGGTTCGGGTCGGGTTGTACTTCTATGGAAATTATTTTACCTAGTTCCAATGAAGTTATACTTCACTGAAATATTTTTGATAGGTTCAGATAAGGTTTGGTTCAAATTTCGGGATTTTTTTTTTTACAAATTTTTTGATTAGGATTGGGTTTATATGTCCATGGAAATTATATTGTCTTGTTCGTATCTGTTTATAATTATTTGGAATATTTTCGTCGGATTCAGATTTGGTTCGATTCAGATTTCAGGTATTTTTTCAAATTGATTTTTAAGGTTCTGGTCGGATTCATGTCCAGGGAAATTATTTTGTCTTGCTCGGATCCGGTTTTGGGTCTTTGGAATATTTTTTTTCAGGTTCAGATGTCGTTCAATTCAGATTTCGGTTTTTTAATGGAATTTTTAGGTTCAGGTTGGGTTGCGCATCAACGGAAATTATTCTGCATTGTTCGAATAAGGATATGCTTCTCTGGAATATTTTTGTCAGATTCAGATTTAGTTCAGTTTTTTAGGCTCGGATTGGGTTCATGTTCATGGAAATTTTTTGTCTTGTTCGGATCCGGGTATGGTTCTGTGGAATATTTTTGTGAGGTTCATATTTGGTTCGATTCAAATTTCAGGTATTTTTTTCAAATGGAATTTTAGGTTCGGATCGGGTTCATGTCCACGGAAATTATTTTGTCTTATTCGAATCTGGTTATGGTTCTTTCGAATATTTTGATCGGATTCAGATGTAGTTTGCATAAAATTTCAGGGTTTTTTTTTTCAAGTGGAATTTTTTAGGTTCGAGTCAGGTTTATGTTCACGGAAATTATTTTGTCTTGCTCTTGTCGGGTTAAAATTCTTTGGAATACTTTTATCGATTTCAGGTTTCGTTCTGATCATTTTTCGGGTTTTTCAAAGAAAATTTTTAGGTTCGGGTCGGTTTGCATATACACGAACATTATTTTTCCTTGATCGAATTCGGGTATGATTCATTTGAATATTTTTGTGGGATTCAGATTTGATTCGGGTCAGATATTAAATCCATAGTTTTTTTTCAAATGGAATTTTTAGGTTCGGGTAGGGTTTATGCTCATAGAATTTTTGTCTTGCTTGGATCGGAGTATGGTCTGTTTTTTTCTGGTTGGGACCGGGTTATGCGTTAATACGCCTAAACATTATGTTTTGCTACTATTCTTTTAGTGAGTATTTTTTATATATAATTTATTTTGCTATTTGATAATTTATTACTGTGTATGAATCGTCTGCCGATTCGAACAATTGTACGTTAAAAAGCCATTTCATTTTTGTTTTAAAAACAAATTAAAGTCTTGATAAAATTTTAACTTAAATAAAATGCATTCAAATTTAATCAATGATTTAAATAAAAAAGAATATTGCCCAGTTAAACTGATGGCATTGAGCTCACAGGCTACGCATACTAATTGTACATTACAGCCTTGTATTTTCGTTAATTCCGTTCGAAAAAAAAGTTAAAAAGGGGAAACAGCTCTCCCCTTTCTTCTTTTTTATACTTAATCATTGAACCTCCTAAACTATCAAGGACATGCTTTATCATATAAAAAAAAACTATATCCAAAATTCAGAGCAAATCAGATAATTCTTAATAAAAACCCATTTAGCATTTATATAATTTAAGAGGAATTATTCCCCTCTTTTATACTTAACCATTAAACTTCCAAAACTATTCAGAGATTTGTACGAAATCTGACAATTCTGCTTGAAAAATCCATTTATACAAGTTAAAGGGAGGGGCATTAGAACCCCCGTCCCCCCCAGTTTATACTTATTCAATGAACGCCTAATAACAGCCACGGACTCGCCTCATCAGAATGATCCTATGTCTAAATTTTGTATGAAAACTGTTAATTCTGCATGAAAATCCCGTTTATATCAATTAAGGGGAGGGGCATGAGCCCCCCGTTCCCCCTGTTTATACTTATTCAATGAACACCTAATAACAGCCACAGTATCGCCTCATCAGAATGATCCTATATCTAAATTTTGAACGAAAACTCTTAATTCTGCATGAAAATCCCGTTTATATCAAATAAGGGGAGGGGCATGAGCCCCCCGTTCCCCCTGTTTATACTTATTCAATGAACACCTAATAACAGTCACGGAATCGCCTCATCAGAATGATCCTATATCTAAATTTTGAACGAAAACTGTTAATTCTGCATGAAAATCCCGTTTATGTCAATTAAGGGGAGGGGCATGAGCCCCTCGTTCCCCCTCTTATACATATGGAATGAACCCCAAAAACTAATCAGGGAAGCGCCTTATCAGGATATACCTATATACAAAATTTCATGTGGATCGGACATTTTTATCATGAGTTATCGCGTTACGCACGAACGAACGTACGAACGTACATACAGAACGGACGGGCACATAAGCTCTCAGGCTATGATAGCCTGTGAGCTAAAAACTGCTAAAAAAGCCTCATATATACAAACAAGGTGATTCTATTTTTTTTTCTTTTTTTACAATAAAAGAGAGGTGATATTACACATCAAGACAAACAATATTAAATAGCAGACCAAGGATCCCAAACGTTTCCCAAAGGAGATAGCCACCATTAAAGTTTAGGGACCAAAATTTCAAATAAACATAAAAAATGGAAAAATCGGTCGATTGATTTGCGGTTTTCAGTAAAATTATTCTTCATGTCGGCATTTTCTTGAAATTATATTGCAAAGATAAATTTCAAAAAATGCCCATAGAGGGCGCTTTGGACTTTGGAGTAACGAACAACAATTTTTTGCCGGTATTTTTTGCATCTCATTAAATGTTTTCGTAAGCTTACACTCAAACTTAAATTTTGAGCTGAAAATCTGAAAAGTTAAGAGTGGTTAAATAGCACAAATTGAACTGTGTTCAGAGGGTTCAAATTTCAAATGATTATAAAAAACGGAAAAATTGGCTCATTAATTTGCGGTTTTCACTAAAACTATTCTTTATGCTGGTATTTTCTTAAAAATAAATTATAAAGATAAATTTCAAAAAATGGCGATAGAAGGCGCTTTAGACTTTGGAGTAACGAACAACTATTTTTTGCCGTTATTTTTTTAACCTCATTAAATGTTTTCGGAAGCATAGACATAAACTTAAATTTTGGGCTCAAAATCTGAGTAGTAGGAAGTGGTTAAGTAGCACAAACTGAACTGTGTTTAAAAGGGGGGGGGGGGTCAAATTAAAAAAAATTATAGAAAATGGAAAAATTGGTCGATTCGTTTGCGGTTTAAAATAAAACTATTCTTTAAGTCAGTATCTTCTTGAAAATAAATTTTAAAGATAAATTTCATAAAATTCGTTGGAGGGCGCCTTAAACTTAAAGTAACCAATAATTAATTTCAAGCATTATTTTTCGGTTCCAATTAAATGTTTTCAAAAGCTTATTAAAGCTTAGGTTTAAACTTAAATTTTGAGTTCAAATTCTGAATCGTTGAGAGGGGTTAATAAGCGCAAACTGAAATGTGTTCAGGAGTGGAAATTTACACCCCCCCCCCTCTCTCTCTCTTTGAACACCATTCAATTTTTTGCTATTTAAACACGCCCAACGATTCAGAATTTGAGCCCAAAATTTAAGTCTATGCATTTGAAAGCATTTAATGAGATTTAAAAAATAACGGATAAAAATAGTTCTAAATTACTCCAAAGTCTAAGGCGCCCTCTATCGGCATTATGTGAAAATTATCTTTAAAAATTTTTTTCAAGAAAATGCTGATTTAAAAATTACTTTTAGCGAAAACTGCAAACGAATCGACCAATTTTTCCGTTTTTTACAATCATTTGAAATTTGAACCCTCTGAACACAGTTCAGTTTGTGCTACTTAACCACTCTCACTTTCAGATTTTGAGCTCAAATTTTAAGTTTGAGTCTAAACTTACGAAAACATTTAATGAGATGCAAAAAATAGCGGCAAAAAGGAGTTGTTCGTTACTCCAAAGTCTAAAGCGCCCTCTGTCGTCATTTTTAAAAAATTATCTTTATAATTTATTTTCACGAAAATACCTACATAAAGAATAGTTTTAGTAAAAATCGCAAATCAATCGACCAATTTTTTTCGTTGTTTATAATCATTTGAAATTCAAACCCTCTGAACACAGCTCAGTTTGTGCTACTTAACCACTCTCAACTATTCAGATTTTGAGCTCAAAATTTAAGTTTGTGTCTAAGCTTACGAAACCATCTAATGAAATGCAAAAAATACCGGCAAAAAATAGTTTTTCGTCACTCCAAAGTCTAAAGCGCCCTCTATCGGCATTTTTTGAAATTTATCTTTATAATTTAATTTCAAGAAAATGCCGACATAAAGAATAATTTTAGTGAAAACCGCAAATCAATCAACCGATTTTTCCGTTTTTTATGTCTATTTGAAATTTTGGTTCCTAAACTTTAATGGCGGCTATCTCCTTTGGAAAACGTTTGGGACCCTTGGTCTCCTATTTAATATTGTTTGTTCTGATGTGTACTATCATCCCTCTTTTATTTTAAAAAAAATTTTGAATCACCCTGTATACATATATTTACTGCAACATAGCTATCTACACATGCAGGGTGTCCAACAAATAACACCCTGATTTCAAAATTAAATTGCTCAAAAACAAAGATCGATAGTAATATGCGGTAAACGGTTTTTTCATTAGGTAAGCTGTAAAAATCTTATACAGAAATTTCAAACAGTGAATATTTTGAAAAAATTGCGTTCTGATTGCATAGAATGCTTTGATTTGACATTTTTCTTGTTTTAGATTGCCTGTAGAGAAATAATTTTTCAGCTTACAGTGTAATATTTTAAAGATTTTTCAAAGTAAATTTTTAGAATTTCGAAATTTCAAAAATTTAATTAAAAAAAAAACTATGAAATATGGCACTTTAAGCCGAAAAACACATTCTCTGGCAGCAATCTAGAGCAAAAAAAATGTCAAATCAAAGCATTCTTTGCAATCAGAACACAATCTTTTCAAAATATTTACCGTTCGAAACTTTTGTATAGGATTTTTACAGCTTACCTGATAAACAAACCGTTTACTGCATAATTCTATTGATCTAAAATTTTCTAAAATTTTGATCTAAAATTGATCTATCTTCTATTGATTAAATTTAATTTTGAAATCAGGGTGTTATTTGCTGGACACCCTGTACATTCTAATGTGCGAAGTACCAACGATATGACGTAACAGCTTTGTTCAAAAATCCTAAGTTAAACTGACATTTTGCCAGTCTATGAATTTTAAAGATCTTTGGAAAAAAAAAAAAAAATCACTTTTGAAATGTCAAAATCTCAAATTAGTTTCTTTCATTTTAATAGAGTAAAAAGAAATTAATAGAGTGGAAGTATTATCTCTGGAGGTGATGCTGAAGCTGTAATCCTACATTAAGTCCAATTAAGTACCAACAAAAGCACGTGCTTTGACACGCCTATCAATTGAAGCAGATTTAAACCTGTATTTTTTTGCTCTTGTTTCTTAAAAAGAACTAATCTATCACTTCACCGGTAAAAATTTATTAATTATTTTATCATATGTGTTTTAAATATCAATATAGAAAATTATTTTAACGTTTTGCTTGAAAATATAACATTATTTTGTTAATACATTAAAATCGTTTGCAGTCAGAAATCTATATTTTAGATTAATATTTATTACTTAAGTTTTCATACATGATTTTAAAAAGAATGTTTTCATCATTACATTTTAAATATTTATTTACATGCAATTATTAAGTCATAAACCTTTTTCATCTACGTTATAAAGTATTCAAAATTACATTAATGAAGAAAACTTTTAGTTATACAATTTTTAGTTCATATCAAATGTTTTCAGTATCTTATTTAATTTTAATTTGATATTTAATTATTGCTAATTTTCCAATTTCCTTCATTTTAAAAGCGAACATTTATTTTAATAAATAATAATAGAACAAAGACCATTTTAAAAATTTTCTATTTCCTCTTAAAATATTCTTCAATTGTAATTCATTTCTTTTAATTCATCTTACAATACAAAATCCCTTCCATGTCCTTTTGTTTGGCACATTAAAATTTGAGCGATAAATAGTTTCAAATTGCAAACCTTTTTTGAGGCTTACTTCACCTCCACTTATCTCATTTTTCCATGGGTTTCTTTAATTCTGTCTCAGCTTTCTTATTACTTCTGCGAAAATTTTTACACAACCAACCAACCGTAAAAAATGAAAGAGAAAAAAATTGGGTAAAAGATGATTTTTTATGAGAGTGACCTCTCGATTTTAATTAATTACTCGGTTAATAATTGGAATTTCGAAATTCTGAAGCTCGGGTGCATCAGGAGAGATTTGGGGCTACTCTCAAAAAAATTTTGAGCTTCGTACATGTTGTAGATTTTGCTAGCCATCGCAGACACACACACAGACATTTTGTTCTTTTATTAGTATAGATAATGAATATAATTCTTTACGAAGAATAAAAGAAGTGAGTATTTCAACTACCTTTGACATTTCAAATTAATTCAGCGTAATAAAAATGTTTTCTTTCTACAGTGTTTTTGATACAAAACTCTTGTTTAAAGTTTAAACTATACAAATTTTGACAATTTTTAGAATGATGACATAATTTAGAAATTCTTGATCATTTCATTCAAAAATTTCGCCAAAAGAACAAATAAAAGGTAAATATTCATATAAATAAATATTTGTTTCAATAGCTCATAATAATTTTGAGAAACTGTGAAAAAATGTAAAAATTTTTCACATGTGCCACCATCTCTCCTATAAAGTCATTGTGCATAAATACGATGACCCCCTAAATGCGATAATGTTCTTTTACTTAAAATGTTAATACAAGAATCGTAAATAAATACTATGAGGCATCCGATTTTAAAGAACAAAACCCGAAATATTTTTGTTTGCATTTAAAACTTTTTCTATGAATAAATTCCCATTCGAATGGACGTCGTTCAGTTTACAGCGCCCCGATGTTTTCTAAATGCGATAAAAAATCCCGAAATTGGTTCAAGTTTTTTTTTCTGTTAACTTTGAAGATCAAATAAAAATTACAAACGTCAATGGCTGCAATATGCTTTGTGTTCTAAAGTTTTCTACGTATTTAGGCAATTTGGAAGTTTTGGCCTATTGGCGACAAAGGCAATGTCCTAAATGCGTAGAGACTTTTAGGATATTAACTAAGGTTATTTTATATGGTATTTTTATAAATTGCACTTAAATTATGTTTAAAACAAAATATCTGTTTAAATAATATGTGTTGAGTCAGTAAAATAAGGAACTCCAACATGAGCATCCAATAGTGTTTCCTTTTACCACGGACTCAAACACGCATTTGAAATAATCAAAAAAAGAAATACTCATCTTTAAAACTTTTATTTAAAAAAATGGCATTTTTTCATTTCAGTCAGTGCACCGTAAAAAAAAAAATTGTAACGTTCTGAAGATCCACTAGTAACATGGTAAATCTAATTGCAACATCCAATGGTAACATTCTGGAATCGATTTCTCTTTTCATAAGCTTTTATAATAGGAAGTTATAAATTTTCTTTTTTTAAATATTGCTAGCAAAACTTCTCGTATTAAAAAAAATAATAATAATAAAAATTAAAGCATACTACTCGTATGTGCTGGTGTCAATTAACTCGCACATTCGCCACCAATGTATGTGTTCATTTCACAGGATGCTTACAGGTTTTTCATCAGGACGTTCCAGAATTACCTAAAAATTTCCAAATTAACTTAAAAACCTTTCCAACTTTTTTTTAAATAATCACATAAAGTGCAACGCGAATGCACCCCCAACTAATAAAATTCGCATAGCAAAACGAAGTTTCACAGATCACGAGTGCATTTTAATCACCCGATATTTATACATGTTAACAGGACACAGGAGAAATGTATATCTGAACAATGCTTATAGTGCAAATTGGTGAGAATATAAGTTTTTATTTGTAAAATCTGGACAAAATTATTTATTTCATCGTAAACAATTTTGAAAACTGTTAGACATTTTAAATTTCATAAAACAAATCTGTACACTACCTGGCGAAAGATGACCGTCCACTTGCAATTTTTGACATTTTGTTGAAAATCTAGAAAAGTAAATGAGGAATTATCCTAAAACCCTTAATGTATAAACATAATACTACAAGTCATATATTTCCGTGAGGATTTCTTTTTCTCGAAACTCCATAGGGGACCGTCAACAAATTAAAAAAGAACGAATATCTCTTGGATAACCCTGTCAAAACTAATGTAGCTAAAGTGCCAAAACTGTAGATTATGATTAAGTGAATTGTTGCAATAAATTGTGTTCATTTTTATACCGATAGCATGTAAATTCGTTGAGAAATTAATGTTTTTATAAAAACAGTTCCAAATTTTTCCAAGTTTTTTGCTTATAATTTACAAACTTTGGAATATAAAATAATGTTTTTTCCCAAAAATAAGACAAACAACATTGTACACAATATCCTATAATCAAAATTAAAAAATAATAAAAATTGTGTGAAAATGAGCAGGTTTAATAAATAATTTTTCATTGCGCATGCGTGAAGGCTATCAAAATTTCATTTGCATATTATATTAGCTCACTGTATAGAGCAACTTCTGTAAAAGTCTCAAAAACATAGCTTGAAAATTCAAAAAATAGTCGACGAGAGAATAAGTTCAAAATACATTATTCCTAAAATAAGACAAAAAGATGAGGGGTTGTATCCAAATATAGTAGTACGTGCCATATTGTGTATGCTATATTGGCACTAATCAATAACTAAATGGATACACCCCTCATCTTTTTATTTTGGGAATAACGGATTTTTAACGTATTCTCTCGACGATTATTTTGAGAATTTTCAAGCTATGTTTTTGAGGCTTTTACAAAAATTGCTCTATACATTTAGCTAAGATAAGATAATATGTAAATGAAATTTTGATAGCCTTCGCGCATGCACAATGAAAAATTATTTAGTAAACCTGCTCATTTTTCATACAATTTTTATTATTTTTTATTTTTGATCATAGGATATTGTGTACAATGTTGTTTGTCTTATTTTCGGAAAAGAACATTATTTTATATTCAGAACTTTGCAAATTATAACCAAAAAAACTTGGGAAAATTTGGGGCTGTTTTTATAAAAACATTAATTTCTCTACGAATATACATGCTATCGGTATAAAAATAAACACAGTTTATTGCAATAATCCACTTAGTTATAATCTACAGTTTGGGCGGTTTTGCTACATTAGTTTTGACGGTGTTATCCAAAAGATATTCGTTGTTTTTTAAGTTGTTGACGGTCCCCTATGGAATTTCGGGAAAATATCTTCACGGAAGCATATGACGTGTAGTATTATAATTATACATTGGGAGTTTTAGGATAATTCCTCATTCACTTTTCTAGATATTCAACAAAATGATAAAAATTGCAAGTGGGCGGTCATCTTTGGCCAGGTAGTGTATTTAGTTAAATCAAGAGTATCGAACCCGTTGCTAGTGGCCAAACTGTCATCACTATTTCTGAATATCAATTAATATAATGAGTGAAATTATGAAACTAATGTTTTAAAAAGAGAAAGAAACAGAATATTTAAGAAATGCTTAATTCTGATAAAAAAGCGTGCGAAGAACAAATGTGTTTGCAATATAAGTGGAATTTTATTATTTGTTTTCCAGTTTAAATGTTAAAATTTATATCTGCTTTCAAATATGCTTACAATGTGATAATTTTAATCTATTTATGTAAAACTTCATAGCGACTAATTTCCACGAATACAACATCTACTTATAATAAAATCTGAGTGGAGAAAACTGTAGGGAACGAATCCGGGACGAACCATTCTGGTTTGTGAAACGACCGTAGCTAAACGCCATGTAAGGAAAAATGGAAAATATATGTTAACTTATGACAGCTAAATGACAATTTCTGTTGTTTGAAGTAATGTTTGGGTTGACTTCAATTTTTGTTGTGGTGCCACCTATCGGAATCAATATAAATGAAGAATTTTTCCCATTGAAAATAAAATTTAAGAAATAGATAAATAATAAAAATAGCAGGATGTAATAAGACAGTCAACAAAAGATCTTTTATAAACGTTTCCGTTGTGCAATTTCAAAATACCACTCAATAGATATAAATAAATGGACTATTTTTATTGTGATTTCTTTGATATAGTTTAAATTTAGTTTTATTATTTAAGATGCTAACATTTATCGGCTTATTTTTTGTTGTTGTTGTTGTTGTTTTCTATTAAAAATAAAATATTTTTTTTTCTCAATCTATAATGTATATGGGTGATTCTCAAAATAGGGGACAATTTATGTCTTTCGGCATACAAAAAAAATTGAGAGGTTTTCTGTCATGTTTTTATATTTATACATGTTTGTCTTAATATTATTCATTATTTGCACTCAAGAATTACTCACTTTTTAGTTAAAAACACCTTAAAATAACAGAATAAATGTTCAAAATGTCATTAGCATGGATGTCCACAGCAGCTGTGCCTTGTATATACTAGCTTTTTTAAGAGTTAATATCACGTTTATAAAATAAAACAAATGTTATTCTTTCTTTAAATTAATCAAGGAAAGGATTTATCCAATAAATTTCTTTTTAAAAATAAAATTATAGTATATAAAAAAAGAATTAAAGTTTGTCCTCCATATTCTATTTTCAAAACAAGGTCGTACTATAACAGCTGGTTATTAATCAAAATTTCATTTTCACACATGACAATAGTTTGAAAATATAAAGTTTCTCCATGGCAACAAGTAGCCATTTTATCCCAGCCTGAAAATAGAAGCATGTATTGTTTTTTTTAAAAATAGAAGTTGAATATTAGGGGCGTACATCAATTGTATGCCATTAGAATGGTTAATAATTTTCATGTTTATTTTATAATTAAAATTTTTATTTTACTTATTTGCATAGGACTTTTGTGTTTTAAAAAGCCCCAGAAAGGACTATTGCATTGTGATTATATTATGGCTCATAATCTTATTTAAACTAAAATTTGTCATTAGCATGGACAAATATCAGTGTCATTAGCATGGTTTTTCTGTCCATGCTAAAGACTCCTATGTGCGTAAATGTAACCATGCTTATATTGTATCTTTTATAAAGTTTAATTTTACATATAAATTTAGGTATTACATTTATTATCCCTAAAGTATGCATTAAATCTGTCAGAAAATCACTAAGACAGCTTCTTTCATTGTTAGTGTCAGAATGTTGCTCATGTAAACAAAGTTTGCTCTTTGGTAATGTTTTTATTCTCCTTATATGTATATATGTAAAAATGGAAACCATTTGCTGAAAAGGAAGGCTAATAAATATAGAAAAAAAATATTTAAACAGGAAGAAAATAAAAATTTCTTAATATATTTATTCCATGCAATTTGTTTTTTCATTAGCATGGCTCAAAAAATACTAATTATTTTTTTAAAGTTAATTTTTAAATATTTAGCTCTGCTGACTACATGTAAAGTATACCTAATACTATATTAACAACACCTATTTTTTCAGAAATTTTGCTAACAGTAATTTTTTTAAGATTTCACTTTTGAAATTGTCCCCTATTTTGAGAATCACCCATATATGAGATATTATCATTACTACAGTAATAAGAGTAAAAATTATTTTTCCACATTCTGTTATTAAATTATAATTTTGCTTACATTTCAAAGTTTTTATATTCAAAAATTACTATGCTAAAATCAAAATTTTATCTACTTTGATGCAATTAGTATAACATATACAAATTACATATACCAATACATGATAGCATATTCCTTAAATTTTAATGACATTTTATAAAAAAACAATTTTCGTTTACAATGCAAGCACATTCAAGTGGATATACGCTAAGCTTTTAAAAATTGGTACAATTAAATTAAAATTTTACGAAAGAAATAACAATAACGATTTTAGTTTTCAGTAATACAGAATGAATTTTCAAATATTGATTTTGATCTAAATCAATGCCTTTTGCTTCTGCATATTTTTTATAAGAAACAACAATTTTACATAAATGTTCTTTTGTTTATATTAACTACTGCTGGATGGCTCCACATCCATATTTAAAAACAAAGCATAAAGCTTCATTAATCGATGAACTAGGAATCTATCTTATATCCTTCCTATATATATGACTAAAATCGCTGCCGAGTCATTGTTTTTTATAAAAATAATGCATTTTAAAATTAAAAATAAAATCAAGATTTAATTTTAATATTTTGTGAAATCTTAAGAAATTTTGTTTTACTTTGCTAATTTATTATTATTGTTGTAATATATACTGCTGTTTGTTTTGCTCAAATGTTGAACTATTTCAGAAATTAAGTATCAAGTGAGAAAAAAAATATTATTTGCATTGCTATTTTTAAAATATGCTTTTCTACAATTCAAACTCTTCAGTAATAAAATCTTCATTCTGTTTGTATGAAGTCTAATGAAAATAAAACAGAGGTCGAAATTCCGTCATTTTTGACGGAGATTATATACTAGTTGAAATATAAATTTAGTCAGCATATTCAAGTTCACGCTAACCAGGTCTTGGTGTGTTCCTCGAACGTAAATGGCCCCTTACTGAACAATGGTTTGCTATTGCGGAATGCTGTTAGTGCTAGGCGTTCGTTTGAAATAGAGCTCCCGATTATACGTTTATACGAGTATACGTATAATTCGGCATCGGCAGTTATACGTATTACACGAAACAGCATATACGGTACATCGTATATACGGATTTTACCTAAGCGATTAACCCTTTCCGGCGCAGTGTTACCAATCCGGCAACACCTAATTTTAATTCCAAACTTGCAAACGGCACCAAGGATATTTTATAGAAATTTCGCTTTTACAATGAAAGCGTGAATTCGGGAAATCTTAATTTCTATAAAGGTCGTTTTTAAATTCCGGTGTCAATCAACAATTTCTTATTTTATCAGCAGAATTCGCCTGCGCCGGAAAGGGTTAAACGTATAAACGTTTAAACGTTTTTCATTCAATGTATGAAATTTGATGTTTCAATATTTTTTTTGCGGATTAGAGACATTGAGAAATATCCGGTAGAGTATCCCCATCGCGATTGTTTGTTCAAAGAACTACGATGTGTTTACTTAACTACTGCTTGTTATGCAGGTACTTAAAAAAATCTGAATACTTCCTCAGTTTAGATTTTGGTTTTTTTTCCAAAAAACTAAGTTATTTATTATAAAATGTCTTACATTAGTTGTGGGTAAAATCAAACTAATCTTTGGAAAATCTGCGACGCAGTACTTAGTTTTTTATATTTTCTTGTATCTTTAGAAGAAGAAAGTATTGGATTCAGGAATACTTTCGACGGGTTTACACGTTTTAAGGTAAGAGAGTCCGAAAAACATGTTTTTACAAAATATCTGCCTGTCAGTTTATAAGTCTGGGACTTTGTATGTCTGTATGTGACATGGATTTTGTGGGTTTTCTATCTCAAGACCTAATACACAGAATTAAGTAACATATATGGGGGAGACTAAGGCACATGTGAAAATGGGGCATATGAGAACATTGCCATTTTTCACTAGTTATTATATTTTTTTTATTTCAAAAAATTATCAAAGATGGGAGCACCTATAGACATATGGAAAAAAATTTTGAAACTCTTCGACATTTTGTTTGTCTTCAGGAGCCAAAATACTGCTTACTGTACTTAAAAGTAAAATCTCCAGCTTGATAAAAGAATAATTTTATTTCATTATTCTTTTTTTTCTTTGTTTAACATATACTATGGATACTAATAAATATTTATGATTTTTTTTATTTTTAAAATTGAGAAATGCTAATGATTTGTCATTTTAACTCTTGTGGGAATGTGGCACACTTATGAAGAGTCTAGTTGGGGCAGATCTGAATATGCCATTAAATTGCCCAATAATCGAGTGATTCTATTCCTTTTAGTTAACTTCGTGAAAATAATGTCAGCTCCATTATCTATATTTTTATAGAAATAGAAGACATTTCTATCATATAAAGTTGATTCTGTGTAATAGAAACTTCTACAAACACAACTCTCAGCAAATACATAAAAAGCAACAAGCTCTTTACGTTCAGTTGTAATTTAAATAAATTTCATGTTTTCTAAATTGCAATAAATGCTTACATTATTTTATTTAACAGTTTTCAATACTATTTTTTATGCATCATTAATGCAAAAAATATTACGTTTAACAACTTTGCAAATTTTTCTGTTTCATTTGTTGCAAACTTGTAGTATTATTTTACTTCCATTTCTGAAACAGCTATTTTATTTGGTGTTTTGAAAATAGATATATATATTAAAAAAAATAAATTTTTTAAGCTTATAACTACCGTGAAATCTCCATTATTGACTCCCCCCTTTCTTTTAAAAGCAAAAAAAATTAAATTTGGAGGAAGCTTATAAATGTAAAACAATTTTTTATCCTTAATTTACAGGCAAATAAGGCAAATATAGGAATGAGAATCTTTCGCCTTTTGGTAGTTTTCCTATAAATATTATCAAAATGCCCCCTCCCTAAAATCTCCCTCAAACAAAAAGGCCTAAGCAAACTTTAAATTCTTTAATTATTTTCTCAAGTTTACTTCTTTATTTTTTGGTATATTGCAACAATATTTTATCAATTATATAATCCCCCCCCCCCCAAATCTACTTATTTTTATTTTAAAATATTTTGCTTAAACATATAACTCAAAAAGTAAATAAATATACCTATATTTTTCTTTATGGTGAATTTAATAAATAATACAACTAATGATTAAGGTAACATATGAAAAAGACAATAAAAACATGTCAAAAACTTTTTTTTTCTTGTGTTCAAATGTTTTCCTTACGTGTTTACAACTGCTCTTTCGTTTGGCACATATGAACATTTTTTTTAAATTCAATAAACGATTAAGAAAAGTAAGAAGAACTGTAAAGTTAATTTTTAAAAAATACCATGCGTAAAAAAATGTTCTGTTTACTATATAGAGTAGTTTTGCTTATAGAAATTAACCCAGTTATGACAAAAAGCTATGTTTATGTGAACTGTTCACATGCATCCCAGTCTCCCCTATATATTCAATTAGTCCCTGGTAGAAATTGTTGCTGACTAGTTTTGTATGTAAATCGTTCAACAGGTGGCTCTACTTTGCTGTATTTTATTTACGATTTCTGCAATAACTCTATCTCTAGAATTAATGCACGGGTTTTCATCAAACTACAGATTCAGATAATGCTTGATATGAAGTGATTCTATGTATGTTTTGGTGAGAATGTCAAGATTAAAAAAATGAAATTTCATTATACATTAACAGAGTTAGAAAATATTAGCTACGTGAAAAGAATAGCATTTACGCTCGGGTGCAATCTTGAGTGTAAAACAATAAGTGAATAAAGAATTTTTAAATAATTAAAAAGAAAAAAACTAAATTTTACAAGAATTCACAATAAATCTGAAACATTTATACTCTCATTCTTTCCTCAAAGAGTGTTTAATTTTGCTGGTTATTTACAATGGATACAATTTGTATACATTACCTACACAAAATGTAAAATAACGGGGATCTGAGCTCATTACCTTGAGATGAATAAAAAAATCTAAATAAATTCAAAGTAGATGTTGCAAAATACTTTTGCAATTTACGGTAATAACTCGCTATTTTGAAAATAGATATTTCACTGTTAGTGAAACGAGATTGGCCAATCAGAAGTCTGATATTTTGTGAAATTTTTGCAAACTGTTTTAAAAAATATACGCTTTTCATTGCTTGATCTTGCATATATAAGACATACTATACGGATTCCTGTCGTAACGCCACCGATTTCCAAATTATTCTTCATTCAGTGACACAAGACTGATGAAGTCCAATATTTAAATTAGATACGATACGTGGAATATATATACGTATACATTAAATATACGTATTCTAAATTATATGTTTAACTGATACGTCTTATACGTATCCGGATACGTTTAAACGTATATTTTAAAGTATCCGTATAGCAGAAAAACGTATTATACGGATATACGTACATCGTTTAAACGTATAGCTGCTATACGTATCCTATCGCGAGCACTAGTTTGAAATGAGCCCATGGGAACGCAAATGCCCGTTACTTTCATGTGGCTTTCCTTTATTTTCGTACTTTACGGAAGCTAATCCGTTTCGTGCTTTTGAGGCCGTTTATTAATAACACTTTTAAAAGAAATTTTCAATTCTACAAAAAAGCGAAAAGCTGTTTAGTCACTCTTTGCTACATGCTTAAAAACTGTAGAATGTATGGGGAAAAAATAGGAAAAAGCAAAGGCTACGTGAAAAAAATGACTTAAATATTTAAAAAAAAAAATCGTTAAAAATCTGAAGTCAGTTACCAAAACAACCAGGAAGTAAAGCTACAACAATCTAAACCTCAATTGTACATATCCATTCTATTCAGAAATAAAAAAGAAACATTCAGCCCGAAAATCAAAAATGAGTTAAAAGCAAACTGAAAAGGAAACGATATGGTAAAATTTGTTGTATCAGACAATTCATTATGTACTTCTTGCTTTATCGATGGTGAAACTTAAATGTCGTTTAAATATGCATTTTGAAGTTTGCATTATTTAAGTATAACGTATTCAAGATTATGTATCGTTATGCATTTTAATTTAAATTATTGATTTATTCAATTGTTCAATAATAAGCATTCAACTTTCAAATTTATGTATTTCAACACTTTATGAAGTAATTAAAATATGTATAGCAATTAAATGAATATTTTAAGATGAACTGACATACATATAACACACATTATCACATTTAAGACATTGGTCATCTCATTTAGGATTTAATCACCATAAAAGCGACAAAAATCACCTAAATGCGACAATGGTATATTTTTGGCTTATAGTAAAAATAAGAATTCAATTTTTATGAAACTAGTTAATTTTTAGCCTAAGACACAATATTCAGTAAATATCTACTTAATATAATCTATATTTATTTAACAAAATATCAAATATTCCCTAAATGCGACAAAATTATTTGGAATCGCGTCGCATTTGGCACAATGACCTTATTCTCTATTGAAAAAGTGGCATTGCATACATACAAAAAGCTAAATAATCAACGCAAACATATGTTTCATCCATTACGAATAATTAGGTTCTGCTATACTCTTAAAAATTCCAGTGTGTGAATGGGTACTTTAATGAAGTAGCTAATTGGAATGCAGTTTGGATTTTCAACAGTGAAGGGTTTTAAATTATTATTGATCATAAAATGAACAATTCTAACATTTTAAAAGCATTTTTTAATAAATATGTGACATTCAATGTAAAGCTTCATAAAAATTTTCAAATCTTCAATCAATAACTGAAACTGAAAATCAGCAATAGCAGTAACATTATTTAAAAATATTTTTTCTTCTCTTTTATTAAACTTTTATAAAAGAATTTTTATTATGTGGCTTTGATACAATTGCCTGTTAAAACTATTTTGATCGTTTTCTTTTTGTTAGGTTTATAAATCATATGTTCATCTTAATATATCTAATTTATAATAAATCTTGATCAGTTTTTAAATGTTCTAAGAGGACCTCTCCCTTTGTTGTTCTAGACTAAGTATTTTAAAGCACGTTATCTTTTAGAAATAATGCACAATATTTATAGTATATTATTAAGCATTGTTAAAATAGTAATTATAGTTAATGCAAAAGCCATTACAACACAAAATGTGTGCATGCAATTCGTTATAATTTTTTCACTAGGTGATTTATAATAAGTACACAAGGAATTTATATACACAAGGAATTTACAAAATGTATTGCTTCATCTTATATTACTTATTACATCTTATATTACTTATATCTCAATTACTAAATCATTAGGGTTTTTGATGAAATACTTGCACATAAAGATAAAATTTGATCTGTTTGTCGGATTCAAGAAAAAATTTTAAATATAAAATTATGTTCTTAAACTAATACGTTTTCTCAGCTTGCTTTTAGGCACTATATTTAAAAAAAGCAAGAGAAAGAATTTTAGCACTAAAATGTATTTTGGCGCTCTTTAAATAGAAAATTTCAAATTTTATCATTTTTTTTGTAAACTAAGACCTCTCACAGCATTAGTAATCTTTTGGGATTACCTTAGATTAATTTTATCAAAAAAAGAGAGAGAAAGAGAGAGAGAGAAAAATATACTTTCTTTATACATTGATTTTGCAAATTGAAATTTTGTTTATCAATTTAACATTTTAATTTCTTTGAATAAAATCAAGATTGCTCATGAGTTTTCGGATTTTCCCTTTTCATGATTCCTGGTGTGCTTGTAGATGTACACTTACACTCTGATTGGAATTACTTTTGGTACTCACTGTCACTATTAAGGACATCAGCCGATGTAACCGGTTTTACATTTTTTACACAAATACTTTTTTCTTTTATTACATTTGTAAGCTTACCCAATATTAATTTAGTTGTTGCTTCAAAATTACATCTTGATCTAACTTTAAATTGTTTATTACAGTTCTTTATGGGTTGAACGGCATATTCTTTGAAAATTCATGTTTTTATAGCTCTCTCACCCTTTAACTTTCGTTTGTTATTAATTTTGATTTCTAAATTGAACATTGGTAATTTAACATATTGAGTTTAGATTGTTATCTTTTCAGCAAACATTTTTTAAAATCGCAACTTTTGATATACATTTATTTTTCATTTCACCATTAATAATTAGATGTCCAAAGAAAAAAAGAGGAAAATATTTTTTTAGTTTCTGTAGGTATAGTAAATTTTGTATCACAAGTTACATTGGCAGTACAGCATAATGTATGCATATATTTTGTATCGTGTTCATGTCTGCATCTTGTCTCTAGTTTCGGTTAATGAAAATCTATCGTTGTGCAATCATATGCATTGCCTTTATTCTTGCAAATTAACAAGTTGAAAATTTTCTGGAATCATTTGTATGCACTCAACTTTATGTAAACATGTATACAGAGTGCAATATATTATCTATTGCCGACCTTTAATTTCTCAACCATTGGTCGTACACTTATAATTCCAACTACAAAAAGTTTTAAATGAAGTAAATATTCATGTTGTGACATTATTCAAATTAATGAATCAATTTTATAAAAATTACGAAATCTAAATTTTTATACAGTCCCCCAATTCCTATAGTTATATTGAGTAAAAGTTGACACATATAATAACATATATAACACAAAAAGTTGACTTCTATACTATAAAAATTGACGCAGTTATTAAATTTCAAAGTTTGAGATTTTTACACATGGTTTTGTCTTTCTTCAAAGGATAAGTTAAAAGATGAATTCAAGTAACTGGAGATCGAAATCAAGATGCAATGTCCTTTCTACGGCGAAATCACATTTAGCTGGTATCACCAAATCGGTGTATCTCCAAAGAGAGCTATTTTATCTAAAAACTTTTGCTGACTTTTACGGATCGTATACAAAGCAAATAAGGAAATATTGAAAGTTAACAGAAAAATAATATCAATTTATTATCATATCAAAAAACGGGCTTCTAAAAGAAAAAAAAACGAATGCATTATTTGTTAGAATGTACTAGAGATATTGCCCAAAGTGTTCTCCATTGGTAGTAATGCACAACTGAATTAGAGTTGCAAAAAGTCGGTTTATTCCCGGGTTTATTTCCAATAGACCAGGTTTATTCCCAGGTTTATTCCCAGGTTTATTCCCAAGAAACCGAATTATTCCAAAATATCCCGGGTTTTTTCCAGGTTTATTCCTAAAAACCCGGTTTATTACCGGGTTTAAATCGGGTTTTTTCTAACCTTTGCAACGCTAAACTGAATACGTGACAAAACTGAGTCCTGGATGTGTTGAAGCATAACATGCATAGTTGTTCGACAAGCAAGGATGATACGCTGATTCAGATCATCCAGAGAATTACTGGACTGCTGGACCAGCGTTTAAAGAACTGGATTGGCATACTGCCAAAATAATGGAATGTTCCGAAGATAGGGAAGCATTAGGAAGGGACGAAATTCAGGTTTCTCCCAACCCGTCTGGCCTGACCGCATGTCATTCCTGTTTTGGCTGTACTATTATTAACGTTATTTCTTACTCGCTGTATTCTGATTGTTATTTTCACAAACGAAGCTTTTTATTGCTATTTTGTATTCACTCTTACATCTGTAAAATGGATTTAAGAGAGTCTAAAAGTTCTCAAGGCAAGCACTTTCATAGTGCAACCAAATATATTTTAAATAATATTATAAAATATTCTGATAACGAAACTGATAAAGGTTGCCTAACTATTCCACTATCACATGCAAATAAAAGAGCTAGCTTAATTGCTGGTGTTTCGGAGAGCACTATAAAAAGAATTCGCAAAGAAGGCGATAACAATTCGGGTGATTTCGCTTCTCTCAAAAAGAAAAAAGCGAAGACAACCATAGAAAATGTCAACTTGGATGATTTTAATTTGGATGTAATTCGAAGAACTATCCAGGAATTCTACACGAAAGATGAAATAGTGCCTACAATTCCGAAATTGTTAACCAAGTTAAAAGAAAATATCGAATTTTCAGAAGATAAAGAGACATTACGGAAAGTTCTTCATGAAATGGGATTCCGCTGGGGAAAGTGTCAAAATAAAAGAAAACTACTCTTGGAAAAAAGTGACACTGTTTTGTCTCATACGAAATATTTACGAAGTATTCACTAATTCCGAAAAGAGAAAAGACCTCTGGGTCATTCCATGTCAGATCACCCAGACCATGGCACCCACCATCACCAATTTTGATAAAATTCAGTGAATTTGTAGAATTTCTAATGCTGATTCCAAAAACATCAATTATATTGAAATTGATCAAACGGTTTTGAGTTATGAGCTTTTAAATAGCTCCCAAGATAGCCGATTTGCCGCCATTTTGAATAGCACATGTGACAACAAAAAAGTCCATAACTTCTTTCAGGTTTAAGCTAGAGCTTTCAAAATTTTTTTGTTTTGTTCAGAATAAAGTAAACTTTCATTTAAACAGATTTTTGTGAACCTCATTTTATAAAAATGCTGTCAAAAAATGACTTTTTGTCATTTTTTTAAGTAAAAAAAGGGGCAACTTCAATGGCTGATTTCCCCCAATGTACCCCCTTCAATTTTCATTTAATTGTATAAATAAGCAACTCAAAGTGTGTTTTGATGACTAATAAAAAAAACTTAATGGGCAGTTCACAGGTTTTTATTTAAAATAATAAATTCAATTTTACTGACTTTCCCCAATAACAGAAAAGGCAAGATAAACGTATAGTTTGTTTGCAATCAACCAGAGGTGATTTCTAAGATTCATTGCCGAGAACAAGCATAATGTAATAGTCATAGATAATGTAAATGTATATTTGTGGATGCTTGCAAACTTATTTAATGACTTTTAGAATACAATCTGATTGCATTCAGCATGAGATTGACAAATGGTTTATCTGCAGTGACTTCAAATGTACATTAATGTTATTGGCACAAAAATCTGTGTATATAAAAATGCCTTACTTTCTACATGAACGGGACAGTTCGGCAATGCAAAATCATTGGATTTTCTGATTCGTTTTTAAATCCATTTTTTCTCACAAACGCATTCAATTGGCAGGTTCTATATATATATAAAAGGCATACTATATTTTAAAATGCTGTCAAAGTGGGCATTTTGAATTGAATTTAAGCGATAGTACTGGAAACGGAAAAAATGGTCATACTGAGAAAATAATTGTTGTAAATCAAGATCTAATTCATTGAACAAAAAATATAAACACAGGTTGCAAGGCTGCCACAGCCGACTATTTTTTAATTCTAACTGGCACCAACCACTTTCTTAAAAATGAAATCCATAATAGATGCTTTGATAACATTTGCAAGTAAAATATACTTCAAATTTTATGTTAGAAAAATACTGGTGCACACAGAATATAAAAATAGTTGCCTGTAGCAGCCTTGAGGTCGCTTATAAATCTCTGAAAAAAAATCACATCAACAAGTATCATGTTTTTACATGAATGTTTATCATGTTTTTAAATTAATCTGAAAATGTGTTAGAAAATTTTGAGTTGTTGAGGGTACAAAAATATTTTTTTGTATACACTGCCTTAACATAATTGTGATAAAACCAGTTCTTACAGAAAAAATAAATTTTAAAAAGAACCAGATAAAATTGTTGAACTAGGTTTATATCTAAATTTGATTTAGTTTTTGTTACTGAAACAAGTACAGTAAACTATCTCAAATCCGAAACCCTAAAATCCCCAACTCTAAAACATCTGCATATAATTTATGGATGAAAATAATGAAACATTCAGTTCAGATATAGGGACAAAATTTGACTTTTATAATTTTATAAAAATTCCATTTTATTTTAATTTGTAACTTTTGTTAATAGTACTGAATTCATGTTTTTTTTTTTCCCACAAAGGAAAAGAAATATATTCTGAAAAAATTCAGATTTTTCTTATATCATTGGTAATCACAATCTTCTTATCAAATATATTTTTGTATTTAATCAAGTTTTTTTGGTTATTAAATCTAAATCTGGCTAAACCTGAAAAAAAACTTCTTTATTTTATGATTTTGTTGAGAATTAGTAATGTATCTTTATGAGGTACATTAGTAACTACATTGAATAATTTAAAAAAGATATATTTCATGTTTATAATGAATATTTAATCATACATTATTGATTATTAACTTGATCCTTACTTTTAATATTTTAATCCCTTTGAAAATTATCTAAATTTTTATTATTTTAATTTGTTACTTATTTTAATATTTTATTATGCTGTAAAGCATTCATTTTAGTTTTGATTGCATTATTAATTGCATTCAAATTCCTGTTTAAAAAAAGGTAAACAAAGTAATGACCGGAAATCTGCAAAATTCTAAAATCCACAAAACTTCTGGTTCCAAGCTGTGCGGTTTGAGGGAGTCTACTGTATTTAACTTCAAAATTTACATCTGCCTGTTAAAAAGGATTTTTAAAAATATTAATTACCTTTACTTTTAATTATTATTGATGTAGATATATTTTTAATAGCATGCTTATTGTGTATGTGATGTGTTATTTTGTATTAATTTAAAGTACCGTGATTTTTATTTAAGAGTTGCAATTTTATTGTATTTTGCATAATAAAAGTATGATTTTGTCATAAAATTCAACTATTTGTAGAACTTTTTCCATCATTTCCTTTTTATTCATAATTTACTGAGACTGCAATAGATTTCAATTTGTCTGATTGCAAGAATCCATTATTGGTATTCCTATTTATTACTATGAGATTCCCCTTTTTTAGGTACTTTAAATATACTAGTACACCGAACCCGGGGTTCCCGGGTCACAAAGTAAAGGTGAAAAACTTTTTTAAAATTTAAAATTGGAAAGTCTAATAAATTTTTTCTGCGCAATATGCTTTTTAAACTGCCAACTAATTCCAAACAGCAATTTTATATGAAACATATTATTTATGTAATCATATACAGCTTTAAAAATTATCGGTACTTCCGTATTAGACGTAAGATAGAAGTTATTAGCCAAAGATTTCGCCAAAGAATAAAATTGCATTCTCAGTTTTTAAAAACAACTAAGGAAATATGACACCCGATATTCTTTTAAATGCATTTTTGTAAAGGTTAATTGATGTATCTTTTGTAAAGTAAGTTTACAACGAACTAAAAGTCCATTAAATTCATAGATAAAAACGAAATAAAACCAAAAACATTCATCGGGTTTTATAGCCGACGATATATTGGCATAACAGGTTTTTAATTACCATTTTTTTTTTCAGTTGCTATGAAAAAATGACAACTAAAATATATAGTGATCTGTTATTTTTCATGGCGAAAAGAGATAGATGGAGGTGCAGTATGCAATTAAAACGGTTTGATGGGCGTTAATTTACCAATTTAAGTCTCTCATTCGGCCCAAGCAAAACAATCACGTGGAACAGAGACCGAATTTTTTAACATCATTTTTTCTCTAAATGAAAAAGATCTGATTATATTTTAGCGTTATAAAATAGCATTTCATTGTGTTATCAATTAAAATTGCATCGCTAAAACTTTTAATTTTTTGTGAAAGCACGCGGTTGTGTTTGATGCAATGCAGCGAATTTTAGGGTTGCATTTTTGGCGTCACCTCTAGCCACTAAACTGTACCTCTATTTTTTTTTCTTTTTTACTCTATGGCTATTTTTCTTCTCTTTCCCACATAAATGCGATACTCAAGTTGCCACCATTTGAGAAATTGAACCAAAAACTACAAAAAAATTAATATCTCAAAAACAAATTGAGATACAATTTTCTAACAAACGGCATTTAAAAGTGCATTTTTTCCTCTAAACGATGGTATAAAGATTGAAAACGTGCAACGTCTAAAAGTTAAAAAATTTACAATAGCGAAAATTGCAAAACCGAAATTTCATCGGAAAGTGTTGCCATTCAAAACATGACGTATGCGTTACGCACAGACACGTTTGGCCTTTATTATATAGATATATTTATGTAACATTAAACCTTATCAAACTTTTAGATGTAAATTTTAGATGTAAACAAAATGTATGATATTTCTGATAATAAAAGAAATATCAATATTATCTTGTGTATTCTGTTATTGTGGAAAGTCAGTAAAATTGAATTTATTTTTTTAAATAAAAACCTGTGAACCGCCCATTAAGTTTTTTTTTATTAGTCATCAAAACACACTTTGAGTTGCTTATTTATGCAATTAGATGAAAATTGAAGGGGGTACATTGGGGGAAATACGCCATTGAAGTTGCCCCTTTTTTTACTTTAAAAAATGACAAAAAGTCATTTTTGACAGCATTTTTATAAAATGAGGTCCACAAAAATCTGTTTAAATGAAAGTTTACTTTATTCTGAACAAAACAAAAAAATTTTGAAAGCTCTAGCTTAAACCTGAAAGAAGTTATGGACTTTTTTGTTGTCACATGTGCTATTCAAAATGGCGGCAAATCGGTCATCTTGGGAGCTATTTAAAAGCTCATAACTCAAAACCGTTTGATCAATTTCAATGTAACTGATATTTTTGGAATCAGCATTAGAAATTCTACAAATCCACTGAATTTTATCAAAATTGGTGATGGTGGGTGTCATTTTTGGAAAAATCTGGATGATTTGACATGGAATGACCCCTCTAATTTTTGTTGATGAAACATGGATTGACAGCAACTTGACTGTTGGGAAATGCGGCAGTCAGAAGAAGTGTTCGGTGTTGTTAAAACAGGGGCGGCATCAAGACGCATTATTGCTTTATGTGCAGGAGGAGAAATGGGATTTATTCAAATTCATCCCTAATATATAAAGCCAACATGATCACAGGTGATTATCAAGGGCAGATGAACTCAAAAATTTTTTAAAAATGGACTAGAGAAAAACTCATCCCAAATTTACCAGAAAAATTCATTGCGACAAATTCATTGTGAAAAAATCATTGCGACATAAATGCGATAGAATATGTATGGGCAGATATGAAGGAGTACATTCGGAAACGAAATATCACAGCCGATTTAAAGATGGGCCAGCTTTTTAAATTGACGAAACTTTCCCTTGAAAATATTGATGCTGAAAAATGGAAAAACTACTGCAAGCACATTGAAGAATTAGAAAATCAATATTGGGAAAAAGACGGCATAATAGAAGATTTGTGCGATCCATTAGTTATTACTTTCGACGACGACGACGACGATGATGATGATGATGATTCTGAAAGTGATAGTGAATAACCCCCCTCCCCCGTTTTTTAGAGGAGAGATCTGTGATATTATAAATAAATGCAACCAATTTTATGGCTTTATTTTGTTTCTGAGACCTTCTCACTATTTATTTTTTTTTAATTAATTTTAATTTATTTTGGGCATTTTCATTTTAATTCGTACTTACCTGAAATGTTCACTAATTAACATTCAAATCCTTCAAATTCAAAGAGCATTTTCAATTTGCAAGTAAATTCCTTCTTTTTTGAGATATTTAAATGGTTTCCCAGAGTTTCCCCCAGGATGGCGCTCTGCCCCTCCTGCCCCTTAGTTTCAAAAATAGCGCCCCTCTTGCCCCTTATCCAAAAAACTAGCGCCCTTCATGCCCCACATTTGAAAAAAGGCCTCCAGCGATTATGTGAAAGCTCTATAGCGCGTAAATTATGCAAAAAATTGGCGACGGAACGAAAAAAAAAATTACAGTAAATATGACTATTTATTTACTTAACACTATTTTTTTAAAATAAATTATTTATGCAATTGAAAGTTCCATCATTATTTATTTTTTAATGGACGTTAAAGAAGAAATAAAACATTTCTTTTATAGCGGTGTTTATTTTTCATACCATTTAAAATTGTTTCATATTATGATATTAAAAAAATAATATAAATAAAAATAAAACATGTTTAAGTGTCTAAAAAATCCTAACATGTTTCGTTCGTTCGAAAAGAAAATAATGTATTATTATTAGATAAGATGAAAAATCCTCTTTTTAAAATCTTGGGGACAAGTGAATACGAAACTACTGGTAGCATTTATTTCCCCCTCCATTCCTAGAAAACCAGTATTAGGGAAAACCCCTTTTCTCTGCCTTCATCCTATTATCAAGAATAGACTCGTCTTACTCGGACCTTTAACTCACGTGACAGGTCTTTAATCTCTGGCTAAGCTAGGCTCAGTCATATAACCATGTGCCTTGATGTAATCCCTGAGGTAGAACTCCATCGAATCTATCGAGTCAAATCCGACGAACGCGTGGCCACTCTACCGGACCACCATTTTCGATTATCTGTTGGCCGAATTTGGGGATTAGATGCAAACATATATTTGGTGCTTTATGCAAATATGACCACTCATGTTGAAACCACACCCGGCATGCATTTTTGAGAGGCAGCTCTTCATATTACTGTCATTTATTCTTTTGATATTCACCATAAATAAGCACCATTTTGGGATATTGCGTGCATGTGTAGTCTACCATTACAATCTCAGCAATAACTACCATGTCCACTACTGGATGGCTCGTGTTTTATCTAGAATGCATAGCGCTGCGGTACTATTATAATTTGCATAATGTTGATTTTCTTGCTCGTTATAGCTTAGCCGATTGTTTGCATTCCGCTGCAATTTATCTAGTACTTAGTGAGTATATTTTACTTTTCGAGTGCTGATACTACCTACTTTTGAATGTTGCTCGATCCCAAAAAGTATTTCCAGTAGATTCGGAATTTGATATATTCATTTTTTATAATAGAAAGTTTTTGATATAATTAACTGATTTTTTTTTAAGTATTTTATTCTTCTCCTTGCATATGACACCTAAAATCAGTTGAAATTATTAGATTGAATAACCCTTTTTGGTGATAGAGTAAAAAGGTAGTTTCGCCATAAAAAGGACATTACACCTTGATTTCGATCTTCAATTACTTTAATTCATTTCAACTAATCCCCCAATGAAAGACAAAATCCTGTGTAGAAATCTCAAATTTTGAAATTTAATAACATTGACAATTTTTGTAGTACAGAAGTCGAACTTTTTATGTTACAACGGTTATGATATGTATAAATATTTACTAAATATAACTATATGGATTGGGGGACCGTATAAAAAGTTAGATTTCGTATTCTTTATAAAATTGATTATTTAATTCAAATAATACCACAACATGAATATTTATCTAATTTGAAATGTTTTTGTAACTGGAACTATATGTCAACGACCAACGGTTGAGAAATAAAAAATCGGCGACAAATAACATATTGTTACCTGTATATACAGGGTGAATCATAATTATCGAAACAATAGGCTATCTTCTTAAATATTAACCTTAGGTACATACAGCCTTGGCCAAAAGTATTTGCCATCCTATTAATTCTTAGAAATCTCTTATCTGTTGAACTGCACTGAGTCTATTGTTAACTAAGACACCTGTAGAGGTTAAAATGAGCCAATCAAAACAACACATCATATCATAAAACCATAAACACAATAGAAGTGACTCTATTCCCAGGTAAATGAAATTTTTCAAATGTGTCAGTTTACCACGATCTATCGCAGTGTGTACAAGTGTCGGTATATTATTGTAAAATTGTTGTTGCTTTCCTTTAGGCAGTTCATAAAGACTAGAAAAATGCCCAAGTGCCGTGAATTGAGTAAAGAAGAACGTTTAAAAATTCAAGTGTTAGCTGAAGAAGGCAAAAATAAAAGTGAAATTGCGAGGATCATGAAATGTCCTCATAGTACTGTGAGATATACCCTGAACCGCTACAAGAAGACCAAAAGTCACGAAAACATGAAACGAAGTGGAAGGAAAAGGGTTACATCTGATAGAGAAGACCGCCATTTAATACGAAACTCTTTGAAAAATCGTAAGAAAACATCTTCTGAATTGGCTGCCGAATTAAGTGAGACGTTGGGAAAAAAGATTTCTGCTAGAACTACAAGAAGAAGACTCCTAGATGTAGGACTCAAAGGTTGCAAGGCAAGAAAGAAGCCGTGGTTGTCTGAGAAGAACAAAAAGTTACGTTTGCAGTGGTGTTTAGAACACCAACATTATACCGAGGAAGATTGGTCCAGTATCGTGTGGTCGGATGAATCAAAGTTTGAGGTACACATGTTATTTGAACAATCATAACATTATTTAATCATGTTTGAGACATATTAATGTCAGTGCTTTATTTTTAGACTTATTTTTTTTAAACTTATTATTTTATTACATTTCAGGTATTTGGTACTGCAGGTGCCACCTACGTAAGACGCAGAATTGGCGAAGAATTCAAGCCGGAGTGTGTGGTGCCTACTGTAAAACACGGCGGAGGCAGTATTATGGTGTGGGGCTGCATGTCTGCGTCAGGAATAGGAAAAATGGTCGTGTGTGAAGGCCGAATGGATTCGAAAAAATATATCGAAGTGATGGAAACAGCATTGGAACCCTCTTTAGACATGATGTTCGGTGATACTAACCTAGATGGAGTCCGTTTCCAACAGGATAACGCGCCTTGCCACACATCCAGAGCCACCATGAGTTGGTTTGAGAAAAATGGCATAGAACTTCTAAGTTGGCCCCCTCAGTCACCGGACCTCAATCCAATAGAACATTTATGGTCGATTTTAAAGCGCAAAATAAGGGAACATTCAATTACTTCCAAAGAAACTTTAAAGAATTGTTTAATACAGGAGTGGAATGCTATAACGCCTGAAGAATGTAAAATGTTAGTTTCCTCATTACCCAAAAGAATCAGAGCAGTAATTAAAGCAAAGGGTTTCAATACAAAATATTAATGTAACTTGATCAATAAATGTATTTTAAACATATGTTTTTTTTATTCAATTCAAACTTCAAGTATTTTTCAAGTTTATTGTAATTTTATAAGGTGGCAAATACTTTTGGCCAAGGCTGTACTTCCAGTTACATTTCATACGGCCCTCGTAGGATAAAATTTTCAGTTAGTAAAATTTTCCTTATCCAGTTCTGAATTAAACGCAAAAAAAAAATCATCTTCAAAACTCGCAGAGTTATAGCCGTTTAGATAATTCATCAGGCTTTAAGATATTAGACACAAACTGAAATGCGCACAATTCAAGAAACAGTGCTGCTTTAACAGGAGAAAAAAATGTAAAAAATTTATCTATTGAGTTAGAATTTGTTTTTTCTTTTTACGTGATGGTTAACCATACAATTTGCAAACAAAATCACATCCTAAAATTTCTCATAAAATTTGTAAAAATTTTAAACGTTTAGTATTGTTATTGTTTTCAAATGATTCGTATTATTAATTTAAATGGGATAATTTAAAATCACTATAACTCGAAACATTATTCATCTTTCTCTCTTTTTTTCATTTAATTAAAGAGGAAAATCTAATTTTAATTTTGTTTTAGGGTTTTTTGTTCAATATTAATTTTAAAACTATTAAAAATATTTATTTAAAAATGATGTAACTTATTTTTAAAATATCATATTTTCAAAAGTAACTATTTTTTCACATCTGCCGAAATAAAATTACCGTAAAATAATTTTTAAAAAATGTTTTAAGTTTGCACTTTTTTCTTTAAAGACTCTTTACTTTTAAAATTTAAAGACGAAAAATGTTGAGGGAAAAACTCATCACGCAGAAAAACGCATTTAAAGATTTAAACAAAGTTTAACTAATAATAAAATGTTTAAATGCTTTTAAAAAATATATAAATTGAAAAGTAACTCCTTTCAATAGTTAAGTCAACTTCTGGTAGTCAACAGTTTTCAAGTCTTGTAGCTTGAACTCCCGATTCAGTTTGACTTTTGCCATTTCCAGCTCCCTTTTGTACTGTTTCAGCGTCTATCAGTTATTTAAAACACTGTTTTTTCTATCATGCGGATTTCAAGAGCTTTTTCATGATTTTAGCTCTCATAACTTCAGGCTTTTTTTCCTTCCCGACGAGGTTACTAAAAAAAGTCTGTAATCTGGGTGCAGGCCGAGCCAGGACCTGGGAGTTACTTTTATCTGATGACTCGTCAGGCCGGACCTAACGTATTTTCTCATACCGGAACGGGATTGCTTCCTTCTTCTTAAGTCTGCACGGAACGAAATTTTCAATACCGGTCTCGACATAATCCGATGTGATGAATTTCATTCCCACGCTTCTAAAATTACCCCCCACGTCGGCAATTTTCGGGGAATTCTCAAAAGGAGAAATACATCTCTCTCCATTCTCAAAATAGACATAAGAAAGTCATCCGAATTCCATAGAGCACTTAAAGGGAACTCTCCGACTAATGCATATGGTCGTTCCGCCGATTTCAGACCCCACGAGAGATGGACCTTTGAAGTGTTGAGAGAGACCGCTATGGCGATGATTTCCACAAGTAGGAGAAAGTTGTTTCTCCACTAAAGGCGACCGCCGTGCAAGAGCGAAGGAGGCGGATCATCCCGAGGAATGATGGATGAGGGAAAACGGGATAAATAGAGCGAGGAGATGCTCTAAGAGGGACTTGTTTTTTCGGATGCTGAGCGTTGAGACAGAGGAGTCTGCTCCTCTGATACAGAGAGAGTAGTGACCGATGTCTTACTCTTGTAAACGAATTAGTAGGCAGATAACGCCTATGGTAAAGGACTTGTGGAGAACAACTCTGGATAAACATTTATTATATTAACGAGTGGCGGTAAAGCCATTTCAAACGGAGTACGAACAATCTTTTCAATCTGTTGTGACGAACCCATCATTTATTTGTTATAACCGGAAACTGATTTCCTTGTAAGAACTTAATAAATTCTAGTGAAATCTGATCCAGCCTCCTCCCGCTATTATTCGACCCGCTACCACACAACGTCGACTGGAGGTGCTATACCGAATTAAAATCATTGTCTCAGAATGAACCAATCCATGCATAAAATAAGTAAAATTTTACTAGGTCTAATTTTTTACAAAAAAACGCATATATTTTGCAATCGCCTTTATTTTCCAAAGAACCAAAAAAAAAAACCTTTAAAATTCATTTTTTAAAAGAATAGTAGATTCAAAGGCAAAGTTTCAATATTTTTTTTTTTTTTTAATTAATATACTTTCATTAGTTTTTAGAATTAAATACTATTGAAAAAAACAATTAACTGTTGTTTTTTGTAAGGAGGTACATTACTGGGTTTTTGAGTGTCTTGACGTATTTCTATTATTTAAAATTAAATTTTTATTTCTATTGGGAAAAGTAATTATTAATATTTCTATAATTAGTTAAAGATTATTGAAAGATTAATATAATATAAAAAAGTGGAATGTAATAACTATTAATAAAAAAATATTTGTTAAAGAAATTCCTACGGGGAGTCTATTGCTAACACATCTACCGTCTACCGTATAAAGAATTTTTGATTCCAATTTTATATTATTGAGCTCATTGTTATTTTAGGACTTACAAGTGGTACCCATAGTTATTTTATCATGCTACAATAGAATATGTTTTTACTGAGACATGACCTTCCACATGATCTGCCAAAAGTTAAAATATTTTTGTAGACAAATATATATATATATATATTAAATAGAAATACGTGTAATCTTTGAAATATCAGTATTAATAGTTTTGAATAATATTTGTTAATCAGATAAAATTTAGTGTTTATAGTTGTGTTTAGGCACTTCTTCATATATATCATGTAAATAAAAACGGATACAATTTGTATATTCCCCTAATATTTTTTCCCCCAAAATTCAGTTGTGATGGAGATTTATGTGATGTAAATGACATATAATTCTAATATTTTCCTTTTTTTAACAAAAACAATAATTAGTAATATAGATAGATATTCTATACTAAGCTATCTCATTTTTCTCTAAAAATGAATGATGTCCCTGTCATAAATCCATAATTCTTTTTAAGAATTTTTGTTTCCGTATTAATAACGTTCTTATCAAAGGTATTGCAAAATCATTGCATCATGCTATAATTTATTTTATCTTTCATAAATAAAAAGCCTTTAATTCCTTTTCAAATATTATTCATAGCCTATAAAAATAATAATATCTATCAAAAATAATAATTTCCTTTGTTTGCACTATAATATTAAATCATAAATCAATTTATTTTCGTTTCTTCCACAATTAAAAAGTGTCGTTACTCATAAACAATGTTTTTTTTTCTTTACACCATAATAAGTATTTCTAAATAATTATGCAATATACTTAAATACTTAATGAATAGATAAAATAAATAAAAAAAACTTTAACCCCTTGAGGACAAGCGACCATTATACGTCGCGTTATACCGCGACCGTCAGAACTAATTCACGGTATTTGATAAAAATTCATATTCAGTTAATCCCTGATATAAAATGGTGCTGATTAGTTTTTGTTGCAAATTGCTCAAAAGGAGTATCAGCTATGCTGCGTTTCTTCGGAGCTTAGCTAGCTCAGGGTTTAATGCACGGAATTTCATCAAACTTCAGATTTAGTTATTTCTTGATATTTGTTTACGTTTTAGTGTAAATCGCTCGATAGGCGGCTCTGCCATACAGCATTATTTAACACTTTCGCAATAGCTCAGTTTCCAGAACTAATGCACGAATTTTCATGAAACTTCAAATTCAATCAGTCTTTTTCATGAAATGACATTTTTATATTTTGGTGTAAATCGTTCAACAGGTGCCACTATGCTGCATTTTGTGCGATTTTCGCAATAGCTCTATCTTCAGAATTAATGCACGAAATTTCCGCAAACTTCAGATTCAAATAGCTCTTGACATAAATTGACTTTTTTACATTTTGATGTAATTCGCACAACAGGTGATGCTTCTATGCAACATTTTATTAAGATTTCCGCAACAGCTTCATCTCAAGAACGAATAATCGGATTTCCATCAAACTTCAAATTCGATTAGTCCTTGACATGAATTGATGCTCTTTATATTTTGTTGCAAGTATCTCCACAAATGGCGCTGCTATACCATTTACATTTGTTACGATTTCTTTAACAGCTCTACCTTAACAACTAATGCACAGATTTCCATCAAACTACAGATTCAGTCGACATGAATTGGTTGTGTTTACACTTTTGAGGTAATCGCCCTACAGATGAAGCTGCTATGCTGAATTTTGTAGGATTTACACGATTTTAGCAATAGTCATACCTCAAGAACTAATGCACAGAATTTCATATGTTTAGAATCTTCATGAAGGGCATAGATTGTCATTTAATTTTGGCACTGTGATAGCAAATATAAAAAATTTAACATATTTTAGAAGAAAGTTTTGGAATTGCTACATCCAACTAGTTTCACATTAATTTTAAAACTTATAATGGTACAAACCTATGCGATAATGTAAATGATCTCATTTGCCCAACATAACAATCTTCGAGCAACAATTTCTTGCATTTGACCAATGACCAATGCAAAGTTCTAGAATTCCTACGCAAGTCGCGATGCTTGCGTTTACTTCTCTTTAGATTTGATGAGTCGATTCAGGAATGCATAGATGGATTAGCAAGAGTGAACTTTGTTTAACAAAGTTCTTGCAGAGACAATGGTTGACATATCAAGCAAACGTTCGGGGAAGAGAGACAAGGCAATACAATTAATAGAAATTTGATGGACTGAATTCAGCCATACTTGAAAAAAAGTATTTTTTACATACAACACGAAAATCATCACCATTATCCTCATCAAAAGAATTGTCACTGGTATCAAGAGCAATTTTTTCATTGAGGAAGACGAGTTTACACATCTCTTTTACTTCTGTTTTTTCGAAGGTTTATTTTTATTATTTTGCATTTTTCTGATTTTCTCTGTGCTTTTCCCACATACTTTTTCTTCTCTTGAAGAAGTTAAGACCTCTAAGGTTTGTTGCTTTCGTCCAGATGATATAGGTTTCCTGACCTAAGGAATAGGACCGATTGCTACTAGATAGGAAATTCATTTTCTGTGCCACTACAGGACACTGCTGGTGACAATCTAATGCCACTAGATCTGCTGTTGGAAGCAACTGTATGTATAGGCCCACATGATCTGTTGGTGCAAGCAACTGCTGGTGTAGGCCTATTTTCACACGCAAAGCTTGTGGAAGCAACAGCTCTATCATTAATGGAACCATCAGACATAATAAATATATGTTCTGGGATTGCTTATGGGCTATAACCTCTTCAGACCTGACACATTTTAAGCCATCATAAAAATTATTTCACAGTTTGTTCCATCTACTTATACGTATGGAAACATAATTTGTTAATAAAAATAAAATAATTATCATTAGTTTCTATTTACTAGCAGGTACACATACGTGCACCTCGGGTTCGAATAGCGAATAGCACAACGGTAGTAAGCTAAACACCTATCGTTTAAATCTGTATCACCCATACACGTATTATATGTATTCACAATTGCAGTTCGTGTTACATTAATTTTACAGTTTTGATCTTTAAACCACCTAACATAACTGCTCTCGGGTTCATACTTTAAAAAATCACTTCATTTTTTAAAAATTTATTTCAACAAGGAATTTGGTGGACAATTCATGCATATAAGCTTATTTTACATGCTATTTTCGAAAGATTTTTTTTTTTTTTTTTTTTTTTTTTTAATACAGAGATAAATATTGCACTTTGTACAAACAACCATAAGTGTTATCTTGTTCTTGATTTGCAGACTTCATACTTACATTTTGAAGCAAAGTTATCATTTGTTGAACGAGGAAACTGAGCAATCATGTCGTGTCTAATATAGTAAATTGCCTGCTGAATACCTTTACGTTGTTTTCCCTGTGAATTATTTACGGAATCGTCTTTAGAATCATTTTCAGATGAATAAATTTTGCGTGGTCTCCCTGGTCGTCGTTCTTCATTTACTTTGCCCTCATATTTCATCAGTACTTATGCAATCTCTAGAAATACCATAAGAGACAATCTGTCTTTTAGAGGAATTTCACCTGCTTTGCAATTTCTGATATACATTATCCAACAAATGGAAATAACCAAAGCTATAAAATGAATGAAAACTCTTGCTGACTTATTTTTTTGTGCGAATAGCACAACGGTAGTAAGCTAAACACCTATCGTTTAAATCTGTATCACCCATGCACGTATTATATTGAAAAATTGCAGTTCGTGTTACATTAATTTTACAGTTTTGATCTTTAAACCACCTAACATAACTGTTCTCAGAATCACTATCTATGCAAGTCGAAAGCAAAGTTACACATTTGTTATCTTTCCATTTTAGCATGCAGACATCCTTCCCTTCCCTTAGTTTTTTATCCCACTCTCCACGTTAGAAATCTCGATCATTCTTGATTTTTTAATCTCCTTCTCCAAGTCTATTTTCATAATCATTCCAGTTTGGTAGCTATTGTTCCTCAATAAAAAGTCGGCACATTTTATACAAGGAAAAAAAACTGTCCATGTAAATCACCCGTGTTTTGTCTTTTTAAATAAATTTAAAAAGCAATTTGACAATACCTCCACTAGACCTAATGATAATTCTTTTGAATCATCAGCTGGTGCAATTCCTTTTCCATGAATATTTGGCAGTCAAGGTTAAGGCCATATCTGGCGGATAAAACAAAATTTTTTAATCCCAGGGATTAGGTTTTAACGGCACATATTGTATAAATCCACAACGTCCAGCAAATGGGATCTAGTGATCTCTGTTCATCTAGTGATAAATGTTTTTTGCGGGGGTAAGGACAAACATTTATTTCTTACTGCATTCAAGATAAGATTTACTTTACATAATTTGTCATCTGCTTAGTGATCAATTGATTTATCTGCAAATTGGAGAAATTTTCTAATCGAAAAAAAAAATCGATCTCGTAACATGGTAGCTGCAATTCTAAGAATAAAACCTTACTTGCCAGTAGAACCTTTCTTGGAGAGATATTTTAAAGTTCCCATGAGTATGTGTACGCCTGAAACTTTTATAATTTTATATTTAGATGCATATATTGAGCGATGGTTTCGTGTTTGAACGGAAAATAAATTGGTTTCATATGAAACTTTTTCCCAAAAATCTTCATTTAACTAATCTACAAATGATTTAAAAGGATTTACGATGCTGGAATCTGCTTTTAGATAATCCTCATCAATCAATGGTCCTCGGAATGCCATTAAACGAAAAAAAAGATTAAATAAATATTTGCGAAAATATAAGGTTTTATTCTGAGAATTATTATTCCAGTTTGCTGTAACACAAGTTTAAAAAATGTACTCATTTTCAGCTTTCCATAACAAAGGTCTTTTAGGTTAAACTTTATTGATACATGGATTCGGGATAGGAACTGGAGAAATATCCTCAATGGTTATATCTGTGTCTGTACATTGTCAGAAGACTCACGATTGACCTCATCAGTTTATTTACTCTTACAAAGATAAAAAGATTATAATTTTTAAAAATTAATAATTAACCCTTAAACGGTAATGTGTTTTTCGGCACCTTTAAACGGTAATCATGGGTCACTTGTGCTTAGTGGTTTAAAGTGCTTTAAAAATTCTAAAAAAAAAATCATGATATTACATCAACTACCCTTGAACAAGAATCAGTCACAATATTGCTGATTCATTAATTTGTTTAAACAAAGTTTAAATAATCAAAAATGTGAAAAAATGCACATTTTCTTTAAAAAATCATAACTTTGGATAGAATTGACATTTTTTGCTGTTTCAAACGGGAAATTGAAGATCAAGAATGGTACTTTCACAAAAAAAAAAAAAAAAAAAAAAAAAATAGCCGGTATAAATTAAAAAAATGCTTAAGTTTTGAGCATAAAAATGACGTTTTTTTTAACTTATAAATGGGTACAATTTACAATGAAATAGAAATTTTAAGTTTTTAATCAATTTTATTTATGAAAATGATGTTAATTATCAAACTTTATTTTATTAAACAAAAAGTATAAAAATGAAAAATTGCAGCAACACTGATATCATCATTTATAAACAATCGAAACAGATTTAATGTCTTTGTTCCTCGCACACAGGTCTGTGACACTTGATCAGCAAATAAAGGTTTTTTTTTTTTGTCCTTCTTTGTGTCACAAAATGCACATCGCTTTCTTTTTTCCATTGTATTGGACTGGAAATTGGATTGGAAATTTTTTCTTACCTTACACTTTTCGTCAACGTAAATGGTAACTCTGGGTCACACGTACCTTTTCGAAATTTTGACTGGCTCTTACGTCGGCTGTGAACGCACTAAAACATCGGCGTTTCTGGAACTAATAGCCTACTAGTGTACTATTTTTTTCAGGGTAGTTTAGTCCCGCTCCTCACTCTCTCCTCTAAGCTAGCAAGGAAAGAAAATTTGACCGAGGCACTAGTGACCCATGGTTACCGCTTAAGGGTTAATTTAGAAGATCAACAAAATGAATTCTTATTCATAATTAAGTATAATTTTTGAATCATTCAACAACTTTAGCACTGCATCAATTAGATATCATTCAGTACAAATTTTTTAGTGAGATGACTTCTTTCCAAAAACACAGAATTGAAGCCGGGGGTGAACAAATGTGCACCTTACAAATGACATCTAATTTAAATAGATACTATGATCTAGCTAAAAAAAAATTAAATGATTTATGCAATAGTGACGAGTTTATAAGCATTCTTAAAACTTATTGTGAATAAATATTAATTTTCTAATTATAAAAATATACTTACTTTTTCGAAGTCTTATATTTTTCGCCATTGCTTGTTTATTTCCTCGAAAATCATATGAATTAATACTGCTAGCACCATTTCTTGCCGAAACTAGAGAAGGCTAACGTACACAAATGATATCCTCTCGTCTTAATAAAATAATTTCAAATAATAAGTGAGGTACGCAGTTGAAACCAGAGGTACACAAATGTGCACTTTGGGCTTGAAGAGGATAAGGAAAAATCCTAGAAACCAAAAACTCAAAAGTGCCATTGCCTATTATCGCTCCCTTGTTCCAAGCTGCATTCAGAAGAGATCAAAACTGAGGTCTTGAAAGTTTACGATATGGCTCGAGTGGATCCAGACATCACTAATATCTTTTTAATGGTTTGAAAAAGAGTGATCAAGAGGCTGTAAGTACTTGGCAATGTGATTTGGAATACAGAACAAAATTAATTTATTTCTGTCTCCATAGTTTATTTCTGAATCATATGGCATCTCCCCCCAAGTATAGGGGGAGATGCCACACCTACTTATTTCCATATTTCTGCAAGATTATGGCCACTTCTGCTTGCTTGTGTGTGTGTGTAATAGAACGTGAAATTGACTTATTTTGCTAATATCTCAATTTGAATAAAGCATCCATTTATGAACATTAAATATGAGCAACAAAATGTTATAAGGGCTTCCTCAGTTAAAAGTGATGATATTTTTTCACAAATGGAGTTCAGCATGAAATTGCATCCTAGATCTTATGCAAAGTCCAATTGAGAAAAAGTACTATCACTTTAAACTGGGGAAACTTTGATGAAGCAGAGTGAAAACTTTTTTTTTTTTTTTTTTTTTTTTTTTTATTAAGACCTGAACTGTGGATCAGTATAGACACTACATTCTATATGATATGCCAGGTGCTAATGATATTGAATTCACAGCATATATGTGAACTAATGGTTTATAAATATTATAAGAGAATTGACAAAATATTTTGTACATAACTGTTTTTAAATATACAAAAATTAATACAAGAAGTTTTTGAACGGAAAGTAGTGCATCACTTTTTAACATTTTTTAATACATTTTTTAATATAATGAAAAAAAGGAAATGTCTATGCTGTGGTGGTTCTTTATTACGATAATGCGGGAAAATATGGTATAATTTTAATATATAACACAGGCATTAATAAAAATTAGGCAGTTATTCTACCTGTTGCAAATTCCCCTTGGACTAAAGGATTAGTCCGGTAGCGTATGAGAAGAAATTTACCCATTGAATCAATTTAAATGATTAAATAATATTTATTTACAAAAAGTCTTATTTAAATAATAAAATTATTCAGTCGTGCATTTTTTTTCAGGGTTGAGTTCTGAGTCTTGTGTGAATGTTCCCGGAACACAGAAAGTTTCCAATTGTAGTATTACGGTCTTTAGATTCACCAATTCACGTGTCATATGCACAAAGGTCACCATGGACCTCGACGAATTTTGCTTCCTTCCCTCCTCCTTGTACGAGGAAAATCTTTCTCCAGAATCTCACTGGACTGCCTCTCTGGTCCCAGGCTTTTCCAGAACACACCACCAAACTCTCTCTTCTCTCTTTTTTTTGGTGTCCTCACTTGAAAAGCAACCTGAATAGGGAGGGGCCCTCTAGAACCTATTAGAGCACCTCCACATGATGTCAGTCTTAACGTCTTCTATAATTGGTCACCTCAAAATGCTGATGTCACGTACAAACTACCGTGAGAAAAACTAACACCTGTCGGGTTTCAACATGAAAGCATTCGGCGGCACCTTTAGTCAAATTCTGAGAAAGATATTTGCTGTCTAAACCAAAGTGCTCTCTTGTCAATGAAAACTTCAACTTGTGCGGCCCAATGTATCTAAGAAACAACACAATGACAAGCTCCCACGTAGGCAATTCTTTCTGTAAAGTTCAATTCTTTACATACCGAATAAAAATTATCTAAATATAAAATGATTATTTATTTTATTACAACTTATTTAACATTAGTTTCTTAAAAAACAAACTTGTATGCAATTAATTTCAATGAGAAATAGCAATTAACTGAAAAGATGTGTATATTCAAAAATTGAATATTATTCATTATTGAATTTGTTCTTCATTATTAATTACATTGTTAATTAATTATTGATAATTGCTTATGATTACTTGTTGCCGTGAAGTAATAAAATATAAAAGTTATATTATTTTTTATGCTTTGTTTGAACCTTATACACTCATACATATTTATATATGTTCGTTAGATATATGCCTCTACACACACATAATTAATCAATAATTATGTATATTCATGCATGTATTAAATTTTTTTTTTAATGTTTTAGCATTTTTGTTTTTGGCCAAAAATAAGATTATCGAAATTCATTTTCAGTTTTAAAAACCTGTTTGGGTCGATTCTTAGTTAATAACATGTAATTAAATATGAATAATAAAAAACAGATATATATATTTTTAAGTATTCAATGAAACTTTACTCATAAAGGTACCATATAAATTCACATCATTATCATAAAGTAATGATGTTTTATTTCAGGTTTAGTCAGTCCTGTAACCAAAAAAGCTTCATTAATACATAAATATATTTGATAAAAAGATTGTGATTACCAGTGATATCAGTAATATCTTGAATGCCAGAAATAAACTTATGCTTCTTTTATTAGATACCGTTTGTTCAGACATATTTTTGATAATTACATTACATTTGCAATGACATGCAGATATCAAGAATTTGTGGATTCTAGGGTTTCAGGCTTGAGTTAGTCTACTGTATTTTGAAGCAATGACTTAAAGATCTTCATAAGATTGCACACACTTTTTCTTACCAGTATATTTGAGTAGAAATATTAATCTTATTTAATCATACAATATCTGCAATTAAATTAGGTAAAGGATGAGATGCAGTTAATGGTGGTAAAAGATAACTTCTGAATAACATTCATGACAAAAGCATAAAAAAGAAAATTTAAATCATAGCCATACCACAAGGATGTTTTCAAACTAAAAAGTGGAAAACTTCCAAATAATATATGTGAAAAGAAAAAAGGATTAAATTATTTAATTATATTTTATGAAAAAGACATTTGTATATCAAATTACAAAACTTTGCATGCAAATCATTAATACTTAGATATTTACTTTAAAAATCAAAAAGTTTTCTTTAGCACTTTTTTTAGAAAATTCCTATTACTAATGGGATTTTGTGACAACGTTGAGTTGTCCACTAACTAAAGAATAACAAAATGTTTCAATGTGATAAAAAATTAAAAAAAAGTTATTAGTATGTATACATAGCAGAGGTCTGAACGGGCCGGAATTTCCAGGACCGGGCACAGCCCAACCCGTTGTACAACTCAAAAGTTTGGCCCGGCCCGTACAAAAATGAGTGAAAACAGGCCCGGCCTGGCCCAGCCCATTGTGGCCCGTCAATATTTCTATTATTTCTAAAAAATTTAGATTTTTATTGTATAATTAAGATTTTTTTAAAGAATACTGCATATATGTCACCGGGAGGATTTTACAGTATATTTTACAGGAAATATACATTTTCAACATTTATTGTTACTTAGATTCTTAGACTTTCAATATTCAAACAAAGATTCATTAAAAAATTAATATGGTTTCGAATAAAAGCAAAAAAAAAAAAAAAAAAATTAAAAACATCGTAACTTTTGAAGCTGTATAGTAAAAATAGATTTATGGAAATATTTCTATATTATTTTATTAAACATTCCAAATCAAAATTTATTCTCTAATTCAAGGAAGCTACTTTCAGAATTCATTTTTTTTTTTCGAAAATGCATTAGATTAGCGGATGTTTTTATTCAGAAACTGTGTAATAGAATGGATTTATCCATTTTTTGATACAAGAAAGCTAAAAAATACTGTCAAAGTTAGCGTTTTGAATAGAATTTCCGGAAGCAACAACATTGGTTGGAAGAAAAACTTACAACCATTTGACAAAATAACTTATATTTCAACAAGGTAATGTATCATGTATTGTATCCTTTCAACATGTATCCTTTTTACAAAAAATAAAAACGCTGTTTGAAATCCCTTCAAAAATCAGGCTTGTCAATATTATGCTTTTACAGTTAAAAATTAGTCAAAAAATTTATGAAACTTTAGCATTGTAGAAAACAGTATTTAAGAATCACCAAGAAATAACATATACAAAGATTACATTAACATAAGTTCTTTATCGCTATTAATAATTTTACAAATCATGTTGTCTGACATACACATCTTGAGATCAATTAAGTCTAGTTTCGGCCCGGCTCGTCTGTATGTAGAAAAACAACGCAAGTCTGATTTCAGCCCAGCATGAGCCTGCTAAAAATATTAAGCCCGTGCTACACACAATGTAACTGTCCATTGCCAATCTCTACACTGTAGAAATTACATTTCTGCATTGATGTTGTCAAACTAGTGTTGGTTCGTGATGCACATTTCTACTTATTTTCATTAAAGTCATATTCATTAACAACAGCTATTATTTTATCATTATCATAAATCATTATAACGGGCCAGCAGGCCTGCTAAATTTTTTTATCGGCCCGTATGGCCAGTTCAATTTTTTTGCCGGCCCAGCCCGTTAGAAAATTCAGAACAATTCCGCCGGGCTGGGTACGGGCCAAGCCCAGGCCCATGCAGACCTCTAATACACAGTTATTTTAATTATTCTACTACATTACCTTTAAATCCCTTCATGAAATCTGAGATTAAAAAACCATGTTTTCATTGAAAATACTTAAAATGATGCATTTTATGTGTGTGTGTGTGTATATACTGGGTGTCCCAAAAATGACTGATGGATTTTAAAATTCAATAATTTGCAAATGGTGACAGCTATTCAAAAGATGCAGGAAGGTTATGTATGATGTCAGGAGTTTTTTACCTTGATTTTTGATTTTAATTTGAATTTCAAACAATAGATGGCGCTGACGGTGATTGGCGAACAGTCGACACCGAAACTGATATCACTCAGCACTCTGCTCTCATGCCCCATATTCTGAACTCATTCGATATGATTTCATTGGAATGTGTTGTTGCCATGAAAATAACAGATTCTTCGATAGTGGAATACAGCGTTCAGAAGTGGGGATGAATTTCTCAAGCAATATTCGAATTTGCAGGAGATTTTACATTTATGAAGTTTTATTTTCCTGGATTAAATTACTTTTTATGGCATGATTTAAAGAATATTTTATGCATTGTATTTTAAAAGTACACTGTTAAAAATTTTAAACATTTGCTGCATCGTCACTTCTCCGCTTTTAAAGAAAAAGATTACTTCACTGTATTACGGAGCATTCTCATTGGTCAAAGTAGAGATATTATATAACAGTGGAGTGACGATGCAGCAAAAGTTTTAAATTTTTAACAGTGTAGGTATCTTTCTACAATCTTGCTCTTAGGGCTAGATTCTGAACTCATTCCATATGATTTCAATGGAATGTGTTGTTGCCATGGAAATAACAAATTCTCCTACAGCAAAATACAGTGTTCGGAATTCGGCATGAATGTAACAAGCTAAATTCGACTTTGCAGGCTATATTACATTTAAGAATATTTATGGGAATTTTATTGAACCAATTTGAAAATTTAGTTTAAATTTCCAAAATTTTAGTTTGGAATAAAAAATAATCCGAAAATAAATTATAAAATTCCTAACTAAATTAGTATATAGTTCCTAACTTTCCTGTTGAAATTTCAAAAAATTTAGTTAAAGATCTAAAATTTCTTAGAATAAAACAAAAATTTTAATTATAAAACTTTTAACAAAAAAAAAAAAAAAAATCTCTTCACCTAGTTTTAAAATACAATGCATAAAATATTCTTTAAATCATGCCATAAAAAGTAATTTTATCTGGAAAATAAAACTTCATAAATGTAAAATCTCCTGCAAACTTGAATACTGCTTACGAAATTTATGCCCACTTCTGAACGCTGTATTCCACTATCAAAGAATCTGTTATTTCCATGGCAACAATGCATTCCATTGAAATCACATTGAATGAGTTCAGAATCGGGGCCTGAGAGTAAGATTGTACTGGCAAATGAGATGCACTCCATAGCCTTAATCTCCTTCCTTTGCATCAGTGCTGAGTGATGTCAGTTTCGGCGTCAAGTGAGCGCAAATCACTGTCAGCGCCATCTATTGTTTGAAATTCAAACCAAAATCAAGAATCATGGTAAAAAAACTCCTGACATCATACATAATCCTCCTGCAAATTTTTTTCAATAGTTGTCACCGTTTGCAAGTTATTGAATTTTAAAATCCATCAGTCATTTTTGGGACACCCGGTATATATATACATATATATATATATAAACAGGAGAATGACAGCATGCCAATTCTAAATCCTGTTTTTGAAAATTCCCACAGATAATCATAGGAAATGTGATTAATACAGAGATAAGGACTTTTATTATAACAAATATATAAAATGGTTTATTAATATAACTGTGGAATTGCAATCCAGTGACATCGCTTGAATAATCAGACACACATATATTAACGTAAAACTTTAATACATTAGGATAACAGGGATAATACTACAAAAATACAACATTAAATATAATTTAAGTAAAATAATTTAGTAATCTGCTACCATAGCATCAAGCATCCACTAATGCATATCATGTACAAGTTTATATTATGCTGCTGTAAAGACACTATGTATTAAACTAATTAAAATCAAGCATCTTTACTGATCAGGTACCAGCTACATATAAAGGGCTTAAAATGTTATTTAAAATGACTAATGAAAAAGTAAGAAATGAAAATAAAAAGAATAGTTTAGTGTGGGTGAAAGGCTATAAAATTTATTCAATATAAAAGAAAATAATGAACACATACATCAGACTCTTATGGTAACAAAAGCTCATACCATGATATATTAGAATTTGATATTGCACATTCAATACATAATAAAAAATAACATGTACACACCAGACTCAAAACTTCAAGATAAGGAAAAAAAAAAAAGTGTCATTTGTGACATTAAAAGAAATATTAATTAAAATTTCATTGTTATTATTATCCTATAGTATATGATTATATTATATCAGTATAAAATTGCATATTTTGTCATTTATAAAACACATATAAAGGTCAGCAGTTAAATAACAATATCAAATTTTAAAATGAAATACATTGTGAATAACATACCAAAATTGAAACATATGTCCAAATGAAATTTTATCAAGTTACATAGCATTATTATTGCAAAACGCAACCATAATAAATAACATAATGAAGTTTTATCTACACTTTAACAAAATAAACAAAATTAATTAAGTAAAAATAAATTGAATAATGAACAATAACCTTTAAATTAAACTCTGAACCAATAAATCAAGTTTCACAAACAATTATCTGTCTATTCTTTTTGCAATAAGTTATAATATTTTGATCAATAATTCAAGTAAACTTTCTACAACAAAAACATATCAATGTTTTCTCATACATACACACACATATACATTGGCCAAGGTATTTGGGAAAAATATTTGAGATGTTTCATATCTGCAACAGTTAACTAGAGATATGTATAGTTTCAAATGACTAAAGCAATCAACCAAACAGTTTGAAAATAAATAGTAATCCTTTTATCAAAATTTCATTCATATATTTCTATTAAATTCAATCTGTCAAACCCTGAATATAAAAGGGTGAGGGGGAAATCCCTAGGTAGTTTAAAAATTCATTTTTTTTTCAGATAAATAATTCATCCTCCCCCTCCCCCTGCCACACTGATGATTGATGGATATTCTGTATTGGGCTGATTGAAAAGCATGTGGCAATCATGGGTACAAGGAAAAAACAAATGAAAATAGATTTTGACAAAACAAAATTCTTATTTGGAAAATTCTTATTAATCTGGCATGCATTTCAGGGATTGAAGCAGGGTTTTCTCTTGAGGCCTATTTTATTAAGAGGAATTTTTTTAATTACCCGATTCATTAAATAGACTTGTGTATGTGTGGGAAGGTGGCAGTCCTAAACAGGTCCCAAACTATGTCTGGATCAATCGCTGCATACTATTATTTATAGTCCATATATAACAAGGGGACTAGAAAATGTGGGCCATGTGTACTTTGGTGAGGCAGAAATATGTTGCAAAAATCTTTTTCCTAATCATCTAGATCAATGGATTTTTTCAAATGGCTTTTAGTTTTTGATATAATGGAGGTCAAAGTTCAACTTAAATTTTATGTACTTAATAAAATGACTATGCATCTGAGTTCAAGGTATTGTCATGATACAGGCTTCATTTACAGATCAAGATGTTACAAATTGAATATTTACTTATGACATTTTAAAAAATTACATTTTTTTTTTTTAAAGCAAAAAAGTGAAATTTTCAAATCTTTCATTCTTTTTAATCATAAGGAGTTTGAAAGTAACCAAGTAATGTTCGATCAAATGTGTGAACACTTAAGAAGCACTGATACGGAGAAACATGACTTTACAACAAAGAAAGTGTGGATAATAATCATAGGTAAGAAAGAGGCTTAATTTTTTTCATTCTACCTGTTCTGGTAGTCAGCTAGTCATAATTCATTGAAAAATCATGTAATTTACTATTAAGGGTGTTCTTAAATCCAAAAGGGCAACTCTGTGGCATATGTTTTAATTTATTTTGTTCGGAAATACATGAAAATAGCAGGTGTTGTTATTCAGAAACTGTCTAATTGCACTCAATTTTCTGTTTTTTTAAAAATACAATAGATCTTTCATAACAAGCCTTCAGAGTTGACGTTTTTGGGCACATTCCCCGATGAAAGCAGAAAAAACAGTAAAAAAAGCAGGAGAAAAACGGGTGATCATGTGATCGAAATAGCTTAGAATGGGATAGGTAATTTAATTATCATAAAATGGAAAATTAAGTTTGATTCAAAATCGCTTCCATAGTGAGGCATTCCTATTTTATAACTTTCTGCTAAAAAATGAATTTGTAAGTGTGTCAAAACATTTTGCGCTTGTTGAGCAGAGCAGTTAAGAACATCCTTAAAGGAATAATAGAATGATAAAATCAATTTTTTGAAGAGAAAAAAAGGTTTTTATCTGGGATAAATAAATATGTGGAGCAAAAATTGAACCCTTTTCACTACGAAATCACATTTTAAAATACATGAAAAAATACATTACTAATACACTATCTATATGTAAATGTTATTAATGCTTTTTAGTTCTTAATAATGTTCTATTTATGTAATTAATGTACTTGTGTATTAATAATATCTGTGGTAAAAAAAAAAAAAGACTGTGATATAGAATAGTTGCACAACTTGGCTACAATATTTTTACTTCCATATCAGATTTATCTTTAGCTTCTTCTGTGTTGACAGATGATGATGATTTATGTAGGTAAATGCTTTTCTTGAATATGTTTTAAGATATTTATTATATTTGAGTTTGTCATTTACTTTCATTAACTTTTAATTGATTTAAAAGATTATGCTTTTTTAACATTCCACCTTTTAATCTCTGAAGAGAGATCAGCTATTAAATTTAAACTGGTTCTGTGTTTTTTAAATTCAGGTGTGAAAATGGGTTTTGAGAATGTTAACTGTCATCATTTTCATTTGACATTATTTTAACTCAATGATTTTTTCTCCTCTTAGTTGTTTGATTGATTACATGGAATTTAATGCCTGCATGTTTTGTCCTGCAGGCATGTTTTCCATTTCTATCATTCTGATACAAGACTGGTTACTTCGTATAAGATGAAAGGTCACTCTGGGGTAAGTGGAAATCTTCTAAGAATTTTCTCAACCACTTAATTTCTTATGCTGCAGTAGCAACCACCACATATTTGGCCTCTGCTGATGGGAATGCAACATACGATTTTCTTTTGTCAACTGTATATGATTTTCTCAGCAGAAATAATTTTTTTCTTAAGAATAGCAAATAAAGCTTTTGTGCAAGAATATTAAGAGTTAGAAAACTAGATACGTATGATAGTACTCCTATTGCCTGCCTGCATGTTGTACTTTTTTTAGCAATTAGTTATCGTCATCATTCAGATGGATGTACTTAGTGCATTGATGTACGAGTTGGTTTTTCACCTCTTCCAGGTTGAATTTCTTTGCCATTTCTTCAATTTTTAATTTTTGATTTAGTAAGAAGCCTTCTATTTTTTTTTCTTTGGATTTCAATAGATAAATAATTATTGACCTTTGTTAAATCCTTCAAATCACATTCTTTTTTAAGATTTATCTTCTGTCATGTCATTGTCACCCATTATTTGGATGTCACAAACTTATGTTTTTAAGTAAGTTGCATTTTCCTACCTTTCTTTGTGTAAAAAGACATGAGTCTGATGTGCTTTTGAAAAAATTCATTTTCATTAAAGTATCATATTTTTAAGCACCATACCCTGACATGTTGTTACAGACTGCTAATGGCCTTATTAAATTTACACACTTTTATTTTCGTCATTTGGCATAGTACACCCTTCCAATTGCATCATATATACCCCCCCCCCCCTTCAACATTATTATAGAAAAATGCATTCTTTCTTTTATGTTTAACTTATAATGTGTAACTAGGTAAGAAACAAGCAGATTGTTGAATCAAACTATTGGTGTGAATGTATGTTTTCAGATTTTTGTTTGGACACCTTCAATGCACAGAGAAGAGGAACGGCTTTTATTTTTGTTTTATTGATTGAATTGTGTGAAAATATTGTTATTGTTTCCTTTTTAAAAACAATATTCTTTATTTGAAATATGTTTCATTTGGCATTTTGAACAATATCCAGTGTCCCTTTTATGGTCAGTGTTCTGGTATGTATTTCTTGAGTTTTATAAACTTTGTTATTTTTTTAATATTTAAGCTTTCAATCGATATACTCATACATTAATTTGCTACACACAAAAATGAATATAAATTATGCTTCAGATCTTGCCTCTTACACTTTTATGAACATATCGTGGGGAGAAGGGGAGAGCAAAAAGCACAAGAATAATGGGATGTGTGAGTTAATTTATGTTTTCACTTATGGCAGATAGCTTATCAACTATTTCTATATTTGCAATCTTGATAATGTAAACTATCATGGTGCTTTCTTCATTTTATTTTGTACTATACAACTTGTAAAGCAAATCTAGTTTACTTGAGAGATTGGATCTCTTGTGAATATCTTTAAGAGTGTCCCATATATGTCTAACAGTAGTTAAATGTTTTAAATGCACTATTATGTTATCTTCAATACTCTGATTAAAGTTCTATATTTTCAATCCTTTTTGGACCAGTCTGTGGTTATAGAAATGGGAGGGTCATCAGTTATAACATCAAATAGATGTTTGATTAATAACATTTCTAGTTTGAATAATCAATTTGACTAATTATTGGCATTTAACTTTTCAATTATGGTACTTTCGTTTAGGGAGGATATTTGTTTGATTTGATTTTACTTAACAGAATTGCCATAAATCTTATTTTATTCAAACTTCTCAACCAGATTGCTATTGTTGTTTTTAAAGGTATCTTTTATTTATGGAACTCTGTTCAGTCTATATTTAAATTTAACTCAAAATAAAATAAATACAAAAATAACAGTTACTTAAACATTTCAATTAGGTTAGTATTTATACCTATGATAAATGTTTGAAAAACAATACATAACTGTGTTAGATAAGAAAATAGACTTTATTCGCAACTCAAGAGTCCCCACCAAAGAGGAATTTAAGATTAGTTAACCTACTTAACTAATAACCTATTTAACCTCAAATTAGAAGAACCATCTTGGTGGAAGAACACAATTTTAGGCACCAAAAACTTCTACATGGCACTGCCCAAGCATATTTTATTTCAAATTCTCAAAATAATTATAATTTACTAAAAAATAAAAGAATATTTGAGTAGATAAAATGTAAAGTAAATTATTTAAAGATAAACAGTGCCATCTTAATGGAAAAACAAAAAGACAAGGCACCCAATATTTGCAAGCTACACTGTCAAATATTATTTTAAATTTGGAAAAATGCTAACATGAAATAAGAAAATGACATTGAAAAGAATAAAATATAAAAACAAATTCAATAAGAATTTTAAAACAGAACTCATATTCAGGACTCAAAATATTAAGTTTTACATATCCTCATGCCCATTGTAAAAACCTATGATAACACTGGGATTTTTATCACTTTAGATTATTCATTATCCAATTAATTTTTTTTTTCCAAGTTCGATTATCAACATAAGTTATTTTTAAAATACAATTTTTCTGTTTTCAAAAACATTTTCAGTATTTTCCATGAAAGTAACAAACTTCATTCTTTAAGAAAACGCATTTAAAAAAAATACTTTAGGAAAACAGATTCCAAAAGGATTCTACACTGATTGAAACCTTAAATGTTTCACAGAGAAATATCAAATTTTGAATGAGCATGGTGAAAAGTAAAAATTAGAAGTATTTTCCTTTACAAAATTATTAAATTTAAGTAAACAGCTTTCAAAAAGATTGTACATCAAAATCAGACATCAATTATAAGATGAAAGCAGATAATTTTAACAAATAAAGAAAAGAATAATCTTGCAACAAAATTCTCTCACAATATAATGAGGTATACAAAACTGTGTATAGGATTTTACACTTTGCTTATTTGTAATGTGATTTGTTTAAAAGTTTAAAACTAAACTTTAAACTATTTTTTAATATTAAAAACTAAACTTTTAACTCTTGTAAACATTAATTCATCAATATCTCCCTAGTATGCATTACAAAAGTATTTTACAACTGACTGCAAATAGTGATTGATATGTTCATGCATCTTAGCCTAAAGAACAGACATAGCTTAATTATCTAAAGAAGGAAGCTATAGAAAATTTTTCCAAATTTAAGCTTTTTAAAATAAAATGTATATGTGTGTGCCCTTGTTTTAAAAAATCAGTAATAAGACATACCATACTGAAGATAAAACAGCATAAAATAACATATAAAATATGGTTATTTAAAATGTATTAAGCACTGAAAAGCTTATTTCGCACTTGTTGCTAGAAATATTCTGTTGCATAGGAAGAAATACGGTAAATGTAATTAACTCCGAAATACATACACATCAAAATTGCATCCATTTTTATGATTATTGACAATGATATGTCTCTAATATTGAGTGAAAAAGAGGGAAATCATAATAATCAATAATTTAAATTTCAACAAATTAAGAATCAAGTACCTAAAATTAAAATTTTACATTAAAGAACTTTGTTCAAATTCTTAAAAATAATAATACAAATAGTTTTTAAAAAAATGGCACATTAACTATGAGTCACACAAAATCAAACAAGTCAGAGATGAAAAATTAAAACACCAACAATGAACAGGCACTAGCAGGAGTTCAACAGAATCACATTATCAAACAAAACATATTTGCATATGAAGTACATGGAATTCTCCAGGAAGTTATAAAACACACATTTTGTTATGATTGTTTTAGTGTACAAGATTTACAATGTAACACTATGTTACTTTAGGAAACAAGCACTAGTAAACACTTTATAGAAGAGAAGTAAAACATGAGCTACATGTAAAATGGAATTTTTTTAGAGGCACTTATAGCGAAAAGCAAGTGAAAAATTAAAGTCAGTACTGCTTCAAACATCCTTTGGTTATAAATAGCAAATATCTAATAACAAATGGTCTAATATAATAAATTCAAAGACCAAAATGTTACTGTGGTAATAGGAAGGTGAAGTGTCAACCATACTTTTAAATGATACATTATTAGCTTAGAATAAATAAATCTGTACATTTGAATAAAATACAAAGCTCTATAATATGAAACAGTAACTGAATTTATATTATAAAGTATGATGTTGGAATTTTACAAAACTTTGAGTCACAGTCAGCACAATCCATTCTCTCATTCAATAGTCTCAACACTATATCTCAATTTATTCACAAATGGACGGAAAGACATGTGAAAAAGCACTTTTCAAAATTTATGCAGCAGAAAAAAAATTACCTCAATGGGTATTTATTCCAAAAAATAAACAACATGCATGCTTCAAATTTAAAAATAACAGTCTTTGTATTGAAAAATATAACATCAATTCCAACAAGGATGGCCATAAGTAAAAAATGCACTTCAAAATTAAGTAAGGGAAAAAAGGAAAAAGCAATTATTAAGATCTATGTTTATTTTAAATATAAACTCTTATTTCCTTCCAAATTTACCTATAGACAATCAATACAATAACTTTAAAAATAATTTAAAAACAATAATGTTTAATTAAATTTATGCATAAGCAATTCTTTTAAAGCACAAAAACACTGACTAATATGAAAGTTGAGCTGAATGGTAACTATAACATTTTCTTTTTTGTAACAAGAGGAAGTTTTGAAAAAATCTTATCACTCACATACCTGCATAGATTACATAACAACATGAATAAATCATGCATTAAAATCTAAGGAATACAATCCTTAACTCAACCTCCAATTCAAGGAGGGACATTGCTTTTATTGAACAAACACTGTTCAAGATTTTTACAAGTCTCAGAAAAATGTGCCTAAAAAAAGAAAGCTACGGTTGAAGTAAATATCAGTAAGCATTTAATAAAAATGTCTTTAATATTTGGGGCTAAATTAAATAACTTATTTATTTGAAGATGTTTCACAAACACAAAAGATAAGAAAAGCAATTTTTGTAAGCAAATAACTTTTACAAATTTGATTTGGGAACAAGTATTAGAAAGTTTAACCTGTCAGCAGAAGCAAAATCTAACACAAACATTTTTTTCTTTTTTTTTCCCAAAAAAGAATAAATTTTTTTGAGGATGCTTCTGACTTGCTTTGTACATTTCACAGTCAAAGTAAAAAAAGGATACATAAAAGAAGTCTTTTCTTTTGTTCACTAGGAGGGAAGAACTATGGATCTTAAGATAAAAAAAAATCCTGTGCGTGTACAGATGTTTTATTTCAATACATTCATTTCTTAAGGGATAATACACACTAAAATAATTTTAATATAATAGTAAGCTACTTTTATGTATTGATAATGTGTTATTAAATGTAATTAATATCCATCTTGAGAAATAATTCATGTTTTAAGGGGTGAAACAAATCCTTTGCATATTTTTTAAGGAAAAAACATGATTTTTACAGAAACTGCCACAATATCTGAAAAGCATGATTTTTCTCTCTAAAAAGATGTATTGATGCATTTTACAATACAGAATGGTAGATTTGCCTTTAAAATGTATTTAGCCAAAGATATAATGGAAGACAAACATGAGGTGAGATTTATATTACAAGTGTGTGCTAATGCTAGAAATGTAGACATGTGTGCTGACAGGTTAAATTTCAATTCAAAATACAATGTCCAGTAAAATGTTTATCAGCTCTCTTGAAGTAAATGCTATTGTAAATTAACATTTCTTGAAAAATCTATGATTTCTTTATTAGAAATCCTTTATACTCAAGTTGGGTGAGAAAATAAACAAAACTGAAAGAGACCAAATAGGAAATATGAAAAATTCTCTATTCTGAATTTCTATTCAATAAATTGTGTATTTTTTAATATATATATATATATATATAAACCAATGCTATATATAAATGACAGAAATTTAATTGGTGAATAAATAGAATATAATAAAAATCTGACATTCATAAACAGTCAGAACATTTTAAAAGTTTGATGTAGATTATCAGGACATTGTCACACTCATATAATTTTGCTCTCTGACAAAACCTTAGCTTTGTATTAGAAATTCTAAGACCAAGAATTATATTACAGCTATGTGTACATGCATACATATACATATTAAAGTCATGAGTTATAAATTAGAGATAAATATACTGAAGATCAATATTATAAATGCATGTGCACACATTTAAGTGAAATCCTGATTTGTACTGATATCAGGAAAAACCAGTAACTAGAAGAATTAAAAATTATTGTATAAATTGGGAAATTTTGAAAGCTTGGCTTTATTCTTTCATTATTTTTATTTAACCAAATGCATATATGCACTGCTTACTCATAAATTAAAATAAGTAAATTTCTAATTTTTCATGCAATAAAAGGGAACAAATTCATAAAAAATATTAATAATGCAACTAGGCAGAAGCTAAAGAAAGTTGAAATTAACTTTAATAATATAAATAGGCATTAGATACCCAGTTGTATGGGGAACAAATGTAACATTTAAACAAATTTATTAAGTTTCAGTAACTCGTAAGTTATTTACATTGCATATTCATGTTATGACATTTTTATATATTTCACATAATCTGATACTGATAATAGTTACTCAAATGCATTACAGTTCAAATACTATTTTTACATCAAACCAATGTAAAAATTGCAAAATTTTCAAAACAACATAAGGGAAAACTGACCACTTTATTACAATTGACTGTTACTTCCTTAATTATAACAATGTCTTACAAATGCACAATTACATGCTCTACATCAATAAACATTTAAATTTTGATAATTCCCTTAAAAAAATAAATAAACAAAATAATACAGTGTTTGATAAGCACCAACTACAGAAAACAACATGATTTCAATTGAGAAAATTAATGAGTCATGGAATGTAAAATTTAAAACATACAAACAAATAATTTTTCTCACACATATCATAATCCTTAAAACTATAAGAAAATACAACTATTGCAATCAAGATAAAAATATTTGAAATGACAAATTTTCATTTTAATTTTAGAACAGATAAGAGAAAAGTTAGAATTCCAATTTTTCATATACTATTTAACAATATATAGCAATTAAAATTGAAATATAAATATCTTGAATGAAAGTGGAATGTTAAAGAATTCTTGTCATACTAGGCTTTAAATATTTTCCACATAATATGCAGGTATTCCCATAAAACACTTAAATAAATTTGAGAGATAAATCCATTAAAACTTGATACTAAAAATACTATTATCTTATGACTAGGTCAAAGGTGTAACTCTAAGTTAGCATGATGTAACTAAATTTAACTCTTCATTCAGTCTTCTTTGATATGCTAAATATGCTAGGAGATTGATTTATCGCTTTTTAAGTGTAGGCTTTTTTTATATTGACATAACTATACAAAGGACAGAATTAACAGTACATATCTTGAATTTCATATAAAATTCATCTGTAAGAAACAGTCTGAAATTCAGTGACTAACAAATACAAAAAAATTGTAGGCAATATATATACATGCATGTATTGTACATAACAGTTAGTATATATTGTACAAGGTAGTCACATATGAATTAGAGTGCAGAAAACTCCAAACAAGAATATCCATTTCCTTATTTTATTAATATGTAGAAAATAAGCTCAAAAGAAACTGGCTCACTCTGAGCAGAACCGGACAGTCTTAATATTACGGGAATTAATCCACAATCTAATGCATTCATATATACAGCTGGAAGAGGTTTACCACGAGCTCCTATATCATACTCCACCTAAAAAGCAAAATAAATTTTCAGAAGGATTATTTAAAAATAAAAATTAGAACAAGAGCTTTTAAAAGTTATATTTTTAATTATATGATTCCTCAATTCCACAAATTTCAAATTTAAAAAACCCAAACTTCAAAGGTAATCACATCACATTTAAATTAGATATAATTAAAATAAGATCTATGCTAGTTTTAAATAACAGTAAGAAATAGATGTGATTAGAGCCCACACATGAAAAAATGTTGATGTTATAACCAGGGTTCGTTGATTTAAATCAGCTTGATTTTAATCATGATTTAAATCAATTGATTTTTTTTAAATCAGCGATTTAAATCAATTTTTCTTTTGTGTTATTTTTAAATAAATTCAAGATGCAAACAAACATGATAATGTACTTTAATATAATTTAGTTTTATATAATACATATAATCAAAGAACTTTTAGAAAGATAAAGCTTAAACTTTGTCAAAAAATAAAATAAATGCAAAGTTTAGAAAAAAAATTGCTTTCAAATTTCATTTGAATCAAATTATTAAATAATCTTGCTACAATAAAAAAATTTAAGCAGAAAAAATATGTTAAATATTTGCTCATTAGTATTTAGAAAAACTTCTGTAAGTTGAGGCAAAATAAAATTGTATGACTTAATGTGTTCTTTGGTGAGGCCTATAATAAGATTTCAGCAAAATCTGAACCAGTCAATGATTTTATTATTACTGTAGACTCCCTTAAATCCACAACCCTAAACTCTGCAACTCTCTAAAATCCATATATTTTACAGATGTAAACAATGAAACATTCACTCCAGATATAGGTACAAAATTTGACTGTTTTAGTTTTATATCAATTCCATGTATATTTTAATTTTTAATTTTTGTTAGTATTATGGAATTCCTGTTTTTTCATGAAGGAAGAATAAATTTATTTCTGAAAAAAATCAAGATATTGCTGATATCATTGGTAATCACAACCTTCTTAGCAAATATAATTATGCATTAATCAATCTTCATTGATTATCAAGTCTGGCTAGTCCACTCCCTCTAATCCGCAACTCTATAATCTGCAAACGCCTATAATCCGCACTATATTTTAAATGCAAACAAACAGTTGAAATCTCCTTTTTTTAACCAAGATAATCCACACTTTGACCATAATAAAAGTTGAACTGTACTGATGAATTTAGAAATTTTTAATGCATTTCTGCATTCTTTAGAAGGAAATGTTTTATGTATCTTAGAAATAACTATTAATACTGCTATATTCTGAGCACATTTGCTGGTTATATATAAGATAAAATAACTTTTGAGGATAAATATCCCTTTTTTGTTTTAGAAAGACAAACTTATGTTACTGATCAAGAAATTCTGACTCTTACTGGCATCAAGATTAAATTGCATAGCATAAATAAAAAATAATAAAGCAAACCACTATCACTGTGATGTTTGAAAGATTTAAAAATAAATAGAAATGTTTTCCCATTTGTATTATATCATTTAAATGTGTTCCAATTGACTATAACTTTTTATGCATAAAAAAGTATTTTCTTTCATTTCTGTGTTATTTATTTGCTGTATATTTACTACATTTGTTGATAAATTCTAAATATTAGCATGTAAACAAAGAAATGACCTATAATCTGCAAATTTCTATAATCCGCAAAACCCTTGGTCCCGACCTGTGCGGATTAGAGGGAGTGTACTGTACTTGAAATAAAAAGTTCCTTATTTTATGATTTTGTTGTGAATTAGAAATGTACCTTTATGAGGAAAGTTTCATTAAATAATTTAGGAAAAATACATTTCATCTTTATAATGAATATTTAATCATACATTATTGATTATTAACTTAAATCTTTGCTTTTAATATTTTAATCATTTTAAAAGTTATATTTTTGATTATTTTAGTTTATTACTTATTTTAATATTTTATATATTGTAAGCAATCATTATAGTTCCAATTGCATAATTAATTACATTCAAATTACTGTTTAAAAAATGTAAACAAAGCAATGACCAGAAATCTGCAAAATTCTAAAATCCGCACAACCTCTGGTCCCAAGCTGTGCAGATTTGAGGGAGTCTACTGTATTATTATTATTATTTAATATAGTTTATCTCAGCCTTTAGAATGGTGGAAGGTATTTGTTAAAGTTGTCGAAAAGGTTGATACTAAAAAACTTTGAGAATTAATGTCAACTAGCTTTTTATTGCAATAGATTTATGTGCTTCAGTAGAACAAATGTTTACTGCCTTTGGTTTGGTACATTCAGAAATTAGAAATCAACTGATAAAACTGCTAAACCACTGCCATTGAAATATTCAAGACCAGACAGCACAAATTGTGACGTCTTCACTAATTGACCGACTTCTTACTAGTGTTGGAATTCACACCAAAAAATTTTGAATAGCAATATTCTTTTATTTTATTTGTGGAATATCTATCATTTTATAAAACAATAATAACTATTTAAACTTATTGGTGAGTACTGAGAAGTCAGTCAGTTAGTGATGACATCTCAATTTGTGTTCTCTGATAGCAGCTAAACTCATTTTTCTCAGCCAGCACTTAAAAAGGAAAAAAAAAAAAAGTTAAAAACTTAGTTTGCTTCCAATTTTGTTTAAAATGTTAATGTGCTGCAGATGTTTTTATTTTAACACAAATACTGAAGGTTCAATTAATTTTTGACATTTGATTTGTAGTTTTTTCATGCATTTTGTATAATTTTGATTTTGCCATAGCCTAAAATTTTATATTGAAATAATATGAATCATTTAAGTAAATTGTGTAATGTTATTAATAGGTAATATTTATAACATGCATGTCTATGTACGCAAAATTTATATTTTATAAATTAAATAAAAAGTCATATAAAACAGTAATGACGTGTGGCATTAAAAAAAAAATCCAATTTCAATGAAAAAAAAAAAAAAAAAATCTGATTATTTTGATTTTTATTAATTTTTTTTTTTTTTTTTAAATCATGAACCCTAGTTATAAACACAGACAGTTGCTTCAGCGATTCTAATGCTCCATCATCAGTGCAATGGTTAAAATTACAAAAAGTAAATGCATAAAGCCATACAGGTTGCAAGAAATGCAATCTATGGTTCAATATGAAATGACAATACGTGCAGAAATAGCACAGTCGAGAATTCTTGGATGGTTAGTCAAACCAGGAGATGCAATGAAAAGGCAGTACCCAGTTCATTTAAGTGAGAACGATGTTGGAAGTAGGAGAGAGAGACATTAGAAAATCTGAGAATAGTGTGGACTATGACACTGTTACTTAAATATTTACTTATTTGATAATTTATTTAAAACTTGATAGACTACAAATCAGGGATGTCAAAAGAGTGAGGGAGGAGAGATTTAGACATGAAATAAAACTTATGATATTTTTCGCAACATTTATGCATGAATTTTATAAACTATATTGTATTGAACATGAATAAAATCTAATGACAAACTTGTTAAATTAAAATGTGTTCTAATATTTTTTATAACAAATGCACTGCATTTTCATAATAAAGGTCTAAAACTTGTGATATTTTTCACAACATTTATGCATGAATTTTATAAACTATATTGTATTGAACATGAATAAAATTTAATGAAAACTTGTTAAATTAAAATGTGTTGCAATATTTTTTATAACAAATGCACTGCATTTTCATAATAAAGGTCTCAGTGAAATGACTGCCGTCAACTTATGCAGTTTTATGATAAGTTGTTTGTCTTTCACACAGATGCAGAGTTTAATTTCTATACATTTTAATCAAAAAGAAATAATGTAAGAATATTAAATAGATAACCAACTATCATTTTTATATGAACAGGAAACAGAAATTGATTCATATTCAATAGTAAGATATTTTTAAGATTAATTAACAACATAGTAGCATTCCCTAAATGCATAGCAATCAATTGTCAAATATTTCAATACATTTGATAACTAAACACCAAGATTTCATTTTAAAACACCTTTTAAAACAAAATAATCAGGTATAGGTTCATTTATGGGTGATAAAACACTGAACACAGAGACTAGAAATTGATATAAGCGATCAATATACAACTTATAACTTAGTTTTGTGTCAGCCCTAAATACAAATCAAATAATTTTTTCCCTCGGTGTATTAAATACACAAAACTATTTTAAGCCTCAATGAATTTGAAAAGCATAATATCATTAAAATTTAGCACAGCATTCGAAATCCTTGGTGGTCCACTGGTTCCAAGACTACCAAAAATTCATTCGGACCACATTTAGTGGTCCACAGGACCAATAACTTTTTTCCCCCTCTCAGACAAGTAAATGTAAATTTTCCCATCACTGAGAAAACCAAATCAAGACAGACACATACCACCAAATTTGATTTTATTGGGAAAAAATTGCATTAATCCTTACAATCAGTTGAAATAAATGATCAAAAATAAAATACATAATTAATAATTTTATAGTTTTTGTTTATGCACTGTATACTACTTTTTTTATATTTACATATTGTATAGTTTTTGCAAATTCTAATTTTACATTTTATTACTCAGAAAATGTTGTGTTAACTGCAAAGGAAGTTTTAGCTAATATTCAAGTAGAAAGGGGGGGGGGGTGTCATTCAATGGGTTAAAGGTATTTAATAGAATTTTATGTAGTGGGCCAGTGATGATGACTGTTGACCAGTAAACTTTCATGCTTATTGGTCCTTGGGATAAGTAACTTTTTTTTTATCAATTCTACCACTGTAGTATATACAAAATAATTACAGAAAAATGTAATTTAAATTTTAAGAGTAATTTTATACTGCATATGTTTGTAAATATAACAATTATTTTTAAAAGAAATTCACCTCAAATTATAGAAAATTATAAAGATTTTTCCAATTTTACAAAAATTAGAGAAACAAGATTGATTATCAAGACAAATTAAAATCATTAACATTTTTAATTAGCTTAAAAATTAACCCCTTTGTGACGGGAGCCTTTTATGAAATGTTTAATGTTTTGTCACTGGTGTTTAAACACAGAAATTTGTGGCTGATTAAATCAAGAAAATGCTCCAATTAAATAAGCCAAATTTTGCAGTAAAATTTTACTAGGTGGGGATAAACAGGGATACTTAAGCCTTTTTGCGGAACATATACATGTCGCTCATCCCCAGTGGTGTAGTCCTGGAAAAAAAAGTGGGGGGACGCTCATAGTCTCAAACAGTAGGATCTCTGTCACCCATATGGCTAATTAGATGGTGAATTCAAGGGATAAATAATTAAAAAATTAAATTTAATTTACATTTAAAAATTAATTAAAATTTTAAATTAAATTTACTCAAAAAATTAATTAAAATTTTAAATTAAATTTACTTAAAAAAATAATTAAAATTTAAAAAATTTAATTTAATTACATTAAATTTACATTTAAAATTTAATTAAAATTAAAAAACTTTAATTTAAATTGCTTACATAAATAATTTATTTATTTATTTTGTACCTAGTTATTCAAAACGTAAAAGAAATTCATTCAACGTAATTTATTTTATGTTACAACAATTTTAACAATTTTTTACTTCAAACACAAATTTAAATACAGGGTGATTCTAAATTCATGTTTAAAACTTTAAATGGACAATTTAGTGCCTTTCTATTTCAAAAATTGTCCTTCATAGCAGGAAATTCATATAGTATTCTTTTGTTTATTTAAGATAGATATTTCATGATTATAAAAAGAAAAAAAAATATCTTTGAAATTTCCTGGCATAAAATCGAAAGTTTTAACTATAAAACAAAAAAGAAAGAAAAAAAGAAAAACTAGCAAATTTTTCAAAAACAGAAAATACGTGGGAAAAAAAATAGAAATGGGGTTATTTAATTGAGAAATTTTGATTTCATGCCAGAAATTTTCAAAGAATTTTTTCTTTAAGTAATCAAACTGCCTCTCTTAAGTAAGAAAAATAACAATATAGGAATTTTCTGATGTGAATGAGAAAACTTGAAATAGTAAAAAGGGACAAATTGAGTCCCTGGTATTTGTACCCCAACACGTCACTTGAGCCCATACATTCCTATACAAAAAATTATTTTTACAGTGTCCACAACCTGAACCAACCATTACAGGCATTTCCTGTAGATGTCTGTACGGGCTGAAATTTCTAAGCCCAGTCCATAGAAAAAATTCGGCCCGGCCCGTTATTAAAGTTAAAATTTCAGACCGAGTCCAGTTCAGCCCGTAGAGAAAAAAATTAGCGGCTCGACCCGGTCGGATATAATAGCTAAAAACAAGGCCCGAGTTCGGCCCGTACCGGAAAAATGGTTAAAATTTTGGTCCTGCCTGAGTGAATTTCTACAGAACATTGATATTTACTCTTGTGAAAAAGTTCTGACCAAAAATACTTTTTTTTTTTTTTAATAATCTTTATGTTTTTATGTTTTTATGCTTTTATGTTTTTGATGAACCTTTGAAGATAAACAACTTCTTTAAAACACCATAAAATAAATTGCGCAAGGCCTTTTGAAAGAACTTTTAGTCTTTCTTCGTCAGGCGCGAAAAAACATGCGTCTACTATGAACATAGCAGCATGACTGAAGTGAAATGGCGGGAAAGGTAGCAAGCTGAAGAAACAGCCAATAGGAAAGTAGAAGACATGACTATGGATGGAGTATGGATTTATTATATTGATGAACCTTTGTTTGTATTTAAATGTTTCAGTTAGCATTAGTATTATTAATCCATATTCCATGTAATGGAGACATACAAATCTAAAAAATGGTATATTGTAAAAGTAAAATATTCTAAAACGGAATCGTATTGGAAAGAAAAAATACATTCCTGTCTTATAGTGGTATCACACATACCTTTTTGCAGAACTTTTCCCCCAACACAATGATACAGTGAGCAAAAAGTTGCTTGACCTTGATATAGAGGAGAATCTGCTCACTATTTTTGCTTACCGAACGTTTCCCGCATTGCATGGAAAATTTTGGTCATTCATTCAGCGCTGATCAACTGAACAATAGGAGCGGGGCGAGAAATTAAATAACCCCTCGAGAAGTTTGAAAAACCTCTTTACCGAACACGCAGCAAAATGAACGATTGTGTTTTGTAAAATGCATGTCGAAAAATCTTTCTCCGTGTGATACAGCTCTCAGGTTTAAATGTTTAATATATTTCTTCTCGTATTATTGTATTCATTTTACATGGATGAACAATTCAAAAGAAGTTTAAAAGAAATTTCCAGTTTTCAGTTTAAAAGGAAATTCAGTCATAGGCAGGTTTTTTCCATGCGTTTAACTCTATTTTAATAGGTCTAGAAATCTACGATTCTTTAAAAAGAATAAATTCTAATGTTTAATTGTAGAATAAGTATATGCCTTTTTGTAAAAAATTCTAGACCAAGCCAAATTTTACTGATTTTTGAACAGACCTGACCACATCGAGAAAGGGATTTTCATATGGCATGATTCAACTGGAGCTGATTATTTAGGTCCGTAAAAATTAGGAAGAAGGAAATCAGTCCTGGCTTCATATGGGAAAAATAAGTTAGGCCCGACTCGGCCAGATACCCCAGGAAAAAAAAGTACGGCCCGAACCTTACCATTAATGAACAGCATTCGGACCGGGCTTGGACTTCAGGCCGATCACCGGTCCGTAAAGATCTGTTCCATGTACCAATCCTGAAAGCTTGATTTCCACAATGCCCATTTTCCACTTTTTCGATTTTGTTCAGTCTTTTTTTAATGAGGATATTTTCACTTTCGAAACCGGTTCCAAAAATGAAATTATCCAAACAAAATTAAACAAAGTGCAAACATAGTGGAAAAAGTAAAAAACGGCCATTGTAGCAATCAGCCTCAGATATCAATGCAAAAATAGTTTAAAAACATTTAAATGCAAACGAGATATTAAAAAAAAAATTACCACAAGATTAACTTCAGAAAGCAGGTGTATTAGCGTGAGGGAAGTAAGTAGTCTCTTAACATGCAAATTCTTTAGTACAGTCGTCCCCGTTTAAACGAATATGGATGGTTCCAGAAAAAATATTTGATTAAGCGGGGTATTTGATTAAAGGGGGAGCATAGAAATATAATATTTAACGCATAATAAAAAGATAAAACAACAATCTACAGTAGGGGTGCACAACCTTTTCAAGTGAAGGGCCACATACAAATATGTCTGGGTGGTCGAGGACCACATCAATAACACAGTAAGAATTCGATTTCGAGGAGATAATCTGTGGCTTATGATCGGAAAAAAATGTGGTTTCAAAGGGGAGTGGGAACTACCCTTTTAAGTTCGCTAACCCAGACAAAATATCTAATTCAGTTGGTAAGGTTATATCAGCAGTTTTTATGTTAGTATGTATACCGTATTTTCGGGCGTATGAGCCGCGGTGCATACGAGTTTAAAAGTATAAAATATTGTAGGTGCGGCTCTTACGCCGGGGCGGCGGGTACGATGATTTTTTTTTTTCATATATGGCTTTTTTTTTTTTTTTTTTTGTCAAATGATTTTGACACTTTTTTTTCGTTTAATCAACAATTATATGCTATCAAATTGGTATCAAAACATTTGAAAACATCTCTCAACCGCAGGTGTCCGTGATGCGTTAGTTGTTTATTTTTAAACAATCAACATTATTCAAAAATAATGTTGGCCTCACCGGTTCTCATGTTAAAAATTATTATATTTTCCGCTCATCTATTAATGATTTCACCTGTAGGATATTGGAATGTACAGCTGTCACAATTTTTTCTTCTAATGATCCTCCTTCCAGTTAGAAAGAAAAACTGCCCAAAGAGAGCTCAAATCCCGGTATAGAACTCTTTTGAAATAGATTTCCTATACATAGTAAAAACTTTAGAGAGCAAGATTTTTCTTTATTTTTTTCAATAACTCACTCTTTTTTTATCCGGCAAAAATAATCCAAACTTTGAAACCGGTCGAATCATTTTTTTTCCCCCCCAAATGAGTTAATTCAGGTGATAAACAACAAAAACGAGCCTGGCGAATAATAAAAAAATAATAAGGGGCCCACTTCCGTGATAAACATTTAAAAGAAGCCAATAGAATATAAACAATTTTAAATGCATACGACTTTGCAAGAATAAGTTTAAATGTGCTACACGAGTCGATGTTAGCTTGGCAACTTTAAGGGCTATTTCACCTACGTGCAAACATCGGCTAACTAATGTTAATCTCAAAGAAAAAAAAAAGTGTCATTCTCATTCCATTATTTTTAAATGATATTTTTTGCTTTGGATAACGGAAGTCAATCTCCACAAAGAGTCTTTACTTTTTCGATTTTGTTTACAGGTTTTTTTTTTATTAGTATACTTTCACTTTCGAAACTGGTTCTAAAAGTCAAAGTATACCACTAAAAACATCTGTAAACGAAATCGAAAAGGTGTCTTCTTAGGGATCAACATCTCAGATATAAAATACAAAGAAATCATTTAAGCATATTGAAATGCAAACGATGCATTTGAAAAAAAAAAAAAAAAAAATCCATAGGATTAACATTAGCGAGTAGATGTTTTTACTTGAGTGAAGCAGTCCGATCTATAGGGGGGGGGGGGATCAGCTCGGTCCGGCCCGTATAAAATAATAATAATAATTAATAAATAAAAATAACAATCCGGCACCCAGAAAATTTAAAATATCCGCATCATCCAAGTGAATTTTTTCAATAGATTAATTTTTACTATGATATGATTAAAAATTGTTTTGTAAGAAAAGTTCTGAACAAAACTACTTATTTTATCCTTTTTTTCCCTTTTACTATGTTTATTTTTAAAGAAGTGAATAATAAAAGCACTCAAAAAAAAAAAAAAAAGAGACACTTGTTATTTAGTCACCTTTTCTCCTCATCCTCTTCATGACTCAATGTGCAGACATGTTGCCCTTTGACCTTGATGCGTAAGTCGGCTAATATCGCATTGCTTCTGTTTTGTTTCTTTGAATACAGTAGGAAAAAAAAGAACGAAAATAGTTTTTTTTACGCTAAGTAGATTTGTGGATTTTCTTTTCTTTTCTTAATTTATATCTTCATAATATAATCATCGAAATAACTTAAGATGAATATAAAGTCTAAATTTGAGCAAGAAATATTTAAACTTACATAATTTTTATAAATGAACAAGGATAGATGCGTATGTACCAAATAAAAAATAAACTAATCTACCACAAAAGGAATCATTAAATCAATTATCAATAGTTAAAATATTAAATAAGTATATGCAGGTATATATTTATATAAAGGAATTTGTAGTGCTCTAAGCTATTTAAGAATCGATTTTTTGCCGCAGGCATGATAAACAATTGTGGATTGTATTTGCTGTGGATAATGATTTGTAGTATTATACAATGGTTATATATATATTTATTAATCAATTGTGGTTTAACATGTGTAATTTAATTTTAGCATATGTGCTGTGTTTCAATGTAATTCGTATTTTATTATTTACTTCACCAATTTACTTGATCGTCATTTCTTTACACTGAGGAAAAAGTTGCTTTTTTTTTGGGGGGGGGGGGCATGATGTTGTTTTAAAATTATTTTTTAACAGATCTCGAAAATACGGTATCGCCGTGATCCCACTGATTCTAAAATGTTGAGGTTCAACTGTATCATATTTTCGTTAAGAGGCTACTTCAGTCAAGCGACCCGCTCGTTAATGCTAATCCTATGGGAAACATTTATAAAGATATTTCGTTTGAATTTAAATATTTTTAAATGATTTTTGCATTGATTAACTCTGATAGATTTGTAGAAAGAACATTTTTCACTTTTTGCTTACAGGTATTTTTCAATGAGGGCACTTTCATTTTGGGAATCAGTTTTGAAAGTGAAAACAATCTTCAAAATCGAAAAAGTATAAAACGATCTGCATATAGATGGACTTGAACTATCCAATGCAAAAAAAATCATTTAAAAATATTGAAATGCAAACACGATATCTTTATAAATTTCATCCATAGGATTAGCATTAAGGAGATCTTTGTGTGTGACTAAAATAATATCTTAACTTAAAAAAAAAAAAAAAAAAAATCCTACACTAAAATTAATTTGAAAAATTCTTTGATCGAAACTCTGACGGATTGTTGCTGGAAAGAACTAGAACTTTGTGGTGTTAATAGTGTTATTTATGACGGCCGATTATCTGCAGGAGGAATATAGGCCCTAGGATAAGTGCCCTCCGTGGGGGGTCTTTCTAAGGGAACCTAAACCGCATTTACATAAGGATGACCAAGATTCGAAGAAATGTTTAGAACTTTGTGGAAAGAACTAGAAGTCTGTGGAAAGAGCACTTAGAATTGAACGCTACTAGGAAAAGATGCTAGGGAGGAAGCTAGCATCCTGCTGCGCTCCTCTCATTGGCGCAAGTAATTGCGCCTACTTCCGATTGGATTTTAATTGCGTACTACAAACACGTTTTTTTTTTTCTTTTTAGCTGAGAATTATTTTACGGTACTGTTCTGCTCTTTTTATCTGATGCTCTTATTTAAGCAATTTTTTTTTTTTTTTCAAGTGAAAATGGCTCCCAAAAAGATAAAAAGTTACACCGACGCTTTCAAGCTTGCTGTGGTTGATAAGGCAGAGATAATAGGTAATTGTGCTGCAGGACGAAAATATGGAATTGATGAGCGTTGCGTAAGGAGATGGAGAGCTGAAAAATCTATTTTGAAGGAAATGCCAAAATCTAAGAGGGCACGAAGAAGTGGCGTTGTTGTTTGGCCAAATCTGGAGAGCAATTTAACCAAGTGGGTAAAGGAGCAAAGGGAAAAAGGAATGCCCGTTTCAACTGTTCAGATACGGTTTCAAGCGAGGATTTTGGCATCGAACATGGGATTTACAAATTTTAAAGGTAGTCCCAACTGGTGCTTTAGGTTCATGTCGAGAAATAATTTGTCTGTAAGAACCAGGACAACTGTGGGACAAGAACTGCCTCCAGATTGGGAAAAGACAAAAGCATCTTTTTTAAAGTATGTCGCTGAAAAAATCAAGGAAAACAACTTTTCAACAGCACAGATTATTAATATGGATGAAGTTCCATTAACTTTTGACTGCCCCCCCCCCAGTAGAACTGTTAACACCATCGGGGAAAAAACAATCGGCATCGTAACAACTGGTAATGAGCGAACCTCATTTACCTGTGTTTTAGCTTGCGCTGCGAATGGAGACAAATTAAAACCACTAATTATTTTCAAGCACAAAACTATGCCTAAGGCAAATTTTCCTTCCGACGTCGTAATACGGTGTAACGTAAAGGGATGGATGTCGGAGGAAATCATGTATGAGTGGCTGGCGGAAGTGTGGAGGAAAAGAAAAAATTCTTTTTTTCAGCCTAGTGGGCTTCTTATTATGGACTCAATGAGTGCCCACAAAGTTGAGTCCGTAAAAACTGCTTTGAAAAAGTCTCAGCCGAGCCAGCAATAATCCCTGGCAGATTAACTAAAGTTTTACAGCCTCTTGACTTGGCTGTCAATAAATCTTTCAAGTCTAAAGTAAGAAAACTGTGGGAAAAATGGATGATGGAAGGGCTACATTCATTTACAAATTCTGGAAAAATGCGCAAAGCCACTTACGAAGAAGTAGCGTTGTGGGTTTCATCAGCATGGAAAGACATCAGTGCTAAAACTATTATGTCGGGCTTCAAAGCAGCCAATATCATAGAAAATACAGTTAGTGATCATTCATCTGAATCTGATGATAGTGAAGATGAAAATTGTGATGTATTAACTGATAAACAATTTTTAGAACTATTTAATTCCGACAGTGAAAATTCCGATTTTGATGGATTTGAAGATTTTTAAACATGTTGATAAAATCTTGTATATATTTTTTGTATATTTTCACTTCAGTCCAATAATAATTTTTCATATTTTAAAGATATTTTGAAGTAGTGTTCTCTTATTATATGTAATCCAATATTTTTTTAGAAAATTTTATAAATATTACAAAAAATTGAAATGTTAATATTAAAATTACATACCTGCTATTTATAACTGATCAGTGATAAAAAACGTTATTACCGTATTTTCGGGCGTATGCGCTGCACTTACCGTAAGCGCCGCACCTCCGAAAATGCATTAAAATAAAACAAATATTCATCAGAAGCGCCGCACCGCCGTATGCGCCGCACTTACGAAAATACATCAAAATGTTAAAAATTGCGTTTTATTTAGTGTTTTTTCGCGTTTTTTTAACATTTGTAATATAAATCAAATTTTAAATTTAGTATATTTTTTATGATAAAATTAAATTCGAATTCGTGCAGCCTTTTTTTCGCGATTTTTTAATACGATTTTTATAGTTTGTAACGATGTTTGCAGGGTTTTATCGCGATATTTGACAAAATTTCCAAGGTTTTATCACGATATTTGACGAAATTTGCAGGTTTTTATCGCGATATTTGACGAATTTGCAGAGTTTATTCGCGATACTTGAAAAAATTTGCGTTTTTTTTATGGGGATGAGCAAGGGATGAATCATGATGAATTATGAATATTTGAATGGAACAATGTAAGTTTGTTCAGGATGGCCTAGTTGCGTATCAACCGTACGTCCAGTCTAGAGGTGGTTCGTCAATGTGAGGCATTAGGGATATTTGAATGACAAATGAATCATGAATTTTGATACTTGAAGCAATACTTGAAAAAAATTGCGTTTAAAAAAAACCCCGTAAATTCTGTCGAAAAAGTGCAGAAAGAAAAAGAAATTTGTAAAAAAAAGCATAAAAAATTGAAATCTATTAAAAAAATCTCGAAAAAACACACATTTCATCAAAGATTCATGATCCGTTCATTTCATCATGATTCACACCGTTCTCATTCGCCTTTGAGAATGGTTTGAATCATGAAGAAATGAATGAATCGTGAATCTTTGATGAAATGTTCGTTTTGAGATTTTTCAATAGATTTCATGCTTTTTTTTTACATTTGTCCTTTTTTCTGCGTTTTTTTGCCTGCATTTACGTTTCTTTTCGTTTTTTGCCGTTTATTTATAGATACGACATATTTGCGTTTTTTTCTAACAATTTTTTTACAATTCTTTTGGGCGTTCTTTTTGGCGAACCTTAGAGAAATTGATGATTTTTCCTCGATCTTTTACATAATTTGTGTTTTTTAGAGATTTTTTTGACATATTTCGCGTTTTTACTGCAATCTTTCGTCGAAATGTGGGTTTTTTTAGTGATACTTCGGCGAAATTCATTCATTTCCCGCGAACCTTTGATAAAAGTCGTGTTTTTTTCGCCCGATCCTTTGATAAAATTCTTGCATTTTCTGCGAATGATTGACAGATATTAGGCTATCATTTGTCGAAATTCGCGATATTTTTTATGCTTCGCATTTTCTTCCTGATGATTGACTTTTCACAATTTTCAGAAAAACTCCAATCAGAATCACCTCTGTCATGAATATCGCTGCAAGGAAAAAAAATATATCATATCCGCCGCCCCGGCAGAAGCGCCGCAGTAAGCATAATTTTAACTTTTAAACTCGTATGCGCCGCGGCGCTTACGCCCGAAAATACGGTAAATTGAAAAACAAATACATAATAATAATAAATCAACAGTCAAGGGAAAAATGATTCTGCAATATTTACAGGTAAAATTATAATATTATAAATAAGTTTCTGATATTTATTATATTTTTCTCTGTTTGTTATTGCTCCAGTGACAAAATGTTGCTTTTTTGCAGTAATCTGAGGAGTTAACATAAACTAGTATGCATTTTTAAAATATTTTCTTATAGCAATACGCTTTATTACATCACATTTTTCAGTAATATTTTTACTACAGTTTTTAAGGCATTTGCATACATTAAATCTAAGTGTCTTTCGTCCAATGATTTTTTTCTTCAACAGCTTATTTTATTTATTTATTTATTTTCGTCAGCGTCTCTATACGATATTTCTTTATATTTTAAATATATTTTTTAGGCACTTAAGTGAAAAAAAAATTTTTTTTTTTAACTGTTCAAGTGAAAATATTTTATATACTGTAATAGTCTCTAAAATCTGGAAACTTCAAATACAGATAGCATAAATGGACATCCAATCTTTTATATTTATATAGTTCAGTTATCCTATCTTATCGACAGATGGCAGCACCAAATAATTATTTAACTTTTTAGTATAATCTAGATTATATTCTGCATTTTGCCGACAGATGGCCGTACCAATCATTTCTTCTAATTCATTTCCAAGTTTATTTATTTATCTTGATTTAGTAAAATAAGAATACAAAGAAATATCAACAGAAAAATTCATAAACAGTTTATATAAAATATTAGGCCTGGAACAAAGGAATTTTATTACCGAGATTGAGCTAATATCATTGTAATTGGGGAAAAAGTAATGACCAGTAGGCCTAAATTAAAGCAACTAAATACTAACATATAAATAAAATCGTAATCGTGAAAACGCTCTGTGTATATTTAATTTTAATAAGATTAAATGCTTGGCTTTGCTGTTAAATAACTTAATGTGCCATTTATGATTTTTTTTATAAATATGTGATTTTTTTCTTTTTTAGTGATTATTTTCAATATTTTTTACTTGCATTTTAAAGTTGTTTTTTGAAGATCACTAACATTCGGAAATAACTAAAAGCCGCGTCAACGAACGATTTCGGAATTAGATTTATACTGTAAATATCAGCATCTTGGGTGTGGCGCTTACGTCGATGTACTTTTTTTTTTCAACAGATTGTCATTGGTGCGGCGCTTACGGTGGGTGCGGCGGGTATTCCCGAAAATACGGTAATAGAAATAGCAAGAATTTTTTTCATTATGTAATAATATTCCTTGAGTTGATTTTATTCAGCAGAGTAAATTTTGTTTTATTAAAAGTGATAAAAAAACTTAACATAAATGGCTGATTCTGAAAAAAAAAAAAAAACTATGAATGAAGGAGAGAAAAAAAGCCAATCCGCAAGATTTTTAAGTGCCTGGTCAGTGAAATTCACGATTTTTCTGCCCCAATAAATGAAATTTGGCGCTTTTAACAAAACCGATTGGCAAAATTCGCAATTTTTATGAAACCAATCAACAAAATTCATGATCTTTCTGCACCTGATCAACAGAATTCACAATTTTTACAAAGCCGATCTACGAAAATTGCCATTTTTTAAGAAGCCAATCAATGGAATTCATAATTTTTACAAAACCAATCTACAAAATTCAACATTTTTACAAAGCTGATTGATGAAATTGGAGATTTTTCTCACATGATCGATAAAATTAGCGATCATTCTGCGGCTGATCTACGAAATTTTCGATTTTTCTGTGCCTAATCGACAAAACTATTGACTTTTTTGTGCCTAATCAACACAATAAATGATTTTTACGAAGCCGATCAACAAAATTCGTGATTTTTACGAAGTTGATCGACAAAATTTGTGATTTTTTCTGAATCGACTGACGAAATGCGTGATTTTTACAAAGCTGCTCGACGAAATTCGTGATTTTTCTTCTCATGATCGACAAAATTTGAGATTCTTTTCAAAGACGATCGAGAAAATTCACAAGTTTACCACACCTGACCAATAAAATTAGCGATTTTTAGAAAGCCAACCAACAAAATTCGCGACTTTTAGAAAGCCAATTGGGAAAATTTGTAAGTTTTCGGAAACCAATCGTCAAAATTTGTGATTTTTACGAAGCCCATCAACAAAATTCGCGATTTTTACAAAGTCAATCGATGAAATTTGTGATTTTTAGAAAGATGATAGACGAAATTCACGATTATTACAAATCTGATCGACGAAATTCATGATTATTACAAATCTCATTGACGAAATTCGTGATTTTTCCTCCCATGATCAACAGAATTCGCAATATTCACGAAGCCGATTGAGAAAATTCAGCATTTTGTCCACACCTGATAGACAAAGTTCACGATTTTTATGAAGCCGATAGAGAAGATTCATGATCCTTCCACGTCGGATCAGCAAAATTCGTGATTTTTATGAAGCCGATCGCCGAAATATGCAAATTTTACGAAACCGATTGACGAAATTCAAATTTTTTACAAAACTGATTGACGAAATTTGTAATTACTACGAACCTTATCTAGACAAAATTTGTAATTACTACAAATCTTATCTAGACGAAATTTGAGATCTTTATGAAGCCGACTGACAGAATTTGCGATATTTATGAACTGTTTGACAAAATTCGCGATTTTTCTTCAAATGATCGACAAAATTTAAGGATTTTTTTCCGCACCTGATAAAAGAAATTTGTGATTTTATTTAAGCCTGATCGAGGAAATTTTCTGCTTTTTTCGCATAAGATCGACAAAATTTGCATTTTTTCTGCGTGAGATTGACAAAATTTGCGATATTCCTGTGTCTGATCAACAAAATGTGCGATTTTTAGGAAACCGATTAATGAAACTTGCTATTTTTCGTGTCTGATCGACAAAATTGTGCTTTTTTTCGCCTTTTATTGACAAAGTACGCATTTTTCTGCGCCCAATCAATTCTTGATCTTTAACTATATTTGACGAAATCTGCATTTTTTTAAGCAGCAAAATGAAACTCGATTTTTTTCTCTTGATAAACTTACAAAATTTACGAAATTTTTAATTTTTCCACGCATCGTCACAAAATTCGCGATTTTCCCCATGCCTTATCAAATAAATTTGAAAATTCTTTTCGTAACTTGTTGGCCAAATTTGCGACTTTCTTCGTCCCTTATCAGCGAAATTTGTTATTTTTCTCAGAGCCTCATGGGCAAAATTCGCTAATTTCCTGCACTTGATCAATGAAATTCGTAATTTTTCCATGCCCGATCTCCAAAATTTGCGATTCTTAAGTGACTGACGATTTTTTTTTTCTTTTCTGCAGTATATTGACAAAATCTAGGATATTTTCTTGCGACTTATGCACAAAAATTGCAATTTTTTTCCACTTGTAAAATTCAAGAAGTTCACGAGCCTCACGTTAACCCATCACGGGCCACAGGTTGTGCATTCCTAATCTACAGCATAATAAAATTGTTAATATAACAATGCAAATTAGTAAAATAAATACAAATACTAATATAAAGTAAGTACGTAATAATTTTATATCAGTACATATAGCTATATGATTGACATTATACTTCATGTAGTTCATTAGAATTTAGTGAAAACTTTGCTACTTGTAATGTATGTTATTTACACAGGCTTAAAAACGACATTTAAAGTGATTTGTTTACATGGAAACGTTTTTGTGCATTAGCACACTCTTTCTGCATAATCATAGCGCCATTTATTAACGAAAATTTCGCTTTTTTTGCCAAACCCATTCCAGCGCATAACCAATTTTATCAAAAATGGGATTATGTGGCCTCTTTTGATCCAAATTTCCATTTTATCTCTGTTCTTTTTGGATTATTTTGGCACTGCGTTTCACATTAAAAACTTACGTCTGCGATATTTTAAGGCTGCTCTCAACTGCTTTGCTCAACAAGCTGAAAACGTTTTGACACATTTACGAATTCATTTTTTAATGGAAAGATTTCAAATTGCAAACCCTGATCATGGAAGAGATCTGGAATCTGATTCAGTTTTCTACTTTTTGACCGATGCATTACCTATTGAGTTATAAGCATTTTTGATCACGTGACAAGGCGATTTTCACTTCAATTTGGGCTGGCTTTTTTTCTCTTCTGCGAAAAGTTAGTTTAAAATGCCCACTTTGTCACTATTTTCCAAAAAATCTGCTATGTTATAATAAAACGGGAAACTGAGGGCGATTCGATAGTTTCTGAACAGATTCAGTTAGGTGGGGAGGCCTACCATATGGCTTGAGCTCAACAAGCCCCACCTAAGATAGTTTCTGAACAACAATACCTGCCAGTTTCTTACAATTCCGAGCAGAAATAAATTGAAACTTACATCATTAAGTTGCCCTTTTTGATTTATACCTTAAAACCTTTTGCTATTTGGACTTCTGTTTTCTTATTTAATGCTTCAAAAACCACTGTTTATCAGAAAGGTTTAAAGCTTTCCATTTAAAATTCATAGCAACACCTTTTTCCTAACAAAAATGCGACTAAACTTACAAAACACGTAAATAATCCACATTGGCCAACTTATTTCACTTATTCGCAGAAAAAGGAGGGGAGATTATTTGACCTGTCCATTACACACCTGCCGGCCGAAATCATTGCAGGAAGAACTGAAAATTTGTCTTCAGTGTAAATGAGCCGAAAATGAAAAAAGGTGAAGAAAAATTCAAGATTAAAAGCGTTTCTCGTGCCTGATTTCAAACATAGGTTACCCAGATGGTATTTGAATAAGCGGGGAGGTTCGCGAAATTTATTCAGTTTAAGCGGGGAAAAATAACATAGATCCAATGGCATTAATTTGGCTCCGGAGAGTTCTATTCGAATAACCAGGGTATTCGATTATCAGTTACCCGATTAAGTGGGGAGGACTGTATATAATATCAATACAAAAAACCCAGAACGGTTAAAAGCTTGTGACGCAGCACTTTATCTTACATCTCTAAGAATTTTAAATTTGGGACTTAAAACTAATGATATCAAAATTTATGTGACGCTATGCTAATATATATATATATATATATATATACATTAAAATTTATTCATTAATGCTTTATCATTTACATCTTTCATAATTTCGAAATATGAATCTTAAAAGTTATGATATCAAAATTTAAGTGACGCCTTGATGAGACTTTAAATGATGTTTTAAAATTCCATTTATTTATTTATTTATTATCTAAATACATTTACATATCTAAACAATATTTTTCATTTTCCAATACACTGTTAAATACATCACTTTCACTGAATATATATAATGCACTGAAATGTTTTATTTGAATAAATTGGTTTATCTTTTGTGCTACGCTATCCAAAATCAAAAGTAACATTTAAATAAATATTTTTGCACCATTGTATCTAAACTAAGTTAAATATATGCAAATAGATGCAAATATATGCAATATTCCTTTAAAATACAGGATGAAGCTCAGGGGTACCATTGGACATCTGCTTCGTGTACTGTCCATCCTGTAATATAGTATTTTCGGGCGTATGAGCCGCGGTGCATACAAGTTTAAAAGTATAAAATATTGTAGGCTCTTACGCCGGGACGGCAGGTACGATGATTTTTTTTTTTTTTGTCAAATGATTTTGACACTTTTTTTTCGTTTAATCAACAATTATATGCTCTCAAATGGGTATCAAAACATTTGAAAACGTCTCTCAACCGCAGGTGTCCGTGATGCGTTAGTTGTTTATTTTTAAACAATCAACATTATTCAAAAATATTGTTGGTCTCACCAGTTCTCATGTTAAAAATTATTATATTTTCCCCTCATCTATTAATGATTTTACCTGTAGGATATTGGAATGTACAGCTGTCACATTTTTTTCTTCTAATGATCCTCCTTCCAGTTAGAAAATAAAACTGCCCAAAGAGAGCTCAAATCCCAGTATAGAACTCTTTTGAAATAGATTTCCTATACATAGTAAAAACTTTAGAGAGCAAGATTTTTCTTTATTTTTTTCAATAACTCACTCTTTTTTTATCCGGCAAAAATAATCCAAACTTTGAAACCGGTCGAATCAGCAAGTTTTTTTTCCCCAAAATGAGTTAATTCAGGTGATAAACAACTAAAACGGGCCTGGCGAATAATAAAAAAATAATAAGAGGCAGACTTCCGTGATAAACATTTAAAAGAAGCCAATAGAATATAAACAATTTTCAATGCATATGACTTTGCAAGAATAAGTTTAAATGTGCTACACGAGTCGATGTTAACTTGGGAACTTTAAGGGCTATTTCACCCACGTGCAAACATCGGCTAACTAATGTTAATCTCAAAGAAAAAAAAAGTGTCATTCTCATTCCATTATTTTTAAATGATATTTTTTGCTTTGGATAAGGGAAGTCAATCTCCACAAAGAGTCTACTTTTTCGATTTTGTTTACAGGTTTTTTTATTAGTATACTTTCACTTTCGAAACTGGTTCTAAAAGTCAAAGTATACCACTAAAAACATCTGTAAACGAAATCGAAAAGGTGTCTTCTTAGGGATCAACATCTCAGATATAAAATACAAAGAAATCATTTAAGCATATTGAAATGCAAACGATGCATTTGAAAAAAAAAAAAAAAAAATCCATAGGATTAACATTAGCGAGTAGATGTTTTTACTTGAGTGAAGCAGTCCGATCTATAGGGGGGGGGGGGGGATCAGCTCGGTCCGGCCCATATAAAATAATAATAATAATTAATAAATAAAAATAACAATCCGGCACCTGGAAAATTAAAAATATCCGCATCATCCAAGTGAATTTTTTCAATGGATTAATTTTTACTATGATATGGTTAAAAATTGTTTCGTACGAAAAGTTCTGAACAAAACTACTTATTTTATCCTTTTTTTTTTCCTTTTACTATGTTTATTTTTAAAGAAGTGCCTAATAAAAGCACTCAAGTAAGTATTTATAACTATAAAGCAAACGTGCAATTTTGTTATCTCTTGTTTCTGCTAATAAAAAAAAAAATAATAAAAAAGAGACACTTGATTTAAAGTCACCTTTTCTCCTCATCCTGTTCATGACTCAATGTGCGGACATGTTGCCCTTTGACCTTGATGCGCAAGTCGGCTAATATCGCATTGCTTCTGTTTTGTTTCTTTGAATGCAGTAAAAAAAAAAAAAGAACGAAAATAGTTTTTTTTTACGCTAAGTGGATTTGTGGATTTTTTTTTCTTTTCTTAATTTATATCTTCATAATATAATCATCGAAATAACTTAAGATGAATATAAAGTCTAAATTTGAGCAAGAAATATTTAAACTTACATAATTTTTATAAATGAACAAGGATAGATGCGTATGTACCAAATAAAAAATAAACTAATCTACCACAAAAGGAATCATTAAATCAATTATCAATAGTTAAAATATTAAATAAGTATATGCAGGTATATATTTATATAAAGGAATTTGTAGTGCTCTAAGCTATTTAAGAATCGATTTTTTGCCGCAGCCATGATAAACAATTGTGGATTGTATTCGCTGTGGATAATGATTTGTAGTATTATACAATGGTTATATATATATTTATTAATCAATTGTGGTTTAACATGTGTAATTTAATTTTAGCATATGTGCTGTGTTTCAATGTAATTCGTATTTTATTATTTACTTCACCAATTTACTTGAACGTCATTTCTTTACACTGAGGAAAAAGTTGCTTTTTTTGGGGGGGGGGGGGGCATGTTGTTGTTTTAAAATTATTTTTTAACAGATCTCGAAAATACGGTATCGCCGTGATCCCACTGATTCTAAAATGTTGAGGTTCAACTGTATCATATTTTCGTTAAGAGGCTACTTCAGTCAAGCGACCCGCTCGTTAATGCTAATCCTATGGGAAACATTTATAAAGATATTTCGTTTGAATTTAAATATTTTTAAATGATTTTTGCATTGATTAACTCTGATAGATTTGTAGAAAGAACATTTTTCGCTTTTTGCTTACAGGTATTTTTCAATGAGGGCACTTTCATTTTGGGAGTCGGTTTCGAAAGTGAAAACAATCTTCAAAATCGAAAAAGTATAAAACGATCTGCATATAGATGGACTTGAACTATCCAATGCCCAAAAATCATTTAAAAATATTGAAATGCAAACACGATATCTTTATAAATTTCATCCATAGGATTAGCATTAAGGAGGTCTTTGTGTGTGACTGAAATAATATCTTAACTTAAAAAAAAAAAAAAAAAAAAAATCCTACACTAAAATTAATTTGAAAAAGTCTTTGATCGAAAATCTGACGGATTTTTGCTGGAAAGAACTAGAACTTTGTGGTGTTAATAGTGTTATTTATGACGGCCGATTATCTGCAGGAGGAATATAGGCCCTAGGATAAGTGCCCTCCGTGGGGGGTCTTTCTAAGGGAACCTAAACTGCATTTACATAAGGATGACCAAGATTCGAAGAAAAGTTTAGAACTTTGTGGAAAGAACTAGAAGTCTGTGGAAAGAGCACTTAGAATTGAACGCTACTAGGAAAAGATGCTAGGGAGGAAGCTAGCATCCTGCTGCGCTCCTCTCATTGTCGCAAGTAATTGCGCCTATTTCCGATTGGATTTTAATTGCGTACCACAAACACGTTTTTTTTTTTTTTTTCTTTTTAGCTGAGAATTATTTTACGGTACTGTTCTGCTCTTTTTATCTGATGCTCTTATTTAAGCAATTTATTATTTTTTTTTTCAAGTGAAAATGGCTCCCAAAAAGTTAAAAAGTTACACCGCCGCTTTCAAGCTTGCTGTGGTTGATAAGGCAGAGATAATAGGTAATCATGCTGCAGGACGAGAATATGGAGTTGATGAGCGTTGCGTAAGGAGATGGAGAGCTGAAAAATCTATTTTGAAGGAAATGCCAAAATCTAAGAGGGCACAAAGAAGTGGCGTTGTTGTTTGGCCAAATCTGGAGAGAAATTTAGCCAAGTGGGTAAAGGAGCAAAGGGAAAAAGGAATGCCCGTTTCAACTGTTCAGATACGGTTTCAAGCGAGGATTATGGCATCGAACATGGGATTTACAAATTTTAAAGGTAGTCCCAACTGGTGCTTTAGGTTCATGTCGAGAAATAATTTGTCTGTAAGAACCAGGACAACTGTGGGACAAGAACTGCCTGCAGATTGGGAAAAGACAAAAGCATCTTTTTTAAAGTATGTCGCTGAAAAAATCGAGGAAAACAACTTTTCAACAGCACAGATTATTAATATGGATGAAGTTCCATTAACTTTTGATTGCCCCCCCCCCAGTAGAACTGTTAACACCATTGGGGAAAAAACAATCGGCATCGTAACAACTGGTAATGAGCGAACCTCATTTACCTGTGTTTTAGCTTGCGCTGCGAATGGAGACAAATTAAAACCACTAATTATTTTCAAGCGCAAAACTATGCCTAAGGCAAATTTTCCTTCCGACGTCATAATACGGTGTAATGAAAAGGGATGGATGTCGGAGGAAATCATGTATGAGTGGCTGGCGGAAGTGTGGAGGAAAAGAAAAAATTCTTTTTTTCAGCCTAGTGGGCTTCTTATTATGGACTTAATGAGTGCCCACAAAGTTGAGTCCGTAAACACTGCTTTGAAAAAAGTCTCAGCTGAGCCAGCAATAATCCCTGGCGGATTAACTAAAGTTTTACAGCCTCTTGACTTGGCTGTGAATAAATCTTTCAAGTCCAAAGTAAGAAAACTGTGGGAAAAATGGATGATGGAAGGGCTACATTCATTTACAAATTCTGGAAAAATGCACAAAGCCACTTACGAAGAAGTAGCGTTGTGGGTTTCATCAGCATGGAAAGACATCAGTGCTAAAACTATTATGTCGGGCTTCAAAGCAGCCAATATCATAGAAAATACAGTTAGTGATCATTCATCTGAATCTGATGATAGTGAAGATGAAAATTGTGATGTATTAACTGATAAACAATTTTTAGAACTATTTAATTCCGACAGTGAAAATTCCGATTTTGATGGATTTGAAGATTATTAAACATGTTGATAAAATCTTGTATATATTTTTTTCTATATTTTCACTTCATTCCAATAATAATTTTTCATATTTTAAAGATATTTTGAAGTAGTGTTCTCTTATTATATGTAATCCAATATTTTTTTAGAAAATTTTATAAATATTACAAAAAATTGAAATGTTAATATAAAAATTACATACCTGCTATTTATAACGGATCAGTGATAGGAAACGTTATTAAATTGAAAAACAAATACATAATAATAATAAATCAACAGTCAAGGGAAAAATGATTCTGCAATATTTACAGGTAAGATTATAATATTATAAATAAGTTTCTGATATTTATTATATTTTTCTCTGTTTGTTATTGATCCAGTGACAAAATGTTGCTTTTTTGCAGTAATCTGAGGAGTTAACATAAACTAGTATGCATTTTTAAAATATTTTCTTATAGCAATACGCTTTATTACATCACATTTTTCAGTAATATTTTTACTACAGTTTTTAAGGCATTTCCATACATTAAATCTAAGTGTCTTTCGTCCAATGATTTTTTTCTTCAACAGCTTATTTTATTTATTTTATTTTTTTCGTCAGTGTCTCTATACGATATTTCTTTACATTTTAAATATATTTTTTAGGCACTTAAGTGAAAATATTTTTTTTTTTTTTTAACTGTTCAAGTGAAAATATTTTATATACTGTAACAGTCTCTAAAATCTGGAAACCTCAAATACAGATAGCATAAATGATCATCAAATGTTTTATATTTATATAGTTCAGTTATCCTATCTTATCGACAGATGGCAGCACAAAAAATGTATTTAACTTTTTAGTATAATCTAGATTATATTCTGCATTTTGCCGACAGATGGCCGTACCAATCATTTCTTCTAATTCATTTCCAAGTTTATTTATCTTGATATAGTAAAATAAGAAAAAGAAATATCAACAGAAAATTTCATAAACAGTTTATATAAAATATTAGGCCTGGAACAAAGGAATTTTATTACCGAGATTGAGCTAATATCATTGTATTTGGGGAAAAAGTAATGACCAGTAGGCCTAAATTAAAGCAACTAAATACTAACATATAAATAAAATCGTAATCGTGAAAATGCTCTGTGTATATTTAATTTTAATAAGATTAAATGCTTGGCTTTGCTGTTAAATAACTTAATGTGCCATTTATGATTTTTTTATAAATATGTGATTTTTTTTCTTTTTTAATGATGATTTTCAATAATTTTTACTTACATTTTAAAGTTGTTTTTTGAAGATCACTAAAATTCGGAAATAACTAAAAGCTGCGTCTACGAACGATTTCGGAATTTAGAGATTTATACTGTATAAATATCAGCAGCTTGGGTGCGGCGCTTACGTCGATGTACTTTTTTTTTAACAGATTGTCATTGGTGCGGCGCTTACGGTGGGTGCGGCGGGTATTCCCGAAAATACGGTAATACACTGCAGAAACGCTGATGGAGAAATAGTAGTGTCATCATGTTAAAAATATGTATAAAGAAATGAAAAAGCCATAAATTTTTCTTTAATGACAGAAGACACTTCTAATATCATTAGGAAAAAAGAATTTTTTTGGTTATTATATTCCCTTTGGTTGATATTAACTTTAATGTATTACACACTTTCAGAAAAAATTTCATGAAAATTATTTTTTTTTCTATTTTTTAAATATTATTTAGAATTTTTTCATATTTTTTCTGGAATCCTCATGCTTCCATTAATATTATTGTAAATTTTCATAAAAATTGACTGAAAAATAAATGAAACATAAATTGTTTTCAATCAAAGAGCAGAATCATCAAAATTTGGAAAATACCAAACATTCAAAATTTCGATTGGCTGTAAAATGAAAACTAAACCAGATTGAGAAGAAAAAAATGATGTGGATACTTTTCTACATTAAAGGACTAAACTCACCAAGTTTCATTAAAATCCGTGACAGTGGGTGTCAAAATGTCATTTTTTTGGTTGAATTGACATGGAATGACCCGGCTACATAATCAACTTTTGTTCTGCCTTTTGACTGCTTTAGGGAGGGGAGGTGGAGGTTCTAAAATTCTTTCATAGTGCTTACTTATGTCATAAAAAGTATGTTTCAATCAATTTTGTTACTTTTAGCTTCAGTAGTTGGGCTGTGCCTTGATTATGAATCAGTTAGGATTGCATAGGGTAATAATGAACAAATTAAAATTTAAAGGCCCTCTAGTGATGACAAAATGAATTGTGGGTGAGAACATGTGCTTAATAATCTTCAGGCAAAAAGCTTTCTAACAATATGTCACATGAAAAAAAATGCTTTCAGTCTTTTCCCTACACAAGGGGAGAAAGCCCCTTAAGGCTCATATCCCTGCTTGGCAAAGAACACTTGCGAGCCAATGTTAATCCCATGATGAGGTTATTTTCTAATATCTCATTTGTATTTTGTATTTTTATAAATGATTTTTTTCTTTTTTTCTTTTTTTTTTTTTTGTACTGGATAGCTGAGGTCACTCTCTATACTGCCCCTTTTTTACTTTTTTGATTTTGGTTGCAATTACTATTTTATAATGTTAGTTTCACTTTCAAAACCAGTTCTGAAAATCAAAGTGTAATTCTAAAATATATCTGCAACAAAAATGAAAAAAGTAAAAAAGGATCGATGTAGAGATGATCTCAGCTATCCAATGTAAGAAAAGTTATTTAAAAACGTCGAAATGCAAATGAGATATTAGAAAAGAACCTCCCTATAGGACTAGCATTGGCTTGCGAGTGTCTTTGCCAGCAGGGACAGAAGCCTTAACTGCCCAAGCTCAAAATAGACTCCACCAATCGAAGGCATGTGAAAAAGAATTTCTCCAATCGCTAAGCCTTTAAATGCAGTTGATTGTTGATGTAGCTTAATTAAAAGTTGAGTTGTAAAATTGACCCCTTAAGAGAATATGGGGCAAAAAGGTGAAGAAAAGATCATAATATGAAAGAATTGTCTGAAGATTTTTAGATGGGATATCACCTAAGGATTTTTGAAAAAAAAATTGAAAATTACTGATATATTCTAAAATTTTTTACCTCCCCTTTAATGCCACTAGGGTAGGGATGCACAACCTGTGGCTCACGGGCCAAACGTGGCCCATAATGGGTTAATGTGTGGCTCGCAAACTTCGTCAATTTACAACTGGAAAAAACTGCATTTTTTTTTTGCATACATTGCAGAAAAAAATAATAAGTTTCATCAGTTTACCTCTTGAAAATATAAAATTTCGTTAGTCACTTAAGAGTCGCAAATTTTGTAGATTGGGCACGGGAAAATCGCGAATTTCATTGACCAAGTATAGAAAAATAGCGAATTTTCTGATGAGGCTTAGAAAAATCGCAAATATTGTTAATCAGGTATGGAAAAATTGCGAGGTTTGGCCATGATGCGACAAAAAAAAAAAAAAAAAAAAAAAAAAAAAAAAAAAAAAAAAAAAAAAGCAAATTTCGCTCATCAGGAACGGGGAAATAATGAGTTTTGTCAATCAGACACAGGAAAATCGCAAATTTTGTCAGTCAGACGCAAAAAATCGCTCATTTTGTTCATCGGGGAGGAAAAAATTGTTAGGTTTTTTTTGATGATGCACGAAAAAATGCAAATTAAATTCATCAGCTGTGCAAAAAATTGCATGTTTATGCGGTGAAAAAAATGCAAATTTCGTTGATCGGGAACGGAAAAATCGCGAACTTTGCGATGGTGCGTGGAAAAAAATGAGAATTTCGTTGATTGGCGGCGAAACAATCGTGGATTTTGTAAGTTTATCAAAATAAAAATTACGAATTTTATCTTGCCGAGTAAAAAAAATGCAGATTTCGTCATGGTTAGTTCAAAAGCGCAAGTTTGTTGATTGGGCACAAAAAAATGCATATTTCATAAATTAAAGGCGAAAAAAGCGCAAATTTTGTCCATCGGATGAAACAATCGCGAATTTTGTTGACCATGTGAAGAAAAATAATAAATTTCGTCAATAGGCTTTATAAAAATCGCGAATTTCGTCAATCTTGCACGAAAAAATCTCGAATTTTATCAATCATGCGATGAAAAATCCCAAATTTCATCGATCAGCTTTGTAAAAATCACGAATTTCAGGGAACGGTTTCGTGAAAATCTCTGATCAGGCACGGAAAAATCATGAATTTTCTCGATTGGCTTCATAAAAATTATGAATTTTCTTGATTGGCTTCAGAAAAATCATGATTTTCTCAATTGGCTTCACAAAAATCATGAATTTTCTCGATTGGTTTAAAAAAAATTTTGAATTTTCTCGATTGACTTAATAAAAGTCGCTAATTTCATTAATCAGGCGTGGAAAAATCGTGAATTCTTTCAATGGACTTCGTAAAAATCGAAAAATTTTTAGATAAGGCTCAGAAAAGTCTCGAATTTCTTCGATCAGCTATGTGAAAATAGCGAATTTTGTCACCCAGCTTCGTAAAAATCGAGAATTTCGTCGATCATTTCATAAAAATCGCAAATCTCATCGATCAGCTTCATAAAATTCGCGAATTTCGTCGATAGGCTTGGTAAAAATCACAAATATCATTGATCGGCTTCGTAAAAATTATGAATTTTCTTGATTGGCTTGAGAGAAATCGTGATTTTTCTCGATTGGCTTCATAAAATTTGTGAATTTTCTCGGTTGACTTCATAAAAGTCGCTAATTTTGTTAATAAGACACGGAAAAATTATGAATTTTTTCAGTGGACTTTGTAAAAATCGCAAAATTTGTAGATAAGGCTCAGAAAAGTCTCGAATTTCGTCGATCAGCTATGTAAAAATCGTGAATTTTGTCATGTAGCTTTGTAAAAATCGAGAAATTCGTCAATCATTTCATAAAAATCACAAATTTCATCGATCAGCTTCATAAAATTCTCGAATTTCGTCGATCGGCTTCGTAAAAATCGTAAATTCTGTCGATCGGCTTCGTAAAAATCATTAATTTTGTTGATCAGACACAGAAAAATTGTGAATTTTCTTGATTAGCATCATAAAATACGCGAAATTTATCGATTATGCGAAGAAAAATCGGCAATTTTCTCAATCAGCTTTGTAAAAATCACGAATTTCGCTGATCAACTTTGTAAAAATCGCGAGTCTCATCAATCGGCTTCATAAAAATTGCAAATTGTGTTGATCATGCATTAAAAATTGATAATTTCGTCAATGAGACACGGAAAAATCGAATACTTCATTGATCAGCTCTTTCTTTCTCCTTCGTTCATAAAGTTCACATTTTTTTGACACCAGCCACATGTTTGTTTTTTAACACTTTTAATAAACCAAAATTTGTTCTCCTGAATAAAGTCAAGAAATATTATTACATAATGAAAATAGTCCTTGCTATATCTGTTATATATACAAACTGTATATCCTTAGCAACTAAAATGGATATTTTGACTGGGTAAGTGAACTTAAAAAGGGAGCCCCCTCCCCCCCACTCCCCTCTTAAATTATATTTTTTACACGATTACAGGCCACAAATCAAATCCTCGAAATCGAATCCTCGCCTTGTTATTAGTGTGGCCCTCGACCTTTCAAACACATTTGTAAGTGGCCCTCCTCTTGAAAAGGTTGTGCACCCCTACACTAGGGGGATGTCTGAAATCGGTGAAATATGTGTTTAATTACTTTTTTAGCAGATTTATTTTCTGTAATTTCATGCTTCTACCTAAAATGGCTGCTGTGATATGGTTAAGTCCCTCGTTTAATCCCCTAAGGGAGAATTTTCAAAAATACTTTCTTAATGCTCACTTATATCATATAGTATGTTTACTACAATTTCATGCTTTTAGATTCAGTAGTTTGAACTGTGCATTGATTATGTGTCAGTCAAGACATATATAAACAGATAAATAATGGAAATTTTTGTATTATTAATTTTTTAGAGAAATATGCATACTAGCCACAGAACCTAAACCTATACATTCTTTAAAAGAGGCATTCAAGATCAAATTTCAACTTATCATTATTGATAATTATGGCAATGCCATACATTATGAAGAGGGGCAAGCTTGCTTTCCCTACTTTATATGAAGTTAGGTATGTTAAATTTGTTTCTTAGAAATGAGTATCAAGATACTTAATCTGTATAGCCTGTTTTTGTTGTTTCCTGCCCATTTCTTATTTATTTCTGGGAATATTCAATGTCATCTATTTTTTTCCTTTTTATTTTTCTTTCTTACTTCGTTTTTAATAGCAATACACCGCTAATTTTATGAGAGCAGCCATGTTTTTAGATCAAAACATTTGATCGCTTCACTTCACTTCATAAGTTTTTCGTGAATAATTCGTGATTCTTTGCCGTGATTAGCTGAAAGGCTTCAGTGGGCATTTAAATAGTATTTACTTTTTGGTAGGTGATATGTTATGTGTCACTTGAGTGTGAAAAATTATGACTACTGCGAGTTTCTTCAGTTAGATATTATGTGATGGTGAAAGTATATGTAATGATTTTTGTTAGCGTTGATTTGAGGTCAAAATATTATCAAGAGTAAAGTTTTTTTTGTTTTGATAAAGATGACATGGTATATTGCTAGAAATATTCAATTTATTGTTTCAAGAATTTCAAAGGTCTACAATAAAGCTGCTTTCCAAGGAAACTTCATGCCTACTTATTGTGAGTACACTATTTCATTATCACTATTTCATTTTATTGTACTTGTCATCATACTCTGCTAATATAAGAGCTGGTATATTTGACATCAGTAAAAAGACCGCATCAACATAATCTTTTTATGCTTATAGAAATAGACAACAGGCGAGTTTTAATGCACATACACATTTAACTAAAATCAGTAAAAATAGAAATATACAAACCCTATCTCGTTCAGAATCCAGTGTTACTCTCAATCCTATTTTTGTTAACTCAGATTCAGCAAGTTGGTCAAGATAAGGAGCAAGAGCCATACAACAGGACTGAGCTACAGTTTCTGCAAGGCGGCAAGGATCAACAAGTTCATGTCTGTAAGTTGATACAAAAAGTTTAAACATACAAGTATACAAAATACAAACTTAACTCAAAGCTTATAAGCAACCTAACATACTGTATAGTACAGCTGCTAGTGTTTTCATCCACTTCAAGAAAGAACACTTCAGTCCAACGAATCAAATAATTATCGCCAGCATAATCAGTAGAGGTATGAATTCTTAAACTTGGAACACCTTCTAAACTTCTATAATCAATTGGACTTCGCACACTAAAATATAGATATGTATTTTAGAAAATAAAGAAATAACTTTTATCAGCAATTATAATTTATTGTTCATTTAAAGTAATTTAAATTTAAAGAGAACTCATTAAAAGAGACAATTATCAAACAACTAATTTTGCATAGAAATTATACATCTTGTAAATGTGACTTTTTGAATCACTTAAGTCATAATTCAAAATTTCTAAAACAAGTTAAAAATAAGAATTGGATTAATAAGAGAAATATTGGCACTTTTTTTTTTCACAGAGATCTTGACATAACTTGTTCTTAAGGAAGTGGCATTTCTTGCCAAATAATATAAAAATTGCAAAAATGAAATGGCAAGCAATGAAAAAAAAATTACTTAACTTAGAATGGTTTTATGTGGCCATACATTTCATATTATACATTACATTTCCATACAGCTTATTTTAGTATAGGGGAGACTGGGGATACTTAAACCCAAACCATACAGTGTACTAAAATCAATGTGTAGAGTTTTGAAATCTGATAACATATTTTAAAATCAAGGCTTGAAATGGAAAAATTCATGAACCAGAATGCTATTTTAAAATTACTGTTTGCTGAAAGCAAATATGAAAAAATATAATGAAATATAAAAAATAAAAATATGAAAACATTATATCTAAACATACAGAAACAATTTAAATTGATTGGATGTACTAATACCAAAACTTTCCTCTATCCCACACATCCTATTTTTCGAGTAGTTACAACTGTCAATATTTCAATATTATTTAGTTCAATATTAAACTAGTTTTAACTTTCATCTTAAATTTCTGCTTTAATCAAATAACTGGAATAAAATAGAAGTTGATTTTGATCATGATATTTATTGAAATCAATAATCTTTTGTTATTCCCTATTGTACATAAAAAAAAAAAAAAAAAAAAAAAAAAAAAAAAAAAAAACTTAAGCTATATACAGTACATAACCATTTATCCAGATAACTGGTTTTTCTAACTAATTGGTTGGGCATTAAAGCAGCATCCATTTGGTAAGTTTCATAGAATATTTGGTTGTGGTATTACTTCTAATTTTAAATTAATTATTAGATTACTTGACCTAAGAATCGGATGCAAATAATATCAAATGTTCGAGTTTGAAAGAAGGCAATTTATGGAAATTCCTTGGGAAAAAAAAAACTCTTCTGTTTTCTCTGCATAAAAAATGAAAACATCTATAATATAACTATATATGCTTCTATTTCAAATACTAGATGCTGTTATCAAACTGTACAATTGTTTCAAGCTATATACACTCGTGTCCAAAAGTTAAGCATAATTGGTAATTAAGTAAGTAATGAAAGAAATATAAATCGAAATGTGGTGAAACTCCAGGTGTGTAAACAAAACAGTACGTGTCATATATTTTTGGGAAGAGTTTTCCCCGAAATCGAACAGGGGACCGTCAACAAATTGAAAAAGAACGAAGATCTTTTGGATAACCCTGTCAAAACCAATGTAGCAAAAGCGCTGAAACTGCACATTATGATTAAATGGCTTATTGTAATGTACTGTGTTTATTTTTATAAGGATAGCATGTATACTCGTAGAGAAATTAAGGTTCTTATAAAATCAGTCCTAAGTTTTTTGCTTATAATTTGCAGAGTTCTTAATATAAAATAATGTTCTTTTCTGAAAATATAACAAACATCATGGTACACAATACCCTGTCATCAGAATTTAAAAATAATAAAAATTGTATGACAAATGAGCAGGGTTACTAAATAATTTTTTACTGCGCATGCATGAACACTATTAAAATTTCATTTGCATATTATGTTAGTTAAATGTATAGAGCAACTTTTGTGAAAGTCTCAAAAACATAGATTAAAAATTCTGAAAATTATCGTTGATAGAATGAGATCAAAATCCACTATTCCCTAATGAAGCAAAAAGATGAGGGGCTGTAACCATATTCCATTGTTTCGTGCCTAGACAATATTGCACGTACAACTGTATTTGGATAAAACCCCTGATATTTTGCTTCCTTTTAGGAATAACGGATTTTGAGTTGATTCTATAGACGATAATTTTCAGAATTTTCAAGCTATGTTTTTGAAACTTTTACAGAAGTTGCTCTATACATTTAGCTAACACAATATGCAAATGAAATTTTGATATCGTTTACGCATGCACAATGAAAAATTATTTACTAAACCTACTCATTTTTCATACAATTTTTATTATTTTTAAATTCTGATGACAGGGTATTGTGTACAATGATGTTTGCCATATTTTCAGAAATGAATATTATTTTATATTAAGAACTCTGCAAATTATAAGCAAAAAACTTAGGCCTGTTTTTATAAAAACCTTGATTTCTCTACGAGTATGAATGCTATCCTTATAAAAATAAACACAGTACATTACAATAAGCCACTTAATCATAATAAGCAGTTTGAATGCTTTGCTACATTAGTTTTGACAGGGTTATCCAAAAGAACTTCGTTCTTTTTCAATTTGTTTGACGGTCCCCTGTTCGATTTTGGGGAAAACTCTTCGCGAAAATATATGACGCGTACTATTTTATTTACACACCAGGAGTTTCACCACATTTCGATTTATATTTCTTTCATTATTTACTTAATTACTGTCAACTAACACTAAGTTAGTGACTTAAAAACGATCTTAAATAAAACAGAGATGAACGCAGTAAAAGCTGATCTGGCAAAGGAGTGTAGGCTATGTAACTTTTCATTAAGATGAAGACAGAGTTCCAAAAAGTAACTTCAAGATTCCTTTATTTATGACTTAAGATGAAACAGCATAAAAGTGAACTTACGCACTTTGACAAACTTCATGACAGCAGAAAACTAGCAGCGTTTTAACAAAGATGATATCAATAAAAGATTCGGAAAAACACAATTAAAATAGATTAAAACCATTCATACTAACTAAACTGAAACTCCATGAACGACGGTAACTTTTGTGTGTTCAAGCTTCTTGATACATCGCGTCCTTCATAGCGAAAGAACAAAGAAAGGCGAAATTGTCTTGACATCGCGGAGCATATATACTCTGGCCGAAACGGCACGTGCTAACGTAAGCCAATGAGCGGCCGATATCATTTTTGATATGCAAATATCAAAAACGATAAATTGATTAAGAGAGAAGTATGCTGCCATCTAGCGGGAAAAAGACTGCCGATCAATTAAAATAATCGTATCGTTCGATGTTACAAGAAAGCAAAAATATGCGGATGAAGTATGGTGAAATTAACAAAGTTTATTTCAGATAAAACGTAAATTAAAAGATATTTAACGAATGGAATTAAATTAGAAAAAGGGAAGTAGTTATTATATTTAAGTAATTTAATAAAAGTAAATTTTGAATATTATTGTAGTAAATATTATGTAAACAAAGGAACTAGGGAACTATTAACTTAGGTTGAAATGAAGTATGCAAAAGGTAAGTTTATGGAGGCAATGAGAACAAGTTTGATGTTCCCATCAATTACCAATTATGCTTAACTTTTGGACACCAGTGTATATGTCAAACTGGCAGAGGATGACACTTTTTTCTAGAAAGATTATAACATCAGTCTATTAGAAATATCATTCCAGATAACTGGTTTTCTGGTTAACTGGTTTCCAGATAATTGGTTCCATACTGTATATATAACTGAAATAATATGTTTTAAAAATTTCATGAACCAATTATCATTTCAGTTAATTCTGGTACACAGGGTTGCTACTCAAGCAGGAGAATAAATTTCCCTGACTATTCCATGAATATTTTAAAAAATTTCTAGTCAAATGTGGTAATACGTATTGATTGCATTAAAGGTAAATTAAGCTTACAATGAAAATTTAGGGTTAAATTGAAAATTAAGTTTAAAGATGGAAGAAAAAAATTTTAAATACAGATTTGATTAATTAAACTTTTCACTTTGCTGTTTTAAAAAGCCTCTTTCAAGATCAAATTAAGTTTTTTAAAAACTAAAAAAATTTGTGTACCCAGTCATAATTTTTTTTCAACTTAACTGCTTTACAAAACCTGCAATTTTACTTTTATTCATATGAATAAGCAAATGATATCAGATTTCATGAAAACTTGGAAGATTGTGGCAATACCTAAAATATTTGTAGCAGGAAAGAAACTCCTTTACCTCTCAAAAAGTCAATTCAAACTATAACTGAGATATAAACAAACATTTAAAAATTTAAATTGAAAAACATGAATGATCCACTTTTTCATGCAAAATAAGTTTAAAAAAAAAAAAAACATAAAAGACTGATATAGTTGGAATATTTAGAATCAATAAATTGTGCAATAACTACAATTGCCACCTTTTTTTTTCCTGCGATTATCAATATAAATATTTCCCTTAAACAATACTTTTTCACTATATATCATTCAAAATTAGCTGTTAATGTAGGCTCTAAAAAGAAAGAAGATCCTTCTAAGGAAGAAAATATTTATTGAATGAACAAACATAAAAATACAAATAAACTTAAAAATTTAAAAATCTACATTTTTTGTTTCGATTCTGAAAATTGCAAGTCAATTGCAGACACTTCTAATGAAATGTCTCTATTCAATTTTTGTTTTTTAGATTCAAGTATCTTAATTTGTGCTTTGGCTTTTCTCTTTTCACATAACAACTCCTTTTCCTTAACCTCACATTTTTTTTTTGTCTTCTAACATCTAATAAGTACTTCGAGCCGATCTAGCATATCTTAACATATCAGGAGTTATGCTGATATTTAATACTCCATCACTTGATTTAATAGTATCGTACACTTAATGTATACTTAACGCAACTAATGAATTCTCATGCAAATTTTCCACCAACATGTCCTTGTTGATGGAGAAACCACTCTCTACTGTGGCATTATCATGGGATAAAATTAAAGTAATTTTGCAACCTTCCATAATTCCAAAAAGTCAGAATTATTCAACAAGTCCTTATAAAAATGATCCAGATGGATTGCAGAATTTGAATAATTCATGAAACTTTCTTTCCAAATTCCTTTAGATTTAAATAGCCGTTCTTTATACTGCATTTTTGCTTTATCAGCAACCACAGAATTGATCCAATTGTTCTCACACAACACATGCAATAAGTTTTCTGCTCTTTTTTCAGCTAATATTTCATTTGATGTAATCGAATTTGGATCAAACGAAGAAACATACTTCACTAAGTTGTATTTAAATGGGCTTCTTTCTAATATTTTAACTGCGATTTTAACCAAAAATGCCCGTCATTCAATTCTGAACTCTTTTTTAGCTGGATCAGATGCATTGTTTTTTGCCAAATTTGCACCAGCAGCAATGCCTATATCAATTTCAGCAAGACTCCAATAATTTTTTTGGTCTGTTACATCAATCTTCATTAGTTTTTGAGGGGTTGTAGCCTCTCTTAAAATTTCTTTTTTAAGAAATTTTGACATAACTTGTACCAACATTCTGTGGAATGTAGTATGCATAAAAGGACATTTAGGTTCAGTAGTCTTAAATTCCTTAAAGAAGGGATATAACACATTTGCAATGGAAATAAAAAAAGATTTTTGCAAAAATCAGCTTGTCTTTGATGGCATTTTTAAGTCGATCAACAGACACTGTGTGCAGCAATTTTGTTGCTGAGATGTAATTTCTCAAGTGGGGGGAAAACCTCAATGGCTCTTTCTGCAACGCATATATTTTCACACCACTTGACATCACAAAATCGAAGTGGGAAATGCTGAACTCCGATAAATGAAATATAATCTGCTCTCCAAGCAGGACTATTCTTAAATAATCTATGCATGTCTTTAAATAATTCATTGAGGTGCCAGCCAGTAGCCGTGTGTCTAGTTCTGAAAGCATGCAACTCACAGGACCCTATATCTAATAAATTATACGAATCCTCATTGATTAAACATTCCTTCAGATCTCTTAGAAATTTTAAATTAACATTTGGGATTTGGCCCATCTAAAGATACTTGAAGCAGTTTTTTTGTTGTTGTTGTTGTTCAACTCAGAAATCCCTTCAAAAAAACTTTTTAAAAGGTCATTGGCAGTTGAATGTCCCAAAAAAACTGAACATAAGTACCTGGTACTTACATCTTTTTTAACATCCGAAAATCTAACATATAGATCCATCTGATCCCTTTGAATGATTTTGTTTAGTGCTTCATCGAAGCAAATGACATATTCTACATCTTTCAAGGTTGATATTAATTGATTTTTGAAGAACGGAGCTAAACCAAATGAGACTAAATAGGCCATTTTAGCAGAGCCTAAGGTCATAGATTTGACCTTACTGCTGTCATCAAACAGTTTTTGGAATATAGCAGCAGCATCATTAAATGAATTATAGGAAGTGTGGGAAAACACCAATTTCATGGCCCATATTAATTCTGCAGATAAAATATCATCTTTTGTAACAAAAAAGTTAATATCAGATTTCTTAGCTGATGCATTTGATGATGAAGGTGACATATCTTCACAACTACTATCTTTGGTAAGAAAGTTTTTTTTTAAACTTTTCTGCACTTTTTTTGCTATCTACAAATTTTTTATGTCTTTTACACTTGGTATGGCTTACTATCGCTTGTCTCTCCATATTGCTCAGATGAATAATAAACTGGCAGTATGTACATTTTGCAACAGTGTTAGAATTTTCAACCAATATTAACCATGGGCTCCACTGAGGATTTAGATCAGGATCTTCCCATTCAGCATTGAAAAATGTCTGTTTAAAAGACATCATGCATCTAAAAGAGAAGAGAGAAGTCCCTTTAAGTAACATGGCCAGCAAATTCAAGTATAAATTCATTACATCTCACAATGTTAAATTAATAATTATAGTCAAACATCCAAATTCAATTAGGATTTTAAAATAGTAGGCATTATTATTATTTTTTTTTATTCTAGCATGTTTCTGAAACATGATTTTGCTTATTTCTTTTCAAGTGAAATAAATTAAATAAATACAGTCAAACCTCGTTAACATGAATTACTTTTAACATGAATTGTTTCCACAGTCCCCTATAAAAATGAATACAAAGAATTGATACTGATAACGAATTACTGTTAACATGAACAAAATTTTGATTCCCCTTGAGGTTCATGTTAACGAGGTTCGACTGTATTCAGCAATCCTGATTATATACTATGTTTCTATAATCTGCAAAATTTGTCAGAAAATCAATGATACAGTTTTAAATATGATTTTAAGGAGGATGTGGCGAAAACTAATTTCAAATAAATCTTTTATATCCTGCATCTATGTGTTTCACAATACAGCAAATTTTTCTGAGGCATTAATAGAAGATTCCAATATACAGTTTTATTCACCCAGGTTTGTCAAAATTTGAAATTTTACTTAGAAAATTCTTAAATCTGAAGTCTTTATCTATAAAAATTAAACTTCCACTAATCCCATATGCACATGGGTTTTATATACTGAATGGGCAGCAAAAAGTGTGTTAAAAATTTTTCTTAATTATTTACTAACATCTTAAAAGATCAATACACAATTTTATTTCATGGTCTAATAATTCTATTAAATGCATACATTTTACAAATTTCTTTAGTAAATAATTAATATTATTTTTATTATTAGAAATTTTTTTTTGATTGTATTTCTAACCAACAATTAATAAAAGCATACTAATAAACAAAAATAGCATCAAATAAATTTAACTATTAGGATATCCATATTTTTTTTATTTATGAAAATATTTCATTGTTCAGAAGAATTATTTTAGAAGATTAAATTTCAAACTATTATATTTATCAAATTATTAACACAGTGGAATTTAGTGATGCATGTTATAAAAAAAATTGATCTTTCCGTTACACAATACAAAATAGTGCATGAAATTATACACAATACAGAATAGTGCATGAAATTCTACTTGCATATTCTTAAGTGTTAAACCTCCAGAAACTACCTGAAATATTACTTGTAGAAATTAGTATTATAAACATTAAATAAATGAATCTGGAAGTTGAATATTTTAAATATTAAATAACATAATTTCAAAATAAAGCTGAAAAAATGCTGTACAAGGTCTTTGATCTGCAGATTTACAAGTTTTATTATCACTATAAATTAATTATTGGTTTCTCTTCTTTTTTCAATCAACATTTAGGCAGAAAATTAAATTCTAACAAGTTATGCAACTTAAAAAATTCTTTTCCTTTATTTTAAATGGGGAATGTTAGATCCCTTCCTTTCCCTAAGCCTTTATTACATTATTTTCTGTTTTATAATTGGTTTATGGTTTAATTAAAAGTGTCAACAATAATCCAGATTATAAAACATGCAAACAAGAGTTGTGAAAAAATAATAAATGCAAGCGATGCTACATTATTGGTTTATTTTTTACACCCAAAACATTGCAAGGTGTGCATTACTTGTACATCCACCTATTACAAATGCTTTTAAAATAAAAAGTACTTTTTTAAAAAATACATATAAAACATATGCAACATTTTTTTTATAATTTTCTTTTTAGTTACAAATACTACTAAAATTTATTCAAATTAAACACAATTTAATTATATTAACTTTTTTAACTTCAATAAGCTAATAAGGGATTTTAATTTAAGGATAATTAGCAAAAGATGAAATGGGTTTTATAATGAAATTTACTTTTCATTCAACAGAAAATAAAAAACATCTACAACAATAAAATTTTAAAATAAATGCAAAAAATGTGATTTGAATCCTTTTAGATTTTAATTTGTTCAATAAAATATTTTCACGAATATTAATATACATACAGTGTACAGTAAAAATTGTGCAATATATTTCTTTGCAAATTGGGAACAGATGCCGTATCTTCCCGCAATCTGCCATTTTGTTTCCCTATTATTTCTCACAAATTGTTATTGTTATTTTGCAGTTATTTTCAGGCATGAGATTGAAAAAAGAGGAAAAGTGCGTGAACCGGAAAATGAGAAATTATTTTAAACAGCACGCGTATAAGACAATTAAGAAGCTTATTTTATTCCCAACAAAACTGCCAATACTTTTGTTTAAATCCTGTTTTATCTTATTTATATATTTTATTTTTGGGGGAGGAAGGGGGGAGGTCAGAGTGAATCTATTTATGCAAATATTATAAGTAGTTCTGAAATTAAACTTTCTCTTTTAAGTTCATACTTCTGAAGCAATGTTTTACACAGCAATCTTAGCTAGTTGTACAGTTTAAATTTTAACATGTTTTCACTTAGAACACCAATTAACAAACATGGCAAGCTAATGCTTAATTTGCCATTCAATTGCAAAATAGTTGTTGAAAATAATATTGCAGCAAGTTTTCTGCAATTCTATCACAAAACTCCTATTTTTTCTGAGATTCCTTCATAAAATTTGCGTTTCTACCACGATCTTTTGTCGACAATCTCGGTTTTCTCGCGATATTTTGACGGAATATGCGTCTTTCTCACGATATTTTGACGGAATCCACATTTTTCTCGTGATATTTTAACGATAATCGAATTTTTTTAGTGATATTTTGGCGAAAATAAAATTTTTTGAGCTATCTTTTGACAAAATGGCTCTTTTTGGCGACATTTCGATGAAAATCGCATTTTTATTCTGCAATCTTTTTGTCAGAAAAAATAGTTAATTTTTCCCTCTTTATTTTTCTTATCACTCCACTCAAACTATTCCACCCAAACCTGTTTCATTTAACGTACTTCATTCAGCTATTCTTTTATAACCTTTATTTATATTTAGTTATCCCTGAAATAAACCCTGAATTAAATACTTTTTACTTTTATATATTTGAGTTTCAATAATTTAAGTTTCTAATTTTAACACATTCAATATCTTTATTTCAATATTTAAATTTAACAAAAATAAATATCTTTATTTTTACCTCTAGTAATAACTCTCTTAAGCATCAATATTAACTAATGTAACACTCATATTTCCCGGTATTTGTTTTTCCTTCTGTTCAACAAGCTCACTGGCAAACATCGTCACATCAATATTGTTAACTGACAAGTTACAAAGACTGGTGATAGATGGCATGACATGTCTGACGGCACATGCCCTTCTTTTTAGCATGGACGATTGGCATTGGTCCGTTCCCACAGGTAACTTCTGGAAACCAAAGGTGGCGTTTGTCGTCAGCGGAGATGACGTAAGTGGGTGTTGACGGTAGCTATTTATAGCAGAGGGAAGGAACGGGGAAGAGTGCTTTATGCTCTTGCTTTTAGACTGGTTTTTGTTACGTTTTGGTGTACAGTATGTTATTTCGTCCTTCGTCCTTATGTTTTTAGATTGTGAAGACATTACCAATGAAATGAGAATATAAGTTTTAGGCTGCTGTGAAATAAGTGTTATGAAAGCTCGAACGTAATAATAGCTTGGACGTTAGAGATTGGGAAGTCAATGAATATAATGGAACGTTTAAAAATTAGTTTTTCAAGCTAGACTGTTGCTATTTATCTTTGGAAATTCCAGTCTCATTAAATCTCCTGAAGGGTGAAAATAGCCATTGCCGCCGACAACATGTTCCTTTAAACAGGTTTTTCTTTTTTAAATGTTTTATGAAATAGTTACTTTTACCTTGTGTTTTTCTTCTTCTCCTCTTTTCAAAGGATAGTTTTTCTTCATTGTCCCAGATATTAGTCTGGTCGATTTTTAATCTAACCAAGCTTGTTCCTTTATTAAAAATGATTTCCTTTCTTTCATGCTGTAGTGTTGTTGACTGGATCCAAAGGAACCAACGGATGTTTAATCCGGTTTTTTATGCTACGGATCGACCGCGGCAACAGTGGTCTCAGAACTGAGCTTTCTGGAGTTAGCCGTGCCGGTTACTGGGAGTTGTTGTGTGTTGGTAGCACCGAAATTCTTTTACAACTTTTTTTAAGGAACTCTGAAGACTGTTCTCGCTATGAGTTTCTTGTAACATCCTTTTGCTATAGTATGGGAATTCATTTTTGTATTATCTTTCTCTCCCTCCAAATAATGTCCTAGGTGGCAGTAACAGGATAATTTGGGGAACATCTTTAGTGGCAGTAAAGATGTTGTAGGAAAGCATTCTTAGTGGCAGTATGGGATGACTTAGAGAATTTTTCCTTTTTATAATTTAGTTTGGCTAGCCTGTTGACCTTTGGGGGAGGAGATGGCATAAGTATAGTGGACCTTAATTTTGAATTAAGTTTGATATAAGTTGATGTAGAAATATTAATTGGATACATTTAAATGCAGTTTAATCTTTTTTTTAAAAAAATTAATTAAATGATTTTAATATATGGTTTAAATTATAATAGATGGTTCAGGGCTGCCAACTACTCCGCCTACGGCGTAGTTACTCCGCTTTAGCTTCTAAATTACGCATTACGCTACGCGAACTTCAAATTACGCTTTTCCGCTTTTGTTTACTATCAGCGCGCTGCAGTTGCGCAATCCTTAAACGCCGCTGCCGGTTATGGAGGAAGCAGCTTTTAAATCCCCTTTTCCTCCTCGATAACGAAACGCAGTCATATCCCCTGAATCGTAACATCTGACGCAAAGTGCGTGCGCATATTAATACGGCGCTGTGATTGGGTTACGTGTGTGAAGATCTTTCCTGTCTCTAGCGGTAGTCGTACTTTTCTTGTGTTTTGATTTTGTAGGGAATTGTTCGGGCTAAAGTCAAGCTACGTTTTCAGAAGTTATATTATATGGCATATGACATCATTTTAAATAATTAATCCTGTTTATTTCTTTTATTTCTCTGTCAAAATGAGCGACTGAGATATCGAAAAAAGAAAAGTACTTCTGATCAAAAGTTCCGATTCGAGTTGGCTAAAGTCCGATTCGGTGAAGTAGCTTTTTTTTGCGTGCTTCAGACAAATCTTGATATGAAGCATTCTGCATTACTTGCGAAAGTACTTTTTACTTTAATCACAAGGAAAATTTTATTGCTCGCGTCATATAAAGTCAGACAGACATATCAAGAACAAAGAATGAAAACGAAAGTTGAAAAATGCCGGACACTTTCTTTGTCAAAAGCGACGTGTCGATAAGTATTACCACAGCAGAGATGATTTTTTCGTTATTTCTTATTGAACATAACGTGCCATTAAGTGCAACTTACCATGCAGGTTATCTCTTTAAAGCGATGTTCCCAGATTCCAAAATCGCCAAGCACAATGCTAGCGCGCGAACCAAAACGACATCCATTTTAAAATGTATGGCAAATAAAAACCTGCTCTGATATAATTACTATTTTAAAAAGTATGCCATTTTCATTTTTAACTGGTGGTAGCACTGACCAAAATGCTGTTAAACTAATTTTCATGATGAATACCCATGAAATAAAAGGTAAGTTTTATATTTTGATTTGTAAAATTTCTTCTATTTTAATATGTATGATAGTTAAATCAATGTATTTTTAAAAAAGTGTTTTTTGTAATACATTTCAAACTTTTTTTTTAACCTTTCGGGGTCGAATGCGGTAACACAACTTGACTACACTTGATTTCTTAAAACTACACATTTTCGATGTTCAAACTACACATTTTTACTCGCAGAGGTTGGCAGCCCTGGATGGTTTATTGGTGCTCCAGTTCATTTAATTTGAATAAACATTATGATCTCTATTTTATGTGTATTAAAGGAATTGAGTAAATTGAGTATGTACAATTGATTTTTAATTTTGACTTTTTAAATCCATTTTGTTTTTATTATATTAAATAAAATTGATTATTTGTTTATAAATCTGTTTGATTATTTTCTTCCAAATACATCTTAAACTACATGGGCATACTTTACAGCTAAAACGCTCTACTAGCATATTTGCTCTGCTGTGTAAGTCTTTTTAATAACTGTCCTTGACTTCAAGGACAACACTTTTGATGAAAACCGTGCTTTTCTAGCGATATTTTGACGGAATCCGCATTTTTCTCACAATGTCTTGTCGAACATCCGCGTTTTTTTTTTGCTATGTCTTAACGAAAACTGCAAGGGGTTTTTTTCGATGTCTTAACGGAAACCGCGTTTTTCTCACACTTTTTGATGAAAACGGCATTTTTCTCTCTATATTTTGACGAAAATAGCATTTTTTTCGATCTTTTGGCGAAAATAGTAATTTTTTTTCGACCTTCTGAAGAAAATCGCATTTTTATTCTGCAATATTTTGATGAAAACAGCCTTTTTTCGCGATATTTTATCAAAAATCTCGTTTTTTCCGCGATCTTTGATATAAAAAAAAATCGAAAACACGGAAAAGGGCAAAACAGCGGAAAACCGAAAATCCGCAAGGAATCTCATGCCTGTATTTTTTTGAGGAAACAAAATAAATATTTTTAAGGCTTACACATATTAAGAAAAATATTTTCACTTTACCTGATTCTTTCACAAAATAAATGAGTAAGTAAATCAAATGATTTTTACTATTAAAAAATTGGTCTTTCAATCTTTGAGTTTCAACAGTAGATTGTCTTGTTTAATTTAACATCATTTTTGAAATGTATGATTCAATCATTAAATAATCATTTCAGTATTATTTTGTAGATTAAGGTTAAATAATAATGTATGCAAAATAAGAGGGAAACGAAATGGTGGCTCACGGGAAGATAGGACATCTAAGCCATAAAATTATGTATGTATGCAATAATTAAATTTCATTAACGTACCTAAACATTTAAAAAAGTATTATATTAATTTATACTTTTGACTATGCCTTTATCTCGCAATCATCTGAATACTTTTGAATGTCTCAATAATCGAAATTTCATGCAAAAAAAATAAAAATCAAAAATGAAGAAATGTTAAAACAAAAGAAATAAACTTTTTGTTTTGCGTGAAAAAAACTATATAATTTTATTTAACAATTCAGCAAGCAAAACACTAGCACATTTTTAGCAACACTTAAGTTAATTATATAATTTTAAAGTCCAATAATTACGACAATTGCATCAAAATTTGCCATTGTTTAAAGAATAATAATGAATGATTAAATTAATAACAATGATAATATAATACATTAGGGTATTTATAAAATAACTATATCGCTTGAATTTTCATGAATTTATTTATTAATTAAAAATAGAATCTAGATAGATATATATATTTCAAAATATTACTTACCAACATTTCAATTTGAATCTTCCAAATGAAGCAGCAGATCAGATGCACAAATACCATATATGGAGAAATCAAACACATGCACAAACAAATTTTATTTATATCTTTTCAAACCAGGAAGAAAGTTAAGATGAAGAAACGAGACACCAGATAAGAACAGATTGCTTACTCTCTATAGTCTTCTCCACCAGGTGTCCAGTAGAAAGCTAGAAGGTTGACATATATCTGAACAGGAATCTGAGTGGTATGAGGAAATTTTGGCTAGGAGTCAGATTCTGGATGGGTTCCAATGTCAGCGCGAAGTTCGCTCGGTTGGTGACTGCTGTGAATTTTTCCCTGGCTTTTCCAGGTTTTGGAGTAAAATAATGAAATTCCCTGACATTTCTCTGACTTTAAGGTTAATTTTCGAATTCCCTGACTTTTCCAGGTTACGTAGCAACCCTAGGTACATTTCGAGCCCCGTTTAAGACACATTATTTTGAATAATCTAGCAACAAAAAATTATAGCCAGTTTGATTTAGCAATAGAAGAAAAATAATAGCAAATAAAAATTGCCTTGTAAATGATTTTTTTTTTTTTTTTTTTTTTCATTATTGCTACAAATTTATTTAAATGATATACTATTGCACATCAGCAGCTAATGTTAAAATATTTTTTTATTACATCAAATTTTCAAATAGCTTCCTTTCATACATTATGAAAATGCCCTGGGATGTCCAAGAAAAGTAACTGCTAATTTCATTATTAATAAATTGTGATTTTATTTTTCTTTCAAACCTTGTAAATTAAAATGGAAAAATAACCTTTGTTTTACAGATGATGAATTGAACTTCAGATGCACAGTATAGCATCAAACAAAATGATATAGGGTATAACATCAAGAGACAGTATAGCATCAAACAAAATACAGTATAGCATCAAACAGGAAACAGTACAGCATCACGCAAGAGCCAGTATAGTATCAAACAAGACAGTATAGCATAATATTGCCAAAGCGAACCCTTTTTGCAAACAATTTTACCAATTTAAACAGTACCTGTTAATATGTGTTGTGGTTCATTTTTACCATTTTATGTGTGAGGAATAGATGGATATCCATGCAAATTTACATACATTAAAAGTGTCTTTTATATACAAATTAACTCCATTTATACAAGTATGTCATGGGAAACACAGTATGGATAGCACTCAAAAGAAGATTTAAGACATCTGAAAATATGTAAACTTCTATATCAAAGATGCTGTTCATACTAAATATTATCTCCTGTAAAATTTGAACCCAATAAAAATATAAACTACAATTATATAGTTCAAGAACAAAGAGAAAACTAAAAATTAAAAAAAAGACACTGCACTTGCCATTTAAAAATGTTAGCTCACAAGGTTGCAAGACTTGCATGTTTGGTACTTTGTGCTAATGCCTAACACAAACATTAATCAACACCATAATTATATAATGAATTTAAAATTTAACCCTTTGAAGGTGGTGTTACATTATTTATGCTAGGGATACATAACATGTGGCCGGCGAACTTTGCCATTTTACAACTGAAAAAAATTGCAATTTTTGCACCTAGATTGTAGAAAAATCATCAATTTCATCAATTTACCACAGGAAAATATAAAATTTTGGCAGTTACTTAAAAATTGAAAATTTTGTTCATCGGGCACAGAAAATCCCGAATTTTATTGATCATTTGCAGAAAAATAGTGAATTTTATCAATATTAAAAAAATATCGTAAATTTTGTTCATCAGGTATGGAAAAATCACGAATTTAGACCATGAGATTCTGAAAACAATTGCAAATTTTGCCGATTGAGCAATAAAAATTAGGAGATTTTGCCAATCAGGCATGGAAAAATCACGAATATTGATGGTCAGACGTGGAAAAAAAAACATTTCGTTGATCAGGCAAGAAAAAAAGAATCATTAGTTTTGTTGATGATGTTAAAAAAAATTGCAAATTAAATTCATCAGTTGCAGAAAAATCGCACATTTTCTTTGTTTATCATGTGAAAAACAATGCAAATTTGTCAGGCATGAATTTTGTCGATCAGAAACGGAAAAAAAGTGCAAATTTCGTTGATAAGCCACAAAAAACTAGTTGGATGTGTCAATCCCAAAACTTTCTTCTATCTCATAAGTATATTTTAATATTTTAAAAAAAACGTGGTGACCCCAAAGTTTCCCACTATCGAATTTCCTCGAACATTTGACCTAGCCTAATGAGATTCTGGTATCCGAAAAGCCTAAAACGCAAAATTTAATTAATATTCTTAGAAAATGAGCTTAGTAGTGCCTCATGTTAGATAATTTATACTAAAACCTAATAAGCATCTATTTATGTAAAGACCTAACAGAATCTGAAATTTGATGGAATTTCGTCCATTAGTTCTTGAGATATAGTTATAACAAAAAAATTGCAAAACGTAGCACAGCAACACCATATCTTGGACAATTTATGCCAAAACGTAAAAAAGCGTCTGATTATGTTATGGTATAAAAGAATCTGAAGTTTGATGAAATTCTGTGCATTAGTTTTTGAGATATAGCTAGTTTAAAAAAACCGTGTAAAATATAGCACAGCAGCAGTATCAGTTGAAGAATTTATAACAAAACGTAATCATCGTGTAATTATGTTATATGTCATTTTGTAGCAAAATCTGAAGTTTGGTGAAATTCTGTGCGTTGGTTGTTGAGATATAGCTATCGGAAAAATCGTGCAAAATGCAGCATAGCTGCACCACCTGTTGTAAGGTTAATACCAAAATGTAATCAGCGTCTGATTATGTTATATATTCTAGTGTAACAGAATCTAAAATTTGATGAAGTTCTCTGCATTAGTTCTTGAGATATAGCTATCGCAAAAATCGTGCAAAATGTAGCATAGCAGCGCCACCTATAGGGCAGTTCACATCAAAACCTTATCAGCGGCTATGTATCTCAAGGTATCGCGGAATCTGAAGTTTGGTGAAATTCTGTGCATTAGTTCTTGAGATATAGCTATCATGAAAATCATGAAAAACGTGGCATAGCAGCGCCACCTGCTCGCCAATTTACATCAAAACTTAATCAGCGTCTATGTATATCAAGGGGTCAAAGAATCTGAAGTTTGGTGAAATTCTGTGCATTAGTTCTTGAGATATAGCAATCTTGAAAATCATGAAAAACATATTATATCAGCGCCACCTGCAGGCCAATTTTCACCAAAAACCAATAGGCACTAATTCATATCAAGGTCTAACTGAATATAAAATTTTATTAAATTTCGAGCATTAGTTCTTGAGATAGAGCGCCCACAAATTTTTTGTCACATACAGACAGACAGACAGACAGACAGACAGACAGACGGACGGACAGACTCACAGACAGACATTTTCTAAAAATAGTCTAAACGTGTTCAGGACCTCCTAAAACGTATAAATCCGACGAAAACCGGAAATCGAAAATTTTCATGAATCCAATACTTTCTTCTTGTAAAGATAGAAGAAAGTAAAAATGGAGAATTTTACAATGATGCGTGAAAAAATTAAAAATTTTGTTGATCCACTGTGAAACAATCCTGAGTTTCATCAGTTTATCAAGTGAGAAAAAAATCATGAATTTCATCTTGCTGTGTTAAAATGCTGATTCCGTCAGGGTTAGTTAAAAATCACAAATTTCATTTGGTGAGGGGTGGAAAAATACATATTTCGTCAAATAATGGTGACAAAAACACAATTTTTTTCAATCAGATATGGAAAAATCATGTGTTTTATTGATTGTGCATGAGGGTATCGCAAATTTTGTTGATCACTCACAGAAAAATTGCTCATTTCGTCGATCAGGCTGAAATAAAATCATAATTTTTGTCAATCATATGAAGAAAAATCCCGAATTAAGTTGATCGGCTTTATAAAAATTGCAAGTTCCATAGTTCAGGCACAAAAAATCACGAATTTTGTCGATCAAGTGCAGAAAAATTGCAAATTTTCATAAAATTATTGAACTTTGTTGAATTTTTCACGAATTTTGCTGATCAAGTGCAGAAAAAAAATATTTTTCATTGATTAGCTTCATAAAAATCTTTAATTTCACCAATCGGCTTTGTAAAAGTTTGCAATTTTTGTTGATCAGGTGCAGAAAAATTGGGAATTTTGTAGATTGGGCTCAAAAAAAAATCACAATTTCGTCGATTGACTTAATAAAAATTGCAAATTTTGTTAATCAGGTGCAAAAAAATTGCGAATTTTATGATCATGTGAGGAAAAATTGTGAATTTTCGCAATTGGTTTCATAAGAATTGCAAACTTTGTTGATCAGGCACAGTAAGACTATGAATTTTCTCAATCGGCTTTATAAAAATTGCAAATTTTGTTGATTGGTTTCATAAAAGCGCAAATTCAGTTGATCAGGTGTAAAAAAATCGCAAATTTCATTGATTGGGTACAGAAAAATCAGTAATTTCATTGATCAGGTGTGGAAAAAACTTGTTGACTGGCTCCTTCTCTCACAAAGTTCACATTTTCTTCGGCACCAGCCACTTATGTTTGTTTATTAGCACTTTTAGTAGGAGTAACCTCCCCCACTCCCCTCTGAAACCATATATTTTATCTGATTGTAGGCCACAGATTATCTCTTCAAAATCAAATTATCTCTGTGTTATTGATGTGGCCCTCGACCACCCTTATATATTTGTAAGTGGCCCTTCTCTTGAAAAGGTTATGCACTCCTAATTTATGCCATTTAATTTTTTTACCAACTGCAAAATTCACAACAGAACTTTTTAATAAAGAGTTAACAATAAACAAAAGTAGAATGTATAACATAATATTAGCAGTGCACAAATGTGTAACACATTAAAATTTCTTAATTAATGTTCAGATCAATATTGAAAGAAGAAAAAATTATAGTCTTATTTTTCCACAATGCATCCTTTTTTTTCAATAGATAAACTTTAGCTTATAAATTACACTAATTTCTATTTAACTGAATTATAACAGCCTTGATTTTCTTTATTATTTTCCTAATAAAGGATTCATATCTATAGTCTGTCTCAAAAGTTTAAGCACAAGCATAAAATATCGATTTTTAATGAATTATAAAAAGTTAGAATTAATAACATTTTTTTATTTACATATTTCACAATATTATTTAAATAAATGATATCAAAAATAGAAAAAAATAAATTACATAATTTTAAAAAATACAATTTAAGAAAAAGGTATAAAAAAATTGTCTCAAAAGTTTATGCACAATGTCAAAAACAACCATATTTATAATTTTTACAGACCTTTTAGTAAAAAATTTTTTTTCCATGTTTTCGGATTAGTTCAAATAAACGTGCTTTCGTCGAAATTATTAGTTTTTGTGGGGTTTCCGGTGGCAAAGAATACCATGCTTTCTCAATAGCCTCTTGGAGTTCTTCAATAGAGTCATACTGCTTTCCATTGCCTAAACTTGGCAGGTTAAAGTATTTCAGACATTCTCAATCGGGTTTAAGTCTGGACTTAAAGCTGGCTAGTCAAGTACTTTATAATTTTTCTGAAAAATCCAAAGTTTTGAAGAATGGGATACGTGGATTGAGGCATTGTCTTGCAGAAAAGTTCATTCGAAACCCCCCAAAATGTCACCGAATGGAAGCAAATGGTGGTTTAGTGTATCTTGAGACTTTTTTCACTCTTCTCTTCCTTTTAGGAAAGCTAGAGAGGGCTGGCAAATGTCCCAAATGCTCCCTAAACCATAACGGATTTACCACCTTGCTGCCTGCTGAAAAATGTCCTTCAGTTCTTGCATAATTCATGCCAATACGCCTTCCAACCATCAGGGCCATCTAAGTTCCACTTTTTCTCATCGCTGAATAAAACAGTAAGCCGTTTGTCCCCGTAGGTCATGTGTTTTTTAGCCCAGTTCATTCTTGCCTGTTTGTGATGTAATTTAAGAGATGGTTTAGGAGCCAATTTCTTTTACATGATGTAATCACATGCTTTAATACGTCTATTTACAGTGTCTTTGGACATCTGTACTCTGAAATTATTTTTAATTTGCTGTATGGGGACATATTTTGTCTAAATACCAATCTCATATTTTTCGATCAATCTGAACAGTCGTCATACGTGGTTGTCTGCATCTTGGTTTCCGCTTAAATTATCATTTCTAGAAAGTACTTGATATATACGTAGAATTGATCAATTTAAAGCTTTTGCAATTTCAGAAACAGTTTTATTTTGAGATTTCAATTTAAAATCTTTCAAATTCTCACATTTTGTGAATTATTTACCCTTTGTCATGTTTAAAACATTAGGAAATAATTTCTCCACCTTTTATACTTGTATAAAAAGTGCAATATGATGTCATACGTCATTACACAATACCAATCCCGTGTTTCTAAAAAAATTTGCATAAAGTGCTTAAACTTTTGAGACAGCATTTCTTCAAGAAAAAAAGAAAAAATAACTAAATATAAATATATTTTTTAACTTAACTACTCAAAATGGCTTATTTTATTTTATTTTGATTAAATGTTGAGTTTTTATTGTAAATTAGCATAAAATATTTTCTTCTTCAATTATATTAAACGAGATTTACAGAGTGCTTAAACTTTTGAGACAGACTTCATTAAAAGAATGTACTTTTAATCAAGAAGTTTCAGACAACTACAACAAATAAAACAAAAATTACCCTAAATTAAATTTTTTATCATCACGTGTCCACTGAATAATGACCACTTCTTCTGGTTCAGCAGCATTTATCTGTCCACATTCAATGGTCAAATCTTTCATATCTCTCAAAGCCATATGAAGAGCTACCATAGTTTCTTGAGGAATCTGTACAAGAAGACCATCTTCAACAATACTAAATTTTGCAGAAAGACCTGATGAGCTTTTTAAAGCACCACTGAAGACAATAAAGCTTGCACCAGTTACTAAATAAAATACACAAAACAATACAAGCGTACAGAATACAAAAACCTTAACATTTAACAAACTACCCACCAGGGAACATTACTAAACACAGGGTTGTTATCACCAGGTATTGTAATTTTTACAAAGAGTGAAAAAAATAAAAATTTTGAATCGATAGATAGCATAAGTTTGTTATCATTCTAAATTGTACACATGTATATACACACAATTACACACAAAAAAATAAAAGTAACAAAGCATGCTAATCTAGCATACGATCATAAAACATGCACTTCAAAGTTCATAATTAATTTACAGTGATACATTAGATAATGAACCCAACTAGCTTCAAAAGTAAATCAAATTTTGCCATAATAAATAACAAAAATGTGATTTTAATTCCAACTTTCTAAGTTACAACCTTCTCTATAGTGGTTTTTCACTATGCATTTATACATATATTATGTATATGTTCCATACTGATGCAAAAAATAAATAAATACAAATCTATGGATTAAAATGCATGAATTTTATTATTGTTGCAATTACTGTATCTCATGCTCTACATTCAACAATATAAGATCAATGCAGTTTTTTTTTTTTTTTTTTTTTTTTTTTTTTTTGTGGTAACACTTATATTGTTAAAGAATAAAATTTATATTTGAGAACCAAATTGCTCTACAAAAAAGACATTTGAGAACCAATGGTTCTATAATACTTGGAAATAAATCTTACTTTTAGATATACTGTTAAATCTGACTAAGATTTTTTATTTTTTTTATTGAATGAAAATGATATAGTACTGATTGTTGAAAATAAATTAGTACAAAATAAAACATTTTCATTTGTTAAATAAATTATTTTTGTTCAGTTTAAATAATTCGAGGAAAAAATAGTGCACTATTTGATACTTTCCAAAAAGTTTACACAACAAAAAAATTATGCTAACTTATGCTTTGTTTCCATAAATACACAATTTCAGTTATAAGAAAACAACTAGAATCCGGAACTGAACTAGAATATCCAAGCAATAAAATGAAAACTTCCAAGATATATGCTTTCAAAATATTATCATTATGTAATTATTATACATTATTATTATATATTATTACATATTATACATAGTATTTTGATGTATCACATACATTTTGCATGTCAATTTTTAAATGTAGCTATAAAATTCTAGTAAATTCTCATATATTTAAACCAGGATTCATTTACAGCCATGATAACCAGGAAAACTTCATTACACTCACAACATCTCATAAATGATAGGCAATAAGTGTTGTCAGTCATTGAGCCAGAAGCCAAAATTAGTACTTTTGATTCAGGGATGCCACTCAGAAAACACCAAAAAAGGGGAAATTATGCGTAAAGTAAAATTTACGACATTTTTCACAACATTTATGTGTGAATTTTGTAGATTTTATTGTTTATAATAAACTAAATAAAGAATTACAGCTTTTATTTTTGTTGTAAACTTTTAATTTATAAGAGTAAGTAAAATTGATTTTTTTTTAGTTCACAGCATTTTACATCAATTAAGGTAAACCAGCAGCAGGTTCAGCGAGGAATTTTATGTATCGCATCATTTTAAACCAATTCAAGTAACCCAGCAATAGATTCGATGATTATTCCACGAGTGAATAGCAAAATTTTGCAGGATATTTTTTTTGGATGAAAATAGCTGTTTTATTTCATGATCGTTTGATGAAAATTGCCGTTTTATGCAGCGATGGTTTGACGAAAATCATCATTCCACATTGCGATTGTTTGACGAAAATCGCCATTTCACAAAAATCACTGCTTTGTTTCGCGATCGTTTGATGAAAATTGCTGCTTTATATCGTGGGCGTTTGATGAAAATATCCGTGTTTTTTTTGTTCTTTTTAACGAAAATTGCTGTTATATTTCGCTATCTTTTAACGAAAATCGCTGTTATATTTCGTGATCGCTTGACAAAAAAGGCTGTTGTATTTTGCGATCTTTTGGCGAAAATTGCTGTTTTATTTCGCAATCGTTTGACGAATATCGTTATATTATTTTGTGATCGCTTAACAAAAATCGCAAATTCTTAAAAATTAAAAAAAGCGGAAATCCGCCTTCTGGAGAAAAAGTGGCATCCCTGTTGATTTCATCTCCAAGGACTTGATGATATATGCATTTTTGAATTCTCAATGGTCCAAGGTATTCATTTTATGATGATACTAAGAAATTTGTGGTAGCTTAGAGACACCATATTGAAAAGATGAGTGTCATCTACCGCACATAGATACATTTATACTTTTGCATTATTATATAGTTAAAAAGGTTTTAATGAAAAAATGGAATGAACCAACATTATTGAACATAAAACATTAAATAAATTATGTTTGCTAAGATGTTATTTTAAAATGATGTTTATCTTTATATTTAACTTTATGTTTATTAACATTTTCAATTGGATAAACAGTTCAAAAGACATCTGCAATGGAAGAAAACCAAAATCTTGTTTTGCATTTTAATGCATATTATTTCATGTGGATAAAGCACAGCAATTCAAAAAATAATTAAAACTTGTGAAAGTATTGCACTTGGTCTTCTTCACTGCTATCATCATTAGTTGATATCCCTGCACCCTAATCACTTCCAAAGCCATAGTTGGAACAGTTCTATATTTTGCATATGCTAGTATATCTGATTTATTAAAAAGACATGCACATTATGGTATGACACATATGTTCTTGAACAAGAACATGACATCAGATCCCAAACTGATTCAGGATCAGGCATGCTTCAGAAGCAGGAAGACTGTCATTCCTCTGGATATCTAGATAGCCACTTCTCTCACAATCTTTTCCAAAGATTCAACCATATTTATAATCAGGATCAGCCTATAATCACTTCTTACAAATAAGACTGTAATATCTAATTACCAATAAATAGTGTTTATTAGTTCACGGAGGAAGGTGATGCCAATCAACAAACCCCTATTTGACAGGATAAAAGATATATGAGGACCCCAGAAGCCAAGGGGTATAAGTGACAAAATTAAAAAAAAATAAACTAAATACACAGACGACCTAAAAATATGCTTTTTTCATTTCAGGTAAAGAAATATAAGTGATTTTCTTATTATTTGCTGAGTTATAGAGGCAAACCACTTTTTTTGAAAAATAAACAATATTGATTAATTATACATTTAAAGAAAATTGTACTTTATTTTTTAACAGTTATTGAAATAAGAGTTCAAAGACCAGAATGCAACAAGCAGAAATTTCCTATTTCAATTCACTCAATTGTTATTGATGTTCCAATTTAACATCAATTATCTTTAAACTCAATTTATTCCGAATCGAAATTTTGTCACTTGTACCCCTTGGCTTCTGGGGTCCTCATATAATATAGCGCAATTCACTGATGTCAAAGTATTTGTGTTATCCATAATTCCAACCTTTATGATTTTTAAAACCTATTTATGTAGGGTATTTCAACAAGAAAATAAATTCATTCTAGTTTAATTTTTTTTTAATGTAGATAAAATGTTCTGGAACAAATAAAAATTTGACAAAATTCAATATATACATGAAACTTTTTTGTATAAAAGGAGGGGAGAAGGGATTTCCAATGCTTTTACAAATTTTCAGTAGACAGATAAAAAGGGAAAATGCTAAATATATTTTCAATTTTGTTATATTTTCTTTCTCAGTGACATAAAAGATGTTGATTATAAATTTTTAACAGATTTGTGCAATTAACGAAAAAATAATAAACATTGATATTTGACAACATAGATTGCAAATTAAAAGAAAGTATCTTTTGCATGACACAAGCATCCCCTTGATAACTCCATTCTGAGACACTGTGCTTATCATTTCTTTACAAAAGAAGGTAGGAAAGGAAGATAATTGGACAACCCTGCTTTAAAAAATACAAATATGTAAAGAAGTGTTACCTCTTCTAGTGGTATTTTCAATATTAATTGCTTGTGTTTGATAATCGCCTTCTTCCTTTTGCATGCAGACTAAATGAGAATCAGCTTCTGAACTAAAATTCGATCCCAGAGCCAAAACATGTTCAACATTGTTACTGTTTAAGACTTTCATCACCTAAATATTTAATAAAATAGCCCTAGTAAAGAAGTTATTGAACTCTAAAAATGCAAATTCAAATACAGTTTTATGATTACTTATCTGACATAGAAAAATACATAAAAAAATAAGTATATTTTTCATTAATTAATTTAAGCAAATTAAAAAAAGTTTAGATTTTTTATTAAAAACTAGGACGTCATCATAATTAAAAATTATATGTAGTAAATTATATATAGTAAATCACATTCTGAACATACACGTAAATTGTTAAAAGCAATAATAATCAGATATATCAAAACACAAAGGTAATTCTATAAGATCAGTTAAGAGTGAAACTGACACATTTATGCATGTGTCAATTCTTCACAGTGCATGCTCCAGGTGTTTCCTATTTAGATACGTAGCCATGATTTTAAAGAACTTTAAGGATTTATTCATATTTCTGATATACCCCAACAGGGTTGGTGTTTTCATTAACATTTTTAGACAGATAACTTCTGATTTGTGAGAACAAAAAAGGAATCTATTAATTCTATTTTATTTATTTATTGTTAGTTGTAGACTGGAAGTATCCATCTCAACTTCTCATTATTTTAATGTTCATAAATGATAATTGCCAGTGTATGAAAGATAACTGCTCTTTTAGATTGCTCGGTCATAAGATCATTAGCCACTTAATGAAATTGTAGATAATTGAGTCTATGTATTTAAATTTTTATAATAGTTACATTCTAATATGTTTTTCTTCATACAGCATCATCTATTTTATTGCTTAATACATTTGAAATATTTTAAAATCCACTAATGATTGGCGCATTGCTTTCTGCCTTCTTAGTTTAGAAATTTAAAGCTAAAAAAATTGTTTTTGCTTTAATTGGGTACATTTCAGAATTTATATCATACTAAAGATCATTTGCTACATTAAAAGTTAGTACATTTAAATTTTTGTCATTACTAAGTTAAAATACTTAAAAGTAATTCCCTTCCCACCCACCTAGAAATAAGAATGCCAGGGTACTTTTTTTTTCTCTCAGAGGTTTGTTTTTATTTGCTAGAATTGATTTTTTTTTTTTTTTTTTAAATATGGTATTTAAAATTTTTAAATAACTGTATTCGTTTTTTTTTTTTTTTTTTTTGGTTGTTGTTCAGAAACAGACCTATCGAACATTGCCTGGGCTTATGATAATATTCTTAAATGAACTTTAAATTTATATAACTTTAAATTTTTAACATGATTTTGTTTAAAGTACAACTGTGGGAAAAAAAAAAAAAAAACACTCCCTACAAACTTCTCAACAAGTTATAGTAGAAAAAAGTTACTGGTACTGAACAATTGGAAATAAAGTCTACTTTTAAATGATGCATATAAAATTGGCGTAGGGGGCCATCTACATATTAAAACATACCCTACTTCATTTTTTTTTTCAATGACAGTACTCAATTTTAACAAGATATTTCAAAACTTCGGTTCAAACAATGCCTAAACACCAAATTTCAAGTCATTTGAATGATAAGTTATAAGCATTCAAAATTTAGTACTTCTAATGTTAACATTACATTTTGATACTTTTATTAATATCACCTGAAATTATACGCCTAAAGTGCTAATTTTTTTTATGTAGCAATATTACTAAAATAACCAAACAGAAATGTTGAATTTCTAATTTTTATAATTTTATGACATAAATTATGAGTTAATAAAAGAATTGAAAATGAAATCAATATTTTCTTTCTGTATAATCATTTAACTCTAATTTGTAAGGGTTTTTTTTCTGCTTCTAACAGTCACATGTAAATAATTTTTTTACTTATAAGAAATATTATTTGTGCTGTTTGCACAAATGGGCACCAACTTAATGTAATGACCTTTTCCAAAATATGTGAAAAATATCACTTGAAATACTGAAAGTTTGAATTTAAAATGGAAATGTCAAAGAATAAGTCAAATTTAAAAAACAATTGCAGTCTGCACACAGGAACTTCTAATGTATAAAATGATCTAAAAATGGTTAAATTCTTATGTAGAGTTTTTGCTCCTGTAAAACTTTTTCAATGGAATGATTTTGATCAAATTTAACATTAAATATCTCTTATTCAATTTAAAAACAGTCTACATCGATGTGCTTATTTCTCAATAATACTACATATTTTCATATTTTTGTGTGCATTAGTTTTCTTAAAAGAAAGAAAGATATATGTCCGGTCAAAATTCAATGTCAGTGGTGGTGACAGCATTAGTTACTTTTTTTTTTAGAATAGAGAGATATATCATGGTTCAAAAAATACCAAGACGAAAAGACTCTGAATATTTCACTGTTTGACTGATATTGTTAAATCAAACATGTTAAACATCTAATGGTAAATTTAACAGAAACTGTTTTGACCTTAAATTTCTTCAGTCAAACGGAAATGAATGGAAGCTCGTTCACATGGAGATTGCCATTTTAATGTAAGTACTTATAAGTACTTCAATGTAAGTAGTAATTCAATGTTTTGCAATCTTTTAACCCATTTTAGGCCAAGCACAGAAATTTTATAAAATGTAGCATTATTTTTATTGAAATATGCTTAAATTACTTACACAAAAAAAGATTCGTGCATGAAAAATAATATTTTATATAAGAAATAATATTTTATATAATAATATAAAATATTATTTCTTATAATGAATAATATGAATATGAATAATATTTTTATGACTTTTGTTTTATTCTTATTTCATATACAGAATTTGCAACTTTAATCTATTTTAAAAACATATAATTCATTTCAATTGGAATAATAATATATTTTTAAAAAGTCGAATTTGTCAAAGGCGTTTCAAATTAAAACTCTAGCGTATTTTGAAAATTTTTTTAGAGAAAGTGTTTACTCCAATTGAATTACTAATATTTTATGGATGTCTTCAAAAGCCTTAAAAAATAGAAGAAAAATAAAATTCTTGAAAAAAATGTGTCAGAGTGTTAAAAAAAAAAATTATCGAAATGTTTCGTATACAAACCTTTGGCCGAAAATGGGTTAAAAGCCAATCAAATTAGTGGATTAAATTAGTGGATTTTTAGAGATTTTTAAAGTTTGTCTCAAACGGGGTTGATGAGCATAGCTTGTAGAGGACCGAGCAACCTAGTATAAAATAAAACAGTAGTTAATGAACTTTCCAAAGATGTATCACAAGAAGAGTGTTAGCAAAAAAAAAAAAGTCCCCTTCCCCTTAGAATTCCAATTATTGCACCTCCCAGAATACACCCTGTTCCCTCATCTCTTTGAAATATTCATATAATATGAATTATATATTGGAGGTTTCCATAAAAAAAATCCGATCTAGAAGAATAAAAACTCTACATTTTTAAAAAAGCTTGAAAAGTGCCTCTACAAGATCAACAAATTAAGGAAACAAGATAAAGAAATTTTTCCGTTGATATATAGCATGATAGGTTCAAAATTTTAAAAATTTTCTTCTCGCCCATGGGTTTGTCTCACCTTCTCAGAATACATCTATAAGTCATGCAGCCCCCACATAAAAATGTTTGTATTTAATAAATAATATTTACTGGTGGGCTCTCTCAAAAAACGACATCTAATATAATATTTACTACCAGTCTTTGCCCGCTATGCTGGTCAGTTTCTTTAAAAGAATCTTGTATCAAACAAAATGCATCTAGTAACGATTAAAAACTTAATATGTAATGAAATAGCCATAATTGTTGTCTTATTCATATAATCTTACATTATCCGGTTCAAAATACATACTGACAACATAATAAAAAAATTTACTCCAAAATAACTATGTTTAACTATCTTTTAGTAGAATTGCTATCTTGAATTTCGCACTTCCACATATAACTGCTGTCACATGATTAGTATCGACAAAAGTTGAAAAAATGCACTCCAGGGTCCAACTATCCAACCCCCCCCCCCAAGCTCCATCAAAAAACTATATCTAAAATGAGATTTATTGTCAAAATAGCTACAATTTAAAAAATTTACCCCCCTTATTGCACCCCCTCCCTCCTCCAGAAATTCAACTTCAGGAAAAGGTAAAATCTGAAAGGAACAAGTCTGGTGAATATGTGGGACAACACAAAACATCCCAGCCATACTCATTAAGGGTGTATTTCGATTCAAACTGCTTATTTTCAGATTTATTTTTAAATTCATTTTTGCTCTCAAATGCACCAAACTTTCAAATTCTCTTATTTAGAAAGTACAACAAGGTGCCGTAATTATAGACTCTGATAAATGCAGAAAATATTGTAAAAAATCAATCAAAAACAGCACTTTGAACTAACTTTTCCGAAGCAGCGCAGGGTTGCAAAAAACCCGGGTTTTTTAATTAAAAAAACCAACCCAGGTGGTTTTTTTCGGGTTTTATTGGGTTTTTTTGGGCTTTATTGGGTTTTTTCGGATTTTATTAGGTTTTTTGTTTTTTTAAGAAGTGATGGCAGAGGAAGTATCTTATTTCTAGAAAGTATGATATTTAAAAATCTTTTGTTATTTTTATTAATTTAATGTACAATAAATTTTTATCAAAATAACACAAATAAATCAATGTAAAAAGTTGTAAAAAATGTTTTTACTTCTGATATTATATGATATAATATAATAACCACATAGCACATATTTGAAAGCTACTTTAATAAATTACTTTTTATCAATATTCTCCACTAAGAACACATTTCTTAAACAAATGTTTTATTCTTTATCAATCAAAGGATGCTTGATATTTTTAAGATATCTATGGTTTATTGTATAGAGCAGTTTATTCTCTGAACATAATACAGAGCTATTATTACTAAAAATATTTTACAAATGAATTTCAATTATCTACCTACATAACTGATTATAATTATTTAATTTGAATATTTTGAAATGAATTTATAATACTTATGTAATAAACAATGATTTTTTTTTCTTTTATAAACAAGTATGGATGGTACAATATGTATTAGGAAATAAAATATAGGATAAAAATCCTGATTTAAATAAACAATATATATATGGGTGATTCTCAAAATAGGGGACATATTCAAAAGTGAAATCTTAAAAAAAATTACTGTTAGCAAAATTTCTGAAAAAAATAGGTGTTAATATAGTATTAGGTATACTTTACATGTAGTCAGCAGAGCTAAATATTTAAAAATTAACTTAAAAAAAATAATTAGTATTTTTTGAGCCATACTAATGACAAAACAAATTGCATGGAATAAATATATTAAGAAATTTTTATTTTCTTCCTGTTTAAATATTTTTTCTATATTTATTAGCCTTCCTTTTCAGCAAATGGTTTCCATTTTTACATATAAGGAGAATAAAAACATTACCAAAGAGCAAACTATGTTTACATGAGCAACATTCTGATACTAACAATGTAAGAAGCTGTCTTAGTGATTTTCTGACAGATTTAATGCATATTTTAGGGATAATAAATGTAATACCTAAATTTATATGTAAAATTAAACTTTTATAAAAGATACAATATAAGCAATGGTTACATTTATGCACATAGAAGTCTTTAGCATGGACAGAAAAACCATGCTAATGACACTGATATTTGTCCATGCTAATGACAAATTTTAATTTAAATAAGATTATGAGCCATAATATAATCCCAATGCAATAGTCCTTTCTGGGGCTTTTTAAAACACAAAAGTCCTATGCAAATAAGTAAAATAAAAATTTTAATTATAAAATAAACATGAAAATTATTATCCATTCTAATGACATACAATTGATGTACGCCCCTAATATTCAACTTCTAGTCTTAAAATACAATACATGCTTCTATTTTCAGGCTGGGATAAAATGGCTACTTGTTGCCATGGAGAAACTTTATATTTTCAAACTATTGTCATATGTGAAAATGAAATTTTGATTAATAACCAGCTGTTATAGTATTACCTTGTTTTGAAAATAGAATATGGAGGACAAACTTTAATTCTTTTATTATATAATATAATTTTATTTTTAAAAAGAAATTTATTGGATCAATCCTCTCCTTGATTAATTTAAAGAAAGAATAACATTTGTTTTATTTTATCAACATGATATTAACTCTTGAAAAAGCTAGTATATACAAGGCACAGCTGCTGTAGACATCCATGCTAATGACATTTTGAACATTTATTCTGTTATTTTAGGGTGTTTTTAACTAAAAAGTGAATAATTCTTGAGTGCAAATAATGAGTAATATTAAGACAAACATACCTAAATATAAAAACATGACAGAAAACCTGTCAATTTTTTTTGCATGCCGAAAGACAAATTGTCCCCTATTTTGTGAATCACCTATAAAAGCGTTTTGGAAAAAGGCCCCTCCTTTCTTTCTTTCTTTCTTTCTTTTTTTTTTTTTTTTTTTTTTCTTTTAACCAATACTGGCCAAAAGGGAATTAGTCAAATTTGTATCTGGTTGGGACATAATGAAATTTTATATTGTTAAATCTTAAAATAAAAGATCTTGTCATTTTTCATTAATGCAAAATTGTTATTAGTTACAAATATTGATTTTGGCCCTTTCTTTCATAATATTAACAAGTTTTTAAAAGAATCAACACAATATTTTAAGCACAATATTTTATTTTGACAATTTTAGCTTTGTCATATTTAGCAGTACACTCACAATCTATTTTGATAGGATTATGTAACTTTTTAAACACAAAACTTAAAACACTAATATAAAACCTGCTGAATATTAAACACTTTGACCACAGATATTAAAAAACCCAATAAAACCCACTTTAACGTGGGTTTTATTGGGTTTTTTAGAGTGGGTTTTACCCAATAAAACCCACCCGGGTTTTTTTGGGCAGGTGGGTTTTTTGCAACCCTGGAAGCAGGAGGTCTATGAACGAGAAAAAAAAGGGTCATAATGAGAAGGTTATTACTTATAAATCAAATTCGAATGAATTGAGCATAAAAAGACATTACACGGCACCTTATACGCCTCTTCAAAAATCCCCTTAGCAAGTTTCATTTTTCTACTTTTAAAAATGTGTCTGAAATTGTATCGGAAAATTTCAAGCTGTTGAAGATGGAAAACCGTTTTTTCGAATACACCCTTAAGGCATTGCACTACATTAATTGCAAGCATTGTCATGTCATTGTCATTTCAGTCATGCTGCTACATTCATAGTAGATGCACATCTTTTTTGCCCCTGATGAAGAAAGACTAGGTTCTTTAAATGGTTTTGCACAATTTAATTTATTTTATGGTGTTCTAAAGAAGATTTTTCACTTCAATTGATTACCAGTTTCAATATATTACCTTCACAAAATTAAAAATCAATTGAAAACAGATACAAATTGTTTTATATTTTATTTAAAAAAAATTAAATACAAAATAGTTATGAAAAACTTTGACAGAAATATAAGCTTGTCTCCCCCCCCCCCTTCTGCTAACCTGCTGTACAGTTTAGACAAAGTAAAATCAGATATTTTTTCCTTACAATAATATATATAAATGATTATCTAAATTACAGTTTATCTTTCAATGGCTATTTTAAATTAATTGTCTCACATATTTGCTGGTTATACATTTGAAAATAATAGTTTCAAACATAAAGCTTGGAAAACAGATTTGTTTTCTTCAATGCCTAAAAAGTCACTACCACGGACGAATTTCTTTATCTGCAGAGCGACACAGTCAATAACAGTTGAAATAACAGTTGTTTAGAGTTATTTTGACTGAAGAAAATATCAAAATTATCTTGCACTTGAAATTTTGAAAATAAATAAAGAATTCGAAAATATTGAAAAACATAAAAAAATTGATATTTTAAAGATAAATATCGATATATATCAAGATATATATCATGATACATATACCCATTGATATATATCAACAAACCACGGTAACAAATTTTCTTATATTTATCTTGTTGAATTAAATCATGCTTGAAAATTTCATATAATTTTGTCACACAAAGTAAACTTTGAGACTTAAAATACATATATGTATATATATATATATATATATATATATATATATAGTAGTAAATATATTTTTATAAGATGAAGAACACCATTTGAACAACATTTTTGCAATTGGAACTATACCTCTAAAACTGACAGTTGAGAAATCAGTTATTGGTGAACAACAATAAGAGATATCATATTTAATGGATATATTACCTTCTCATATCTATTGCGTGGAATGTTGACACACGTTTTCTTTTCTTCCATGTGTACTACAAGACCAGGAATAACAGGAATAGTGAATTGGTAGTTCCGAAGGTCCTAATAGGAAAAAACAGAACATTTCATTAAATTCATTGCAATCAAAAAAAAATTAGACAGGCCCCAAAACACAATATATAGGAGCTAGCAAAAGTTTAAAGACTATATGTTTCTCTGTCCTATATTTTTCTAGATGCAAATTAGAACATTTGGCACATATGCAAGAATAGAAAACAATTTGGAAATTCACAAAATTAATTAGGCAAAAGTTTTGAGACAATTCAGTTTTTCTAAGCATTTACTGAAATTAAGCATATTAATGTAACAAAATACAACAATATTTAATGTTTAGTTGCATATCCTTTTGGTTTGAGGACTGTGGTGCATTGTCTGGGCATGGAATTAACAATGCTTTATAAGGAAACCTATGAATTTTCTCCCATTCTGATTGAAGATCCTGCAGTTCTGTCTTTGAAAAATGCTTCTCTGTCCTGACTTTTCTTCTGACGTGTTCATAAAGATGTTCAATTGGATTGAGGTCATGTGACTGACTCAACAAATCCATAACTTCTTAGCTATAAACCAATCTTGGAAAGATGCTTGGGATAACTATCTTGATGAAACATCCATCCACTAAGCATCTTTTTTATGAGCATAAGGTAGCATGTGATCTTTTAAAATGTTTTTTATAAACATTTTGATTCATAATCCTATCAACCTGTATGAGAGAGATGACACCATCATGATGGAAAGCACCCCAGACCATTACTTACCCATTTCCATGTCCATTCACTACTGGACATTTGTAATGTGTGTCATCACTTCCAAACAAATTCAATTTCGATTCATCACTTCAAAGATTGGCAAGATATTTTTGGAACAGACAAACATTATTTTGAGAAAATTGTGTTTAACTCATTAGATCCCAAGCTGCAAAAAAGTGCTTCCTCCTATCCCTTTCCTTCTTTACTAGGTCAGTAAAAGAAGAGACAACCCACTGCTTTCTATCATCAAACTTCGATTCCATGTATCATGTAAAATTGTCCTGTAACACAATTGCAAAAAGTACCCTAGTTTTTATCACCATGTTACTTTTGTTTATTTAAAATGGTTTTTCAGACTTACAATATGTAATAATTGTATGTAATAAATGACTCAACAAATCCATAACTTCTTAGCTATAAACCAATCTTGGAAAGATGCTTGGGATAACTATCTTGATGAAACATCCATCCACTAAGCATCTTTTTTATGAGCATAAGGTAGCATGTGATCTTTTAAAATGTTTTTTATAAACATTTTGATTCATAATCCTATCAACCTGTATGAGAGAGATGACACCATCATGATGGAAAGCACCCCAGACCATTACTTACCCATTTCCATGTCCATTCACTACTGGACATTTGTAATGTGTGTCATCACTTCCAAACAAATTCAATTTCGATTCATCACTTCAAAGATTGGCAAGATATTTTTGGAACAGACAAACATTATTTTGAGAAAATTGTGTTTAACTCATTAGATCCCAAGCTGCAAAAAAGTGCTTCCTCCTATCCCTTTCCTTCTTTACTAGGTCAGTAAAAGAAGAGACAACCCACTGCTTTCTATCATCAAACTTCGATTCCATGTATCATGTAAAATTGTCCTGTAACACAATTGCAAAAAGTACCCTAGTTTTTATCACCATGTTACTTTTGTTTATTTAAAATGGTTTTTCAGACTTACAATATGTAATAATTCATGTTAATGCCTCCTCCTATCTGTTTCCTTCTTTATACTAGGTCAGTAAGGGAAGAGAAAACCCACTGCTTTCTATCACCAAACTTCGATTCCATGTATCATGTAAAACTGTCCTGTAACACAATTGTAGAAAAGTACCCTAATTTGTATAACCCTGTTACTTTTGTTTATTTAAAATGGTTTGTCAGACCTACAATATGCAATAAACTTTAATCATGGGAAAGTAACAAAACTTTTCACAGCAATCGAAGACTTGATTAATTCCTGATTTTTAATATACCTCTGATGCTCACCCTATCTTTTCTTCAATGCTTTTCTGGTCTGACCAATGGTGGATCTAAGGGGGGGGAGGGATCCCTCCCCTGGGACCATAAAGGTTTTCAAATCAACATGAGTTCTTCATGGAATAGGACTTAGGCTGAAACTCAACGTCAGCGCAGTGCGGCCCGTGCCAATTTATGAATCAGGCAATGGCAGATCTAAGGTGTGGGGGGGGGGGGGGGGGGGATTGGCAAAATGGTGAAGGGGCGACCGCCCACTTTAGGGTCAGGCTGGATCAGGTCTTCTGACTTTTAGATCTGGGCTGTGTCCTGATCTTTATTTTCCATGTCGAGTCCGGCCTAGACTCATTCTTCCTAAATGTCTGTATTAAAGATGAGACAGTGCTCGGACTCATTTTTTCTGAAACCTATAAATTTTATTTATCAATGAATAGAAATTATTAAAAGAACTTTTTTCCCCCTTAAACATTATTTATTCCTTTTCAAATCACTATATTGAACATTTTGATTAGAATGAAAGGGAAGCAGAAATTGTGTTTTTTTCTATTTTATCCCTAGAATGCTATTTCTACAAAGCTATTTTAGCCATTTCCGACGATGTTCTGGCACCAATGAAAACGCGAGAATAATGAATTTGTCTTTAGTTTGATTTTTCTTTGTAGCAGAGGTTATTTTGCAACGGGTTGTTTATTGCTGAAACGTCAGTGAAGGCTTACTTTGGAAACACAAATTTTTTTGGATTCTGTTTGTCTGTCTGTCTGTTCCGTGATAACTGAGGCAAAAAGCATTTGATTCGCTTGAAATTAAGTAGGTGTGTTGGTGAGGCACTGGGATTAAGCTGTATAGTTTTTTTTTTTTAGATTTGATTCATTCATTCGGAAAATATAGAATTTTTTATTTTGCGTAATATTGCTTTTCTATGGCAAATCCAATGATTTTCAATTTTTTTTCCTTGAGAGAAAATGACACATTTGATTAATGGAATTCAATGATAAATGAATACTAAAATTTGCCAGTTAAATTATTCGTTTTGTTTTGAAATTTTGTCTACGCATTTGTCAGATTTTTAAAATTATTACTGTAAATTTTGGAGATTTTTTATGAATGTGTTCCAATAATATAAACTAATTTGTTTTACATATTTACTTATTTCAAATGTATTTTTTTCATTTTCTATATTTTCTCTTAATGGTTGCTAAGCAACCATTCAACTTAATCCTTATCCTTATAATGCTATAGATTTGAAAGCGTGTACGAAAATTTAAATGAAGTCAACATCAAAACAGATGAATTAATCAATGTCTTTGTATCTTTGCGTATAAATATAACATAACCCAGAAAAGAACATCCCATATAGCACAAAAGCTCCCCAGGAGCTCCAAGCCATCCCATATTCCTCCTAAAACTAAAATGACAAGATCAGGACGTCCTGTGGAAGAGTCTTTTACGATATCCTCAGGAATGAGCTCCCAGTAACGTCCAATGGAGCAACTTCCCAGGGACGCTACTCCTGAGGAAGTACCTGGGAATTCACTCCTGGGGATGTACCCGGTTAGTCATTCCTGGGGAAGTGCCCAGGAAGTCACAGTGCTGGCGCCATCTTATGAATGATTTTGGAATACAATATTCAATTATTTTTTAATAAAATATCAAATGCAATTTAATAAGTATCGATTTTAATGACTTAATTTTATTTTATTAATTATTCAATTCCTTATTTATTAGCAAATTAGATAATTGTTATTAAATTGCTATTATTTTTAATTATTACTGTAACTTTAAAACTTTAGTTAAATTAAAAATTTTTATTTATTATTTCAGTTACTTACTATTTTTATATACTAATTACCATTATATATCTTTTAAATCAAGTTTTGTTCATTTATCAATATTTTATTAATTATTAATAAATAACCTATTGCGTTTTGCTTTATTATTATGTTTTATTAATTAAGAAATTAATTTAACTTGAAGTTTCTAAATTAATACACTAAAATCTCTAAATAGAAGACATTTCTATATCATATATTTTTTCCGATATTTAGAGGTAAAGATATTTGTGCAAAAAAAAGAAAAAAAAAGATTTTTAATGCAAGTTTTTTTATGAGTATCCTTTAAAACCTTGTTATGAAAATTATCTAAATTGAGTCCTGATGCATCTTAATGTCAAATGTTAAATGTTTTTGTATATATGTATATCATCATCATCAACCGTTTTCGATCCACTGCTGGATGTAGGTCTCCCCCAGATTTTTCCAATGTTTTCTGTCTAATGCTTTCGTCATCCAATTTACACCAGCCACTTTTCTAATTTCGTCACTCCATCTTACTTGTGGTCGTCTTCTTGGTCGTTTTACATCTCTAGGATACCACTGTAGTATATTTGTGTTCCATCTATTGTCTTGTCTTCTTGCAATGTGCCCAGCCCATTTCCATTTTAGCTGCTTGATTCTTTCAAGGATGTCAAAAACTTTTGTTTGATTTCTTATCCAGGTTATCCTCTTTCTGTCTCTTCTAGTTATGCCTAGCATACATCTTTCCATGCTTCTCTGTGCTGTTTGTAATCTTTGTATCATCCGTTTTGTTAGTGTCCATGTTTCTGCTCCGTAGGTTAATGCAGGTAAAATACATTGATTAAAAACTTTTCTTTTCAAACAAAGAGGCATATTACTCTTCAGAATAATACTGTTCTTCCCGAAAGCACTCCACCCATTTCTTATTCTTCTATTGATTTCATTCATGATACTATTATCCGATGATATTTCCTGTCCTAGGTACACATAACTTTGCACTTCTTTAATCTCAGTGTTCTTGTAGACAATTTTCTTTTTTGATGTAAATGAATTAAACATCACCTTAGTCTTTACTAAATTTATTTTTAATCCCACATATATATATATATATATATATATAAATAAGCAAAAAAGTCCCGACGAAATTAGACATATTTATCACAGCACACAACACAAAATCAAAGATAATTCATTTAAAATGGTATATTTGGATTTAAAATGCATAAATATTGAGCCGCTTCCCCCCCCCCCTCCCCAAACACATACCAATAAATGATTTATTTGAAAAGATTTTCTGTTCAGAAATATACATTCTTATAAAATCAGTTTAAAAAAAATATAAATTCACGCTAATTTAAAGTTTAATTTAGGTTATTAACAATTATTTATCCAGTGTAATTTATATATGTATTGAAGATAAGAAATTGTTTTCTAAATAGAAGCATCAATTTAAATGTCATTTTTGAAGGTTTAATCTATTTTGTTTTGTTTATCATTAATATTTTTTTAAATGTAAGTTGTACTTAAAAACAAATTATTTTTCTAATATCTTTTATAGATTATCAAACATATTATTATTATTATTATTTAAATTCTGAAAGATAAAATGAAGTCTTTATTTTGAAAACTTCAGATATATAAATAATTTTTTGGTTCTGAAATTACAGATAAATATTTATCTGTATTTTCTAAGTAACAAATATTTTTTATCACAGTTTTCAACTGAATTGAATGGAATTTCTTCATACTGTTTGACCAAGTTCGGTGACAATGAGAATATTCTATGTAAGCAACTCTGCAATACCCCAAGTGACCTTCCCAACCTTCAGGCAGTCACCTTCCCAACCTTCCAACAATTGAATTTTCAACAAGATTATCCCCCCCCCCCCAGTCAGTTGTCAGCTGAGAATGCATTTTGCGGTTAACTCAATGAGAGAGAGAGAGAGAGAAAAAAGTGCCATCCAAGAATTTAGACTATTTCTGAATTTGTAAGAAAAAGCGTTTTATAAATAATTTTGTTAGTAAATGTAAAAGAAATATATACATATATTAATTTGGGATTTTTAAACAATAATTCGCTGATGAAAACATCTTATATTTTAAATAAAAATATCAGTTCTTTTAGGCTTTTTAAATTGCCTAAAATCTTAGTTTCTAAAATTACATGTAAAGAAATCAACAAAAATATTTCCCGTCTTTAATTAAATGAAAAATGGTGCATATTGTATTTTTTATGCATATAAAGATTTTAGACAATTTTCAAAGACAATTAAATGGAGACTTAAATGAAAAGTAATTTTATTTATAACAATAAGAAAATAAAATGATTTTGTAACAAATAAAAATTTTATTAATAGTTTCTATTTTATGTAACTCAAGCAGTGTTTCAGTGTAATGATAGAATTTTACAAATGATTTTCACACCAAATTCTGGTATAATAAAGTTATACAAATTTGTACAATGGTGTGTTATTGATGAAAATACAGAATTTTAATATTATACTATGCTATAAAATAATACAGTGGTTTTACAGTATTTTTTAATCCCGCAACAAGTGGTAAATCTCCAAACATCTGTAACTTGTACCGTCGTATATAAGAATTTCATAAGTAAGGGATTTAATTATTTGTTAATAAATATTCGACAAAATATACCTAATCACTTTAAAACGAGTTTGTTGATTGATTGTATTATGACGGCCAATTATTAACATGAGGGACATATCAAGGGAAGGGGGAGGTTGCCCTCAGTGAAGGTCTTTCTAAAGGAACCTAACCCCTATTTACAAAAGGAAATACAATATTCGAAGAAAACCCCGGGAAACTGCAAACAATTAGGTCGACAGGCACGATTGGTTACAAACTCTGCGCATCCCATCTACCAGCTTCGAGAGCAGGATCTCTTGACCATGTGTGGGGCCCAGAATGAAACTGCAACAATGAAATATTTCAAAGAGCAAAAAGTAGGAAAGAAAAGGCTTAAGAAAAGACTAAGCAAATTTATATATTTTTTTCGTAAATTTGTATAATAAGAGTACCTTTAACCAAGCGTAAAAAGAAAAAATATCGATAAAAATGTCTGTAAAAAAAAGTAAGATCGAGAGAGAGCAAAAAAGTTTCATTTTTGAAAGGATTTACTTAGATTTTATTTGTCAATCATAAAAAGAAAAAAAAATCAAGGTACATATTAAGGGATGAGGGTTGCCCTCCTTTAGGGTCTTTCTAAAGGAACCTACCCGTATTTACGCAAGGAAGTTTAAGATTCGAAGAAAACCGTGGAAAACTCCGAACGATTAGGCCGACAGGTGCGATTGGGTATAAACTCAGCACCTCCCATCTACCATCTACCACTAAGAAAAAAAGGAAAAAAAATCAATTAAAATTTCTGTAAAATTCACAATTTTAAAGAAACTATGTGTTTTAATCTCCTGCTATTTTAATTTCTGGAAATAATAATTTTATTAACTAAAATTAAATTTTATAGGGGATATCATCATAAACGTTTTACATCATTCATTGTGTGTCAAAATATATAGTTCATAATCAATTTTATAACTACTGAACGATTTTAATGGATTTTAAGTATTAAAAGCTAAAAGGACATTTTTATCATTTAAAAATACAATTTCATTTAAAATTTTAAATTTGAAGACATTTATGTTATAACAAATAATTATTGACAATTTATTTAGAGTTATTAACTTAAATTTATTTCGAGTGTATGCAAAAGGCACAAAATATGAGGACATTTCCTAGTTTTAAGTTTCAAAAGCGGAGAAAAAATGCATCTATACCTTAGAAACCTTTATTCCTTACTGACCCGACAGCATAACGGTCAGAGCGTGCTTCCGGAATACCAAGGTACTCGGGTTCAAATCCAGCCGGAAAAATAAAGGTAAGAAATTTGTTCCTGAATATCTCTGTATATGTAAATCCGTCTTAATAATAGAAAAAATAAAACATTCGCGTTTTCTCCTTAAAAAAAATTAAATTAAATCATAGCTTTAATTTTTTTTTAACATATTAGTGACCTTGAAGTTTCCCAAAGTCCTCCTATATCACTACCTCAAATCTTCCCCAGAACCTCCCAGGGAGGACCCTGAAGGAGGTCCTGGGGAGCAGGCCAGGATGCTGTAAAGCGGACATTTTCGGTTCCTGAGGACCTCCTAGTGACAATTCTCTGCATCCTCAGGGATGCCTGGGGGATGAGGTTCCTGGGATGTGAATCCTCCCCAGGACATCCTGGGGAGGCAAGTGTGCTATATGGGATAGACTATGTTTTATTAATTTTATTCAAATATTTTCCTTAATTCAAAATTTCTTTCTTTTTCATACAGAATCAATAGGGATTTTTTAGATAAAATTTAACGAATTTTCTTTATCATTGCCAAAAAAATAAAAATTTGGAATAATAATTTTTCAACGGCAATAAGTTTCAATTGAGCAATTTCCATTTGAAAAATTAAACTAAGAAAAAATAAATAAATATGACGTCAGAATTAAAATAAAAGTAGATATAGTACTTTTTGTTAAATATTAAACACGGATATTTGGTTCGATAATAAGAATTTTTCTGACAAAAATGGGGACATAATTCGAAGTAAAAGAAATAAAAAAGAATTATATTTTTAACAACTATTTCACTTGCTAAAATATGATGTCATAGTTGAACTAAAACAGGTATTTTATTGTAGTCGTTAAAAATACAAGAAACATGAATATCAATAACTCATGAATAATGATGTCATTGCCAAAACTTTAGTGATGGCTTACTTTGGAGACACGAAATTTATTGTTTTTCATCTGTCAGTCTGTTCCACGATAACTGTCGCAAAATGCAAAAACTTTTTTTTCAGAAACAAAATTGTAAAACTCTAGATTACTGAGTTTACACTTACAAAAGTTCCTGATACTTTAGATTTAGGTGTTTGTGGTTGGCAGGTATGTACAAGTATGAGGATAATGAAAAATGTTTGTTCAAACTCTTACTTATCCTTATAAATCAAAATGTATAAAAAAATGCAAGATATACAATAACCATTAGCACAATTAATAGAAAGTTACAAATTTAAATTTAATGAGACTACGGGGGTTCAGGGGGGCTTCACCCCCTGAAGAAATCTGCTATGTTATAATTTAAAAATAATAATAATAGATCATGAAAATATCAGAATATCCTAACATAACTAAATTTTTAATTTAACACTTTTGATGGCTGAAAACTTCTTATTCTTATTTTATTCTTATAAGTAAATACGTAATTTGAAAATTTTAAATTACAGTTTCCAGGAAGTTGAATATTACCCAAAGTGTGTTTAAAAAAATATGTGCAAAGCTGACGTTGAGGCTCCTGATCTGCAGATTTACTAGTTATTATTATTATTTAAACATTTAATGTGAAGAGGATATTTTCTTTCAATTTTAGTTTGCGGTTGGCACATTATTTAGATTTCTATTGCACACAGCGTACACAGGAGGTAATCGCTTTTCATATGGAAATAATTTTAGTGATTGTTGCTTTTTTGTGAATTCTGCTAATGTTGAAGTTGTAGTCCGGAATTTACGAAGTCACTTTTGATCATAAGTAATTTTAATTTCCATATTATTCCGATAGAAAGCAATTGAGCAATGTTTTCTCTATTTCTATAAAAACATCTGAATTTAAAAAATTTATTTTTATTGTCTGTGTCACGCCTATCCCAAAAGATTGTTATGAAGAATGAAATGGTTATGGATAAAAATGTGCACTTTTTATAGAAAATTGATAAATGTTTTTTGATTCAACAAATAATTGATAGTAATTTCTACAAGTTCCATGCATTTATTCATGAAACACACTTCATTAACATGTCCATAATATTTTCTTATTAATCGAGACAAAATATAAATTTTTTTTATGTATAAAATACATTTTTATTTTATACCAAACTTTTCTTTTGATATTATTAAATTTAAATTTTCGTTTAAAAGTAACATTTCTATTTAAAATGTAGTTTAAAAATCATAATTTTTTTTGGAACATTAAAAAAATATATATATTATGCATTTTTTTCTTCTACTGTATACTTTCGTTATTGGGCTCGGGCTCTGACGAAGCAAAATGTTTCGGGTTCAGGCAGGCTCGAATTTAAAATCGAGCTCGACGATTAGCCTAATTCTGAAAAAAGAACCCAAACTAATATCTTGTCTGTACTGATGAAAATTTCCAGGTCGGGGCTCGGTCCTGAGTAAACCTCCCTAAATGTTTGTTCCGTGTTCGACCCAGCCTGTATGATAAGCATTATTGGCCCGACCGCGATTCGTGCAATCAGTGTTGAATTCAGACACTTTTCGGCAGGAGGAACTTCTGTGACTTGGGGGGGGGGGAGTATTTGATAGCTCCCCCGGGCCACCCCCTGACTTCAACACTGTGTGCAATTCTTCACTCTGAACCCAATTTAGGTTAGCATCTTATTTGTTATTCGTAAAAAATATATTTATGTTGTACATTTGTTTAGCGAAATCTTAAGAAATACATTTTTTAAAATTTATTTTAGTTCGTATTGTAGAGCTTTACTACTATGATCTATATTATAAGTAGAAGTTAACCTGACCCACAGCAAAAAAGAGGCCAACCGGACCCAAACACAACCCACAACAAAAAAGTATAAGTTAACCCTATTAGAACAAAAACAAAAACAGAAGTCAATCCGACCAACAGCAAAATATAGTTGTCAACCAGTCTCAAACCCAACAAGTAGCAAAAAAGTGGAAGTTAACCTGACCCGCTGCAAAAAGTAAAAGTCAAATGGACATAAATGCGAACCACAGAAAAAGTATTAGTTACAGTGCAGTACGAAAAGGTGGGGGCGAAGGGAGCAGTCACCTTGAGTTCAGAAACTTAAAGGACGTCAAATTGATACTACCAATGTCATTTCTAGCCTGTCACAAGAAAAGTCTTTTTTTTTTTTTTTTTTTTTTTTTTTTTTTGGGGGGGGGGGGGGTAAACAAACTTTGCCCAGACTCAGTTTTCTGTTCGCATGCCCATGATTAGTTAACACGACCAGCAGCAAAAAATAGAAATCAACTGGACCCACACCCGACCCGCTTGAAAAATAGAAGTAAACCAGACCCAAACCTGACCCACAGAAAATATAGAAGTTAACCGGACCCGCAATAAAAATATTAGTCCCGTCCCATGCATAAGATTCGAGTCTCTCAATTTTTAAAATCCCCCCCTCTCCCCTTGAGGAATCTCCAGATCCGCCCTTGGGTCTGACCAGGTCTTCGATTGCTTCTCACTGTTGGTCTTCCGGTCATTATTTCAATTTTTCCATGGCCAGAATTATTTCAAATCCTGCCTCTCCTTCTCGCTTAAATGTGCATGAAGCTTATTTTATTTGTAAAAATTCTAATACTCTTGTCAATGATCTCTCATCATGCTCCTCCCTTTCTCCAGAGTGGAAATTACTCTTGTAGTTTTTATTATTATTATTTATTTACAATTTTAATATTTTTATCAATTTTTCCTGTTTTATTTTATTTATTAATATTAATATTATTAATTATTTATTTACTTTATTTTTATTTTATTTATTTTCGTTATTATTTTTTATTGTTTTTCAACCTTTTTCTCTCTTTTTTATTATTTTGATATCACTTTTCGCTTCCACCTGTGCTCTTTCATCTATCGCCACCTGTCGCACTCTTTGTAATTTCCTCCCTCTTTCTTTCACTTTATCTCGGCTCTGTGTCCTTATTGACAAGTGTTGGTTTAGTTGATGACAAGCTGTTATTGTTTTAGCTTGAAACTTGTCCTACTTTATTTTTCATTTTATGGTGATTTTATAAAATGTTTTACTTTATTTATTAATTATCGCCAGTGTTTAAGGTGTTTTTTCACAATACTTATTTGCATTTTTTTTTTCCTAATTTCCTTAAATAATAAAAAATATATATGGCTATCATTTACACTGAAAAGTTACAGTTTTTGAAATTGTGGTTAAATTTATCATCTTATAAGGACATATTTATATAAATCTAATCATATAAATCTTATCTAATTATAAAGCATCCTATAAAAAATAACATGAAGTTACAACAAGATAGCAAATTGAAGTTAAATTAATTTTTCAACTTACAGCTAACACACTCATTATTGTTTGTCCAATCTCAAAGAATACAGGCTTACGGTGACGAACACTCACTAAAGCACAGGGATAATCTGTAAAAAAAAAATAACAATAATAAAGCAAATACTCCTTAATTCAGAAGCAAGTAAATGTAGAATCGCGTTATAATTTTAAATAAAGACATGTTTAAGAATTAAGTAACAATATTATGACAAATCATTTCTTCGACCAAGTAAGTCCAAAAAGTAGACAGAGCCTACTCTACTCAGTTTACTACATCTGATATTAATCGACTAATTTAAAGTATTCCCTTTTGTAATCCAAAGAACCAGTTAGTGCAAATAATATGGGATGGCTAATTTGCATGTTAACAAACTTAAAGCTGTTCTCTTATAGTAAAGGATGTGATCAACATTAACAAGAGATGTTCAGATTTATGAACACCTCTTGTGATAACACTGAGCTTATAGACTATTCATACTAATTGTATATTACAGTCTTATTTTTTTTTAAGAAATAACACCCTTTGAAAAAAAAATTAAGGGGGTGGGGGGGGGGTTTAGCTCTCCCATTTCCCCTCTTTATACTTAATCACCGAACTCTCAAAACTAATCAGGGATATGCTTTATCATATAATAAGCCTATATCCAAAACTCGAAGCAAGTCAGATAATTCTGCATAAAAATCTTTTTATATAATTTAAGGAGTTATCCCCCATCTTCCCCTTTATACTATCTATTAAACCCAGACTACTATTACTATTCAGAGATTTGTCTTATCAGAAAAAACTATATCCAAAATTTAAAGTAAATTGGAAATTCTACGTAAACATCCATTTCAGGGATGCAAGTGCACCAAAGCCATTTTGAAGCAACTTTGGAGCAGCAAAAATCTGATTTTGGAACAGTAAAGTCATTTTTGGAGCAGCAAAATCCATTTTTGTAGCAACAAAAATCTGTTTCCATAGCACTAAAATCTGATTTTTCAAGATCTTTAATCAAAATTTGAATTTTTTCATGATTTTTCAACAAAATTTGAATTTTTTCATGATTTTTCAACAAAATTTGCTTTTTTTCATAATCTTTGCTCTTCTTTGTGATCTTTTGACAGTGTTTTGGTCTTCTCTTTCCCAATACTAGCACTCTTTGGACAAAATTCATGGGGGTTTTTTTTCCGTAATATTTTGATAAAACTTGTATGTTTTTTGAGATTTTTCCAAGAGATTTGTTGTTTTTTTATGGCATTTTAATAAAATTTGCAGTTTTTTATGATACTTTGACTAACATTGCATTTTTTCGCAATCATTTAACCATGTTTTGTTCGTAAATGAAAAAAATCAAGTTTTTTTCTGCGATGTTTTGACGAACATAACCTTTTTTTTGCGATCTTTTAATGAATGCAGTTTTGGCAAAATTTGTGCTTTTTTGTCAAAATTTACTTTTTTTTGCTTACTTTTTTTTAACGTATTTTGTTGTTCTTTTTTTACAATACCAGCACTTCTTTGAAAAAATTCATTCTTTTTGCAATCTTTAAAATAAATTGGTGTGTTTTTCACGATGTTTCAATAGATTCTGCTGTTTTTTGCAGTGTTTACGAAATTTGCAGAGTTTTTTTCACAACTTTTTCACAAAATTTGTGTTTTTTTCTGATCTTCTGACAATGTTTTTTTCATTTTTAGCAACTTTGTACAAGTACTTCGCAGTCCTTTGATGAACATGGCATGTTTTTTGCGATCTTTTAATTTTGCATGGTTTCTGTGATTTTGACAAAATTCATGTGTTTTTACAATCTTTTGATGACATTCATGTGTTTTTCATGATCTTTTGGCAAAATGCATGAATTTTTTGCAACCTTTAACGAAATTTGTGTGGTTTTTGAGATTTTCCAACCATGACTTTCTCACTTTTTTGACAAAATTAGCGTTGTGAAAAAAAAAAAAAAAAAAAAAAAAAAAAATTAAAAATGGAGTTTTCCTTTGTTTCTCAGATTGATGAAATCATGTTAAACTTCACTTTGGAACCATGTATGTTTCGGCACAAGTTTAAGGCAAAATACTATTTTGGTGCAGATATGTGCAAAATGCACAGAACTTGAAACAGTTATTTGCCATTCTTTCCTTTATACTTAACCATTAAACTTCCAAAACTATTCAGAGATTCACCTATTTAGAAAGAAACTATACCAAAATTTAAAGTAAATCAGTTAATTCTGCATACAAACCTATTTATCTAAATCAGGGTGGCTACAGAAATGATGAAAAATATTCCCTGATTATCTATATCAGATTTCCCTGATTTTTATTATAAAAGAACATATACAGGATTTTTTTTTAACATATGCTGCTTTTCGCATAACACACTTATCCAGCTTGCAAATATCTCTTTTGGGAGGAAAAAACAAAAATTGCACAGTATTTAATTAGCAGAGGTGCCAACAATTACGTATTAGGATTTATCCGTAATTATTACGGATACGCAATAAAAGATTTTTTTTTAACATATGCTGCTTTTCGCATAACATACTTATCCAGCTTGCAAATATCTCTTTTGGGAGGAAAAAACAAAAATTGCACAGTATTTAATTAGCAGAGGTGCCAACAATTACGTATTAGGATTTATCCGTAATTATTACGGATACCCAATAAAAGTTACAGCGTTATGCGCATCAGATTTTTTTAAAAATGCTAATTTCATCAAAAGATTGCTTGAAATAACGTGCATTTTGACATAGGATCATGATAAAAACACATAATTTTGTCAAAACATTGTATAAAAACATGCTCATTTCTTCAAAGTTTTGCAAAATAAAACAAGTTGGAAATTGCACGTAAAGCGTAGCAAATGAGGTGCGTTCGTTGATATCGAAGTTTTAAAATATTCAGATCTTGCTCATATAGTAGAGATTAATTTGGATGCAGTATAGTAGTCGAAATCTTTGTGTTCCTGTAAATATGCAGGGAGTAAATTTTATTATACTTCATTAACGTATATCTTATTCATAAAATGTGAAGTAGTTTAATATAATTAAAACACCCCCCAAACAATGTTTCCCCGTATAACATTATTTAGTGGAATACTTTTGTGTGGCCCTGTAATTTAATAATACATATTCTTTGCATCACAGATTGTACAAAATGTATTTTTAGTACATATTTCATAGATTCATGCCAATTCTGTTATATTCAAATGAGTGTAACACCATTAAAATGCATTTGAAACTTTTTTCCCCATTGACCATAATCTAACGGAATACTTTTGATTGTCCCTGTAAATGATCTATGCATCCGACTTTCATAACATTTGAAATGACTCGACAAAATTACGTAATAATTATATGTTTTAAGTTTCAAACGATTAAAATGCATTTGAAACTTTTTTCCCCATTGACCGTAATGTAACGGAATCCTTTTGATTGTCCCTGTAATTGATCTATGCATCCGATTTTCGTAACATTTGAAATGACTCAACAAAATTACGCAATAATTATATGTTTTAAATTTCAAACAATTAAAATGCATTTGAAACTTTTTTCCCCATTGACCGTAATGTAACGGAATCCTTTTGATTGACCCTGTAATTGATCTATCCATCCGATTTTCATTAAATTTGAAATGACTCGACAAAATTATGTTATAATTATGTATTTTAAATTTCAAACGATTCGGTTGGGTAGTTTTTGCGTTGTTATATGCGGACGGACAGACAGACAGACAGACGGACAGACAGACAGACAGACGGACAGACAGACAGACAGACGGACAGACAGACAGACGGACGGACTGAGCGACAACAATAGGTGCTACGTATTTACATAATTACGAACGCACCTAAAAAGGGCAAATTTAGTCAAAAGATTGCATGAAAGCTTGAAATTAGTCCTAAAGATTGCATAAAAAATGCAAATTTAATCTAAGGCTTGCATGAAAAAAACATGAATTTCGTGAAAGGTTTGCTTAAAAAGCAAGAATTTAGTCAAAAGATCGCAAAAAAAAAACCCCACTCAAATTTCATCTAAAGCTCGCAAAAAACGTGCAAATTTCATCTTCAGATCACGAAAATGTGCAAATCTCATCTAAAAATTTAAAAAATGCATTAAAAACGTGCAAATTTTGTCAAAAGACTATGGAAAAAGTTCGAATTTAGTCATGAAATCATGAAAAACGCACAAACTTCATGAAAAAACACGAAAACCGTGCAGATTTTGGCAAAAATCATGAAAAACTTACAAATTTTGTCAAAAACTTGTGAAAAAGGGTACATTTTGTCAAAATATCGCAAAAAATGTGCAATTTTTGTCAAAAGATTGCTAAAATTGACGAATTTTGTCAAAAGATCGTGAATGAACTAACTTTTGAAAATTTGGTTTTATGGGACAATTTAGCTGTCATGCAGAGATATCGCTTGGCAGCAGTACGGCTTTACGTCTGTTTGTTAATCTTATTATTGGTTTAAATGTAGCCTGTTTGGCAACGAATCTTTCATAAGGTGAAAACAGAAATATCTTTGCAGAGAGAAAATTTTCCAGATTTTTGAGTAATTTTTATAAAGTTCCCTGATATTTCCCTGATTCCACCATTTCTAGAATCTGTAGTCACCCTCTAAATTAAGAGCTGGGGCTAATTGCCCGTTCTCCATCATTATACTTAACAAAAGAACCCTACAATTAATCAGAGAAATGTCTTAGCAGTATGGAATTAATTATATACAAACAGTGAAGCAAATCGATTAATTCTGCATGCAAAACCCTTTACCTAAATTAAGACGGGTAGCACCCCCTTTGATATCCCCTTTATACTTATCCAGAGATGTAGTGGAGGGTATACGTGGATATATGCCATACACGTCTGGATATTTTTTAAAGGAGCACCGTATATCCTCTGTTTTTCAAGAAAGCTGTAGCATGTACATACACTCTAGGGTATAATGCTTTTCCTTGAGCATATACTCCTTTCTCAGAGCATATACCGCGTGTTTTTTTATGACTACATCACTGTATTTATCCAATAAATACCCAAAACAAATCAGGGAAGTGCCTTATCAGAATGAGCCTATATACAAAATTCGAATAAAATCAGCAAATTTTGAGTGAAAAACCCTTTTCCACAAATTAGGGGGTTATGTCCCATTTCCCTCTTTTATACCTAACCAATGAACCTCAATACTAATCATAGAGGCACCTCATCAAAATGATCCTATATCTAAAATTTGCACGAAATCTGATAATTCTGCATGAAAAATCCATTTAGCTAAATTAAGGGGGGGAATTATCATCCATTCCTTCCCCCTTATACTTATCTAATGAACTCCAAAAACTTATCATGGAGACGCCTCATCAGAATGATTCTATATCTAAAATTTGAATGAAATCTGATAATTCTGCAGGAAAAACCCATTTATATACATAAAGGGGATACATACACAACATTATAAACATACACAACATTTCAAAAGTTTATTATATATAGAAAAATAGTTCAAAATTAATTGAAAATGACTTTCAGTTGAAGAAAAAATATGAAATTTTCATTTTAAATATCTTATTTAGTTCTAAAAAATTATATACTATATTTTTTTTTAATTAAAATTTAAAAAGTGGCTCAAGTATCCCTATCTTCCCCTAATTTAAAATGTAGTCAACTTTAGTGAGTTTCTGTAAAGTACATCAAGTTAGCAAGTTCCATCCTCATTGAATTTCCCATTGTGCTAATAATGTGAATAATAAATGCAGAGCTATCCATAGTCAACTTACCACAGTTTCATTGTATATTTTGATAAAGTTAGTAATTAATTAGAAACAAAAACTTACATCTACATTCAGCTCCTAATCTAAGCATAAGACGTAATGGAAAAACTTTTGCCCATGGAACTTCCCATTTGTGAATAAGAATGGCAACTAAAAATGGCGTATTTGGCACAATAAGCTTGCTCAGACACTGAAATGTAGGACGGACAAATAAAAATCCTCTGTGATCACTACTTCCTAAAATTTGCTCTGGAAAAATTACATGATTTAAATCATCAAATGTAGTCCCTGAAATAAAAATACACAACTATTAAAAAACATATATTCATCTATTTGAGAAAAATTAATTTTCTTTTAGATAATGAAGGCAATTACCTTTACTAGCACTGTCATATATATGAGTGAACAATTTAATTATTCCACGTGGTAAAGTATTTTCTCCTGGCAGTCTTTCGAGTAGAACCATAACTTCATCTTGAGCAACAGCACAAAGACCATGACTTGTAAAGCACCAGCATTCCTTTCCAAAGCAACAATCTACTGTATAAACAACAACAAAAAAAAATTGTAAGCATATCACCTCTAAAAAACTTAAATTTTTCAAAAATCATAATACTGACACAAAATTTAACTAAATCTCCTTTTGTTTTATTTTATTTTATTATTATTTTTTTTTTTTTTAAAGGTCATACCTAGTAGAATATTTCAGAGTAATATTTTCACAAAACTCAAAAACCATGAGAGTTTAACAAAGTTCAATAAAACTATCAGATTGTTTATTGAATTTTATTAAACTCAAAATATTCTTACTCAAGTATTTCTTATACAGTAAATTCTGCCAAGATAGCATTGCAAGGGACTAGAGGTATATTCTATTTGAGGCAGGTTTCCATCTTTAGCAGGAATAATAGTATTGTATTCTTTATGTCAAGTCCATGATTTTTTTTTTTCCCCTGCTTAACCCATCTATGTTGTATATACATGTGATACAGTAGACTTACTCAACCTTAAAATATGCAAAACTTCCCCTAAAATATGCAAATCTAAAAAACCCACAAACACATAAAACTTACAGTAGAGGGCAAAATTCAAGATTTTTTTTTCCTTTTTATATAATTCCATATGCATTTTAATATGTAATTCTGACTAACAACACAGAAACATGCTTTTACATGAAGGAAATAATACTTAATTTCTGAAAAAATTAAAGACAGCTTTAATATAAGTGGGATTATGATCTTTTTTACCAAATACATTTATTATACAGTAGACTCCCTCAAATCCGCACAGCTTAGGACCAGGGGTTGTGCGGATTTTAGAATTTTGCGGATTTCTGGTCATTGCTTTGTTTACATTTTTTAAATAGTAATTTGAGTGCAATTAATAGTGCAATCAGATCCACTTACAATATAATAAAATATTAAAATAAGTAATAAACAAAAATAATATAAATTTAGATAATTTTTAAAAGGATTAAAGTACTAATTGCAAAGGTCAAGTTAATAATCAATAGTGTTTGATTAAATGTTCATTATAAAGATTAAATGTATTTTTCCAAAATTATTCAGCAAAACTAGCCTCATAAAAATACATTACTAATTCATATCAAAATCATAAAATAAGGATTTTTTTTTTTTCAAGTTTAGCCAGGGTTAATAACCAAAAAATCTTAAATTAATGCATAAATATGTTTGGTAAGAAGATTGTGATACCAGTGATATCAGCAATATCTTGAATTTTTTCCAAAAAAAATTTATTCTTCCTTCATGAAAAAAAACAAATAGAGTATTATTAAGAAAATTACAAATTAAAAAATATATGGAATTTATACAAAACTAAAAAAATCAAATTTTGTCCCAATATCCAAACTGAAAGTTTCATTGTTTATATCCATAAAATATGTGCGGATTTTAGAGAGTTGTGGATTTCTGGTTTGCGGATTTGAGGGAGTCTACTGTATTAATCAAGCTTTTTAGATTATTAAGTGTGGCTAAACGTGAAGTAAGTTTATGTATTTTATTATTTTGATGTAGTTTATGAGACAAGTTTCATTGAGTAATTCAAGTTATTAAAATAAAATTATCTTATTATAATTCACATTTAGTTAAGCAATGTTTTCACTTTTAATATTTTAATAATTTAAAAAAAAATTATTACTTTACTTTGTTACTTTTCTAAATTATTGTTTTACTTTATTTTAAGCATTCATTATAATTTCCAGTGCATTATTACATTCAAATTAGCATTTAAAAAATGTAAACAATGACCAGAAATCTGAAAAATTCTAAAATCTGCTCAACTTCTAATCCCAAGCAGTGCAGATTTGAGGGTCCCTACTATATAAAGAGTGTGCTTAATACTTTTTTTTAACTACCACTACTTTTGAATAATAAATTTTATCTTGAACAATCACATAATTTTTGCAATTAAATAAAATAAAGATTACCAATTAAAAATAATGATGCTAAAATTTAAAAAAATGCTTATGGAACACTTGTCATGAAGGATTAAGGCAGGTTTCTAGTAAAGACAATTTATATTTTTTAAATGTTTTATTTTACTGTTCCCTTACATAGATTCCCTATAATAAACAGAGTTTCATTCCCATATAATGAGAAGCATGCTTTCAATTCTTATAAAAATATTCTGATCATCGAAAATTATTGACTAAATTGAGATTGGTTAATGAAAATCACAGCCTTTATTATTGAAACAACATTGAGTTTGTCATACATAAATCAAAAAAGGGACAAATGAATAAATTAAAGCATTATGGTGATGCAAATAAAGCAGCTGTTTCCGCATTTCACATATGATTCTATTTTTTACTGAATTGTCTACGAGTTATGACACATTAATAAATTTTGATCACCATTTGTATGACTGTAGTTCAAATAGAATTCAAGGCTTTTAAACAAAGCAAACAGAGTGTATCTTCTAAAACGAAATGGAATAGTAGTAATAATTTCTAAGAAGAAATGTATGTGACGAAAGAGATCATAGAAAAGTTTAAAGAATAATGAGATTTTCTCTAACCTAATTATAATGATAATTAGTAAAAGATAAAAAGAATGTTTCTTTTGCTTTTCTCATTCCAATACCTTTTTATAAATTAACTCAAGCATGTAAAATATTAAAATCAAATTAAACACCAAACTGACTTAATAAGTAAAATTAATGCTGTCAATTAATAACATAAAATTAACAGCATAATCAAAAAACATTTTTATTAATTTCATTTTCATTTATAATCTTAAATTTATATTACTAGATCAACTTGATTATTGCGAGAACATGGTTATAACAAGCAAAAGCACTGAACCTTTTTTGTCTAAGTTATAACCAAGTTCAGCAACATCAAATAGCAAAGAACATGACAATTTGCTAAATAGTCAACTGATCAACCTGAAAAAATCATTATCTGAGAAATTTTTGAGCAACAATTTCAATCAATTTTCAAGACCTTTATTACTTTTTGTTAGTTACATATTAGATATAGATGTTTCATTAATATTAATTAAACAAATTATTATTAATTACTTTTTAATTAATAAATCAAAGTATAAATTAACAAAAAAAAATTCCTAAATTATGTATGCAGTAACCAATTGTTTACTTTTTAAATGCATGCTTTTAAAAATTGCTTTATAAATTTTTAATCAACCATAATGAAAATAAATTTTTATTCATAAAAGAAGTCATTTGAAAAGGTCACAGAATTTTTAAAAAAAAAAAAAAACCACACACATTAAAATTCCATATTAAAAATATCGTTTTTGTAATTTAAAAATATCTATAGTAATAAAAGAAAGTTTCACTCTGCCTGTGTACAATGTTTAGCAAAATCTATGGGACATACAAGGCTGAAAAATTTTGTGAGGTTAACTCAAAATGTCTCTTGATGAACATGAGACTCAGAATTTTAAATTTCTAATAATTAGTTGAGTTATTAAACGATGTAACTCACTCTTATCAAAATATCATCTATTTGAACTCCAATCAAGTAAAGTACCTACCATAAACCCATTTACATATAAGAAGCTAACGAAGAACTGTGTCTTTTGATTTTATTATATTTGAGTTTTTTAATACTTTTGTGTTTAATCCAAATTGACCAAACATTGCGGTATAGTTAAAACTGACATATTCCAAAAGATCATACACTTATATCTCAATTACACAGTCAATTTAAAAAAATGTTACAATTAATCTTTTGAAAATAAATTCAAAAAGGATAATTTTTCTGAAAAAGATATTCCCTTATTTCAATGTTCCTTCAAAGTGCAATTTTAGAAGGACAACCAATCCAAAAATATGTCCTTAAAGCTGAAACCTTTTTTTAATTGATGGAAGATTTTTTTTTTTTTTTTAATGTGAATTTTAATTTTTTTCAAAATAAATAGAGATCACAGATCACTTCGTGTCTCACAGAGACAGTATTTTTTCTATGATAAAAATAACTAAACCTCTGCATTTTAACACAAGGTTTTTAGAGCATCTCAATAGAGCAGCAACACCTACATAAGGTTTTAAACATTCGGATGAATAAAAATATTACTTATAAAATTAAATGTGTGAAAATTTCAACAAAATCAGTAAAAATCTAAATGTTTTGTTGTTGTAAAAAAAGTTTTCTTGCTAGCCCTTTTACACTAACAAGGGGACCACCAGACATGGTGCTCACAGATTTTGATGATTTCAAAGTATGTTGTAGGGGTCATACCACTAATTATTCTGGTGAAAGGGTTCCTTCAAATGGACCTTGGTTTTTGAGAAATTGGGGGTCAAAGTTTACCGTATGTTTTAAATACTTAATTGTACAACATGCGAATGTCGATTCGTGGCGTCGTGCCAAAGCATGTGTTTGTGAGTCGGAAGGTTGTGCGTTCGAATCCATCCTCGGTTTTATTTTTTCTTATATTCATCTTTTTTACACGTTACAAATTTTAAGAATTTTTATTTCTAGAGCAATTGCTACAACTTTTATATTTTCTTAATATAAAATTTTTCTTAATATGCATTTACATTTTTTAATTTTTTCATGAAAATTTATTTTTTTCTGCAATTTTTAAACTAATATTTCTTTTGATAACACAGCAAAACTAATTTAAGCCTATAACTTTTTTTTCTTAAATATTATCTATATTTTTTACTTTGTGCCTTTAAAATTATTCTTATAAATGCATAAAGTGATTTAGAAATGTTATTAATCATTTTACGATAATTTTTAGGACTTGATAAACACAGAAATGTCATCACGAGGAAGCAATTAGCAGTCGCGTACGGAAATTTAGTATAAATGCCGAATTTCATAGAATGTTTGACATTTTTCATTTGATATATTTTTCAAAACATTTTTCAATCTCATAGTTTCCAAATAACTACACTTGCAAATTACACGAGATTAAAATTGCTTTCACAAATGTGTCACATGTTACCTAATTTTGATTTCAGTAGACCTTTTTCAGAATCAGAAAGATTCGCATTATTGAACAAGGGGGGGGGGGATAAGGATTTAAGGCATGTTTATTTTTTAAAGTAATTTTTAGAATATTTCTGCTGTACAGCACGTGTGTGTGTATGTGGGGGGGGGGTGATGAATCCGTGGCCTCATCTTTAAACCCGCTATTGAGCTACGCAGATGAAAATATGAGCTTCACCCTACATTTTCTTGAGCGCCCCCCCTCCCATTACACATTTTTAATTATAGCCCTGTGTACAATTATGCATTGCATTTTAATCAGGGGCGTAGCTAAGGCGGCGTCTCAGCCCCCTAAAACCTTTTGAGCCCCCCCCCCCCCCCCCGAAAAAATTCCAAAGTCATTAAATGAATTTATGTTCCAAAAACCCAAATGAAATTCTATTGAAAAATCTAATTTAGTTTTCAGGACCTTTCATCGTTTTGAAAAAATACTAAATTGTAACTAAAACAGGTGTTTCAACACTTGCTCATTTTACTTGCACATATGAAGCCAACATTATGTTTAATACTGCACTAGTTATGCGCTCGAATTTTCCATAATACTGTTCTTTTCTTAGCATAAAATGAAGTTATTACAACAGTTTAATCAGAAACATTGTAACTAAACTACAGTGTAAATATGCAGTAATTTATCTTTCTGCGTCACAGAGAGAGAGAGAAAAATATATATGAGTCATCCCACTACATTTTCTTGACCCCCCCCTCCCCCACACACCCTAATTATTGACTTCTCGTTAAGGCCCTGGTTTTAATATTCTGTTTGCATTTTTAAAATAAAAATTCAAAATTTCAATAAATGTAACTTTTACGGATAGATGGCAGCACTAACTAATACGAATTCTAGTGAAAAATATCGTAATCACTGGCGATAAATTGATAAATAAACTAAAAAACTTTGTAAAATCACCATAAAATGAAAAATTAAGCAGGACGCGTTTCGAGCTACAACAATAACAGCATGGTGATTTTACAAAGTTTTTTAATTTATTTATTAATACGAATTCTTCGAAAGATTATTCTATAGTCTATACGATGTATGCCGTATGCTCGATGACTGCGAATGCCCAGTTTCTGAACAGTAACGACTAGCGAAACGAATACTTTTTAACGGGTAGAGAATTCTAAATCAACGTTAACATACGGGTATTCATTTAACCGTTATTTTCACAGCACTGCATTACATTATCTAAAAATCCATGCACAGTATTGTGTAATATACAATCAAAATATGTGTAATATAATCAAAAATATTATTATTTAAAATTGTGGAGATTTTAAAATATTAAAATTTTCTTATACTTTTTCAAAATTTTAATTAAATACGTATTTTTATTTAATTATCTGTTGCAAAATGTACTTTTAGTTGAACCCTGAACTGCAGTCAGTTCACCAATTGAGCCATATTTTTTGAAATAATAGTAATAATAAAATATTGAAAAAGTAAAGTGCCCTCTTCAGAAAATATCAAAAGGTTCAAAGCTGTAGAATTCCCAATTCTGCTTAAAATTTATATCATGTAAAAATATAAATATAAGTAAAAAAAGAAAATAGAAGCCGAGGATGGATTCGAACTCACAACCTTTCGACTCACAAACACATGCTTTGGCACGACGCCACGAATCGACATTCATGTGTTGTACAATTAAGTATTTGAAACATACGGTGAACTTTGACCCCCAATTTCTTAAAAACCAAGGTCCATTTGAAGGAACCCTTTCACCAGAATAATTAGTGGTATGACCCCTACAACATACTTTGAAATCATCAAAATCTGTGAGCACCATGTCTGGTGGTCCCCTTGTAAGTATCAATATTTTTCATCTAGGTTACAAAAAGAGTTTACTTTTAAATCCCAAAAATTTCAATGACTTTGGATGATGATGATAAATTTTTTTAAACATTTAAAATACCAGAAGAATCTTGCCCCCTCCCTCCCTATTTTGGCTATTTCAAAATTATGGATAGACTCTAAAAATGAAATTATGCAAAAAAGAAAACATCAAATTGCATATACTTTCAATTTTCTTTGAAACATTGCAGAACATTAAAAAATATATAAAGATAAACCTTTTGAAAAAATGTTTAAGTGTTGTACTCAGGAGAGGTTGCAAGATAGGGAGAAGCAGATTTCAAAGAAGTTATAAGAAGAAACCTGCCAATATGTGGAAGATTTTCATCCCAATGTGTTTAGATTCACCTGTTTTTATTTCTTTTATCAAACTGACTTGCCCAGGTGTAATATTCAGTTTCTAAATCAAAAATTTCCACTTAGGATTTTGATATGGAAAAAAAATGATTACATGTAAATCAATGATTTTTACAGTTAATTTATATTACTCCTACCTCCCATTGCTCATTACTTTTTCATGTGGTGGTTATCTTTAGCTTTTTTACTGGTAAATACAATGTTTTCTTTTTTCACATAGTCACCGGACATGTATTTCAGACAAAATTGAGTTGCAAATATAAAATCATGCAAATTTAAGGTTCATTTAAGAATATTATCTTGGGCCCGGGCAACTATGGGCAGGTCAGCTAATATATAAACATAGTAATTATTTTCAGAAGATATCTACCTTATTCACTCTAGTACTTCTTAAAAGTTCCAAACTTTTTTTAAAATTAGAAATAGAGACAAAATAGATATGAAAAATAAGGAATTTTTTATTTAGCTTAAAATCTACTTTTTTTTGGGGGGGGGGGGCTGTTAAAAATAATGAGAACAAAAATGTGCATCATACCTATTTTTTATAAACATCTCCAAAATTGTTGTTATCTTTTATTTCAAAATTGTTATGCATTATGCATAAAAATTCATGCTATTTAATAAACAATGATAATTTTACCTTGAAAAGACAGTATAATTTATATTTGTTGACGGAAAAAGAAACAGAATCAAAGAGTTCAGTGAAGTATTTTACTACTCTTTTACATGATAATAAAATCTTCAATACAAAAATAAAACACAATATAAAAAAGTATGAAATTTGACTCAATTTTTGTTTTTCATTTCTTGGTAGATGAGTATTTAGGTTTATTATATGTTTTACATGAATGCCAGGGCTCGAAAAATCTACATGCCCGACATCAGTGTTGTTAGACAGCGACTTTTTAGCTCACAGGCTATCATAGCCTGAGAGCTTATGTGCCCGTCCGTTCTGTATGTATGTGCGTAACGCGATAACTCATGATACAAATATCGGATCCACTTGAAATTTTGTATGTAGGTATATCCTGACAAGGCGCTTCCCTGATTAGTTTTTGGAGTTCATTCGATATGTATAAGAGGGGAACGGGGTCTCATGCCCCTCCCCTTAATTGATATGAATGGGTTTTTCATGCAGAATTAACACTTTTCGATCAAAATTTAGATTAGGATCATTCTGATGAGGCGATTCGGTGACTGTTATTAGGTGTTCATTGAATAAGTATAAACAGAGGGAACGGAAGTTCTAATGCTTCCCCCCCCCCCTTAATTTATATAAATGGGTTTTTCAAGCAGAATTTTCAGATTTCGTTCAAATCTCTGAATAGTTTTGGAAGTTTAATGGTTAAGTATAAAAGAGGGGGATAACTCCTTTTAAACTATATAAATGCTGAATGGATTTTTATTAAGAATTATCCGATTTGCTCTGAATTTTGGATATAGATTTTTTATATGATAAAGCATGTCTTTGATAGTATAGGAGATTCAATGATTAAGTATAAAAAAAGAGGAAAGGGGAGAGCTGTTTCCCCTTCTTAATTTTTTTTCGAATGGAATTAACCCTTGAAAATATAAGGCTTTAATGTACAATAAGTATTTGTAGCCTGTGAGCTCAATGCCATCAGTTTAACTGGGCAGTATTCTTTATTAAAAATTCAGATTGGCACCACTTCTTTGGATTGGTAAAATTACGTTTCGTTTAATGACATATTAATCAAGAGGAATTTTATCCTTTAATAAAAGTGGTGCCAATCAAATTTTTAAAAAGTCGCCGTCTAACAACACTGATGTCGGGCATGTAGATTTTTCGAGCCCTGATGAATGCTGATTTATGTGTTGTGGATGGAGAAGGATACAATACCTCTTATACTACTAGATTGGATACATCATTAATGAAGATTTTGTTATATATTTTGAAAAACAAAATGGGCAACTGCCAAAATTAATAACTTTTCTGATTGATAAAACTTGTGAATTTCATTATTTTTTAACTGGTAAACACCGTGTAGACAATTAAAACTCAGAGTTAAACTACGACTCATTATGCACATTTTGTAGAAAATACTACAAGGAGAGATTTTTAAAAACTTCCTACACTACCTTATATAATTTATAATTATGCTTGAATACAAGATGTTTCAAACTCTTATAAAAAAAATAATATATTTAAACGAAAATGTTGTTAACTACAACGACTTTTTCAAAAATTTCAACTATAAAGTACATTTTAAGAAATAGTTACTGCCTAGAGGTCAACTTTCAACTAATCTTTCATAATACCAGAATTAGTTTGATCCAGATTAACCTCATTTCACACAAGAAAATTCATTTCATGAATCTTTATTTAATTTTAGGTTTTCAATTTCATTTTTTTTAAAATTCTGGTTCGAAATTCATTAAACCAGGGTCAAATTAATGCATGTATTATGGAAGATTAATGTTAGGTTAGCACTTATGTTACTGCTACACGATTTTCAGATTTGGATTCCATCTGCACTCGAAATAAAGCAAATAAATTTTTAAAACACTCTGACCCCCTTGTTATATCATATCTATTGTGATACAATAAAATAAGTGTAATATAACTGAGGGGATAAAAAAATAAGAAAGATAACATATGAAAAGATATTTTGTATGTCTTCAAATGATTACTTTATAAATATATATTTTTCTTAGTAAAATTAAGAGAAATATATGTAATACAATCAACAATTAAGTATTATTATACAACAAATATGTTTAAACAATGGCTCATTTTATCAAAAGGCATGAAAACAAAGGTCTAGCTGAACTAGTTATATAATAAAGGGCTTTTATTATATGAAACGTATACAACCAGACACTGCAAAAAAATTATATTCTTAGAGCATTAATTTATATGAGTCATACAAGATTGTTGACTCATACAAATTAGCATAATGTTGAGCAAAGCACAAACAAAGCAAATTACTATTACAGGATATGTAAAATGGCACATTTTAATCTTCTTTAAGTAGCACCTGTGCTCACTAAAAACTTTTGTGTGTGTGTGTGTGTGTATGTTTTTGTGTGCTACTTCTGCATTACACTGTTCAGACTCTAGTAGATTACACTACAAATTACAGTAAAAAGTAGTGGTTGCTGCAGTTTCTCTACAAAGGCAAGGATTCAAGGGATTAAGGCATATCAAAAGGTGTCAATAACATGCCTAATTATAGTATGGTAATCTATATGATAGAAATAAAGACAAACAGAGAGATAAACTGAAACAAAATTTTCAAAAAGATAAAATTAAGAATAGCTCGAAAATTTTTGTATGGCTACTGGGTATGAAGTCTGGAAACTTTATATTTCCTTTAATACTTTTTCAACATCTTTATCATTTTTATTTTAACCCAAAAGATTTTTAATAAGAGTGTCTTCACTTTTAAAACCAAATATCTTTGGAAACAAATATTAAATATATTAAAAACATGCTTGGTATACAGGGTGGTTAAAATTAAATTGATGGTACTCAGAGGCTCATAACTCTGGTTCTACTGAGCAGATCCAAATGAAACTTCAGATATATGTTATGTAGATCATGCGGCCAAGGTTTTCGTAAAAAAAGTAGTTTCAAATTTCGCCACTAGGTGGCGATTTAACAATATAAAATGATAAATAACAATTCAAAAATCAAAGATTGACGGAATATTTTATTTATTTACACACCTGTGTGCTCTATGTGCATACCTTGTCGGTCAACAATATGCTGAAAGCGTACCACCACGTTATCAACGGCAGCAAGCAACATATCAGTAGGAATCATGGAGACATGGCGTACGATGCTAGCTTTTAAGTCCGCTAAATTAGTTACACGCCCTTGATACACATGATCTTTCAGAAAACCCCACAGCCAGAAGTCACAAGGATTTATATCTGGCGACCTTGCTGGCCAGGAAATGGGGAAAGTACGCGAGATGACACACTCATCAGAGAAGTTGTCTTGAATCACAGTTTTTACACATCTCACCGTATGAGCAGTTGCTCCATCTTGCATGAATATTGTGGTTGCCAAACAGCCTCTTTGTCTTAACGCCGGGACAACACGATTCTCCAGGAGACTCCTGTATCGATCACCTGTTACTGTATGCCTAACAAACCCGTTCATCGTGACTTCCTCGAAAAAATATGGGCCCAAATAAAATTCGCCGTGAGTCCACACCAAGCCGTGACATATGGGGAATGTAGTGGCTGTTGTTGGACAGCATGAGGATTGGTGAAACCCTATATGCAGCAGTTTTGTGTGTTCACAGCACCATCTAAGTGAAAATGAGCCTCGTCTGTCCACAAGATATGCAATGCCCAGTACTCATCCACTTGCATCCTCGCCAGAAAACGCAATGCAAAATCAAGACGTGCCGAGTGATCTTGCGGTTTCAGCTGTTGCATGATATGCATCTTGTATGGGTAGAGCTTCAGAATTCTGCATAAAATCATGCGCACAATTGCCCACGGAATGTCCAATGCTCATGCTATTGAGCAGCCACTTACAATAGCATTTGAAGAATTTGCAGATGCTTCAGCTGTTGCAATTGCAACTTCCTCCACAATCGCTGGCTCCGTTGCACGTCGTCCTCTTCCAGATGCAACATCCAGAGAACCAGTATTTTCAAACTTGCGAATCATGCATTTAACTGCATTTACGAACATGGGTCCTCTCCTTAAATTTTTCATCCATCGATAAGCACGGAGCGTTGCCGAAACATCGCTCTCATTCTGATAAAAGAATTTTACGATCAAAGCTTGTTCCTTCTTGTTCAGCGGCATGTTCACTGCAAACAAAGGATTTCTTTGAACCATAAGTACCGCTTTTATAGCGAAATTGCTCTAACTATTCATTTACATATGGTTTTAGCACTACAGCACCATCTGATGGCGAAATTTGAAACTTTTTTTTTACGAAAACCTCGGCTGCATAGTCTACATAACATATATCTTACATTACATTACATTACATAACATAACATTAACATATATCCGAAGTTTCATTCGGATCCCCTCAGTAGAACTGGAGTTATGAGCCTCTGAGTACCGCCAGTTTAATTTTAACCACCCTGTATATGTATATATATATATATTTTTTTTCTTTTACAAATTAAAAGTCACAAGTTAGAAAAATAAAAATAAATAAAAGTCTAAATTTTAAAAAGGTATCACTTAATATTATTGGTTTTAAATAATTATCAAGATGAAAAGTACTTTTTATACTTACACTTTGTTAACTTCACAAATAAATGCATATTTTTCATTAAAGCAAAATTCACAGGCTTTTGGTCATCATCTGTTATAGGAAAAGAGAGAAAAGGAAATTTTTAGTGAAAATACAAATACAAAATCTCACAACTTCTAGACAACAATTTTAATACAAACCTTGCATTCTTTCTAATAATTGTATCCAATCCACTTTTTCATCTTTTGGCTGGTCATTATCTGCATAAAAATATCAAATTAGTATTATAGCTGATGTATTTTAGTAATATATGCATATTGTGCGATTTAAAATAATGTTATGGTAATTATCTTTTAAACTGCTGATTCAACTGTACATAACTTCAATTACAAACAGCATACAAATTAAGTACAGCTTTTAGATGTAATATTTGTTTTACAAGGGACTACATGCATATTCATATGTGAAATTTTTATTTTTATATGGTCCTTTAGTTCTATAAGTTATATCCATACAAAATTTTCTCAATTCTCTGACAAGTAAAACTACTAAAATAACATTCTTCCTGTTTTTAGAAAAGTTCACAACTTTTACTCACAAAAATAGCTACTGCTACTGCTGAAAGAATGGATTTAGTCTTGTGCAGCCTTGGTGTGGAAAAAAATACAGCACCTTTACTTACTAACTCTGCTTCAAAAAATAATAAGACTAATATCAATACATTGGTAGTAAAGTCTGCTAATTAAACATACACACAAATTTTCTCAGGGGTAATAATAATCTACATATAGAAATTGTATGAAATTTGAAAATCTTCAATATACTAATACCTAAATTTTCTTACGAATAACAGCACTATTAATCTACCTTATCACTTTTAGCACATATTATCACTTTGCAGATTTATAGTTATTTTTAAAATTTTATTTTAAATAGTATGTTTTCTAATAGCTTTTTACAACTGACTGTTGTCTTCCTTTAATTAGAAGGTTTTTTTCAGCTTTATGTTAGTTGTATTAAACATCATTATGCTTCAGAAGTTTATTTAGTTGGCAGAAAATACAATCATTGTTCTTGTTAGATTATATCCTGGGTTTTGTTACTGCATACATGTTCAACTAGAAGGGGAGTCTGTTCTGAATTTCAAAAAAAATTAAAAAATCAGTCATCAGAAGGGGTGATTGTGCTCAGATTTATACTTTTACTGCAATTATTTTTCACATCAAACCCTGCATAGTACGGGGTCTTATGGCTTAGATTGTTCAGTGTTTGCACATTTTATAAAGCATCAGCAAATCATTACTCCCAACCAGGATTGCCTCTATGGCTTCCTTTTTTATTAAGAAATTCTGAATTCATATCCAAAATTATGTATAATGATTTTTATTTATTTAAATAGACTGGGTATTGGCTACACAAATTTTCACCTCAAAGTATTGACAGCTGAAATTTTAGGATAAGTTAAAAATTGATTCCCATGATAAAATGCAAATGATCTGTCATGTCATGTTTTGGCGGAAAATGCCTACAAGCCTGATTTAAGTGGTTCACTGGTAGATTTTTCATTGTCTTTTCCTTCTAGTTCTCCATAACTTCATACTTTTGGGTGCAGAAAACTCAACCGCTGTATTTTCGGGCGTAGGCGTCGTGGCGCATAAGATTTAAAAGTTTAAAATATGCTTGGCGCTTCTCCCGTGGTGGCAGATTCCTTGCAGCGATATTTATTATAAAGGTGATTCTAATCGGAATTTTTCCGAAAATTGTGAAAAGTCCATCGTCAGGACGAAAATTTGAAGCATAAATTTGACGATTCATCACGAATTTCCACAAATGATCACCTAATTTTTGTCAATCATTCACAGTAAAAATAGCTAGCTTTATCAAAAATAGCAGAAAAAACAAAAATTTTATCGGAGATCGGGGGAAAAAAAACAAGATTTTTGGTTCGCAGGAAAAACGCGAATTCTGTAAAAAGAAAAAAATGTGTTTCATGAAAGGATTACGTGAAAAACTAAACCTTTATTAATGGATCATGGCAAAAAAAACATGAAATTTGTCAAAGGATCGTATGAAAATAAAATATCTCGACTGAAGATTGAGTAAAAAACTAAGTATTTCATCACAGGATTATGACATACCATATATACTCGCATATAAGTCGAGAAATTTTAGACAAAAAAAGAACTTCAAAGTGTGGGGGGGGGGGGGTCGACTTATATGCGAGACCTTAAAAAAAATAATAATAATAAAATAAAATATCGGAAGATAGTTTGCTAGTGAATCTGTGCAGCAGCACCTCATTGTGTTTGTACAGTACAAAATTCAGAATCCGAAACCCTTCTAACATTGGCGATTCTGAATTTAAGATCATTTTTAGTTTATTTTTCAACAAAAATAATCTACTTTACCCCATTGAAAAGAACAAAAAAAGTGTGTGATTTATGTCAAGAACACATTTCCAATATTAAAAAACTGACTGAAGTTAAAGTAAATTTAAAATAGCTAACATGTTATACAGTAGACTCCCTCAAATCCGCAAAGCTTGGGACTGTTGTCTATTTCCTCAGTTTTAGTTCTTGTCACTGTGCAAATGCAACTATCAACACTTGCATAATTTCCATAACTTTGCATAAATTCCTGAAGTACTAAAGTTCCTTAAAGTTTATTAAATAAAAATATAGTTTCTTTTCCTGAAATTAAAGTTAAATTAAAAATAGTTTTTATTAAATAGTTTCTCTTTAATTAAAATAAATTATACCTTTAAACTTTATTCTTCTAAATCTCCTAAATAGTTTTTTAGAATATATTACTTTACAGCTGCCGTATATTTCATCCACGCTACTCTGTTTACAAACCTTTTCAGAATCTAGTTTCACTTCCTTTCATTATCTGATCATAATTCATGCGGCCGTTACGAGATAACTAAGTGTCCAATCTTTGACGTCATTGATCAGAAGTTACATCATTCTGATACTCTTACATCATTCTTACTCTTAATGAGATTCAGAAAGTGAATGGATTTGGAATCGGTGTTTTAGTAGTTAACCGTTACCCGTGTTGATAATAAGCGTATATAAAGATCGCAAATTGATGAGTTAATCAGTTTCGATTATCCCTTTGAGATGTACCGGTAGGTTTGGCCACCGTGTCTGTTTTTACAACATGTGTGTGACGTGATAAATTACGGCTGATCTCATGAGGTAGCTAAATAGTTTTTCTGTTAAGTTTGCATTGTGGTTCAACGAAACATTTTGTTATTGATGACTTGCGTTTTCATCTTGAACTTTGAAGTTGTTTTTTCACCGACGCCTTTAATGTACCTAGTGTTAAGTCGATTGAAGAGAAAAACGAGTCATCGGTTTCCAGATGTGTTTCTCATAATCGGCAAGATCATTGACTTCGTTGTTGGTGGTTTCATGGATAGCAAGCTTTGAATGAATCAGCGAATGTTTTCACAATAGAAGTATCATTTCTTTTGAAGAGGATGCATTATGCCATGAGCTCCCGGACATTTTGGTTTTTCTGTTTTCATGTCATGAAGTCACAGATAAGTAAGGAACACGTAGTTAAGTTATGTTGTTATTGTTATAAAGTTAATTGATAAATATTTTTTTTAATTTTTATTTTTTTTATTTTTTTGTTATGTTTTAAGACTTTAATAAATATTTTGTTAGATTTTAAATTTTATTTGTTATCTTTTATATCACCACACATTAATTTAATTTTTCTATTGCAGTTTAACTTATATTAAAATTTAAACTTCTTTTTCGTGTAATTGTGGTTCGGGAACCAGCATGATCGTTTCTGCTGTAAAAGCTGCTCTGCAAATCTTTAAATATTTTGTATATTACGTTAAGTAATATACAAGAGGGACCAGGAGTTGTGCGGATTTTAGGATTTCATTCATACAAAAAAAATTCCATATGCTCAGGAACCAAAGACTTCACACCAATCTCTCCAAAAAAAAATCTAAGACATAGGTAACTGTAGACACAGATATAACCTAAAATTCAAAAGCTTCATGAATACCAACAAACTATATCAACTTTGTTATAACAAGTTGTATTAACAGAGCACCAGTTCAAACCTCCTAAACAGGCCAGGACTGCAAAAACTATGGACGCCACAAGCCATTATTCACTGTATTTAAGTGAGGAATATTACTTATTGAAAACCTCTCACCTAAAACTTTCTCTATTCACATCCAAAAAAAAACTTAACGTCATCTATCAAAAAGTTAATAAATATTTTTTTTTCATCAAAACAAACATCTCTTTACTGTTAAGAGACCATTGATTCGCATAGCCAGCCATAATAAAAACTTGTAACCTTTAAAAAAAAACTTTTTCTTACATTTATTGATTACAAATCAATCTTATCCAAGAGATAGTCACTTTCCATCAAGTCAACAACCTCAGCAAGAAAAATAACTTTTCCACACCTAACACTCTACACCCAGGAGAAACAACTGCAGAATCTTTTTACGTTTCCCTGTCAAGTGTCTCCAGTGGGAAATTCAGCAATTGCAAGTAATTAAAAAGGGAACTCTACTTTTAGACAAATGTATTCTGGTACAAAAAAATAGTATAATGGAAGGACTCTGCTCATGATCAATTTAAAAGACAATTAGCCAATCAATTCTAAAACTAACCAATTACTTAAAAAGACTTAACTCCAAATTCTTCAACATTTTACCTAAGAGCACCATTTTTAACCTGCACTCCTCTTGCACAAGTGACCATCTCTCCAAGAAAACAACTTTAAAAAAAATTACAATTTTTCCAAAAATCACTTTAACACTTAATTCAACTCAAGATCACATGAAGAAGTCTACAACTATTTAAGCCCACATAAATTTTCCTTTATAAATACAATTAAAAAATACCTCTTTTCAAAGAAATTTTTTTGGACAGCCAAGAGATCCACTTCGATATCCACTTAATTACAAAAAAAATAAACTTTTAACAAATAAAAATCTTCACAAGAACCATCCCATTTTCTTCTGATCTTTAAATACAATACTTTTCACAAAAAAATTTAACATTCAAATTAAAGCGTTTATAAATTTCTATCTCTCCTCATAAAAGATTTATATGTAAAATTAAAACCAAACTTAATTATTTAAATATAAATTCTCAAAAATGACTTTTCTGCCACAAAAATCACTTTCCTAAACACCCCAGCTGCCACCTGAGATGTTCTCCAAAAACATCTAAGCTGCCACCCCAAATGCTATTTTGGAGGGTGAGAAAAGATTAAATGCACTTGTAAGCTGCAGCAAGTCTTAACAGGAAACACCCCCTAGCGAAGTCCGTCTGTAGGGTTTTTCAAAGAAATTGTAAATAAGATGATACCACTGTACCACAGCAATTTTGAATACTCCGGTACATGTACACTAACCAAAGCATCGCACAACAATTGCTATAATTGTACCATGGCTCCAAAATGAGAACTACTCTCCAGGATCCAAGATCCAATTTACAATCACGCAGTTCACAAGTCATTTTTAAATGAAAACTTAGTTAATCTTACTTCACCAGATTATCTATTTGGGACATTAATATCTTTATAAAGAGGAGAGAAATTACTATAAAATTAAATACAGTCCTAAAAATTTAAACCAACATATTTAACAAAATAAAGATTTTTTCAAAACAAATAACATATTTTTATCTCATTCTTCATTAAACTTTTAAAAACATCAATTAACAACTAAGCAATTTTCAGATATCAATAGATCCCCCAAGAATCCAAAACTTCCAACTTAAAAATATTCATAAACAGGTAAAAATTACATTATACAGATTTCCATATCAAAAAGTAACACTTAAATACCTTTTAACTTTGTAATAAACAAATATATTTTAAAAAAATCCACAGCATTATTGATACATTTATTACAAAAACAACTTGATCTAGACTTTAAAAGAATCTTAGAACTTCAAATCTGTATGCACTTTAAGCAATTTATATACAGGTTCTAAGAAGAATTATTAAGCTTTTATAAATTCACATATTTCATATTATAAGGGAGTCACTTTTAACACTGAAGACCTTTTCATTTTTCAAACAATGTCATTGACCAACCAATGATATAACTCAGGGTTATCCTTTTCAAAACCCAATTAAACATAATATCATATTGGATCCAGGTCAAGGACATCTTTAAAAACTGTAAAGTGTAAAAATATCATTTACTTTTAAAAATTAACCTGATTAAATAACTATTTTATAACTTTCAATTATTTAACTATTAAGTTAACCTTGAAAAACTGTCCAAAAAATATATAAAAATTACACTATTTAATTTAAAAAAAATTTAAGCTTTAACCATATTGAGAGCGACATGACCCCAGGGAATAGGCTAGACCAAACTAACATCTGGATTCATGCCACCCCCAATTCAACTTTCAAAAAAAAATATTCCATATGATCTCTAAAAAAATTATACTTTTAAAATCATTTATAATAATATTAAATTTTAATCTAATTAAAAAAAAAAAAAAAAAAAAAAAAAAAAACATTATCAAAGGAAACAATACAATCTGGCATCCAGGGTCCAGGTTTTATACTTTATATATTAACACGAAACAAAACCACCCATGCCATCATGAATTGCTTAAATTCAAAAAATTTTCTATTACGATCATTTCATTAAATCTTCTAAATTTTTAACATTTCCTACTTAATTAAAAATAGAGATCATTAAAATAACTTTCTGATTTTAACATTAAATTTAACTCTAAAACTGTTCGATTTGCATTAAAAATTCAATAAATTAACACTAAAAACATACTACATCTTTTTAAAATTTCAAATAAAAATTTCTATTCTCACACTAATATTTATAACAAAATATAAAAATTTCAACAATAATATAATAAACTAAAAAAAATTAATTAAATATGCAAGTATTTTACAATTAAATTTCAAAAACTTATAACCAAAAATCAATTAAGATAAAATCCTCAGGCAATTGCAGTTCACTACAAACTTCTAAGGCTTTATCTCTAAAATTTCAATAAGATCTTCAACTAAAGAATTTCAATTCTCAAAAAAATCTCTCCAAAACAAGAAAGAGGGTTCATTTATCGATTTTAATTATTAAAAATTAACCTTTAATTAACATAAAAATCTGTCTATTTAACCTTGAAACTAACATAAAAATTTTATCTATTTAAACTTTAAAAATATTGACAATAATACAACTATATATAAAAATCCCAATCTTCAAAAATACAATTTAAGTAACTGCCATTTTAAAATAAATTTACTCTTTCAATAAAAAATCCTTATTGCCAAATTAAGCAATTTACACAGTAAACAATTCAATATATCAAAAATATATATATATATATATCCATTCCTAAACATATTTAAACTTATTTGCATTTAAATTACTTAAAACATTTCATTCAAAAAAAATCTTCAAGTACTTCAGTCTCAATTTTAACAATAGATCCAATTCTTTAAATATTCACTTCTCCATATGATCAAAAAAAATTTTTTCCTTTTCATCAGGTGGGTGATTAAGAAATAAAACGACGAGGATCAAATCTAAAAAGATTACATGTCACATTTACTTTATTAACAGATAAAAATAAAGTTTTATATAGTTCAGCAGCACAGTCTTAAAAAAAAAATTGTCCCTTCGACACCATGTCATTTGGCACAATCTGCAGACCATTCAGAGAGAATCAGCAGGGGGTCCCAGCACGCCCCACTGCTCTGGAACATCAGGACAAACTTTCTCAGCAATTCACAGTCCACCAGTAGAAAAGCAGGAACAGTCATCAAATGACAGGTAACACCAGTTCTTTTCTAACAGTCATAACAGCACAGCATTCCAAGTTCAGGAAAAAATTGTCCAAAAGGCACTGAATCATGTATTTTTCGACAAAACTCCTTTTACACATCAGTCCTTTGAACTCATCTGTCTGGAAGACAAACTGGTCCAACTATGGTATGAAGAAAGTTAAAAAGTTCTGCAATGAACACCACTTTCCATCTGGAACCCATCCACAAGGCTTTGCAAAAATCACTGAATTGCCGACTTTTTGAACTCTTGTATCATTCTCTCTTGGCAGGATTGCAGTACAAAGGGACACAACTTGAAAAATATGGAAAAGTCACTGGTTAAAAAAATTTCTCGTAGATCTCCAAAAGTTTTCAAAGTTCACTTCATTAATTTTCATGGGAACACAAATTTATCTTCATAAAGGCTTCTTCCAAAAATTTTAATTTGCATTCAAATTCCTTTTCTTCAAAAATTTCGATGCTTCTTTTAAAAACTATTTAGCTATATTGATGCCAGAATTTTTAAAACATAAGTCCTTCACCAAGAGTCCTGGTTTTTCTATCCCTAATCTCTTTACTCAAAAATTTTAAATTAAAAAAAAAATCATATTTTTATAAAAAATGCCTCAAAAAAATTTATTATAATATCAAAAATAACTATATTATTACAAAAATCTTTAAATTTATTCAAAAATACTATCGCCCCCCCCCCCCCATCGCAAATGCCGATAACTGGGCCGGTATAATACTATTTCTGTATGCCAAACCATTTAAGGCAAAAATTTGGCCAATTAAACTAATTTATTTTAAATTTTTACCAATAAAATTAAAAACTTAAGTGATTCACATTTAAACATTACATTTTAATATTAATCATAATATATCTTTGAAAAAAATTCTATCTATTTATCTAATTTCTAAACATAACTTTAACTAAAATTAAACTAATGAATTACATTATGAAACCTATTATTCGGTCATGGCTACGCCGTAAATATTCAGCCCATAACCTTTTTGTTAGCCATTACAAAAGTAATGGCCAACATTAAAACTAAATAGCAGAGCAAGCTTAAACAGCAATAAGCGTTTATTGCTGATTCACTACATAACCTGACTCTATGTTAAACAATAACTTTAAAGAAATTAAATAGTTATTGTAAAGATTAATTCAAAGTAATTCAATTAGTAATAAACAAATGCTTTTGGTAAAGACAAAAATAAAGATAACCATTTATAACTAAAATCATTTATTAAAAATTAAAGACAAACAAAAAACATAATCTATATATTACTTAAATTCCTAATAAAAATGTATCAAATCAAAAATAAATAAATATCTAATTAGGCTAAATGTAGATATTCCCAGGACTTTTAAACAAATCTAGGCATCATTAAAGAAACAAATCACGTTAAAAAAAATTATTAAGTTTCCATCTGGAAAAACTTTTAATCTACACTTAACAATGCTGCCGATATTTGAAAGCTTCTTTAAACAGAATTAACTTGTCGTAAACTAAACTTCACAAACATTCCTTTAAATACCGTCAAAGATTCACAAAGCAAAAATGTCGATCCTCCTGATGATCATTGAAACATTAAAAGTCTACGAACATAAAAACTAGGAGCTTCACTTTAATAATATCGTACTCCAGCGACATTTCCATTATAAGCACTGCCGAGACAAAAAACTTCTAACACAACATACACAGATATGACAGGTGAAGAACCACGAGGAGAAAACTGAAATCCTTAAATACGCCCACAAAAGGCACACGTGCTGACACACCCTCTCACTCCCGAACGTTCGGTCAATCGCGATTCGTCAAAGCTGATTACGTCCGCTAATGTATTCAAGGAGTCAGCTATCGCCATCTGGCGAAAGGAGAATGAACCATGTCTTCAATGCACGTTAAATGGACTTTGGTGTTTGACTACGTGAATGGATGTAAACAAATAGAAACGATGTTTAAATAGAAATAAATTATCGAATCCTCTTGAAATAAATTAAGGACAAACGGGAAAAGAAAAGGTAAGTTTATATTGATAATAAATCATATTAATAAAGTTATTTTAATATTTATATTATTCTTTTAATAAATAAAGTTTAAGAAAGCTTAAATCTTCTACTGTGTATTAATGAATAATTAGAGGCATTGAGAAATAAACAGGGCTTGTTATTCCTAACAAATATCATTCTGGCTCATGCAATTATTAAAACATATTGTAACTGATATATATGTAGTTTATTGTGCTCTAACTTTTTTTATTGCTATTTAGAGTTTTAATGCCTTGTTTATATTGCTTTATATATCTACAAATAAATCTGTCTATACATTAAAGGGAAAAAAAAATCTTTAAAATATCGTGCCGGTTCGTGGATTTTTTCATTTCGAGCCCTGGAATTTTGATAAATATATGCTAATTTATATCAAAATCAAAAGTAATATAAATTTATTTAGTAATAAATCTGTAATAGCCAAAAGAAAGTGATTAAAAATAATTTTGTAAAAAAAAAAAAATGCATTAGCCGCTGACTTCAGCGCCATCTTTGTTTACATCATTGTTTACATCTGAAAAAATGTGCGGATTTCTGGTCATCGCAGATTTTAGGGAAGCGGATTTAAGGGAGTCTACTGTACTATTGTTTTTACCCTCTCCAAATGAACAGCAAACTGCATTCGAGCACCATTATTTCTATCTGCTAGCATGCCGATTTTCAAAATACGTGACTTCGTAATGTTCCTGACCTGTGATGGTCAAATCACCGGTTATTTCGCTATTCACGGCAGTCAAAAGGAAGTTTGACATCATGGCGTACAACATGCATTCAGTACTTTTCAGCCAATAGCGTTTTACATAAGTTTTTCTTTTTCAATGGCAGCACTTGTGTGTTATGTAGAAATTCTGTTTGTTTGTTTGTATGTATGCATAAATAAATTATATTTCTCACCTAAAAAAATAAATAATTTTTTTTTTTTTTTTTTTTTTTTTTTGGAGGGAATTTGATTTATACACGAGTTTTGAATTTTTTCTTATTTTTAGCAACATAAGTTAGGGGGTCGACTTATACGCGAGTATATATGGTAATGCAAATTCTACCAAAGGACCTCGAATAAAATGGAATTTTTACAAAGGAGCATGGAAAAACACATACTTCTTCAAAGAATTGAAAAAAGAACAGGAATTTTTCAATTTTGGTCACAGGATTTTTTTTTCTTTTTTCTTTTATACTTTAACTTTTAGAACTGGTTTTGTAAATAAAAATATCCTAGTTAACTTTAAAAAAGTAGGAAGCGGCCTTTGTAAGGATTGATCTCTGCTAGCTAATGCGAAAAAAAATAAATAAAACAAAATAAATATAGTAAAGTGCCAGCTAGATATTTTAAAAAATGTTTTCCATTATAATAACATTAACAAGCAGGTGTTCTCATATAAATAACTGCTATTGATTGCATTTTCAATTTGAAAATCGCCTGAACGACACATGTTTATTTAAATTTTTCAGGATTCACTCTTTAAAATTATGCTTTCCCTACAACGCAAATGAGCATCAAAGGAAAATTTTAACCTTTTACAGGCCAATGTTCCCAATTGGGAACATAAAATTAAAAATTTAGCAAAAATTAAATTTCATCAAAATTGACTTGAAAAAATTAGCAGAAATAGTAAAAAGATGACTTGATTTTTTAAAATAGAAGTTACATTCGTATCATTAATAGGGAAATGTACAGAAAATCATAAAAATGACCATTTTCACTGTTTCTTACAATGCAAAACTAAAATATTCATATAAATGTGAAAAACCATCCAATGCTTCTAAAAACCGGTTGGTATACATAAAATAGCTTTAATCAATAAAAAGGACATCATATTTTATAATAATAATTAAAAATACACTCAGGGTTGTTAATTAAATATTCATGTTCCCAATTGGGAACGTTGGTCTGTCGCCATTATTCTGCGTTGACATAATTTTCTGTACGAGGAATTTTTGTTGAAAAGTAGTAGAATGGGGAATCCCCGTTTAGCGAAAAAAGGGAAAACTTCAGAATTATTTGAAAGGGGAATCCCCTTCCGTAGGGAAGGAAAGGGAAAACTTCGGAATTATTTGAAAGTGGACTCTCCTTCCGTAGGAAAGGAAAGGGAAATTCCATAAATAGCACTACCCAACATCAAAAATGTTTCGGGCTCAAAAATGGTTATTTCCGAAGTATTTTGTCCCGCTAAACACGAAAATCAATATAAAAAGTTGAAATTAGCTCTTGTTTCCAAGATAGAAACCAACTTGGTGAAAGTATAGTATCAGTCGCTAGGAAGAATCACGTGTTTTTTTAGCTCCGTGTTTTCGTTAAATTGCCGTGGAAATATTGCGAATTTGGCAGCAAAATATAGAAATTCGGGAAGATGAAAATCGACTGAGTAATAAGGCACTAAAAACGAGTCTGAATCATGTCTAGTTAATTAATTATTAACTAATTAGCAAAAGCAGGGAGCCACGTATTCGTTTCCACCGAGGACCTCAACAACATCAAGCCGAGTGACGCCAAGAGCCAGCACCGGTAGAAAGAACGCTATCTCCAGTGGTAAAAAGACCCCCCGAAGAAAGCCTTGATCAAGCAAGAAACTCCCCCGCACGCATTTTGAAGTGATCAAGAATCTTAATGGAAGGAGTCCTAGCAGGGAATATGCACAGGTAAGTATAGTTTAATTTAAATAACATCTTATTTTGTGTATTTAGATAATATCCAAACAATAGCCAAAGGGTACGTCAATCATTTCTCCAAACAATGTCTTTTCCACATTCCACCAAGACAACTCTCCCAATTCTAGTCCCAGACTTTCCCTAGCTTAGTGTGACAATCACTTTTTAACAATAGTGTAGCCACACCCTTCCTAGCTACTTAATTCTGAGAAGGGGACTTTGAATTCCTTTTTACCAAGTAGTTATTCATTACTTCATAGTTTACAACAAAGTATCTTATTGTTCAGCCTCCCCCTTCCCATAGAGCAGATGTTCACTTATCTTAGTGCAAGGTACTTAACTAAGTAATTTTGATCCAACATTTATCCGCTCTTGCTTAATTCTTCCCTCTCACTTTATTCTAACAGCTAGTTTAGTTCCCCCCTCCCCCATCAATACACTCAAATCTCCACAAGCTAGACCTTTCAAATTTACGTCAGTGTTTATTAATTATCTTTAATATGCTGTTTTATTAAGGTGTGAGTGTTCAAATTCTCAGTCAGATTAATTAAATAAGAGGCCAATTTAAAATCAGTGTCTAAGTAATTAATATTTCCTAAATAAGCTTTAAATTAGCGCATACTGAGTAATGCTACTGTCGTTCTGTCTTCTCTCCCCGCTGGGAATTAAATACAAACTCAATAAAGTTTAACAAAACAATTAATCAAATCAAAACATGGGTCCAGGCACCCTCTCAATGTCTAGGAACAGTACATTATCACCGCCAGATCCAAAACGTAGTACACCAAAACTTACAAGTAACTTAACAGTACTTAAGCCGGGAAGACTAAAAAAAACTCCGGTAGTTGCAGGTAAATCAGGCACTGCCCAAAAAGAGCCAACAAATTTGGAAGCTAAAAACGCAACTAACAAAGAAGAGCAACAGAAAACAAAAATCAGCCTAGCAAAAATGCAAAAATATTTTGAAATCACAAGAGAAGAGGAGGAAGAAGACGAAGAAGAAGATTCTGACGTAGACAACCCGAAGAAGCTTCCCAATGGCGAAAAGCCTGAGATAGAAGACCCAGAAGTCATTAACCTAAGAAAGCAATTGATTCTATTATGCGATCTGCCCGACATCAGTAAACGTAGATCACTGGAGCTGGAAAGGGGCCTGCTAGCGATCAACTATATGAAAACGATAACGGTCAAGTCAAGACAAATTCCACGCTCGATGAAAGAAATCATTGACCAAGCGCTGCAAATAGTAATAAACTCAATGGTAGAGCTGGAGGTAAGGACCAAGCATGTCGAAGCAAAGGTGGAAACCTTGGAAGAAATGACGGAAAGGAGAGCACCAAATAAAAACGAAGAAGAACTTACACCGATAGTACAAGAGGCAAGTCAGAAGACAAAAGCAGCACGAACCTATGCACAGGCGGTTCAAGAGGCCACAGCAACAGTAATCATCCAAGCCAAGGAAAACAGATCAGCGGAAGAAGTAGAAAACCAAATCACGAACAGTGTGGAAAACAAAGAGGGAATCAAGAATGTTAAGCGCATCAGAAACGGAGTAAAAATAGTATGTGAAAGTGCCGAACAAGCAACAAGAATAAAAGACGCCTTGACAGAAAACTAAGCGGACAGTGGTGGCTTAAGTGTAAAAACTGCCAACCTAAAGAGGAAAAGAATTATAATATTCCATGTTCCGGAATCAATGGAAGAAAATGCTTTGTATGTAAAATTTGCAAACATCTAGGCTTAAAAACAGAAGATGATGCAGACTGCATTCAATTATTAAGACTCATTAGGGCATCGGCGGGTAAGGTGCATATTCCAGTATCGCTTCCAGAGTCCCTGGCGCAACATATGCTAAAAGAGAGGACGATTGCTTAGGCCTCAAGGAATGCCCAGTGAAAAATTATGTCACGATCCAAAGGTGTCATAAATGCCAAGGATTTGATCATATCGCAAGCCAGTGCGAACAAACCAATCAGTTTTGCCCAATTTGTTCAGGCAATCACAGATATGAAAACTGCCCAAAAGAAAGAGAATGCTGTACACTTTGCATCACATATAATGAATGGAACAAGGGACATCTCACAGCACCAATCCCAACCGATATGACGGGCGGTGTAGAATTTACCAGAAACTACTTAAAATTAGACAGATAGAACTAGACAAAGGTAAAACAAAGCTCACAACAGGTGATGAGGTGCTAAAAGATAAAGTAACAATAAACACATTCAGGGGAGTCACGCAGGTGTACAGGAGGACAGAAGCAGAAATCCAAGAAAGAGAACAAAGGGTACAAGAATTAAGAATCAATTATGGAACAAGCTGAAGATAAAACGTACACGTGCCCTGAAGGCACTCGAGGGATAACAAAACAAACACAAAATATAAAAAATAATACAGAAAACACCAGCATAAAAGAAAACAAACAAGCACAGGACAATATTAAATTTATACAAATAAACCTGCACAACAGTTTACAGGCCACCAATTCATTGGCCGGCTGCATGGGTGAAAAAAAGATAAACATAGGGCTCCTACAGGATTATTACCAAAACAAAAAATCAGGTACAATAACATCATTCAGCGATAACAACTGGAATATAACAAAAACCAAAACAAATAGATCAGCTATTGTAACAAGAATAGGAACTAATCCAATAATTATAGCAGAAAAAGAATACACAACGGCAATAAAAATAGAAAACAAAACTGATACAATAACAATAATAAATACTTATGCTCCACTGTCAGTAGAAATCGAAAAAGTGCTCCAGGAAGTGGAGGACACCTTAAAGATAGCTAAGGGTGAAATACTATTGGCAGGGGACTTTAATGCACACTCGCAGCAATGGGATTATGCAGATATTGACGACAGAGGGAAAAAACTAACAGACTTTCTTCTTCTGAACTCACTATTCGTCCAAAACCCACCAGGGGCGCCAGCATCGTTCAGTACCGTAAGAAGGCAAAAGAAATTAGAAGGATGGCCAGATCTAACTATAGCGACACCAAATCTAGGGGAACAAATCACAGAATGGGAAGTAAGTGACGATGAATCTGGTAGTGATCATAAATATATAAAATTTAAAATTAAATTTGATAACACATGTTATCAAAGGCATAGGTTGGAAACTAAATACGGTAAACATGCAAAATTTGAGAAAAAAATAAAGAAATTAAAAAATAAATATATAAAGGAACTAAGGAAAACAACTCATACAGACCAGTTAGATAGTATAACCTTAAGATTACAAAATAAAATCACATCAATAGCTTTCTCCTGCTACAAACAGAGGAAAACTCCGGTCTTATCAGCACCACAATGGTGGACGCAAGAGATAAAAGTAGCCAGAAATAGGGTAAGAGCATTTAGGAGGAGATTCCAAAAGCAAGAAGACGGAGAAATCAAAGAAAAACTTCATATAGAGTACAAAAAAGAGCGAGCAAAACTGAAAAATATAGTACAAAAAGCAAAAAGAGACTCCTGGAAAAAATACTGTGAAGAAGTCCCAAACACATATGGTCAGCAATATAAACTAGCATCGGGAAAGAAAACAAATCCCTCAAGACTCGTTAACATACTGCCAAACGACCAAGATGTAACAATAAAAAAAACGTTGAACCATTTCCTAAATAACCTATACATAACGGACTCCTTAATAGAGCACAAACTAACACCAGATATGCGACAAAACAATGAACCCAAACCACCGCTAATAACAAAACAAGAACTAAATAGAATAATAGAAAATATAAAACAAAACAAAGCCCCAGGCTATGACTACATAGACTATCTATACTAATAAAAGAACAAAACGCTCTGTCTGTGTGTCGGTCTGTGTGTCTGTGTCTGCGATGGCTAGCAAAATCTACAGCATGTACGAAGCTCAAAATTTTTTTGAGAGTAGCCCTAAATCTCTCCTGATGCACCTGAGCTTCAGAATTTCGAAATTCCAATTATTAACTGAGTAATTAATCAAAATCGAGAGGTCATTCTCATAAAAAATCATCTTTTTCCAATTTTTTTTCTCTTTCATTTGTTTACGGTTGGTTGGTTGTGTAAAAATTTTCGCAGAAGTAATAAGAAAGCTGAAGAATTAAAGAAACCCACAGAGGAATGAGATAAATGGAGGTGAAGTAAGCCTCAAAAAAGTTTTGCAATATGAAACCATTTATCGCTCAAATTTTAATGTGCCAAATAAAAAGACGTGGAAGGGTTTTTGTATTATAAGATGAATTGAAAGAAATGAATTACAATTGAAGCATATTTTAAGAGGAAATAGCAAATTTTTAAAATGGTCTTTGTTCTATTATTATTTATTAAAATAAATGTTCGCTTTTAAAATGAAGGAAATTGGAAAATTAGCAATAATTAAATATCAAAGTAATTCTTTTAAAATTATGTACGAAAACTTAAGTAATAAATATTAATCTAAAATATAGATTTCTGACTGCAGACGATTTTAATGTATTAACAAAAGAATGTTATATTTTCAAGCAAAACGTTAAAATAATTTTCTATATTGATATTTAAAACACATATGATAAAATAATTAATAAAGTTTTACCGGTGAAGCGATAGATTAGTTCTTTTTAAGAAACAAGAGCAAAAAAAAAGGGGTTTAAACCTGTTTCAGTTGATGGGCGTGTCAAAGCACGTACTTTTGTTAATACTTAATTGGACTTAATGTAGGGTTACATTTTTAGCATCACCTCCTGAGATAATACTTACACTCTCTTAATTTCTTTTTACTCTATGAAAGAAACCAATTTGAGATTTTGAAATTTCAAAAGTGACTGTTTTTTTTCCCCCAAAGACCTTTAAAATTTAAAGACTGGCAAAATGTCAGTTTTACTTAGGATTTTTGAACACAGCTGTTACGTCAGATCGTTGGTAATTTGTACATTAGAATGTATGTGTGGTTAACTATAATGCGGTAAATATATGTATATATGAGGCTTTTTTAGCAGTTTTTTACATCATTGATTAAATTTGAATGCATTTTATTTAAGTTAAAATTTTATTAAGACTAATTTGTTTTTAAAACAAAAATGAAATGGCTGTTTGACGTACAATTGTTCGAATCGGCAGACAATTCATACACAGTGATAAATTACCAAATAGCAAATTATATATCAAAAACAGTCACTAAAAGAATAGTAGCAAAACATAATGTTTAGGCGTATTAACACATAACTCGATCCCAACCAGAAAAAAACAGACTATACTCCGATCAAAGCAAGACAAAAATTCCATGAGCATAAACCCGACCCGAACCTAAATATTTTCTTTGAAAAAACCCGAAAAATGACCAGAACGAAACCTGAAATCGATAAAAATATCCCAAAGAACTATAACCTGATAAGAGTAAGACAAAATAATTTCCGTGAACATAAACCTGATTCGAATCTAAAAAATTCCATTTGAAAAAACACGTGAAATTTTATGCAAACTACATCTGAATCCGATAAAAATATTTGAAAGAACCATAACCGGATTCGAATAAAAGAAAATAATTTCCGTGGACATGAACCCGATCTGAACCTAAAATTCCCTTTGAGAAAAATACCTGAAATTAGAATCGAACCAAACATGAATCTGACAAAAATATTCCACAGAACCATACCCGGATCTGAACAAGACAAAAAATTTCCATGAACATGAACCCAATCCGAACCTAAAAACTGAACTAAATCTGAATCTGACATAAATATTCCAGAGAAGCATATCCTTATTCAAACAATTCAGAATAATTTCCGTTGATGCGTAACCCAACCTGAATCTAAAAATTCCATTAAAAAACAGAAATCTGAATTGAATGACATCTGAACCCGAAAAAATATTCCAAAGACCCAAAATCGGACCCGAGCAAGACAAAATAATTTCTCTGGATATGAATCCGACCAGAACCTTAAAAATCAATTTGAAAAAATACCTGAAATCTGAATCGAACCATCTGAATCCGACGGAAATATTCCAAATAACTATAGCCAGATACGAACAAGACAATATAATTTCCACGGGCATAAACCCAATCCAAACCAGAAAATTTGTAAAAAAAAAATAAATCCCGAAATTTGAACCAAACCTAATCTGAACCTAACAAAAATATTTGAGTGAAGTATAACCTCATTGAAACTAGGTAAACTAATTTCCATGGAAGTACAACCCTAACCGGGCTTAAAAATCTCATTTGAAGAAAAAAAAACCCCACGAAATCTGAGTTGAATCGAATCTAAACTGAACAAAAATATTCCAAACAACCATAACCGTATCCGAAAAAGACAAAATAATTTCCATGAACATGAATCCAATCCGAACCTAAAATTCAGATGTTCTACAAAACATAATGCACTCCGTAGCGGCGGAAAGTGAAACTAAGTACTTAGCCCGAGATGGTTAACATATTTCGTTTATAGTTAGTGTTAAATTAGAACTTGGTTACAGTTAGGTAACAGTTAAGTTGCAATTACGTTCCGATGAGCCTTATGTTATATTTATTTTCCTGTTAGGTTACAGTTAGGTCATGGTTAAGTTACAGTTAGGTTAAGGTTAAGTTGCGGTTAGGTTGTGATTAGATTATGGGTAGGTTATGATAAGGTGACGGCCAGGTTACATTTATGGTATATTAAGTTACAGCTAGGTTACAGACAAGTTATGATTACAATACAATTAGGTTACGGTTAGGATTTTCTTCACAGAATGAACATTACGCATGTTTGATAAAAAATATGCACCTATTTTTGTAAAATGGCTCTGAAATTATAATACTATGTACTAACCTTTTAGCTAATCATCGAGAATCGATTTCATTCACGGTATAGTCGGATTTAAGAGTGATATAATTAGTTTGAAATTCAAAATATTTCACTTGGGATATCTATGTGAAAAAGTATTTAGTTAAGTCACTTAACAGTAATTTTAAGGATAAATATCAACAGTTTAACACGAAAATCATGCAATCGTTGGACACATATTCCCTCCTGCGTCTCCCATTGCAATCATTTTGGGTACTTTTGCAGCTAAATATTACTTTTTTTAACCAATTTTTGACACAGTCAGGGGGCACGTATTTAATATAATGTACACTGTAAAAAATTTTACCCTTTTGCTGTATCATCACTCCCCCGCTTTTATAGAATATCTCTCTTTTGACCTATGAGAATGCTCCATAATAGGCTGAAGTAATCATCTATATTAATAAAAGAACAAAACGCTCTGTCTGTGTGTGTGTGTGTGTCTGCGATGGCTAGCAAAATCTACAGCATGTACGAAGCTCAAAATTTTTTTGAGAGTAGCCCCAAATCTCTCCTGATGCACCTGAGCTTCAGAATTTCGAAATTCTATTCATTAACTGAGTATTTAATTAAATTCCAAAGATCACTCTCATAAAAAATCGCCTTTTTTCTTCTTTTTTTCCCTTCATTTAGTTATGGTTGGTTGGTTGCATAAAATTTTCGCATAAATAATTTAACCTCTTCGCTACTGGCGATAATTACAATATTTTTAATTATTACTGAATTATTTCTTCTCTCGTTTGACTTCAGAGCGATATTTTTATTTTATTTTCATTAGTTCGAATCTTAGAATTTGAAACATATTATTCTTATATCGAAATTTCATTTATTTTTGAGTTTTATTAATAAAATGGGACAAAACTGATGTACCCATTTGGGTACTCGGGGACTGAAGAGGTTAAAAAGCTGGAACAGACCTTTAAAATTCATAGACTGGCAAACTGTCAGTTTAAATGAAGATTTTTTTATCACAGCGATTGTAAACCATGGAAGAAAAAGATAGGTGGTGGTGAAGTAAACCGAAAAAAGGGTTGCAATATTAAACCATTTATCGCTCTAATTTTAATGTCCCAAACAAAAGCATGTGGAAGGGATTTTGTATTAATTGAATAACGAAATTACCGAATAAGACGAATTGAAGAAAATGAATTACAGCTGAAGCATATTTTACGAAGAAATAGTAATTTTTTAAAATGGTCTTTTTTCTATTATATTATTTATTTTAAAAAAATGTTTGCTTTTAAAATAATTGAAATTGATAAATTCAAAAAAATTAAATGTCAAAATAAAATTAAATAAAATATTGAAAACATTTGATTTGAACTAAAAATTGTATTACTAAAAGTTTTCTTTTTTTTCAGAACTTTTTAATACTTTATAACGTAGATGAAAAAATGTTTATAATTTAACAACATATTAATAACTCTATGTCAATATATAAAATATATTTATGAAAAAATTCTTTTAAAATCATGCACGAAAACTTAAATAACAAATATTAGTCTAAAATCTAGATTTCAGGGTGCAGACGATTTTAAGACATTAACGAAAGAATGTTAACTTTTCAAGCAATATCTTAAATGATGCTTCTGTATTGATATTTCAAAGTGACGGCTAGGTTACATTTGTATTATATTTAAGTTACGGTAGGGTACTGTTAAGTCGCAGTTAGGTTACAGACAGATTATGGTTATGGTACAAAAGTTTACGGTTAGGAATTTGTCTACAGAGTCAACATTACGCATGCTTTGATTAAAAATATACACTTTTGTTAAATGGCTCTGAAATTATAATACTATATACCAATCTTTTATCATCGCGTATCGATTTCATTCACGGTATAGTCGGATTTAAGAGTGATATAATTAGTTTGAAATTCAAAATATTTCACTTGGGATTTCTATGTGAAAAAAATAATTAGTTACGTGATTTAACAGTGATTTTTACGGGTAAATATCAACACTTTAACACGAAACTAACGCAATCGTTGGATACATGTTCCCTCCCGTGTTTCTCATTGCTCATTTTAAGTATTTTTAGAGCTTAATATTAGTTGTTGTTTTTAAAACCGATTTTTCACAAAGTCAGCTGCGACGTATTTCAAACAATGCATTTCTGCATGCTTTCAGTTAATGATAAAATCATACAAATTTCAAGTTCGTTTAATATTGTTAATACGGACCCGGGCAACGCCGGGCGGGTCAGCTAGTTTTCTATAAAAGCAGTGGAGTGACGATGCAGCAAAAGGTTCAAATTTTTAATAGTGTATTTACACATATTTCGAGTTAAAGATAAAATCATAAAAATTTCAAGTTTGTTTAAGATTATTATTACAGACCCAGGCAACGCCGGGCAAGTCAGCTAGTAACCTAATAAAAAGAATCCATAGCGCAGCACCAGAATTACTTCTAACATTATATAACACCTGCCTACATCTAAACTATTTCCCTAAATCTTTTAAAATCGGCACAGTGGTTCTATTCCACAAGAAAGGCAAAGATCCAAAAGAACCGAAAAACTACAGACCGATATGCCTTTTGCCGGCTTTTAGCAAAATACTAGAAAGAATTATACATGGTAGGATAACACACCACCTCACAGTAAATAAATATTGGAGCGAGAAACAATATGTTTTAAACAAGGAATATCATGCGAACACGCACTAAACAACCTAATAAAAATTATAAAAAAGGACAAAGAAGAAGGCTACCAAACTTTGCTTATAGCCATGGATATAAAGGGAGCATTCGACAACATCAGATGGCCAATTATAGCCGAGAACCTAAAGCAATCACCGTGCCCTACATACCTGACAAACTGGATAAAAAGCTTTTTAAAAGACAGATTTATAACACTAGAAGAGAACGGAATAAAAATAACAAAACAAACATTCGGCGGCTGTCCACAAGGCAGTTGCCCCGGGCCCCTCCTATGGCTGCTAATAGCAGACACAGCACTGAAGAAAAACTGGGGGGATAACGTAAGAATCCAAGCATTCGCAGACGATTTTATTTTAATATTGAAAGCAAAAACGAAAGCAAAACTAGTCAAATTAGCAAAGAAAATAATTAAAGAATTTAACGAATGGATCACAACTAACAAACTAACACTTAACTGGGATAAAACAGAACTATTGTACCTAAACAGAACACACACAGGAAATCTCCCAACAGAGGACTCACACAAAATAGAGGGTATAAAATTTGAAAACAGGGAACTTGAAGGAAAAGAACAGATTAAATATCTAGGTATAATAATTCATAAAAATCTCAACTGGCTAACACACTGCCAAACGCAATCAGCAAAGGTTAGGAACACATTCAGTCTGATGAGCTGTATGATTTCCCAAGGGTGGGGTCTCAAATCAGACTTATTGAAAATTTGGTATAGAACAGTAGTCGAGAAAACACTGACTTATGCAGCCCCAATTTGGGGACATAACCTTAACATAAGAAGTAAGGAAGAATTAACGACTTGCCAAAGACACTTCCTGCTGGCAATAGTCAAGGCATATAGAACAGCCCCAACTGTGGCCCTCCAGGTTTTAGCAGGCCTGGTTCCAATTCACTTACAAGTCAAATACGTAGTGGCATACGGTACAATATCAAGGTTAAGGGAAACAGTAAACTTATACGGAACAACACTTAATCATACGGACTATGTTAAAAAAATAAACATATGGCACACGCACCCGGCAGAAACGATAGAACCGGCCATAGAACACAGCATTAATGATATCACAATTTACACAGATGGGTCAAAATTGGAATCAGGCGCTACGGGTTCGGCATTCGTAGCATACAAAAATGATAAGAAAATAAATACATGGTCAACACCACTAAGGAAATTTAATAGCGTTTTCCAAGCCGAATTACTAGCTATACTCAAGGCAGCAGAATGGGGGAACACAACAGGAGAAGAATACAGTATTCGCTCGGACTGCATGTCAGCTATTCAAGCACTTAGTAAACCTTTCAATGTTACAAAACTAATAGACACAATACATGAAACAATAAAAAAATCAGATAAAAAGTTCAAAATTAGCTGGGTAAAAGCACACGTAGGCATCCAAGGGAATGAGGAAGCCGACAAACTAGCAAAACAAGCAGCACAAAATCAGTCAAAGAATATACCATACAATTTAGAAAGACCAATATCTAACCTAAAAAGTACAATCAAAGAGCTTATAATAAAACAATGGCAGTTCGAGTGGGATTACGGGGATACAGGTAGGACAACATATGCATACTTCCCAAAAGTTAACACAAACAGACTATTGGGCTGCAAACTATTAAGTCAAATTTACACGGGTCATGGAGCATTCCCTGAATACCTACACAGATTTAAGCTTGTCAGCCTTACCCATATCCTTAACACTCATATTCCTAAGCACATATACATATTGTAAGGGAATAATATGGCATGACTTACTGGTTTTTATTTTATTTCAATACTATTCGATCTTTGTCTTATCTCCAATTCTTTTATTTTGTTTTCCTGGTTCCATAGCATATTCCACCGTTTAAATTGGTTACTTATTTGTTTACTTTCGATTTGATCATCTTACGTGTGCGTTCATGGTCGTTTTCTTCCGTTTGATCGCGATTTGCGATCTTCGCAAATCGCAACTTACGAGTAGCCGTATCTCCCTTTCGCAAAGCAGGAACGCTTTCGCTCAACTTCTGCAGACGCAAAGGGGCGTTGTCGTCTGGCGATATCTGGAATCGCGAGGGGTATTTAAATCAGTCAGTTTGTTTTGACGGCGGGTGGTTTGACGATGTTGTGGGCTAGTAAAGGCCGTTTGTTGTCATAAATACTAGTTATGGAAGGTTCAATTGCAGTTTATCTTAGATAGTGAAAGATAGTGTTTTTTTTTATGAAACAAACTTCTGTTAGTTAATAGCGGGAATGTGATGATGAATATGTTGCTGCCATGAACTGTGTTAACATCCAAGGTTTTTTATTTTCTTTGAACTATTCCTGGACTTTACTTGTTCGTCATCGTCCGTTTTGAGAATTGCTTTTTCCAGTGATGCAATGGTGAGTTGTTCGTTTTGCAAACCTGTACTGGTCTTTTAAACTTTACCTTACGTCATGCCGTTTAAATTAATTAAGTGCTTTTATCATGTTAAAGTATTACTCTAATTCTATGGATAATATAATTTCAGAAATTATTGTTTTTGATTGATTTTACCAGATATAATTTTCTCTTTGTTTATTATTTCATATATACATATATTTTTAATTTGAATATGTTTTTTTGAAAAATAAACGTTAGGTTATATTTTAATCAAATGCTTCTTTACTGACTTTATAACGCAATCACACATATTGCCAATATTTTTTCAGGTCACCATTTTTTTATTTTTTTTCAACCTCTGCTTAAATTTTATTTAATTTTAGAACGGTTCTGGCCTCAGAACCGATCACGGGTTATGGGCCAAAGCGACTACGCTTTTTAACCTGTTATGGTGGCCATAACCTTCGTTGGCAATATCTTAAATTAGTGGTAGCATGCGGCCATTAGACCTCCAAGCGATTTCTAGTGGGGGGGGGCGCAATAGCATTTGTATTTTAATTTATAATCATATCTAATTATTCTAGTATAAAATAGAAAGGTTTTTTTGGTAAATTTTTTTTTTTCGTACTATTTGACTGTTTTAGAGTACGTTTTTTTAAAAAAAAAAAAAAAAATTTTTTTTCCTTTCTGTTTAAATTTAATTAAGAGCATGGCAATGACCAACGTACAGGTTAGCATAAACAAATTGAACTCTCACAATTATGCAACCTGGGCAGCGGATGTCAAATACCTGCTGCTCGACAAGAATGCTTGGGGCATCGTAAATGGTACCGAAGAGGCTCCGAATACCAGTGATGCAGTAGCAACAAAAGACTATCAGGCACGGCTCAGGTCAGCACTATCCATAGTATACCTAAACGTCGAAAATGAGTTCCGGAGGATAATTGAAAACATCGATGACCCTCATGAAGCATGGACAAAGCTGAAGACCCACTTTCAACCTGACAACCGTGCACGTCACATGCAGTTGTTTGGCGAGATCCTGTCCTGCAGAATACAGCCTGACGAGCCAGTCGATATGTTTGCTGCACGCCTACAGAGACTTGCTGATCAGCTGGCTGCCATGAATGAGCCGATAAAGGAAATTTATCTGACATTCCAGTTGTTGAGATGGCTCCCTAAAAAGTTTGACAATCTCGTCCAGGGAATCTTGCGATGGCCCGAACAGCAGTTCAAATTTAAAGATGTCCTGACCGAGCTGGTGGCCGAGGAATCCTGCATCAAATTACGTGAAGAAGACAGAGGTGACCTGGTCCAATCCCATTTTTCTCGAGCTCGCACACCCAAGAGGTCCGTATATAAGCCTAAGTTCAAGGGAAGGTGCCACAGGTGTGGCCAAGCCGGCCATGTGCTTCGACAGTGTAAATTGCCTCAACAATCTTCCAATCCCGAATCCTGCCTCCATACCACTTCCAGAGACTCCTCAAACTCCTCGTTCCAGAACTCCTCGGTGTCCAGAGGTTCATCAGTGTCCAGTCCAGTTCGAGTCCAACCCTGTAATTCCAGACCTAGCAGAGATGTGCCTCGCAATAGAGCTAGAAACCAACGTCAACGTAAGCCAACAAGCCAGGTAAACTACCTCATTCAATCTAATCTTAGTAATATTAAATGTGGTGGAGACGCCTGGGTCTTTGACACAGGTGCCTCCCACCACTTTTGCAAAGATAAAAACCTGTATGTAAAATTTAAACCTTTGCAAAATGAGGAGTTGGCTGTTGCCGTTGACGGAGCAACTTTTCCTATTGAAGGAACTGGTCTAGTGGACTTAAAAATAAATGGGGAAATGGTTCGCTTCGGCGATGTTATGTATTGCCGAAGTTTAAGGCACAATTTGATATCTGGCCCTAGGCTTGATAAAACTGGTGCCAAGTTCAGAGGAGGTGAGGGCAGGGTTAGAGCATATCGTGACAGTGGTACCCTATTTCGTGCTTTTCTTAAAGATGGCATTTACTGCCTGTACCCAGATCCTAGCCCTAAAAATAAAACTAAAACTCAAAATAGTCAAAGTCCTAAAAAGGTGCGTTTTCAAGCCTCTACTGTCCAGAAGGACGACTTTAAGTTATGGCATAGACGTTTCGGACACATTAGCTCCACTTTAATCGAACATACTGTTAAATGTAATGGTGTAAGGGGCTTACCACCTATTAAAAGTAAAGACTTTGAATGTGAGACATGTAAAATTAACAAACACAGGCGAACTTCCTTCCGTCCCATAAATCAAATAAGATCAAAACGACCCCTTGAATTACTTCATACTGACTTGTGGGGACCGACACAAATAACAGGTAGAAACGGTGAGAAGTACTTTTTAACCATAACTGACGACTTCTCACGTAAAGTATCAGTCTACCCCTTATGTAATAAATCACAAGTATTCAAGGTGTTCACTAATCACGTAAAAAGAGCTGAAAGATTTTTAGGCACTAAGGTAAAAGAAGTCCGTAGCGACAATGGGCGGGAGTTTGACAATGAAGCATTTAAAAGATACTTTGAGGAAAACGGGATACACCATGAGTTTACCAACGTGTATTCTCCGGAACAAAATGGGGTCTCGGAACGTTTAAATCAAACTATAATGGACGGGGCACGCTCAATTCTTAATGAAAGCAAACTCAGTTTAAAATTCTGGCCAGAAGCAGTTCTATACATCGCGTACACACTAAACAGGGTATGTCACAAAATGCAGAAAAAGACACCCTTTGAGTATTACTGTGGCAACAAACCCTCAATAAGACATTTACGCCCTTTTGGTACCGTGGCATACGTAGGAGTACCTAGGCAGTTAAGAAATTCAAAATTTGATCCTAAGGCCAAAAAAGGGGTTTTAGTGGGTTACGCAATGTCAACTAAAGGCTACAGAGTATGGATTCCCGACACAAACAAAATAATAGAAACTATAAATGTTAGATTTGGGGATGAATCCGTACCAAGAAATGTTCACAGGCATAGCGAGCAAGGCCCAAGTTATTCAATAGGCACAAACCCTTTTACAACTTCAGAGCAGCACAACGGAAGCGACCTGGGACCTACATATATTTTAAGTTCAGAACAATCAGAAATTGACCCTTTGACTGACCTTCAACCTGACAGATTTCCTTTAGAAAGATCACCATCTCCAACACCTAAGCCAGGCACCTCAAAAGCTGTTGAACCCGCCTCCGTTCACTCATCTGACGATGAAAGTGACGAGGAGGGCGAGGAATTCCAGAGAACATTGAGGGATGCTGTATGGTTCCGTAAGGCCGTAACTAGGCCTGATAAGTCGAGAACCGACATCTATTACTATGAGATGGGTGAAACGCAACGTTTAAGATCACTCAGAGAAGTGCGGGAATACTGTCAGTCTAATGGTATAAAATTTGATCCAACCATGTTCAGTTTCAAGGGGGATAATAAATACCAGGGTATTGTAAAATCTACTTCCAGTGCTAGTTCAAGTCCTAGTTACACACCTCCACACACATCCTTATCAGAAACACGTAAAAACAATATATGACTAGAAGACTCCATACCAAACACATATAAGCAAGCCTTAAAATCCCCTCAGTGGGAACTCTGGAGACAGGCAATGCAGGAGGAAATAGACGTAATAAATAAAAGACATATATGGGAATTAACATCACTACCACCCAACACTGAACCTCTAGGCTGCAGATGGGTCTTCACCATCAAACGAGACGATAAAGGGCAGGTGGCAAGATACAAAGCAAGACTAGTAGCCCAAGGCTACAAACAGGTCAGGGGTGAAACCTATGACGAGACGTTTTCACCAGTCGTAAATTTTAGTTTAATCCGCTTTTTCTTTGCCGCCCTTGTCTCATGTCTCAGATGGATTCACACGCAATGCGATGTGAAAGGAGCCTATCTGTATGCCCCTCTCTCAGAGAACATCTACATGAAACAGCCTCCTGGATTCGAAATAAAAGGGAAAGAAAATTTGGTCTGTAAACTCCAGAGGGCACTTTATGGCCTCCATCAGAGTGGCCGGGTGTGGTTTTATGAATTACATAAAGTTTTAATTTCTCTTGGTTTTAACAAACTGGATTGGTGTAATTGCATCTACACATTTTCTAATTACGCTGTTTTATTGTTATATGTTGATGACTTTGTTGTTTTAAGTAAGCATCAGAAACACATAAATGAGATTTTAAAATTACTAGCTGAACATTTTGACATCAAAATCCTGGGGAAAACACGTAAACTCCTTGGGGTTGAGTTTGAGGAGGATGGGGAAGGTGTAGTGTCAATCCATCAAATGCAATATATTGATGATATCTGCACACGTTTTAAGGAATATAACTTTCCCATCACATCACTTCCCATAAGTAAAGGAGTAGTGTACTCCAAAGCACAGTGCCCTCAAACAGATACTGAAACCCAGAAGATGTCAAAATATCCGTACCGAAGTGTTTTGGGTTGCTTATCTTTTCTTACAAGCAGGACTCGCCCCGACATATCCTATGCAGTAAATATCTTCAGTCAATTCCAGAGTAATCCGGGCATAATCCACTGGAATGGTCTTTTAAAATTACTGGGATATGTACAAAGCACCAAACACTACAAATTGAAGCTACATTGTCATAACATAAATCTAATTACATATACTGATGCCGATTTCGCCGCCAATCGTGATGACAGGACGTCAATGGGGGGACAACTTTTAATGTTAGACAAATCTCCTATCATGTGGAGAGCTTTTAAACAAAAATCTGTCTGCTTGTCTACCATGGAATCAGAGTTTGTGGCTTTAACAGAAGCAACTAAAGAGCTTCTATGGTTCAGTAGAATCATAACTGAATGTTATGAGAAACACATTTTTACAGGTCCACAAACTAAGCCAACCTTGTTAGTAGACAATATGGCCTCCATTGATTTCCTTAAGTCTCCCATAGAAAACTACAGAACAAAACACATTGACGTTAAATTATTTTTTGTCAGAGACCTTTTAAACCAAGAGATATTTAATGTAAAACACGTAACTAGTAAAGCTAATCTCTCAGACATCTTTACAAAACCCCTAACGAAGTTTGATCTTAAAAGATTCATTGAAGTGATCTTTAGTTATAAGTAATTTATATTGTTTTAAATATGTTTTATTTAAATGTAAAAAAGTAAAATGTATAAAGATGTTAGAGGTATAAGGTGAAAAAAAAAACTCCCCCTCCTCTGGGCTTGGGTCAAGCATTAAGATGCTTGTTTAGTTTTTTTTTAAGTTAAACCTTGAAGTTTAACACATTTCATTTTTTTTCAATCTGAAATTTTTGTATATTTCAGTATTTTCTCTTTATAATGTTTGAATATGTGATTATACACTTGTTTTTCTTGTTATCTCATAGTTTTGTCTCATATGCATATGTTCTATTTTTCATACATAAGCTTTTCAATACCCTCATTTCCAACATCGCGGACAATTTAACTCCCGCTGGAATGTGATCAGACCTCAGGATGGTTCATCCTCCGGGACCCGAGCAGCCCCAGGAAGCGTCTCGCAGGGGTGCCATTGTAAATAGCCAGAGTGGTCTGCAGGGGGTAGTGGCCTTCTTGAGTGTTCTGATCACAGGAAGGCCTGTCGCGGGCATCGTTTTTTTTAATTTGTAAGTCCCTATTTTTGATAAATGGAAATGTCACATAGGTCCCGTTCGTGGTGTTGAAAATTGAGCTGTATTTTTTTTTTGCATATATAAATATGAAAAGGGTTATTTTACTTTTAAGAAATTGCATAACAAGTGTCCTTCACATTTTAAATTTTTCTTAAAACATTTGCAAATGTGTATTATTTCAAAAGTTTAAGCATGCATGTTGTTGTTGTTATTTTTTGTTTTTATGTGAGCGCTCACCGTCCTTATCATTATCATATTTTTCAGTCATTATCATGATCATGATCATTAGTGTTATTATCATTAAATGTGTCTATTTTTGCATATCATGAATTTCTCATACCTTATCAAAGTGTTTTTGCATTGTAATTCATGTTTTTGCTATTCCTCATATTCGTAATGTTTATGAATCTGTTGTATAATAATCATCTACTCTAGTGTCATTATGCAAATGTATGTAAATATTAATCTTGTATTGTCAAGGCAAGGATCAAGAATCGACATACTAAAGAATGTTATGGTATGTAACGGTAATCGTAGTCACTTGTATGTGACGAGGTAACACGGTAACAAATTTTTCATGAACTTTTCCTTGAAATGTTTGTGTACCTAAATAGACTTTCAAATTTTTAAGTTACTATGGTAACTAGAGACTTTTGTGCTATGAAAAAAATTGTTAATCTTGTTGTGGTATAGCTATCAAATTGTTATTCATATTGTGTGGTTATTAACATTGTTAAAAAATTGTTCATTTTTCAAATTAACCTTGTTATATGATGTTGTGAATTTGTTGCATTTATGCACGTTAATGTTGAGTTGTTCTTCACTAGTAACTGTCAAAGTGTGATAGTAGATATACTGATATCTTATGTTGTTCAATATGAACTTTGATGTTATTTATATTATTTGGTAATACTTGGTAATTACTTAGTTTTTAGTATGAGTGTTAAGGGGGGGGGGGGGCGATTGTCAGCCTTACCCATATCCTTAACACTCATATTCCTAAGCACATATACATATTGTAAGGGAATAATATGGCATGACTTACTGGTTTTTATTTTATTTCAATACTATTCGATCTTTGTCTTATCTCCAATTCTTTTATTTTGTTTTCCTGGTTCCATAGCATATTCCACCGTTTAAATTGGTTACTTATTTGTTTACTTTCGATTTGATCATCTTACGTGTGCGTTCATGGTCGTTTTCTTCCGTTTGATCGCGATTTGCGATCTTCGCAAATCGCAACTTACGAGTAGCCGTATCTCCCTTTCGCAAAGCAGGATTGCTTTCGCTCAACTTCTGCAGACGCAAAGGGGCGTTGTCGTCTGGCGATATCTGGAATCGCGAGGGGTATTTAAATCAGTCAGTTTGTTTTGACGGCGGGTGGTTTGACGATGTTGTGGGCTAGTAAAGGCCGTTTGTTGTCATAAATACTAGTTATGGAAGGTTCAATTGCAGTTTATCTTAGATAGTGAAAGATAGTGTTTTTTTTTATGAAACAAACTTCTGTTAGTTAATAGCGGGAATGTGATGATGAATATGTTGCTGCCATGAACTGTGTTAACATCCAAGGTTTTTTATTTTCTTTGAACTATTCCTGGACTTTACTTGTTCGTCATCGTCCGTTTTGAGAATTGCTTTTTCCAGTGATGCCATGGTGAGTTGTTCGTTTTGCAAACCTGTACTGGTCTTTTAAACTTTACCTTACGTCATGCCGTTTAAATTAATTAAGTGCTTTTATCATGTTAAAGTATTACTCTAATTCTATGGATAATATAATTTCAGAAATTATTGTTTTTGATTGATTTTACCAGATATAATTTTCTCTTTGTTTATTATTTCATATATACATATATTTTTAATTTGAATATGTTTTTTTGAAAAATAAACGTTAGGTTATATTTTAATCAAATGCTTCTTTACTGACTTTATAACGCAATCACACATATTGCCAATATTTTTTCAGGTCACCATTTTTTTATTTTTTTTCAACCTCTGCTTAAATTTTATTTAATTTTAGAACGGTTCTGGCCTCAGAACCGATCAAAGCTCAAAAACACACCAAACTGCGCATGTGGGGAAATTGGAATTCCAAAACACTATCTTACATCCTGCCGCTAACACAGCAACACCAATTAGTCCAAATAATAACAAACAACGAGCAACTCTGGCACAACCAACTAGCAAACAACAAACACGTAAAGAACAAGGGTAAATCAGTAGCCAGATGGCTAATTGAAAACATAGACACAATATCACAGTAGGAAACATGCACACACTCCAAGCGGGACCTCCACCCCTACCCCCCCCAAAAAAAAATCTGTCTGTTCCATACTATATTCACTTCGGTAACCCAGCAGAAGTATAGTATTATATGTTAATTGTTGTATGTTAAATGTTATGTGTTATATGTTGTATGTTTAAAAAAAAAAAAAAGAGGCTTAGGATTTATTTTTATCGCCAAATAAAAAAATTTAAAACTGTCTGTATATGTCTTATGTCCTTTAGCAGTGTGCGGTAGTCGCACAACATCAGCTGTAACCATGGCCCGCAACAGGAGTCCCGCAACATATGAATTGCAATCATAAAGAATGTCAATAACGGTTCAGCAAGTTGCGCATTATGACATAGTAAGAAGCTTCAACCACCTCTGACACTGCTTGTCCGTCCACTGTGATGTGTTATTTAAAAATAAAAAATATATATATATATATATAAAAGGCTTATAAATTCTTTAACACCATTTTTAAAAAAAAGTAAAAAAAAACTGTTTTTGTTTTAAGTCTAATTAATATAATGTCTTTTTTTTAGCTATTATTTCTCCTTTTTTTTAAAAAATATTATATTAGGGTTTAATTACTTTATACTTTCTCTTTGACAACCGCCTCTCTTTATATAATGCGTTTTTTGTACGAGCTACCAGACCCGCTCCATTGGGAAAGCCCACGGAGCCAGTAATTTTTTTTTAAATTTTTAATTTATTTTAACCGGTGGGGTATGGTAGAATGGTGGAGTCTCTTCTCCTTAGCAACATTAAGTTTGCCCATCAGTTCGGCCCAAACTAATGACGGTGCAACTTGTCTATTTACAGAATCCCTTCTTTTGTTTTTCCTCCCCCCTCCCCACTAAATTATCTATCTTTATTATTAATTTAACAAGTATGCATCAACTATTAGGTATCAAAAACTCCAGTCTATCCCCAATAGTTTGGGCAACGGTGTCCAAGTTGGCAGGACATATTACTCATAGCTTTTGGTTGCAGGACTCAGGCTATCTGCCGGCTAAAATTCCGTCATGTACGCTAATGGCGCCTGGTGCATGTAAAATCCGTCGTGAGTGCAAAGTCCTCCAAGTTACCTGTGAATTATACCTCTGGAGGTGCCTTGCCAGGTGAAGGTCTCGTCATCTGATCAAGGTTCTAAATTATGAGACCAACTTGAGTAGCCATTTGCAGTACAACAACAGGATGTAATAATAAGCAACCGAAAAAACAAAGTATGTACAAATAAAAAATAAGTTTTGCAGATAAGAGGACGTGTGCAGCGAAGATAACAGGTTAATTGCCGCTCGCGGCGATTAGGCGGTCATTCGCCCCGATACCAGGTATCTAACCCATTAAGCTGAGGTAACTCGGCAGGTAGGGGCCTGGTCATCGGTTAGAAAGAAAGAAAGGAACCAACTTGAGAAAACTCACTATGGCTGTTTTATGGGAAATTGAGTGTTCGGAAGTTGGTACTCCTAATAGCTGCAATTCCAATCAACTGCATTCTCTTTGTAGAATCCAACCAGAAGTCAGAATCACAGAATACAGGGCTCGTTGCAAGAATCTTCTTCATTTCTTTTAGAAGAAAGAACATAGTCTTGCTTGTACATATGTTAATGGTTTGATGCATTCAATGAACATAACTCATGATCCACGGCAGTGGAGGTAATTTATACTCTTCCAAACTTAGTTTGAAAGCAGTTTTACTACACAAAGGCAACATTATTCCTTCTATTCCCACTGGACATTCCGTTCACATGCAGGAAACTTACGGGAATGTGAAATTATTTCTCGAGTCAATCAAATACGAGGATCATAAATGGCAAGTTTTTGGTAACTTGAAAGTAATTGCTATACTCCTGGGAATGCAATCAGGCCAAATACTGCTGTTTTTGTGCTTGTGGGACAGTCGAGATAGAAACTCTCACTATATAAAAGACAAATGGCCTGCAAGAAATCTAAATCCCGAGGAGAGAAATGTCGAAAATGAGCTTCTAGTTAATCCAAAAAACATTTTGCTTCCGCCCTCGCACAATAAGCTGGGATTAATGAACTTCGTGAATGCCATGAACAAGGGTGGAGAGGCTCTCCAGTAACTTAGAACGAAATTTCCAGAACTAGGTGAATCAAAGGTTAAAGAGGGAATCTTTGTGGGCCCTGAAATACGCACAATAATGAAGGACCCTGCTTTTGATAAAGTTTTGGAAGAAAAAGAGAAAGCAGCCTGGGAAGCCTTCAAAATTGTGGTACGAGGAATTCTAGGAAACAGAAAAGCCGAGAACTACCAACAGTTGGTGAAAGAACTCCAACAAAGTACCATGGTCATGAATGCAAAATCTCTCTAAAACTTCATTTCCTCCACTCCCATTTTGATTTTTTCCCTAAATCCCCTTTGATTTATCCCCTGTAAGCGGTAAACACGATGAAAGGTTTCGCATAGATATCTCTGTAATGGAATGCAGATATCAGGTTCGTTGGGATGAGTCAATGCTTGCCGACTACTGCTGGACTGTTACAAGAGATGCTCGTCATTGATGTAAAAGAGGCAATTCAAAAGGAAATGTTTGCAGCATTAGACTAAAAACAACCATTGCTTTCTGAAAAATGGACATCGTTTAATGAAACATGCCTATTGCATTGTATTTATTACATAGGAATTTTTTTTTCTTCTTCAGTTTGCTTTTAAATAAATGTGTGGTATGTTGTGTGTCTTTCTCAAGTGGGCAGCATAGTATCTTGAAAACAAGAACTAATAAAAAATTTTCATTAGCATATTCGTCTTTTTCAACCCAAAATTAGTCAGAATTGACTATCTAGAACCAGGAAACTGACACAAATAATTTTTTTGTTGGCTAGTGTAGTTGAAAGGGTAATTCCCGAATTTTGTGAAAGAACAGTTCAATTTTATTAGCAGTTTAGTACGTTCACTTCTCAGATTTAATTTTTAAAGATATTGAATGGAATTTTTTTTAGTGAACCAACATAGTATGGAGAAAAATTTTAAAACTCTAGAGGCGGCTGTTGATTATCTAATGACTCTGAGAGATTCCGATGTTTCGGATTTTTCAGACGAAGAACTTGAAATTTGTCAGCTTCCTCCTGATGAAAGTGATCTCATCTCAGAAGAAGAGGATATTGATGACAGTATCCTTAATCCTGTTGTGCCCTCAGATGTTTGTGGTCACCTTAGTATTTTTACTAATAAAGTGCCAATAAACCAAAATAGTTGCGAAAATCAAGTTTCAGGATCTGCCACCAATGAACAAAAAAATAAACGAAAGAAACTTTGTAGTTCTGATAAGGTGAAAAAAGTGAAGTCATTTACACCAAAATGGAAAAAAAGTTCTGTGTTTAGTAAGCCCATCAAGAGTGAACCAACAATAAAAATTGCTGATAAATTTCCAGAACTAATAGAAGCAGAATCTATTGACATTTTTTTCAAATTCATTTCCCAGGAATATATAAGTTTTCTGGCAGAAATGACATCAACTTATTCCGCTCAAAAGGGGACTAACATACAAACTGACTGGAAAGGTATTGCTCAGTTTTTTGGGTTACTGTTACTGAGTGGATATCATCAGGTATCCACTGAAAATGATTACTGGAGTACTTCAGAAGATATAACTGTCCCTATTACCTCTACTGTCATGTCAAGAAAAAAAATAAAAAAAATTAAAAGAAATTTTCATTTGATGGATAACACTTCATTGCAACCTGGTGATAAGTTGGGAAAAATCAAACCAATCTATGATGAACTAAATAAAAAATGTAATCAGTTTGGATTATTTCACAACCAGCTTAGCATTGATGAATCAATGGTTCCGTATTATGGACACCATTCCTCTAAAATGTTTATTCGAGGAAAACAAATTTGTTTCGGATTCAAAATCTGGATGATTTGCGCTAATAATGGTTATCCATATAAAATGGAGATTTATGCAGGAAAACAGCCAAATGAACAGCCAATAGCCCCTCTTGGTACTAGGGTTGTAAATAATCTTCTGACAGTTGTTGCAAACCCTCTTCAAGTAGAAATATTTTTTTATAACTTTTTTACTACTTATGATTTGATGAAGGATCTTGCAAGTAGAAATATAAAAGCTATTGGAACTATCCGAGATCATCGAATTAAAAATTGTCCATTGACACCCTCAAAGCAGATGAAAAAACTAGAAAGAGGTTCATTTGATTACCAATGTGATGGATCGGTATTTTTATGCCGCTGGAATGACAATTCTGTAGTTACAGTTTCTTCAAATTATTGCACTCATCTCCCAATGCAATCGACTAAAAGATATTCACATAAAGATAACAAGAAAGTGAACATACAACAACCAAATTTAATACATAAATATAATACTCGAATGGGAGGAGTTGACCTGTTAGATAGAATGTTAGGCAGCTACCGTCCAACACTTCGCAATAAGAAATGGTGGTGGAATTTATTTCTTAATGCATTAAATATCGCTGTTGTCTCTGGTTGGCTTTTATATTCCACAATTCATGGAAAAAATACCAAGCTGACTCATCTGGACTTTCGCCGAGAGGTTACAATCGCTCTTCTAAGAATTGCACCAAGAAAGGATGGGCCTCAACCTGGGCCCAAAGTTCACCACCATATATCGCAGAGAAAGTGTGATGGCCATTTCCTTGTAGAAACAACACAAGGTAGATGTGCAATGTGCAAAGTAAATGCAAGATTGACTTGCAACTGATTGAGTGCAAGAAAAAATTGCATTTAAAATGCTTTCCACTGTATCATGGAATAACGGTATTAAACTTAAATTTTTTATATTTTAATTAAGTAAAAGAAATTGTTTTAATTTAAATTTATAAATTTCCAACTTTATTCATATGTACACTTAAATTTAAAAAATAAATGTTTAATTCATTCTTATTACTTTGCTTATAATCTAATCTATTCATAACTGTATTCCACTTTCAAATCCAGTGTAAAAGTATAGTCAGAAGTGGCCAATGTTCCCAATTGGGAACATTCTGGAAATTATATATAAAAAAAAAATTTCACCATATTAATGGCTAATATCCCTTAACTAAAGCATTAGAAGGTATGATGTGCAAAAAAATAATTTAAAATATACCTGGATCTGAATTTGGCCTGTAAAAGGTTAATGAAAAATGAAGTATTATTGTGTTTGTTTTGAATAAATAATCTTTTAATTCCATTTTGCTTCAAGAAATATTTTTGGTTTCAACTGTCTCTTTTTTTACATAGCAAAACATTATCAATGAAATGCTTATCAGATTTTTCACGATGTCCGAGTTGCCGCGCTAAATAAACAAACATGTCACGATAATGGGGCTTTTTTTACGCAGTGAGTCAAACAGTGGGCTTTTTTATGGGTATTTATAATATTCTTAAAACTTAATATATTTTAATAAAAATTTGGTATTCAGTCTAACTTATTATTATTGCTAGTTGCTGAAAATTTGAACAAAATCGGTTAATTAATAACAAAAACTTTTTTTTTGTTTTTTATAGTCAGAAAAGAAGAGTTTGGCTTTAGTTTTGTTTTCAGTTCATTATTTCTCTTTGCTTAACATTTTTTTTTCTTTTAATCAAAAACGCAAAACTTTCTGACTTATGCATGGAATCTGTCAGCCATACCCATTTCCTAAAAACTTCATAAATTTATATACATATTGTAATAGAGTAATATAGCATGACTTACATGTTTTATTTTATTCCAATCTTTTTCTTATTTGCCGGCTTTTCCGATCCCTTTATTTTGTTTTTCATCAAAGTTCCAGTCACATTCAGTTACTTATTCATTTACTTTCGATTCGATTGTTCGACCGATTACGAACATCCACGAGTGCATTCACGGTCGTTTTTCCTCTTCGTCTGATCGCGATTTGCAATCATCGCAAATCGCAACTTGTGAGTAGTCATATCTCGTATTCGCAAGACAGGATCGCCTTCACTCAACTCCGGTGGACGCAAAGGGGCGTTGCACTCTTCAGATCTCTAGCGGATGTATTTAAAGAGCTGGTGTTTGTTTTGACGGCGGTGGTTTGAAGATGTTTGATCTGGAAGACGTACTTTGTTTTAGTTATGAAAGATTATTCTATTTTAAGTAATGAATCTTGCTAGTTGTTTAGTTATAAAAGATGGTTTTAGTTTGAGTAATGAATCTTGCTAGTTGATTATGGAAATGTTCGCTTAATATTTTATTTTGATGGATCATCGTGATAACATGGAACTTTTATTTTCTTTTGAAATTTTTGGACAGTGTTCATTTCTTCATCATTTGAATTAGGAGGTCGGCCTTTTCCCAGTAATGTCACTGTGAGTAATTTTTCTTTTGCTACCTGTACTGGCCATTATTTATTCTGTTACGTCATGCTAATTAATTAATTAAATGTATTATTGTGTTAACGAATGACTTTAATTTTAAAGGTAATATAATATATGAAATTACGTTTTTTGGTTAATTTCACCAGATATAATTTATTATTGTTTATCATTTGTACATATACATATATTTTTATTTTAAATATGCTTTCATTTTTTCAAATAAACGTTAGACTTGCTTAAACTAATTAAATGTTTCTTTACTGACTTTTAAATATGACACTACCACATATTGCCAACATTTATTTCAGGGTCACCAAACTTTCACCTCTGCTTCAATTTCAGACCATTTTAGAACGGTTCCGGCTATAGAGCCGATCACGGGTTATGGGCCAAAGCTACTACGCTTTTTAGCCTGTTATGGTGGCCGTAAGCTTCGTTGCCAATATTGTAAACTGGTGGTAGAATGCGGCCATTAGACCTCCAAGTGTTTTCTAGTGGGTTAGGGGGGGGGGGGGCGCAATAGTATTTTTTATGATAAAACACAATTTTTCTTCTGGCATGAGATAGAAAGGTTTTTTTTTATGGATAATTAGCAAAAATTTTTTTTGTATTATCTTATTGCTAAAAAGTACGGTTTTTTTTTTAAAATCTTTTTTTTTCCCTTTCTCTTATTTAAACTGATAAATTAAAATTAAAAGCATGGCAATGACCAATGTGCAGGTTAGCATAAGTAAACTAAATGCTCACAACTATGGAAACTGGGCAGCGGATGTTAAATACCTGCTGCTAGACTAAAATGCCTGGGGCATTGTGAGCGGAACTGAAAAGCCTCCTGAAATGAGCGACGCTGTGGCCACTAAAGAATACCAGGCATGTTTGAGATCAGCACTGTCCATAGTTTATTTAAACGTAGAAAATGAGTTTAGAAGAATTATTGAAAACATCGACGACCCACATGAAGTATGGACAAAATTGAAAAGACACTTTCAGCCTGATAGCCGGGCTCGCCATATGCAACTTTTTGGTGAGGTCCTATCCTGTAGAATACAACCAGATGAGCTGGTGGATATGTTTGCCGCCCGTCTACAAAGACTAGCTGACCAACTTGCTGCCATGAACGAGCCGATAAAAGAGATATACCTGACGTTCCAATTGCTTCGATGGCTACCAAAGAAATTCGACAATCTCGTCCAAGGAATTTTGCGTTGACCAGATCAACAATTCAAATCTAAAGATGTCCTGACCGAAATGATTGCTGAAGAATCCTGCATCAAACTACGAGAGGAGGACAGAGGTAATTTGGTCCAGTCCCACTTTTCCCGAGCTCGGATACCCAAGAGATCTGCCTATAAGCCAAAGTTCAAAGGACGATGCCATAGATGTGGACATGCTGGCCATATGCTACGACAGTGTAAGATGCCTCAAGCCCCGAATCTTGCCTCCATACTACTTCAAGAGATTCCTGACTCCTCATTCCAAAACTCCTCAGTATCCAGAGGTTCATCGATGTCCAGTCCAGTTCAAGTCCAGTCCAGTAATCCTAGATCCAGCAGAGATGTGTCTCGCAATAGAACCGAAAACCGACGTCAACGTAAGCCAACAAGCCAGGTAAATTACCTCATACAATCTAATCTTACAAGGAAGGTCTCCATTGGGGGCATACTCAGAATTTTTTGAAAAAAATACGAATTAAACTACTCACGTAGGTAATAAAGGATCAGTGAAAATTAGCGGTGGAATTACATTATTAGATATGTAAAAAAAATAAAATAGTTTGGAACAATTGGCGTGAAAAGCTGAAAGCGACGCGGGATTTGGCGAGCAGTGCATTTCCTCGCCAAAAGCAGATGATTTTAACGAATCTGAAAATTGATTTTAATTGACTTCACTGTTAAAAATCTGCAGCATTTACTGAAACGTCACTCCACTACTTTTATAGAATATCTCTCTTCTGACCAATGAGAATGCTCCATAGTACGGTGAATTGACCGTTTTCTATAAAAGCGGTGGAGTGACGCTGCAGAAAATGGTACAGACTTTTAGCGGTGTTGTAGCTTGTGCAACACTGTTAAAAATCTGCTGCATTTTGCTACAACGCACTCCACCGCTTATATATAATATCTCTATTCCAACCAATGAGAAAGCTCCATTTCACGGCCAAGTAACCATTTTCTATACAAGATAGGGAGTGCGTTGCAACAAAATGCAGCAGATTTTTAACAGTGTATTTTTCAATTTAGAACAATTTTAATCAATTAAAATTGTGTTTTAAATGATAAAATATATAAATTTCATTTTGTTATAAGTACATATAAACATATATGACAAAATTACACTTTAAATAAAGTAAAAATGCAAAGCTAAAATTACTTAAACTAAACTTATTTAAATAAATTGAACATAGAAAGTTTTTTCTTTAAAAAGTATTTGAAGCGTAAAAGCGTATTTTTCAAAACTTCATTTTTTCGCCAACCGGAGATAAATCGCCAAATAAACGAAATTTTTATTATTTTTTTATGGACGTTATAAGGATGTTCCGCCGAATTTTTTTATAAACATATATAACTATATGAGAAGAACATTCTGTATTTTTTCAGATTTTTCTGAGTATGCCCATATGGAGACCTTCCTTGTTAGTAATATTAAGTATGGTGGAGATGCCTAGGTCTTTGACACAGGTGCCTCGCACCACTTTTGCAAAGATAAAAATCTGTATATTAAGTTTAAACCTTTGTACAATGAGGAATTGGCTGTTGCTGTTGATGGTGCGACTTTTCCTATTGAAGGAACCGGACTAGTTGACTTAAAAATAAATGGGGAGATGGTTCGCTTCGGCGATGTTATGTACTGCCCAAGTTTAAGGCACAATTTAATATCAGGCCCTAGGCTTGATAAAACCAGTGCCAAGTTCAAAGGAGGTGAGGATAGGGTTAAAGCATATCGTGACAGTGGTACATTATTTCGTGCTTTTCTTAAAGATGGCATTTACTGCCTGTACCCAGATCCTAACCCTAAAACTAGAAATAAAGACCCTAAAACTAAAAATAACCAAAATCCTAAAAAGGTGCATTTTCTAGCCTCTACTGTCCAGAAGTACGATTTTAAATTATGGCATAGACGTCTTGGGCACATTAGTTCCACCTTAATTGAACATACTGTAAAATGTAATGGCGTAAGGGGCTTAAAACCTATTAAAAGTAAAGACTTTGAATGTGAAACATGTAAAATCAACTAACACAGGCGAACTTCCTTCTGTCCTATAAATCAAATACGATCAAAACAACCCCTTGAATTACTACATACTGACTTGTGAGGACTGACACAAATAACAAGTAGAAACGGCGAGAAGTACTTTTTAACTATAACTGACGACTTCTCACGAAAAAAGTATCAGTCTACCCCTTATGTAACAAAACACAGGTATTCAAGGTTTTCACCAATCATGTAAAAAGGGCTGAAAGATTTTTAGGCACTCAAGTAAAAGAGGTCCGTAGCCACAATGGGCGGGAGTTTGACAATGAAGCTTTTACAAAATACTTCGAAAAAAACGGAATACACCATGAATTTACCAACGTATATTCACTAGAACAAAATAGGGCCTCGGAACGTTTAAATTAGACTATAACGGATGGGGCCTGCTCAATACTTAAATGAAAGCAAACTCAGTCTAAAGTTCTGGCTGGAAGCAGTCTTATACATCGCATACACACTAAACAGAATATGTCATAAATCACAGAAAAAGACACCCTTCGAGTATTACTGTGGGAACAAACCTTCAATACGACATCTACGCCCTTTTGGTACTGTGGCATACGTGGGGGTGCCCAAACAGTTAAGAAATTCAAAGTTTGATCCTAAAGCCAAAAAGGGGGTTTTAGTGGGATACGCAATGTCAACCAAAGGCTACAGGGTATGGATCCCTGATACAAATAAAATAATAGAAACCATAAATGTTAGATTTGGGGATGAATCTGTACCAAGAAATGTTCACAAACATAGCGAGCAAGGCCCAAGTTATTCCATAGGCACAAATCCTTTTACTACTTCAGAGCAGCACAACGGAAGCGACCTGGGACCCTCATACATTTTAAGTTCAGAACAACCAGAGATTGACCCTTTGACCGACCTTCAACCTGATAGATTCCCTTCAGAGAAACCACCCTCTCCATCTACTAAGCCAGGCACCTCAGAATCTGTTGAACCCGCCTCCGTTTACTCATCTGAGGATGAAAGTGACGAGGGTGGCGAGGAATTCACAAGAACGCTGAGGGATGCTGTTTGGTTCCATAATGCTATAACTAGGCCTGATAAATCGAGAACCGACATTTACTATTATGAGATGGGTGAGACACAGCGTTTAAGATCACTTAGAGAAGTGCGGGAATACTGTCAGTCTAATGGTATCAAATTTGATCCAACTATGTTCAGCTTCAAAGGGGAAAATAAATATCAGGGTATTGTAAAATCTGCTTCCAGTGCTGGTTCAAGTCCTAGTTACACACCTCCACATACATCTTTATCAGAAACACGTAAAACCAATATATGACTAGAAGACTCCATCCCAAATACATATAAACAAGCCTTAAAATCCCCTCAATGGGAACTCTGGAGACAGGCAATGCAGGAGGAAATGGGTGTAAGACAAGTATGGGTACTAACATCTCTACCACCCAACACTGAACCTCCAAGGCTGCAAATGGGTCTTCACCATCAAACAAGACGATAAAGGGCATGTGGCAAGATACAAAGCGAGACTAGTAGCCCAGAGCTATAAACAGGTCAGGGGTGAAACTTATAATGAGACCTTTTCACCAGTAGTAAACTTCAGTCTAATCCGCTTTTTCTTTGCCGCCCTAGTCTCATGTCTCAGATGGATTCACACGCAGTGCGATGTGAAAGGAGCCTATCTGTACGCACCTCTCTCAGATAATGTATACATGAAACAACCTCCAGGTTTTGAGATAAAAGGGAAAGAGCATTTAGTCTGTAAACTCCAGAGGGCTTTATATGGCCTCCATCAAAGTGGCCGGGTCTGGTTTTATGAATTAGATAAAATTTTAATTTCTCTTGGTTTTACAAAATTGGATTGGTGTAACTGTATCTACACATTTTCTAATTACATTGTTTTATTATTATACGTTGATGACTTCGTTATTTTAAGTAACCATCAGAAACACATAAACAAAATTTTAACATTACTAACTAAGCATTTTGACATCAAAATCCTGGGTAAAACACGTAAGCTTCTCAGGATTGAGTTTGACGAAGATAGGCAAGGCGTACTTTCAATTCATCAAATGCAATATATTGATGATATCTGTGCACGTTTTAGAGAATTTAACTTTCCCATTACTTCACTTGCCATAAGTAAAGGAGTAGTGTACTCCAAGTCACAATGCCCTCAAACAGATGCAGAAACCCAGGAGATGTTAAAATATCCATATAGAAGTGTTTTGGGATGCTTATCATTTCTTACAAGCAGGACCCGTCCCGAAATATCCTATGCTGTAAACATCTTTAGTCAATTCCAGAGTAATCCCGGTATCATCCACTGGAATGGTCTCTTAAAATTACTAGGGTATCTCCAAAGCACCAAATACTACAAACTGAGGTTACCCTGTCATCATATAAATCTAATAACATACACAGATGCTGACTTTGCCGCCAATCGCGATGACAGAACGTCAATGGGGGGACAACTATTAATGCTCGACAGATCTCCTATCATGTGGAGGGCTTTCAAACAAAAATCTGTCTGCTTGTCTACCATGGAATCGGAATTTGTGGCTTTAACAGAAGCAACTAAAGAGCTTCTTTGGTTTAGTAGAATCATAACTGAATGTTATGACAAACACATTTTTACAGGTCCACAAACTATACCAACCCTGTTAGTAGACAACATGGTCTCCATTGATTTCCTTAAATCTCCCATAGAAAATTATAGAACAAAACACATTGACGTTAAATTATTTTTTGTTCGAGACCTTTTAAACCAAGAGATATTTAATGTAAAACACCTAACTAGCAAAGCTAATTTCTCAGATATTTTTACAAAACCCTTAACGAAGTTTGACCTTAAAAGATTCATTGAAGTAATCTTTAGTTATAAGTAATATATAATGTTTTAAATAAGTAATTTATATTCATGAAAAAAAAAAACCTCCCCCTCCTTTGAACTTGTGTCAAGCATTAAGATGCTTGTTTAATCTTTTATGTTAAACCCTGAAGTTTAACACTTTTCATTTTTCAAATCTGAAATTTTGTATACTTCAGTATTTTCTTTTATAATGTTTGAATATGTGATTATACACTTGTTTTCTTTTTATTTCATATTTTTGTCTCATATGCATGTGTTCTAATATCATACATAAGTTTTCCAATACACTCATTTCCAACATCGCAGACAATTTAACTCCTGCTGGAATGTGATCAGGCCTCAGGGTGGTTCATCTTCTGGGGTCCGAGCAGCCCCAAGAAGCGTCTCACAGGGGTGACATTGTAAATAGCCAGAGTGGCCTGCAAGGGGTAGCGGCCTTCTTGAGTGTTCTGATCACAGGAAGGCCTGTCGCGGGCATCGTTTCTTTTAAGTTCGTAAGTCCCTGTTTTAAAAATGGAAATGTCACATAGGTCCCGTCCGTGGTGTTGAAAATTGAGCTGTATTTCTTTTTGCATATATATATGAAAAAAAGGGTGTTTTTTTAAGAAGTTGTATAACAAGTGTTTTTCACATTTAAATTTTGTTAAATCATTTGCAAATGTATATTGGTTCAAAAGCTTAAGCATGCATGTTGTTGTTGTTGGTTTTCATGTGAGTGCTCACTGTCCCTATCATTATCACAGTCATTATCATGATCATGAGTGTTATTATCATTGAATGTTTCTCGTTTGCATATCATGAATTTCTCATACATTATCAAAGTGTTTTTGCATTGTAATTTATGTTTTGCTATTCTTCACATTCATAATGTTTATGAATCTGTTTTATGATAATCATTTATTCTAGTGTAATTATGCAAATGTACATAAGTGTAATCATGTATTGTCAAAGCCAAGATCAAGAAAATCGACGTACCAAAAGAATATTGTTGTATGTAATGGTAATCGTAGTCACTTGTATGTGATGAGGTAAAATGGTAAAAACATTCATGAATTTTTTTTTAAATGTTTGTTTACCTGAAAGACTTTCATATTTTTAAGAGTTATTATGGTAACTAAAGGTTCTTGTGCTATGAAAAAATTGTTATTCTTGGTGTAGAATAGTTATTAAATTGTTATTCATATTGTTATTTCTATTGTTAGATGATTGTTAACAATGTTGCTCAGAAAAATTTGTTACATTGTTACGTATGCAAGAATATGGTTATTAACATTGTTAAAAAGTTGTTCATTTTTTTGGAATTAACCTTGTTATATGATATTTAAAAATGTGAATTTGTAGCATTTATGCACGTTATTGTTAAATTATTCTTCACTGATAGCTGTCAAAGTATGACAGTTGAAATACTGATATCTTATGTCGTTCAATATAACTTTTGATACTATTTATATTATTTGGTAATTACTTACAAGGAAGGTCTCCATTGGGGGCATACTCAGAATTTTTTGAAAAAAATACGAATTAAACTACTCATGTAGGTAATAAAGGATCAGTGAAATTTAGCGGCGGAATTACATTATTAGATATATAAAAAAATAAAATAGTTTGGAATAATTGGCGTGAAAAGCTGAAAGCGATGCGGGATTTGGCGAGCAGTGCATTTCCTCGCCAAAAGCAGACGATTTTAACGAATCTGAAAATTGATTTTAATTGACTTCACTGTTAAAAATCTGCAGCATTTACTGCAACATCACTCCACTACTTTTATAGAATATCTCTCTTCTCACAAATGAGAATGAATGCTCAATAGCACGGTGAATTGACCGTGTCATACACTGTTAAAAATCTGCTGCATTTTGTTGCAACGTACTCCACCGCTTGTATATAATATCTCTATTCCAACCAATGAGAAAGCTCCATTTCACGACCAAGTAACTGTTTTTTATACAAGCAAGGGAATGCGTTGCAACAAAATGCAGCAGATTTTTAGCAGTGTATTTTTGAATTTGGAACAATTTTAATCAATTTAAATTGTGTTTTAAATGATAAACACATAAAATATATTAATTTCATTTTGTTATAAGTACATATAAACGTATATGACAAAATTACACTTAAAGTAAAGTAAAAATGCAAAACTAATATTACTTAAACTAAACTATAAATTGAACATAGAAAGTTAAAAAAAAAAAAAAATATTCAAAGCGTAAAAGCGTATTTTTTAAAATTTCGTTTTTTCGCCAACCGGGGATAAATCGCCACATAAACGAAGTTTTTATTATTTTTTCACGGACATTATAAAGAGATTCCGCCGAAATTTTTTTTATAAACATATATAACTATATGAGAAGAACATTCTGTAATTTTTTCAGATTTTTCTGAGTATGCTCGTATGGAGACCTTCCTTGTTAGTTTCTTTTGAGTATGAGTGTTATGGGAGGGGGGGGCAATTGTCAGCCATACCCATTTCCTTAACACTTTATAAACTTATATACATATTGTAATAGAGTAATATAGCATGACTTACATGTTTTATTTTATTCCAATCTTTGTTTTTCTTATTTGCCGGCTTTTCCGATCCCTTTATTTTGTTTTTCATCAAAGTTCCAGTCACATTCAGTTACTTATTCATTCACTTTCGATTCGATTGTTCGACTGATTACGAACGTCCACGAGTGCATTCATGGTCGTTTTTCCTCTTTGTCTGATCGCGATTTGCAATCATCGCAAATCGCAACTTGCGAGTAGTCGTATCTCCTTTTCGCAAGATAGGATCGCCTTCACTCAACTCCGGTGGACGCAAAGGGGCGTTGCACTCTTCAGATCTCTAACGGGTGTATTTAAAGAGCTGGTGTTTGTTTTGACGGCAGTGGTTTGAAGATGTTTGGTCTGGAAGACATTGTACTTTGTTTTAGTTATGAAAGATTATTCTATTTTAAGTAATGAATCTTGCTAGTTGTTTAGTTATAAAAGATGGTTTTATTTTGAGTAATGAATCTTGCTAGTTGATTATGGAAATGTTCGCTTAATATTTTTTTTTTTGATGGATCATCGTGATAAAATGGAACTTTTATTTTCTTTTGAAATTTTTGGACAGTGTTCATTTCTTCATCATTTGAATTAGGAGGTCGGCCTTTTCCCAGTAATGTCACTGTGAGTAATTTTTCTTTTGCTACCTGTACTGGCCATTATTTATTCTGTTACGTCATGCTAATTAATTAAATGTATTATTGTGTTAACGAATGACTTTAATTTTAAAGGTAATATAATATATGAAATTACGTTTTTTGGTTAATTTCACCAGATATAATTTATTATTGTTTATCATTTGTACATATACATATATTTTTATTTTAAATATGCTTTCATTTTTTCAAATAAACGTTAGACTTGCTTAAACTAATTAAATGTTTCTTTACTGACTTTTAAATATGACACTACCACATATTGCCAACATTTATTTCAGGGTCACCAAACTTTCACCTCTGCTTTAATTTCAGACCATTTTAGAATGGCTCCAGCTATAGAACTGATCAGAATCTTTTTTTTTACTTTTTCAAGGAATACAATTCACACGAGTATTCAAATGATTTGGAGTTAAAAAGCTCCTTTTTTCAATAACTATCATCTTGAATTTAAATATTTGTGAATCGCAACAAAAATTTTGAAATTGCAATAAAATTTGCAAGAAATTAGAAAACAAGTATGAAAATTCAAATATCACAGAAGAACAAAATGTTAAGTTAAAAAATTTAAATTGGATTCTTCTTACAGATACCAAAAATTATTGCGAAACATGTACTACTAATCGCACTGAAAATTGCCGATGAATGTTATTAAACTTCATTGAAAAGAGGACGAAATTTGCTATATTGGGAAAACATATTAATGCTAGTTATAGAAACAATAATTTTTATTATTAATATTAGTGCATTTTATAAATATAAAAAAAATTATGGCAAATTGTGAAAGAATATTTTAATAAAAGATTTTTTTGGGGGGGGAGGGGGGGGAAGAGAAATTAAAACATGATTAAAAAAAACTTTAAATTTTAGAGAACATAATTACTGTTCTATACAAATGCTTTAAACAGAATTTCTGTTTCGAATTTCGAAAAATCTCTGAAATAAAAAAAATATTAAAAACTATAAACATTGCATAAAAAATTCATGAAAAAAAAAAGGCTGTACGAATTCAAATTAAATTTTATGATAAAAAATATACAAAATGTACTATATTTTACTAACAGTTTGAAATTGGATTAATTTTACAAATGTAAAAAGAAATCGCTGCAAAGTGCGGAAGAGACATGGAATATAACACAATTTTTAACATTTTGATATTTTTGTACGTGCCGCACTTCTGATGATTATTTGTTTTATTTTAATGTTTTTTCGGAGATACGGCACATACGCCCGAAAATACGGTATAAATCTACTGATCAACTACTAAAATCTGGTCTGCAGGTGGTTTTCACCAAGATACAACTTGGCAGACAAGTTGCATTTCAGTATTCTAATCGAGTTCTGCGTAATGCTGGAATAGCCTCCCAATTTATGATGATAATTATTAAAGAATTACTATAAATCAGAATTTCCAGTAAGAATTTGGAGTTTCTGAATAAAAAAGGGGGACCAACTGACAATCCTGCCCTATAATGAGGTAATATTGTTTTACATTTACAGATATGATTTATTTTGCCCTTCATGGTTTGACCCTAGATGAGGTGCACTTGCAACTGCTGAAAGGTTGGGCAGCCATAATGAACATAACATGATTCAATAAAGAAATGATTTGATATTGTAATGATTGCATCAAATATAAATGTGAGTGCAACAATGCCTTACCTCAACCTTTAAACAAAAATAAAAGATGTAATTAAGAGCATGAGTTATAAATTCGCCCTAAAATTTGACCTAAAAAGAAAAAACTATCTCTAAAATTTAATTCTCATTATAAATCATGACTTAATATATATATATCACCTTTCCCTTCAAATAAAATAAAAAAATTCTTCCAGAAAACTCCAAATCCCAACAGCAGAAAGTTATATTGTGTCTGCAATAGCAATTAGTGGAATGAAAATTCTCTGTGAGAGTAAGAGATTTTAATTTTCATATATACATTACAAGCTTTAAAATAAATAGAATTCTTAGTGACTAACAGTATAAGAATACAGTTATATTTCAATAACCTAAATAAGTAATTAGCAAAACTAACATTTAACGAAATAAACGGTCGAGTGTGAGTTTTACTTGCACTCAGAAGGTTCCATAGAATAAACATAAGTATTATTAACCCCTTGGCAATGAGAGACTGATATAAGTGTTGTTTAAAAGTCTCAAAATCCTTCATTATTCCCACCAGTTATTTTTTTATTGTGAAGTTTACTTAATTTAATTAGAGCTATTTTGCAATTCAAGTACAGAAAATTTTCTGTTTTGAAACACTGGTGGTTAAACATTAAAAATTAAGCAAAGTGCTCTAATTGTGACGATGATAACTGTATTATTAAATGAAAATCATTGCTGAAAGAATAATAAGACTTTGTAAAAAACTACATAAACTAGGGTTAAATAAACTAAAACACTTTGTAAAATCACCATAAAATGAAAAATAAAGTAGGACGCGTTTTGAACTACAACAATAACAGCTTGTCATCAGCTAAACCAACACGTGTCCGTAAGGGCGCAGAGTCAAGATAAAGTGAAAGAAAGAGGGAGGAGATTACAAAGATTGCAACAGGTGGCGCTAGCTGAAAGAGCACAGGTGGAAGAGAAAAGTGTTGCCAAAATAATAAAAGAAATAGAAAAGGCAGAAAAATAATAAAAGTAATAATGAAAATAAAATGAAATAAAATATAATAATTAAATAAAGTAAAAAAAAGATAAATAAAATAAAAATAAATAATTAAAAATTAATAAATAAATAAAATAAATAAACAAGATTAAATTAATAAATAAAATAAAATCAGAAGAAAATATATTAAAATAGTATATATATTAATAAATATTTTTAAAAAAAAACTGCAAGAGTAATTTCCATGCAGGAGAAAGGGAGGGGGATGATGAGACATCATTGAAAAGAGTATTAGAATTTTTACAAATAAAATAAGCTTTGTGAACATCTAAGTGAGAAGGAGAGGCAGAATTAGAAATAATTCTGGCCATGGAAAAATTGAAATAATGACCGGAAGGCCAAAAGAGAGAAGCAATCGAAGACCTGGATAATTCCTGATTTTTAATATATCTCTTGTCCAATCTTTTCTTCAGCACTCTTCTGGTCTGCCCAATATAACCCAAAATGCAAGAAAAAGGAATAAAATAAATACTCCACCGGTTCTCAACAGGAATATGATCTTTCAATGACAAGAATTTAATTTTATTCATAGGTTTGTAACAAACCTATGAATAAAATGATGATTATCTTCAATTTCTAACTTTTAAAGCAGTGAATATTTCTGTAATTGATGATATGTTAAAAAAATTAAATATAATAATGGATAATGCTTGTTCTTTTTTTTTTTAATTAGTTGGATGATTGATATTCAGATTATATTTTCTCTACTAAATTTTTGTATTTCAAAAACGTTGAATCTTATTTCTTGCATAGAATTAAAAAGTCAATCAGGAATTTTTATTTTCTAGTCAGCATTTACATACTAATGGTGATGTTGACTTTAGTGTAAATAGTGCAAAATAGAAATCTGTAGATCTTTTATGTTTAAAAAAGCATCATTAACTGTTGCACTTGAATTCTTGTATGGACAAAATATAACTATTAGATGAAGACGACATTATAAGTACTACTTTGTTAAACTCTAGTGAAAATCAGGATAATTCTGAGACAGTCTGATAATGAAGATGAAAAATTAACTTGGAAGGGTTTGATGATACATAAAATAAAACTATCTGGATTTACTTCATAAATCGATATTTGTTTAAGAATAAGAAATAATGGTTACATATAGACTTCAAGAAAAAATACTAGGCCAAAAGTTTTTGACAAATGCAATTTGTACTATGTTTAAAATTATGAAAACAAATAAAAGCATTTGTAACAATAATAACAATTTTCCCTTAAATATGCTTTTTTAAGTTAAATAACCTATATTGGAATAGCTTTCTTTATTTTTCAGTTAATTTATGTATTGGTAATTAATTTACTGTAAAATCATAGGTGGAAAAAAAAAAGTAAACAAAGTAATGACCTAAAATTTGGTAAATTCTAGAATCAACACAACCTTTGGTCTAAAACTGCAAGGATTAGAGGGTATTGATTATAATCACTATAAAATATATTTTGATTCATTCTATATACATAAACAATAATTATTTAAAAAAATGAGAACTGACCAAAATGTAGAATAACAGGAGGTAGAGGACCCTCATCATCAGACACCAGAATTCTCTTTTGCCTACTTCGCTGAGATGTTAAAGAAGGTGAAGATCCACCAATATTGAAAGGTTCCCCTTTTAAGAAATGAACATAACATAAAATTAATGATTAAATTATTCTTTAAAAGAATACTTCCAAGAAAAATCTCTTTATGCTGAGAAACAATATATATAAATTAATATTATGCATGCAGCAAAGTTTAAAAGTATAAACAATCAATTTCTGAATAACGTAGTTTCATATATAGTTCTGACTAATAGCCAATGGATTTCGTTTTACTGAAAATGCAATACGGTTATATTTAATACAGTACTTACAAAAATTGTAACAACAATTGAACAGATTATTTAAAAAGCCTACAAGCTAAAGCATTAATTAACATGTTAATTAATTTTCATAACAAACCATTCTTCTTATTGTGTATAAAACTTAAATAGTGACTAAATTAGGACTTTTTAAAACAAATCACAAGTTACCACATCTTCGCAATCAGAGAAGCTGAAAATATAAGTGGACTTTCAAATACCTTTTAAGATTTATTTCAGTTTCATATACAAAGTGTAACTAATTAAACAAAATTTATAAATAAAATTTGATGCTAAAATTGGGAAAAAGTGCATTTTTTCATTTCTAAAAAGGACAAGGCACATTGCTACTTTTAAAATAAAAAGCAGGTGACTTTACAAAACCAAAAACTGATGCACTTTTTAAAAAGGCCTAATACATAATAATAAATCACAATTGTAGTTGTTAAGATATACAAAAATCAGATTTACCAGACAATGCTTTCTCAACCCTCTTGCGACCAATACGGCGATACACAGGTATGACATCAGCAGGCTCTGTAAGATCAGTCAAGTCACCACCAGGTCGTATGCCATCTGAGAAGATAACTTGTTTAGGTTCTCTACGAGGTTTATTTCCTATGAGATAATACAGTTAAATTATAGAAAATAGCTAATTTGAATGAGTTTAGAGCCATGCACTATTATGTAGACTTGAAGTTTAAAAATATTTTAAATTGGATTTTCCCCCTTACTTTCCTTCTATTTACTGTATTGTTTTAGAATTATAAAGGTAAAAACACAATTTTAATAATATAAAGTTTGCTATATTTTTTTTTCCATAAAGAATTTATTCTAAATGCAGAAAAGAGGATAAAGTGGTCTCATAGATTTTTCTCACAAGACAAAACAACCAATTCATCAAAAACAATCTTAAAAATTCCATAATCTTTTCCTCAAAAGAACCCTTATTAACACAAGTATGAACATATTCTTATATACATATACATATATATATATAGTATATGTGTACTTAGTATAAAAGAAAGAACCCTGATAAAAACTACGCCAGTGATTTCAGGTAGATTACAATTATTATTTAGGATACTGAAATCCATTTTTTTAATTGTGTTGGACAAAATTTTAAAAATACTGACCGAGATGCATATACTGAACTAAGATAAATTCAAAGTTGTCTTATGTGTTGAACCTTTTAGAGCATCAAGCTCAACTAAAAAATAAAAATAAATAAAATTGATTCTTCATATTACAAGGAGGTTTTGCCAGAACAATTTGATTTTTAGGGCACTTCTGGATAGAGTGTAAATAATAATAATAATAAATCAGATTTCTTTAATTATTTAAATCAATTTTTTTAAATTTAAATTGGATTTTTATGATTTTTTCCCAGCATTAAATACTTTATAAATACCAAGAGTTCAAGGCTTCCAAAATAATTAAACCTCTAATTGCTAACATAATCTGTGTTTTTACAGTTTAATTAACAAAATTTTAAATATTAGTTAGTAATTACAGTAATTATAAAAACTGCAAATTAATAGTTTCATAGAATAAAGTTTTGTATACTAATAATTTGTGATAATTATGTAAAACTATAGGAGTATTAAATAATACTAGAGATATTCACATATTAAAATTATCAGTAAACGCATTTAATATTAAATTGTCAACAGTATTTGAAATTAATAGTTATTAATCTGTAATTAGGAATATAATGTACATTTTTATGCTTTAATTAGTAAAATGATAATTTATAATTTAGTATTCATCCTAGAAGTAAAAAGGCAGGATGCTAATTCCATAAAAGGGCATTATTTCATAATGATATACCAGGTGTCCCAAAAATGAATGATAGTTTTTAAAATTCAATAACTTGCAAACAATGACTGGTATTTTAAAAATTCTTTTAGGAGGGCTATGTATGATATCAGGAGTATTTTTACAGTGATTCTTGATTTTAGTTCCAATTTCAAACAATAGATGGGGCTAACAGTGATATGAGTTCATTTGACACAATTTTATGTACTTCAGTATTTACTCAATGCATTTTAATCTCCATTATTCACATGGCTGAAGAGGAAGGCTAACTAATCAAGCCCAGATTTAGTGCTTATTGCTTGCAGTGTCATCTATTGCTGCTATTTATAACCGAAACTGGGAATCACAGCATAAAAACTCCTGGCATCATACATAAACCTCCTGCAAGAATATTTTTAGTCTAGCTGCTCTTAATGCAATGAAACCATCAAAATTTTATTACAAGAATTTTGAGATTTTAAAAAAAAGTAACAAAACATATTATTATAGATATAACATGACAATGAAAAAAACAAACAGGAAACCTATATTTGCATGTTTAATTAAAACTATTCATAAAAATGAAAACCTCTCTTAAGCACACCAATAGGAACCATGACTGTTGGTGGAGGTCTTGCTCCAGATAGTTGTATCTGCTGTAATGGTGGAATTGTTGAGCAATAGTCATCTGGATTATTTGGATGTGGTCTCCATGAATTTTTGTCATCAAAATTTGAATTAGGCATTTGAGGTGAAGGTGAAAAATTTGGGCTACTGCCACAGGAACTTGAACTCTGAGAATCTGCTGCAGTCGAAGTTAAATCTTCATTCTGTGAGGCTGTTAATAAACATACAAAATCAAAAATATGCAAAACTTCATATGATTCAGGACAAACACAAGCAGCATGTCTTTTAAATTCTTCATTTTATAAAATTTTAAGAATGTTATTAAAAGGAAAGAATTTACAAAAATGCAGTATTTTTAAATATAGAATAGACCTAATATATAATTAGTGTGTAAAAAATTCATGGTTTTTTTTTTCAATCACACAATGAGATTTTCTTAATTTAAATCATATTTTTTTTTATTTAAATAGGATTTTTTTCCCACATCATTAAATATTGAATAGATATCCGGTATCTTAAGTTTTCAAAACAGTTTAATTTTATTTGCTGACATAATCTGTATTTTTACACTCTAATTAATAAAAATTATTAGTTAGTAATTACAAAAATATTAAAAACTAAAAATTCATAGTTTCATTAGTTAATAGAATACAACAAAGTTATATGCATTAATATTTTGAAATAATTATGTAAAATATTAAATACCAGTGATATTTATATTTATTAAAATTATCAGTAACAACTTTTAATATTAAATTAACAATTTCTTTTTAGGTATATAATACATATTTTTATATTTTAATTATTAAAATAATTTAATACTTTACTATTCACGCTAAAAGAATAGGGGCCAAGATGTTAGTTCCAAAAAAGAGCACTGTTTGATGCTAGTATGTTTAGCAGCGATGAAAAAAGTACATAATTTTTTAATATGTAAATAACAAATCACTAACTTTCAATACTTCTATAAATTACAAATCGAAAGCTAGAATTAAATAATATGTTTTAATAATATCCTTAATTCCAAGAATAAAATTCTATCATTTTTGTAAAGTCTTGGGTACACATATTTAGAAATGCTGCAGTATGGAGGGGTTTTTACAAAATATCTCAACAACTGCAGATAAATTTCACTATTTTTTTAAAAAGGTAGGATGCATTTTGTCAGTTTCAAAAGGGGCAAGTTTTGGCACCCTTAACAAATAATCAAAAAGAAACAGAATCAATAAAAACTACAGATAAGTAATTTCATTAGTAGCACAAATAATATAGCTGACAAATATTTTTGTCTGCTCATTTCGCATTTATACTAAGAAAAATTACTATTAACAGGGGTAGGAGTGACCAATTCATAATATATAGGACATTTTTTGTGAAAAATATAGGACATATATAGGACATTTAGAAAGTAATGCTATTGGATATATATTGCTATAAAATACATTTTTAAAACAATCTATGTTAGCTTATAATTTTTCACTAATTAAAGATAGTAAATCAAGATACAATGTTAAAAAAATATGTATAAAATTAAATTTTCCATTGTTATTCTTAAATCTTCTTTGAAAAAGAAATTTTCCAAACCAACAATGTTAGATTTCAAGAAAATCTTTGATAATCGCAGAATCTTATAAAATCAGATTTCAAGGAAATCTGTTATGTTTGAGAAAGGCTCACATGTGATAGATACCCTTGTCAATGCATTGTGAACAATCAACAATGTGTAAATTAAAGGTTCCAACACTATGCCAAATTTTCTCATAAATTGTACTTGTCTATCCAAAATTTTAAAAGCTGATTTATTTACATTAGGACCATTTGACCTAAAGATAAGCAAATGATTTAGATCCATTTAAAGACTTTCATTACATTCATTTTGCAGTTAAATGATCAAAAAGCTAACTTTCAAGATATTTTTCGGTAATATCACCAATTTTCTCAATCCAATACCAAGCAAAAATGTTTAATTGTTTTAAGTTCTGGTCATTTAACACTAGAACTGCAGCGACGGGTCATTTTTAACCATACCCAATGAGTAGACGTCGATTGAAACCAGGAGAGTTTCTGATATGAAATTCTTTTATAGAAAGTGAGTAAAATTTTCCAGGGTTCTAGTGTTAATGTCTCGTCATACATGAGAGTGACTAAAAGGGGAATTCTTTGTTGAAATCATCACTGACAGTGATTTGTTTTAAAATATGAGTCAAGCCCATGAGATATGGCAATGGCACATGACACTTTCTTTGAATTAAACTGTATACCTTGTGGCATGGACGAAACTGCAAACATTTAAAAAATTTTGTATTCCATCTGATGACTGAAATAAATAATTAGGGCCATGTGAATTATCCACAAAATCTTGGAATGGTAAATCTTATTTCCCTTATTTTAAGTCCAAGTACTCTACCCTTTTTTTTTTTAATTTGATATTTAAATTCAAGCTTTTTCTGCCAGTAAAATGCACAAAGCGAGATTGAAGCTAATCTCTTTGTTTTTCTCAATTATCTTTGTGCTTCGTTTTTTGGGATGCTGCATTAATTGCAAATAACCATTGTTACTGATGGGAACCAGACACAGTAATGATCTTTACCCTTCACACACTATTCAGCAATATTTTTTTTCATGCCTGTCAATCTGATCTATCCAAGCATTACAGAATTTCATCAATCTATGTTCACATTGTGACATTGCATTAATGTAATGCAATAAATATGCCTTTCTACATTAAAAAATAAAATAAAAACGATGTATTGTAGCTGAATACACAATAAGAGAAACTAAAGTAATCACAATGAAACACAGAACCACTGTAAACGTTCAACTAACTCAGCGAGCAAAGCGATGCATGTGAAAACAGGCGATGATTTTAATACCAAATATGAGAAAGTAGAGAAATATAGGACAATTAGAAAAATATAGGACAATATAGGACACTTTTGAAGGTTATTTTATAAATATAGGATATATAGGAAATATAGGACAACTCTGACCCCTGTATTAATCGCCTAAATCTTAACTTACACAACATATGTGATTGCTACCAAAAAAGAAGTATGAAAATGAGCTACAACAATTCATACACACATACAGAATAAATATATGAATAGCTAGTTATATATCAAATCCTCAAAATATGAATTAGCCACACTATTATTTCTCAATGAAGATATCTTATTGTGCTTATTATATTAACAGGGGCAGGGGTGATTCTGGATGAAATTTTTTTTTCGGAAATTCGCATCGCATTTTCGGAAATCGGCAGCGGGGAGGGGGGGTGTCTTTCCCCCCACTGCCGATTTCTGCCAGGGACCCCCCCCCCTCTCCAGCGATCTTCGGACAAAATCGGCGTTTTCCCACTATCTTCAGACGAAATCAGCAATATTTTAGCAAAATCGGCAATTTATTGCGATCTTTTTCCGAAATCGGCGGTTTTTCCGAGATCTATTGCCGAGATCGGCGTTTTCCCATGTTTTATCAAGTGAAATCATTGTTTTTTCAACGATCTTTAGACAAAATTTGCATTTTTACGCGATTTTTTCTCGAAAACGACGTTTTATTCCCGCGATCTTTTGACGAAATCGGCGTTATATCCGCAATCTTTAGACGAAATCGGCGTTTTCTCGCGGTCTTCAGAAAAAATCAGCGTTTTATCTGCGATATTTGGTGAAATTGCCGTTTTTTCCGCGATCCGCACAGGAAATTCGCGTTTTTTATCGATCTTTTGACAAAGTTCGTTTACAAAAACATTGACGAAATCGTCGTTTTTCCACGAAATATTGACGAAATGTATGCTATTTCGGCGATCCTTTCACGAAATTTGCATTTCTCCGCGATTGTTTTTTCCGTGCGCAAAACCGTACAAGTTATGTGGAAATATGTGGAAATGATAACCCAATTTCAAATTTTCGGAAGAGGATGCCTTAAATTTTCGGACGAGAATCACCCCTGAACAGGGGTCTGTCCAGACTTTTCTCACGGGATCCTGTTTTTGTGAAATTGTGAATTTTTTCCCTATATTTCTGAAAATTCTAGTCAGAATTTTGTGAATTTTAAATTATCTATGTCTTCAGGTTCTATTTTTCACATATAAAAAGCTACGTAATATGCTTTTTTGTGAGTTCAACTGCTTATTTGCAAGTCAGAATTTATTATTAAATGATTAAATTTGTGAAAAGCTCAATTTGAAGGTGAAAAAATTCTATGAAAGGTCTATTTAAGAGACAATTTTGTGAAGGGTCCTGTGTGGGGATAAAAAGTTTTGTGAAGAGTCCTGTTTTAAGATAAATTATTTTGTGAAGGGTCCTTTAAAGGACCTAAAATTTCCCTAAACCTATCCCTGATTATTTAAGTTGTATTAAGCATTTTTATACCAATTAGTTCTTTTTCTTTTATACATTCTTTTACAATAGCTGCAGAGCAGATGTTATTTTTCCTTTGTTCTTTAGCTCCAATATTTATTATATGTTTATTATTGCAAAAGTAGAATGAGAAAATAAGATTCTGCTTCATTATTCTCTTATTTTGCAGAAATTTATTATACTTGCCATGCTTATTTTACATAAAAGAATGAATAATTAGGTTAGTTAAAGGAAATCACGACATTGCAAATTATATTTAGATATTTTTAAATAAAATGTTTTTTTGTGATTTACAAACTTACAGTAGTTAATGTTTTACAAGACTGATTAAGTTAAAAAATAATTATTCAAAAGCCTTTTTTGTGTGTGTGTATTTATAAGTCAAAAACCTGTATAAACTTTCCAAATTATATTCATTTTAGATTTTAATATTTTATTATACCATTTTAAACATTTAGAAAACTTTTGATTTAAATCAATGATTTAAAAAAAATCCTTTTATTAAAATCATTCACATCCTATATATAATACTTGTTGTTGTCATATACAGACACATTTTATGAACTTTCCATGGAAGAAGGGTTGGCAGAACTTCAAAAGTGGCTCAGCTTTTATGTAGATCATGTGCCAGATAACTTGATCCAAATCTATTTAGGTTCTCCTGTAGATTAACAATTCACATACCAAGGAATTTGCATCTACGTTGGATTTGATATGCATCAGATGTACATATAATATAAACATCACTTTAAAATATCAATTTAATTTAAATGTTTTAAGTGATAAATTAAAATAACATAAAAAGATTATAGCTTGACATGTTTCATTGCTCTTACGGCAACATTTTCAAAAGCAAATAAAATGATAAAAAGGAATTTCCCGAAATAAACAGAAAAAACACAAATCACGTGAACATGAGCATATAAAAATAAACTGGAAATAAAATGAAAAAAATAATTGTGAGCGTGACATATTACAAATTATTGTCTTAAAAAGTTTTGAGCATTTGAAGCATATCTAGTTTTGAAGCATTTCTTTCCATATTTTAGGTAGTTCCATGGAGGCAAATTCATTGCAAATATTGTCTTTACGTATGAAGATTTCTATTGATTCTCTTATGATTGACGGAAAATATGATCTAGAAGGGTATATTATTCTGCTATTTTTAAAATCTATTTGTAATGGTTCTTTGCTGTATAATCTTGAGAGAGCTGTAGTTTTCCTATTGTATTTGATGTCTGCTATATGTTCTTTAATTCTAGTTTTGAGTTTTCTACTTGTTTCACCAATGTAATATTGTTTTGTTCCATCTTGTTTTGTGAATGGTATTTCATATACGCCAGATATTTGACGTGGTTCTATTGGTTCAATTTTCTTACATATTGAGTTTTTTAATTTAGCAGACGGTTTTGCAACTATGGATATATTGTATTTATTGAGTTTATATTTTAAACGTTCGAAAAATCCAGGAAAATATTGTAGAGAGAATATATTCGAATTTTGTAGTTTGAAGTTACTACTCTTTTTACCATCCATGCTTTTAATTAACTTGTCTATTGTACTTTTACTATAACCATTTCTCTTTGCGATGTCAAATATTATATTTAATTCTTTGTCTAATTGTCCCGGAGTACAGATTGTGAAGGCCCTTTTGAGGGCACGTCTAAATGCAGATATTTTGTACGAAAACGGTGCTTGAGCGTTATGAGGTATAATGATTTGGTTGGCAATCGGTTTTCTGTAAACTGTACGTTCGATTCCTTGTGGCGTCTTGATTAGTAATACATCTAAATAAGGTATTGTACCATTCTTTTCTATTTCCAATGTAAACTTAATTTTAGAGTCAATGCTATTAATCTGTGTTAAGAAGCTATTGATTAAGGTATCTGCATGTTGCCATATGATAAAAATGTCATCTACATATCTGACCCATGTATGGGGGTATAATCCAGTTTATTATATATTTCACTTTCTAGAGGTCGCAATATAAATTCAGCAAGAAGACCTGATATAGGAGAACCCATTGGTGCTCCATCATTCTGTTTGTAGATTCTATTATCAAAGGTGAAATAATTATTATTAACTATTAGATTATGAGCACTTTTTAATGTAGTTTTCATATTTTCATTTATATTCTTCATTTGGTCAATACAACTAGTTATATTTCTAACAGCTTTTTGGCTGTCAATAGATGGGTATAGTGAGATAACATCTTGTGTGGCCATTAAATAATTTTTAGGTAAATTGATATTCAAAGATTGAATAAAATCATCAGTTGAGTTAATGGTATGATCAGAGCTGGGTAAGATACTTTTCAATAAAACTACGAAAGCTTTTTCTACATAGTTACTACACATTGAGACCAATAGTAACTAAATGCTCAAGTCCCACATACTATGTAGAAAAAGCTTTCGTAGTTTTATTGAAAAGTATCTTATCCAGCTCTGATCATACAATTAACTCAACTGATGATTTTATTCAATCTTTGAATATCAATTTACCTAAAAATTATTTAATGGCCACACTAGATGTTATCTCACTATACCCATCTATTGACAGCCAAAAAACTGTTAGAAATATAACTAGTTGTATTGACCAAATGATAAATATAAATGAAAATATGAAAACTACATTAAAAAGTGCTCTTAATCTAATAGTTAATAATAATTATTTCACCTTTGATAATAGAATCTACAAACAGAATGATGGAGCACCAATGGGTTCTCCTATATCAGGTCTTCTTGCTGAATTTATATTGCGGCCTCTAGAAAGTGAAATATATAATAAACTGGATTATACCCCCCATACATGGGTCAGATATGTAGATGACATTTTTATCATATGGCAACATGCAGACACCTTAATCAATAGCTTCTTAACACAGATTAATAGCATTGACTCTAAAATTAAGTTTACATTGGAAATAGAAAAGAATGGTACAATACCTTATTTAGATGTATTACTAATCAAGACGCCACAAGGAATCGAACGTACAGTTTACAGAAAACCGATTGCCAACCAAATCATTATACCTCATAACGCTCAAGCACCGTTTTCGTACAAAATATCTGCATTTAGACATGCCCTCAAAAGGGCCTTCACAATCTGTACTCCGGGACAATTAGACAAAGAATTAAATATAATATTTGACATCGCAAAGAGAAATCGTTATAGTAAAAGTACAATCGACAAGTTAATTAAAAGCATGGATGGTAAAAAGAGTAGTAGCTTCAAACTACAAAATTCGAATATATTCTCTCTACAATATTTTCCTGGATTTTTCGAACGTTTAAAATATAAACTCAATAAATACAATATATCCATAGTTGCAAAACCGTCTGCTAAATTAAAAAACTCAATATGTAAGAAAATTGACCCAATAGAACCACGTCAAATATCTGGCGTATATGAAATACCATTCACAAAACAAGATGGAACAAAACAATATTACATTGGTGAAACAAGTAGAAAACTCAAAACTAGAATTAAAGAACATATAGCAGACATCAAATACAATAGGAAAACTACAGCTCTCTCAAGATTATACAGCAAAGAACCATTACAAATAGATTTTAAAAATAGCAGAATAATATACCCTTCTAGATCATATTTTCCGTCAATCATAAGAGAATCAATAGAAATCTTCATACATAAAGACAATATTTGCAATGAATTTGCCTCCATGGAACTACCTAAAATATGGAAAGAAATGCTTTAAAGGTTTTTAAGACAATAATTTGTAATATGTCACGCTCACAATTATTTTTTTCATTTTATGTCCAGTTTATTTTTATATGCTCATGTTCACGTAATTTGTGTTTTATCTGTTTATTTCGGGAAATTCCTTTTTATCATTTTATTTGCTTTTGAAAATGTTGCCGTAAGAGCAATGAAACATGTCAAGCTATAATCTTTTTATGTTATTTTAATTTATCACTTAAAGCATTTAAATTAAATTGCATCAGATGTAATTAACATACATGGCAATATCTAGCAATGGTGAGCATTGAATTGGCAATTCTCAAATAACAATTCCTATACTCCACCAACCAATCTATATAGACTGATTCACAGTCTCTATATCTGTTATACTAACCTTCCATGGAAGGCTTAATTTCAACACTTTCATAAATGCTTTCCACAATTTCCAAGCATTAATCTTTGTGCTAAATTTCTTATGATGTTGTTACCATCTATGTCTTTCTAATTTACTACTTATATCTTGTTTTTCCATTTCACTAAAAAGAGAACATTTTCTATTATTGGGTCATCCAGAAAATTCTGGGGTTTTTCAAAATAAAGCATGCCTTCATCTAATTATTTTGTTATTGATTGTAAGCAGTGAGTTTGAATGAACCAGATATGTAAATTTTGTCTTTTCTGCTTACGTTGCATAATTTTCGTTTGTGTTGTGGCATAATTTTAATTTCAGAGCTGTCTTAAGAATGGAGAATCAAAAAGATCATTTTCACCATATTATTCTCAGCTATTTCAAGAAAAGTAAAAATGTTAGTCTAACTATTTTTTCAAGAGTAGGAACCAGTTACTTGAAAAAAGTTTCAATAAACCATTTTTATTTAAAAATTTAATAGCTCAAAATCCCATCATTTCACACTCTTGAAATGTTGCATACTTGTAGCTAAAAAGTTACAAAATATATATATTTCTATATCACTTCAAACGATTTTAATAGGATGACAGTATAAATACTGGTTTTATTGACTTATTGTTATGGTAATATCTGAGTTACTTTATTTTTATTTGTAAAAGTATATATACATATATATATATATACACTATATTGCCATTGATTATGGGACACTTGCAATTTTAGACATTTTACTAAATATCTAAAAAAATACATGAAGAATCATCTCGAAACTCTTAGTGTATAAATATAATAGTATACGTCATACATCTCCGTGAAGAGTTTTTACCGAAACTCCATAGGGGACCATCAACAAATTAAAAAAGAATGAATATCTTTTGAATAACCCTGTCAAAACTAATGTAGCAAAAGCGCTCAAACTCTAGATTATGATTGAATGCCTTATTGTAATACACTGTGTTCATTTTTATGCAAATAGCATGCATACTCGCAGAGTAATTAAGGTTTTTATAAAAATGGTCCCAATTTTTTCCAAGTTTTTTCCTTATAATTTTCAGAGTTCTTAATATAAAATAATATTTTTTTCAGAAAATATGACAAACAACATTGCACACAGTACCCTGTAATCAGAATTCAAAAATAATGAAAATTGTATACAAAATGAGTTGGTTTACTAAATTTTTTACTGCGCATGCGTCAACGATATCAAAATTTCATTTGCATATTATGTTAGCTAAATGTATAGAGCAACTTTTGTGAAAGTCACAAAATCATAACTTGAAAATTCTGAAAATAATCATCAATTTAATAAGTTGAAAATCCGTTATTCTCAAAATGAAGCAAAAACAAGAGGGGTTGTATCCATATATTCATTGATTAGTGTCAATATAGAATACACAATACGGGATGTTACGACTACTTTTGGATAAAATCCCTCATTTTTTGCTTCATTTTGGAAACAACGGATTTTGTCCTTTTTCTCTAGACGATTACTTTCAGAATTTTCAAGCTATAATTTTGAGACTTTTACGAAAGTTGCTCTATACATTTAGCTAACATAATTTACAAATGAAATTTTGATATCTTTGACGCATGCGCAGTAAAAAATTATTTAGTAAACCTACTCATTTTTCATACAATTTTTATTATTTTTTAATTCTGATTACAGGGTACTGTGTGCAATGTTGTTTGTCATATTTTCTGAAAAAAATATTTTATATTAAGAACTCTGAAAATTATAAGGAAAAAACTTAGAAAAATTTGGGGCCATTTTTATAAAAACCTTAATTACTCTGCGAGTATGTATGCTATTTGCATAAAAATGAACACAGTGTATTACAATAAGGCATTCAATCATAATCTAGAGTTTGAGTGCTTTTGCTACATTAGTTCTGACAGGGTTATTCAAAAGATATTCATTCTTTTTTAATTTGTTGACGGTCCCCTGTGGAGTTTCGGTAAAAAATCTTCACATAGATGTATGACGTATACTATTATATTTATACACTAAGAGTTTCGAGATGATTCCTCATGTATGTTTCTAGATATTTAGTAAAATGTCTAAAATCGCAAGTGTCCCATAATCAATGGCAATATAGTGTATATATATATATATATATATATATATTTAATGAAGAAAGGTATTTTTTAAAAAATCTAAATTAAAAAAATTTCAAAATTTTCAAAAAATTTACTTTATTTTAAATAGTGTTGCATATTATATTAAAGCCCATAAAAAGAGCTTTCAAATAAGATATAACTGAACTCTCTAGCCCAATTTGTTAAGGATTCATAGCGGATTTTGTGATTGAGAATTCGGTTAGTTTTGTACTCTTTGCCATATTTAAATTCTGTAAAAAAAATTTTTTTTTTTTTAATTATATTTTTTATATATTCCATGGATACAAGCTATAAACAAAAATTATAGAAATCCAAGATGCCAAGATCCAAAAATTGCCCCCCCCCCTTTTTTTGGGGGGGGGGGCATGGATTTGCCCTTTCCTGCTGAAAAATTCATGGACTGGAGAAAAATGAGATAACATACCATATTTTCAGGGATATGCACTGCACCCACCATAAGCGCCACTCCTCAAAAACATTAAAATAAAACCAATATTCATCAGAAGCACTGCCCCAAAGCAACACACTTACGAAAACACATGAAAAAGATAAAAATTATTTTATTTTCTGCATTTTGTGGCAACTTTTTTACATTTGTAAAAGGAATCCAATTTTAGATGGTTAGTATTTTGTCTTTTTTTACCATAAAATTTTTTGAAATTCAAAACAGAAATCCTGAATAAAATATTAGTGTAGCAGAGTAATTATGTTCTTTGCAATTTCTGATTTTCTTTTTTTTTTTTTTTTTTTCCTTTTTCTTGTGAAGTTTAGCTTTTTTTAAAATCACATTTTAATCCCCAACCCCTTCAAAAAAAAATTATCTTTTAGTAAATTTTATTTTACGATTCATGGTGATTTTTTTATATTTATAAAATATATTAATATTAATAATAAAAATTACTATTACTATAATTAGTATTAAAATTTTATCCCAATATAGTAAATTTTTACCTCTTTTCAAAAAAGCTTAATCATATTCATCAGCGATTTTGTACATGTAACGTTTTAATTTTTGATATTTACAAAAGGAATCAAATTTAAATTTTTTAACCTTACATTTTATTCCTCTGTAATTTTTTTATTTTCCTACTTATTGTTTAATTTTTAAAGATTTTTTTTTTAAGGTTTTTGTTGCGATTTAAAAATATTTAAAATTGAAGATGATATTTATAGAAAAAAGGAACACTTTTTTAATTCCAAATCATTTGAGTAATCATATGGATTTTATTCCTTTAAGCATAAAAAAGATCCCTGAGTAAGTCAGAAAATTTAGCATTGTTAAAAAAGAACAAGTTCGTGCGGTAAACAGAAATAATGAACTAAAGCAAAACTCTTCTTTTCATTACTATAAAAAAAGAAAAAAAAATGGCATTTTCTTTATTAACCACTTAACCGGCGATAAAAAATAAATTACAAATAATAAAAATAAAAAATAAGATAAAATTACAAATTATTGCTTTAATTGTAAAATACTTTATCTGTAGATTATTTTACAGATACGAAAATACAGGTATGGGGAAATAGTACTTTTACCCCCGACTTATCTTGGGGCAAATGGTTAAGTGGTTAATTGACCGATTTTGTTCAAATTTTCAGCAAATGGCAGCAATAATAAATTAGGCTTTATACCAAATTTTTATTAAAATATAAAAAGTTTTAAGAAAATTATACATATATACACTTAAAAAATGGATAAAAAAAGCCTCATTATCATGACATATTTGTTTATTTAGCTCCATAAGAACTCAAACACCATGAAAATAAGATAAGCATTCCACTTTTGAAACTGGTTTCAAAAGTAAAAATATGCAAATAATAATAATAAAACCTGTAAACAAAATCAAAAATTTTACGTATACATTTCCATTTTTTTCTGTGATCCTTTGAAGAAATACACATTTTTCCTTTGGACAAAAAATCCTGTTTTTTTTTTTCTTGCAGTAACTTGATAAAACTTGAAGGGTTTTTTTTTTTTTGGGGGGGGGGGGGGGCAAGATTTTTTGATGAAATACTTCGTTTTTTCCCTCTATTTTCAGAAGAGATACTTTCTTTTCCATACGATTCTTTGATAAATTTCATGTTTTTTCCATGATCTATCATAAAATTTGCATTTTTTCAGCGATTCTTTGATGAAACACATTTTTTCAACAGTTCTTTGACAAAATTTGCATTTTTCTGCAGTCTTTTGACAAAATTCTCATTTTTATCACAACCCCTTGATAAAATTTGTGTTTTTCCCCCCATGATCCTTTGAAAAAATTTTTGCTTTTTCTGCAAATGATTAATATTTTTTCTTTCTTTTCTTTGCGACCATTTGTCAAAATTCATGATATCTTTCTATATTTCAAATTTCTGTACTGATGACTAATTTTTCAGAACTTTTCGAACAGAATCACCTCTGTAATACATATTGCTGCAAGGGGGGAAAATCACCATACCCCCCTTCCTGAAAAAAGCGCAACACTAGCATACTTTTAACTTTTAAACCTGTATGTGCCATGGTGCTTATTCCCGAAAATACGGTAAGTGATAGCAAGGTCGTAGTTCAAAATCAGTGCATGATATTTCTCTATTGCAGGGGTGCAAAAATTTCTTGAAAATCTAGGAGCCAGTTACTATCGATAACCCCGGTAGCAGTTCAAGACGGGAGACAGACGTCGCAGATTTTCATTTCTCTTTTGCAGATTATTTTTCCATTGAACCTTTATTTTGCTTTATATTATGTTTATCTCTTTATTATTTAATACAAAAACTTCAGATTATTAATAAAAATGCTAGAGATAAGTTCTTTGATTAATTATTGCTTTAATTGTAAAATACTTTATCTGTAGATTATTTTATGCCCCTGAAGACACTTGCAAAACTTTCTGCTACTGGGTCAATAACAAATTTATAAAACAAAATTCGGTATGGTAAACACAAATTACTCCTTAATTAAATTTATTTGACAGATGATATAAATTTTTCTTGCATAAAATTGTAAAATTATACAAAATACAGATATAAAAAAAAGTGCTGATTAAAAAAAAACCCGAAACATAATAATTATCACTAATAATAAAAAATAATTTAAAAAGAAATTTCCTAAGGGTGTCAATTACTGGCACATCTAACCTATAAATCAATGTGATGTAGCTTATTGTTTGTCCTCATTTGCAGCTAAATTTTTATGAGATTTATGGCCGCTCAGATGCCTTGTTGTTTTCGATGAAAAGTACCAGCATTCAACTGCTTTTGTTGGGTCAAATGCTTCTACAAAAGGCCCATTTAAATTTATTAATAGTAAATCATTTAAATTTCCAGACGTTAATGTAGAGCGAAACTTTTTCTTGATGAAATTCATAGTACTGAATCCTCGCTCACAGGATGCAGTTGCCACAGGTATCACAGACACAATTTGCATTAATTTTGATAAATGTGGAAATTTTGAATCATTTTTCACAGACTTAATCAAAAGTTCACTAAATTTCATATCTTTGCACAGTACCTTAAATTCGTACCATTCATCAAGAACAAGACTTTCAGCTGTTTCCAAATCAATATTCAATGAAATAAAATATTTTTGGAAATGATTTATTAATAATTTATTTTCTTTGGTTCCCAAATTTTGAAGTTCTTTTCCTCTGGGCCAGGAAAATTTATCGAATATTTTGGTGCACATTTCTATACTATTTTCTTCAATAGTGAACCTCTGGTTGATATATTTTGAGGCATCATCAATAAGCTTCTTTTTAGTATTTTCTATCTGAACTTTAGTTGACTCACAAAATCCATATAGTTCTATTTCTTTAAATTTGTCTTCAAGGGATGTATTTTTGACAAATATGTCTTCATAATGTCCAGGTACGGTTGATAATATACTTAAATCTTCAACAGTTTTCTTAACAAAAGACTGAACGCTTGAAATGACAATGTCTTCTTTCTGGAAAATGAGAGACAGTTTTTTACAATTATCAAAAAATCTAACAAAAAATGTGTCATTTGGATAAATTTAAAACATTTCAAGTGCTTCAACAGACCTTTAGCTTCTGCAGAAGCATTGCCCTTTCATTAGCAACAATTGTTTCCAGGTGAATTATGATTGATTTCCAATCCCTGATAAGAGCAGTTAAAGCACCTACTTTGCTGGCAACCCATCTAACATTATGGAGATATTGAAGTTTCAAAATCTCTTCTTCTAAAACTGCTGAAATCTTTTTCAGTTCTCTCATTCGTTTACTTGACGAATTATAAAATTTATATAGTTTTTTTAGCACACAATTGATTACATCAATACTTTTTATGTCTTTTACGACATCTAGAATACTTAAATGCAACCTATGTGCAACACAATGAATCCCAATTAAATGATTAAGATTTCGTCTAACTTTTTGGACAAATCCATTTTCAACTCCAATCATAGTTGCAGCTCCATCTGTTGCAGCTCCATCTGTTGCAGCTCCATCTGTTCCAACTCCGATAAGCTGATTGTTATACAGTAGTTCTGCAATACCAAGATTATTTAATTCATCTTTGACAGTTTCAAAGTATCAATCAGCAGTTGCTGAATCTAGAGGAATGATAGATAAAAATCTGTCTTGCACCGCATAATTTTTAATGTATTGAAGATACAGCAAAATATTTTCAATGCTACCTTTGTCAGTTGAGGCATCTAGCAAAAGGCTAATATATTTCTTATTTTTTATTTCAGAAATAATTTCTTTTCGAATAACTTCTGCAATGTGGAAAACAAATAATGCACATTGTGTTTGATTATTATACTCTGTTCTCATTTCTACACCCAATTTTTCTACCAATTCTAAGATGCTTTCAATGTCTGAAAACGGCTTATTATTTTTGGCAATATAATATGCACAGATGAAAATGTTTTTCAGGTGGTTTAGCATATTTTCATCACACTTCTTCAAACATGTTGCAAAAGGCATCATTTCCAGCAAATTTAAAGCTTTTTCAGCATCTGCGCATTTTTGATGTTGGAACAATTTATCGTGTTTCTTGAAAGTTTCCAATTTGAAGGGTGTTAGCCATATCTGTTCCCTTAACACTCCATAAACATATATATATATATTGTAATATGGTAATATGGCATGACTTATAGGTTTTTATTTTATTCCAATCTTTATCTTTCTTATTTGCCGATTTTCCAATTCCCCAATCTCTTTATTTGTTTACTTGTTCAATAGTCTATCGTATTTTTTCAAATCAGTTGCTTATTTGTTTTACTTCCGATTCGATTGTTCGACCGATTACGAACGTCCATGTGTGCATTCACGGTCGTTTTCTGTCCTCTCCATCTGATCGCAATTTGCAATCATCGCAAGTCGCAACTCATTAGTAGTTGCTTTGCATCCTTTCCTTCGCAAGTCAGGAGTGTGGTAGCTCAACTCACGTATTGTTAAAAGGGGCGTTTCACTTTCGATGTCTAACAGTATATTTAAGAGGTGTGTTTTGTTTTGGCAGATAGTTCAAAAATGTTTTGACTGGAAAGCACTATAGTCATTTTAATTCTGCCGTTTCACTGTCTTTTATGAACTTTGATTTTATTTGAGTAATGAATCCTTCTTGTTCATATTGAATGATGTCTAGTCGTATTGGTGTATTTTTGGTAAATCATCTTGGTGAAATGAACTTTCGTTCTCGTTTATGAAATGTTGTCAACGTCCATTTTTCATCAATAAAAGAAGATTGAATTCCCAGTGGTCGGCATTTTTCCAATAATGACTTCGTGAGTAACCGTTTTCTTTGCAACCTGTTTAGTCATTATTGTTTTTCTGTTATGCTAAATAATTAAATGTATTAATGTGGTAACTGTTGACTTTAATTTAAAGGAAGTTACACAATATAGAGTTACGTTTTTGTTCAAATTTATCAGATATAATTTATCTTTGTTTATCATTTATATATATTCATATATTTTTATTTAAATATGCATTCAGTCTTTCAATAAACGTTAGCCTTATTTATACCAATTAAATGTTTCTTTAATGACTTTTTCCATACAACACTGTCACCATATATACCAACATATTTTTTCAAGGTCACCAAAGTTTTACATCTGCTCAATTTCAGACCATTTTAGAACGGTTCTGGTTTCAGAACTGATCAAAGGAAACACTACATCCACTTACAACTTTTGAATTGCCATCGACAATATCGGGAAATAAATTACAAGTTCTGCATTTGGCTATACCAGTATTCGCATCACACTCCAGCCAAGGTAGTATGTTGCACCATTTTTCTTTAAACTTTCGTTTCCGCACATTCTTTTCAAGTGACACATCCACATTTTTCAATGAAATTGGAAAATTTTCCAAATTTTTTGTCGCCACTTCATTTTTTTGCAACGTATCGCTATTTTCCGATATTACCTTTTCTAGAACAGAATCAGTTTGTTTATCAAATCAATCACTTGAAAAAAAAAATGGTTAAACGCATTTGTTTAACAATTTTAGCTGCATTACTTGTTGATTCTCCTGAACGCTTCATTTTCTATCAATAATACGAAACATGCAGCACATGGTTTTATCACCAAGCATCCAAACATGCCTGTGTTCCAGAGAAAAGCACCTGAATGCAGTTGCGCATGCACATTACTACTGATAGGAAATATGAGTATATTTCCCTCCTATTCTTGTTCCTCCATTCAACCACTCATGTTTTCATCCTACTTCAATCTCTAACCTTTAACATTAAAGTTTAAAACTATTTTTAAAATAAATTCCATTTCATTTTTCCATTTATTAAATACCTAAGTTTAAGTAAATTAAAGTTTCAGTTTAAACATTTTTTTTATTTATTTCAATGATTAAACATCAACTTAAAATAAAATAAATCTTTACTTCATTACTTACTTATTTATTACGTGCTGTCAACTTCATAACAACTGGCGGTATTCGAGTTCAGCGTATTCCCTCAACCTGCCTTGTCAACAAACGCCGATATTACCGAAGTTCATACTGACAGATTATCGGGAGCATCATAGATGGCGTAGCGTGTCTGCTATCTCCGACGCATGCCTCTCCTTCACAGCAACATACCATTTGTCCGTTTTCCCCGATCCTTCTAGAGATCGGATGTGACGTATGACCGGAAGGTAGGAGTCACGTGAGGGGGAGTTGCCCAAGACAGGAGTATGAGCTATTTATATTCCCGGCAGAATTTTCGTTTTCAACTTTTGACGGCGGTTTGTACCGACAAGTAGTGAAATGTTGTTAGATGGAATATGTCCTCTTCAGAATGTTATCGTGCATGAAGCAATGTTATGTTAAGTACAAAGATGGTTTATTTTTAAATAAGTGTTTTTAGTGGGACTTAGAATAGTTCTTAATTTAAATTAAGTCTTTTAATATGGCCGTTGAAAAGCTGCTATGAACGTTATCCTGATTGTTATTGTGGAATCATTGCCTGTGAAAAATGGATTAAAATATCCAGACAAGATGTTTGACTGTGAAGGAAGATTCCGTATGGTTTTGTAAACAGAGGAGGTCAGCCACCGGCAGTACAGGTTCAAAAGGCCCTTTTTATATTTTTCAAATATTTTAAATAGTTTTTCAAAATGTTTTTAATCTCTCTTCTTTAAGGTCTTTTTATTTCAGTTTTTAATCTGACGTCTCTTAATAAATCTAGCCAACCTATCTAGTTTTTAAATGAATCTCTTTCTATGAAAGTTGTTAGATGGTTCCAAAGGAACCGGGAAATATTTCTTTCCGTCTCAACGTCACGATATCAATATGAGCAATAGTGGTCTGGGATCTAGGACATGGACGACCATGCCAGATGCCCGGAGTTGTTTATTGGCGGTGACGTTTGAGATTCTTTTTGTTTTTCTATCTTTCCTGAGTCCGAAAGTCAGAATTCGCTGCGTGGCTCATTGGGAGGTTCATTTAGTTTTTTTCTTTTTCTCCTTCCTCCAAATAAATGTTGTGGCAGAACATGAATTTCGGAATACTCACTTAGTGGCAGGGAGTGTTGTATTAGGGAAATGCTAAAGTGGCAGTTTAGTATTTCAAGGAGACCAGTTAATAATAGAGTTGGCTTGACTAAGGTCTTTTGATAAGTCTTTGGGAGAGAGATTTAACATGTAAAATTTAAATAAAAATATTTAAATTTCTTTTTGGTCTTTAAAGTGGTGTCAGCGTGTTTTAAATATGTTTGGTCAATATGATGAATTGGGATGGATTGGATAAGGTGTTTAAACAGTTTTTCACTTTAAATAGATATTGCTTTTTGACAATTTAAATTATCATTTCATATATTTAAAGTAAATTAAACTTCAAGTTAAATTTGATTTAAAGTTAATTAAGTTAAAACACATTTGCATATATTTTGATAATTGAAATAACTTTTTCTTTTTGGTGCTCTAGTTCATTAAACATTGATATAGAGTAAACAATGTTGGATTTACATTGTGGAGAACTTATGTCATGTTTAAGAAATCGATTTTAAATATTACTTTTTCTGTTTATTTTTAATGTTACTCAATAAAGTTGTTATTTGTTTTTAAACTTGCTTAGTTATTGTATTAATACACTTTTACATAAAAACCTTTTTCATAATTGAAACAAACTTTTTAGGGTTATCTAATTCAGCTTTCGCTCCATTGGCGTGGAAACTCTGCAAACACTTTTAATACGATAGTAACACCTACCTTTGGTGTTTGCTATCAAATAGGTTATGGGCCATTTAGAAGCCCTTCTTTAAAATACTTCTGTTAGAAATTTTCTGTAAATTTTTGTCCAGTTCCATCTTTGATATTTATTTTGACCGTTTTGGCTCTCCATGCTATGTAAATTGTAAAAGAACTTTGAGATGGGGGGGCCGTTGGTGTAAAATTTGCTGATGTTTTTAAAGATAAATTTTTCCTGTTTGAAAATTGTGATTTTTGAGAATCAAAAGTCTTGAAATTTTTGAGTCTAGTAATAAAGGTGAATTTTTTTTTTTTTTTCTTTTTCAAATTTTTTTTGTTTAAAATTTTTTTTTAGTATAAATTAGAGAATTGTAATTTTGAAAAATCTTTTTTGGATCTAATAGAAAGGATAAAGAGTTTTCTTTTTTCAAATTTTTCTGCCTTTTCTGAACATTTTTTTTTGCCTGATGGCTTGGCTGTAAGATAATAATCTGCTATGCTGTGATATCGACAGAATATCTTCTCTGCTGAATCATCAGTTTGAAAATTTTTCCCGTGCCATGTTGCCCAAGTTTCTCGATGCCTTAAGCTACATCTACTTTGGACTACGTCTGCTACTGTACTAGAGTATGATAAAGGAGGCCACTTCATGTGAATCTTGTATAATATGTGATTTTTTTTTTTTGAAGAGGCCACAGGTATGGAATGATCAATTCAGTGTGAAAAATCTTGTGTCAAGTGGGGATGGTCTGTTTGTGATAAATCAAGACCAGTTTGATGTGAAAATTTTCTTGCGTTAATATGCTGGCTTAACTACGAGTGTAAAGTCCTACTGAAAAGTACTGATAAGCGAGTTTCATATTTCCTATCTTTTTTTTTTAACCGTCCATAAAATACGACTGGATTGAGTGCAGTGGTCGCCGTTCTGGGGCCACTGTCTTCTAATATTCTGCTTCATGTGACGAATGAAAGTAAAGTGACATTTTTCATAATGAGACTTTTTTTTACTGTAAAATGACTTTTCTTTGAACTTTTAAAACATCAGTTTTTTGTGATCTGTGGAGATGTACAGATGAAGAATTTGTAACAAGAGAGTGGAACCGTCAGGGGCCTCGCTAAGGGGGGGGACAGGGAGGGAGGCTCCCCCCAAACGTTTGCACATGCTGTTACAGTTGGCAAATTTACAGACTAAACTGGCAAATTAGTTCAAAACTTTAATAAAAAACTGTAATAAACTTTCCCTTTTTGATAGATTTGACGAAAGTTACCAGTATAATTAGAAATATTACTAAGCTTTTTAAAAATAAAAACTATATTACAGTTTATAATTGTGATAACTTGGTAAAATTATAAAACTAGTTGGCAAACGCTGAGAACTACTTATGTTTGTTTTTCACCGAGTTGGCAAATACAGAATTTTCACTTGGCAATTTGAGGCTCTCTCCCCCACCAATAAAAAATCTTCGCGAGGGCCCTGGGAACCGTCTGTGAAACTAGGTTTAAGATATAAATTTTGAAATTTTTTTTAGGTTTTAAATATTAAATTATGGAAAATTTTATTGAAGATAGCATGAAATTGTTCTTAATTGAATTTTAATGTTGTTAAAGATGTTTTTAAGGTTTAAGATTGGAAATTGATTTTAAGCTTTTAAAGATGATATTCTAATTTGACTTAATGAATTGTTGCCTGTGATATTTACATATACTTTTAATAGTTTTGAGTGCTAAATGTAAAAGTCAAATGAATGAAATTGAGATAATTTTAAGATGTGTTAATATGGCCAAGATTCTCAGAATATTTAAGGCTACAGATCCAGTTCTTTTAAAAGTCTAAATATAGATTAAAAATTAACTCTTTTTGAAATGATATCTTAATGAGTTTAAAAGATATAACTTTAAATACAGATTGAAATTTAGTTTTGTTGAAATAATATATTGATAGATTTAAGTTTTTGACTTAATTTTTTGAGGGGAGGTTAATGTTAATATAATTTATAATTTTTTTAAATTTTTTATAAGAAATTATTGTTTACTGAAAATCAATTTGAATTTGTTAAAACCTATGATTTCTTAGGATTAACTAGAGTGTAAAGTTTAAGGATTGTTACCCTTGGTATGAAATCATGAGGGTCTGCATAAAAGGGTGCAGTTAGATTCAAATGTAGAGGATTTTCAAGTTTAGTTTAATTTTTACCTCCTCCATTAATTTTTGTTTAATGTATGTTTTAATTTATGAATTAAGTATTCTTTATAGGTTAAAATATTCTTATAGTTTAAAGTATGTTAATTTCTTTGCTTTTAATTTCTGAATCAAATAATTTTTACTTATTAAAAATGTTTTTAAAATGAAATTAAATTATGCTTTTAAATGAAATTTGAAATTTACTTTTATAAAAATTAAATGATATATTTAATCTGTGATATTTACTTAACCAAGGCTTTTTAAGTGCAATATTTTTACATTTCCCTAAAGTTTAGGAATGATTAAGAGTTTAGGATTAGCTGTTAAGCTGAATAACCTATCATTTATGGGGGGGGGGGATTTTTTTTAATCAGCTTTTGCTGCATGTATTGAAAATGTGAGATTTTCTTTGCACTTACCTTGTGTTATGCTAATTTTAATAATCTCAGTAGAACTGTTGTGACTGTTAGCTGGTTAAGTGTAGGATTTCTGAGATTTGGCTATTTTTGAATTAAAGGTGGTATTTAAGTTTTCTAAAAACTATTTAGACTGCATGGAATGATTACACATTTTTGACTGGGTAATATAGAAGTCGGTTAGAGTTAAACATTTCCTCTGAAAAGGTAAAGAAATGTGACTTAACTTGTGAGATATACTTCAGGGTGGTGGATTTGCTTTTTAAGTTCTGTTTTATTGAATGGTCACCTTATTTGGAGAATACCTGATTATAACTAATAATGATTGGAATCCTTTTAACAATTTTTTTTTTGGTTGCTTCCCTTAGTGTTTGGCTTAATGATTGAAGATCACTCAAGTATAGCAGTGTTAGAAATTGAGTTCTGATATCTTTAAGGAGTTAGGTACTGAAGAAAGGGGGGCATTCATTGTGATATATTTTTAAGGAGTTTCAATTGTCTTTAAGTAGAACAGCTGGCTTTTAAGTTAAATTGTGTAAAGAGGCTGGCATGTTTCTAATAGTTTAAGGGTGTGATTTGGGATTAGTTTTTCTCCTGTGACTATTTTTGTATTTTTTTTGAGTCGCTGTAGTTAATCCTGCTCTGTTTGCTTTTGATAAAGTTTGGAATAATGCTGGAATAGTTAATATATTAATTGTTTATAATTCTTGAACTTAATCTGGTACTACTTATATCCATGTCTTATTTGTTGTGTATGAAAGGTTGGTATGGAATCTTTGGCCAAAGTAAAGGGTTTGTATGAATGCATGCTTTTTGCATATGGTGCTGAAAGGGTTATTTGAATGTGATGTTTAAATGGATTGTCGAAAAATTTTTTTTTAATTTTTTTGCAGGATATCTTGGATATAAAGTAGTTATAAGAATTTTTGTCAAATTTTTAACAGTTGGCAGGGCAGGAGGATTAACTTTGACATAATATTTCTTTAATGGTAGAATTAGTGTTAGAAGTGGATTTAAATCGCCTCTCCTGGAGTGCATCATGCTTTTGATCCGAGATGTTGATTTTTGATATGGGAAATGTGGAACTTAGTTCTCTTGTATTGGGATAAGTGAAGATATGGTGATATTTGAATTGAAGATATAGTTGGTAATGTTTTATGGTATTTGTGTTAGAACTATTGCTTAACGATGTGTGAATATATCTGAGTTTCAAATTTAAATATAAGTGTTAGAAATTTGGGTTTCCATATGTTAGAAATTTGAATTTTCATGTGTAAGAAACTTAGATGCTTGTATATAGAATATATGTATTCATATCGGGAATTTAAGTATTCATGTGTTAAAAATATAGATTTTGAACTGTTTGAGATATGAATATTGTCTTTTGAATTAATGTTAAGAAATCTTTGTATATAAATTTTTGAGAAATAACTTTTAAGGTTCTATTCTACTTGTGAAATGGACTTATGATATTGAAGTATAGAAATTTTTGAAGAATTTATAAATAATTGTGTTAGACTATTTTTTTAAAAATGAAATTGATGTAACGGATGTTCTTAATTGAAGTCTAGTACTGGTGACATATGTACAGAATGCTGTCAGGAGTTATGTGATGTGATTTTAACATTTTATTTTATTTTGTAAATATGGACTAGAACCCAGGAAGTTTTTAATTTTTTTTATGTTTCACGACATTTGATATATAGAGATTAAGGGGACATTATGGACATTTTCTTGCTGAGTCGATTTGAGTAGTTTTGTTTGTCAGGATTTGGAATTGCTGGATTTTGGAGTTGACATTTTTTAAGTACATTTTTAGGATTGGATGTTTATGTGACATCATGGAATACCAATGTGAAGATACTTACAAGAGGTAGCTTCTTTCTGGTATGTATTGAGTTGGTCTACTTTAGTTTCATGGAGATAACAAGAGGAGGGGGCTTTTGATAGGAAATATGAGTATATTTCCCTCCTATTCTTGTTCCTCCATTCAACCACTCATGTTTTCATTCTACTTCAATCTCTAACCTTTATCATCAAAGTTTAAAACTATTTTTAAAATAAATTCCATTTCATTTTTCTATTTATTAAATACCTAAGTTTAAGTAAATTAAAGTTTCAGTTTAAACAATTTTTTATTTATTTCAATGCTTAAACATCAACTTAAAATAAAATAAATCTTTACTTCATTACTTACTTATTTATTACGTGCTGTCAACTTCATAACAACTGGCGGTATTAGAGTTCAGCGTATTCCCTCAACCTGCCTTGTCAACAAACGCCGATATTACCGAAGTTCATACTGACAGATTATTGGGAGCATCAATAGATGGCGTAGCGTGTCTGCTATCTCCGACGCATGCCTCTCCTTCACAGCAACATACCATTGGTCCGTTTTCCCCGATCCTTCTAGGGATCGGATGTGACGTATGACCGGAAGGTAGAGTCACGTGAGGGGGAGTTGCCCAAGACAGGAGTATGAGCTATTTATATTCCCGGCAGAATTTTCGTTTTCAACTTTTGACGGCGGTTTGTACCGACAAGTAGTGAAATGTTGTTAGATGGAATATGTCCTCTTCAGAATGTTATCGTGCATGAAGCAATGTTATGTTAAGTACAAAGATGGTTTATTTTTAAATAAGTGTTTTTAGTGGGACTTAGAATAGTTCTTAATTTAAATTAAGTCTTTTAATATGGCCGTTGAAAAGCTGCTATGAACGTTATCCTGATTGTTATTGTGGAATCATTGCCTGTGAAAAATGGATTAAAATATCCAGACAAGATGTTTGACTGTGAAGGAAGATTCCGTATGGTTTTGTAAACAGAGGAGGTCAGCCACCGGCAGTACAGGTTCAAAAGGCCCTTTTTATATTTTTCAAATATTTTAAATAGTTTTTCAAAATGTTTTTAATCTCTCTTCTTTAAGGTCTTTTTATTTCAGTTTTTAATCTGACGTCTCTTAATAAATCTAGCCAACCTATCTAGTTTTTAAATGAATCTCTTTCTATGAAAGTTGTTAGATGGTTCCAAAGGAACCGGGAAATATTTCTTTCCGTCTCAACGTCACGATATCAATATGAGCAATAGTGGTCTGGGATCTAGGACATGGACGACCATGCCAGATGCCCGGAGTTGTTTATTGGCGGTGACGTTTGAGATTCTTTTTGTTTTTCTATCTTTCCTGAGTCCGAAAGTCAGAATTCGCTGCGTGGCTCATTGGGAGGTTCATTTAGTTTTTTTCTTTTTCTCCTTCCTCCAAATAAATGTTGTGGCAGAACATGAATTTCGGAATACTCACTTAGTGGCAGGGAGTGTTGTATTAGGGAAATGCTAAAGTGGCAGTTTAGTATTTCAAGGAGACCAGTTAATAATAGAGTTGGCTTGACTAAGGTCTTTTGATAAGTCTTTGGGAGAGAGATTTAACATGTAAAATTTAAATAAAAATATTTAAATTTCTTTTTGGTCTTTAAAGTGGTGTCAGCGTGTTTTAAATATGTTTGGTCAATATGATGAATTGGGATGGATTGGATAAGGTGTTTAAACAGTTTTTCACTTTAAATAGATATTGCTTTTTGACAATTTAAATTATCATTTCATATATTTAAAGTAAATTAAACTTCAAGTTAAATTTGATTTAAAGTTAATTAAGTTAAAACATTTTTGCATATATTTTGATAATTGAAATAACTTTTTCTTTTTGGTGCTCTAGTTCATTATACATTGATATAGAGTAAACAATGGTTGTTGGATTTACATTGTGGAGAACTTATGTCATGTTTAAGAAATCGATTTTAAATATTACTTTTTCTGTTTACTTTTAATGTTACTCAATAAAGTTATTTGTTTTTAAACTTGCTTAGTTATTGTATTAATACACTTTTACATAAAAACCTTTTTCATAACTGAAACAAATTTTTTAGGGCTATCTAATTCAGCTTTTGCTCCATTGGCGTGGAAACTCTGCAAACACTTTTAATACGATAGTAACACCTACCTTTGGTGCTTGCTATCAACTACGTTCAACATACGAACAGCGCACAGCTTCAGCTTATTTCCCTGGCAAAACTATCGGCAGAGCGAAGCAAGCCTCCATTCGACTAATCATGGCAGAAGCCGTGTTGTTGGTAAATAATGTTATGCAATTCTCATAATAGCGATTTGCAATGTCTTAATTTTCCCAACATTTCAGTAAATAGCGGTCCAATTCAGTAAAAGAGAACTTTGTTTTCTTTTTCCTTTCAACATGGGAAAAAAAAACATAACTATTTAAGATTATAAATACGAAATTTTTTTTTTTTTTCGTCAGAAATATTTAGGCGCCAGTGTTGAAAATTTAGTCGCCCAGGCGACCTGACGCCCGGTATTTTTGCACCCCTGCTCTATTGTACTTTTAAAAAGAAAGATTCCGAGGAAAATAAGCAGAGCAGTGATGAATTAATTCACAGGAAACTACTTTTGTTCAAATTTAAGGGATGAAGTTAATAATAAAGCATACATAAATATTATATATATACTTTCTTTTTTCATTTCCATTAACATAAACTAGTTTTAATATTTTAAAAAGATAAACTCTGCCATGATCAAAGTTTGCTAAATAACACATAACAGTTTGAAAGGTCTTACATTAATTTATACATTATATTATTAATTCTTAAGCTCTTACTTGATGATAATATCTCAAAACAGGGATGACATATCCTATCTTCCTTATTAAGGTAAGCTAATTTGGCTTTCAAATTACAACAACGAGAACACAGAACCTAAAAGAAAAAAAAACTAATTTCAAATTTTAAGTAAACATGTAGTCAAGTTTAATATCCATTTAGATTATGATTTATATAATTGCACTCATTGGAGAAATAAATAAATAAATTGTATAATTGAAATGATATGTAATGAAATATACTAAATAAAAATATTCCTGATCATAACATTAAAATGACATTATAAATATATATATATATATATATATGTTAGTGGTCAAACTCGATATTTGGTGAAACTAGTTTATTCAAACAACCATCGAATAAACTAGTTTTTACTAGGCCAAACTAATTTATCCTAATGCCCATCAAATAAACTGGTTTTTCTGAGGCCAAACTAGTTTATCCTAATGACCATAGAATAAACTAGTTTTTCCTAGGCTAAACTATTCTATCCTAATGACAATAGAATAAACTAGTTTTTCCTAGGCGCCCTGTGGCAGAATTTTTTAACTGTGTCTGCGACAAGCCTCATTAACATCAAATTCTGTCTGCAACCGCAATGCAGTATTTTCTTCTAACTGTATATACACATTTATACATCATATGTTTAGGAAAAAGAAAAGACACTGAAAAATGAATATATCACAAATCAGGTATTTTACATATTTTATATATAATATTCTTAACTACTTTTTAAATGCATATAAAACCTAAATTTAATAAATCAGCATTAGAAAAATTGTCTAGCATATTTACGTACGACGAAAATCGCCGTTTTTTCGCGATTCTACAACAAAATTCGCTGTGTTTTTTTTTTTTTTTTTTTTTTTTTTTTTTTTTTTTTTTTTTCGGATTCTTTGATAAAATTTGCCATTTTTTCTCGATCTTTCGATGAAATTCGTCTTTTTTCCTGCAGCCCATTGACAAAATTTTTCTTCTTTCTGCGATTCTTCTACAAAATTAGAATTTTTTTTGTGATTCCTCGACGAAATTAGTCTTTTTTTTTAGCGATTTTTTGATGAAAACAGACATTTTCCCGCAGTCCTTGGACGGAATTCCCATTTATTTCACGATTCTTTGAAGAATTTACGTCTGTAAAAATTACGCGTCCCATGGGACGTCGCAAGAACTATTTTTTTGCGTCCCAACTCCAATTTTTCGCGTAATTTAAGCGCTATAGTGCATCCGCGGCATCGCTAGTTGCTTTGGTGCGCGCGATCAGACAGGGGAAGATAATGTCGGAGGAAAACGAAAACAATTTCAATTTGGCGGCCACTATTTGTTCTCCCGTTTTTGTTTTTCGTGTATTTCGTCCGCCCCCCCCCCCCCCCCCACACACACAGAAAAAAAAAAGGTAAAAAATGTTAATGCATATTTGCATTGATCTCAGGAATGTTAAAATATACAGCGCCGAAAAAGCGGGATTCTGCGGAAAAGTGGCATGTCTGCATATCAGAATTTCTTGGGGAAGGGGGGGGGGGGGAACTTAAAATCCGGTGAAAACCTTGTTTTAAACAGGTTTCCGTCTTAGCAGGTAAAATTTCAATATATTGAATATATATATTAGAAATTTTTTTATGATAATTATTAATTTCTATGCATAAAGCATTTATTTAATACATATGTTTTTATTGCAATCAAATCTGATAAATTATTTTAGTGTTTGAGCAATTTTTTAATTTTTATTTGTCTGGCATTTAATTGTTGATAAATTTTCTGACAAATTCCTTGGGGAGGGGGGGTAGGCACTCCTGATCGCGGGGAAAAAACGCAATTTCGTGGAAGAATTACGGAAAAAAATCGGTTTTGATTTTTAGCCTAACATTTTTTTAAGTTTTTCGGCGAATTGCAAATATAATATATATATATATATATGTCTGTTGTTAATTGTACGATTTTGTTCAAATTTTCAACAAGTTGCAATAATAATTAATTAGGTTGCGTACCAAATTTTTATTAAAATATAATAAGTTTTAAGAAAATTATTCCCAACGACAAAAAAGACCACTTGTTAGATAAAAAAAAAAAAAAAAAAAGCTGATAACGACTTGTCGTTTGTTTATTTAGATCAAAGAACTCGGACGCTAATGAGATAAGCTTTCCATTGATAATGTTTAGTACGAAGAAAGATAATATCAACAAAAATATTTCATGACTATATATGCATTATTTCTATTTAAATATAATCAACTTGACTTCCAACTTTAATGCTTGAATAAACAAAGCATTTAAATAAGCAGATAGATATCTCATTTTTCTTTGCTATTACTCTGCGATGAGTTTTTTATGGATGCCCTAATTTTCAAATAAATTATGTCCCGTACTGTATACCAACAATAAGTAAATATAAATTATGTAACATTTATTCTTTACTGCTTGTAGAACATCAGTTAGAGTTGTAGACTTTTCATCGTCATATCTTGCTCGTTTCACAGCTCGATCATAAAGAAATATTTTGGTGATATATCTTCACTATTGCAGTATTCTAGTTTCCATTGTTCTTATTATTTTCCACAAGATATTTTCCTGATCGTATCAAATTCAGAGCCGATTTGTTCTTTTTTGGAATTGGAATCTTCCACTTTTTAAAATAATTTCCAGTCATACTTTGACCAGGATGGTGTCTTTAAAAAATGTGTGCTCTTTTTTTCTGTTTTTTAACCTTTTTAGAATCACACACAGCACAAAAAACTTTATCCCGGGACACCATTCTAAGCACGTGATCTTCACAGAGACAGCTGCTCATCTTAGCGGCCGCAGTGCTGAAGAAAGCAGGAATGAATTGGCGAGATGGGCGAGAGAGGCGGGAATTTGACGTCCGGATCAGGGGAGAACAGCTGCGTACTGCCGAAAGAAAAAAATGTCCGAAAGTTTTGGACAATTTTTTTTAAATTTTCGTCAGTGCTGACAAAAAGTGTCCGACAATTGCGGACAAAAAGTGTCCGACAATTGCGGACAAAAAGTGTCCGAAAGTTGCGGACAAAAGTGTCCGAAAGTTGCGGACAAATTTTTTTTATTGATTTCATTAGTACAGACAAAAACTGTCCGCAAGATATTTCTGTGTCCGCGACTATGTCGCCGTGTCGCCGTGTTTCTGCCACGGGGCCTAGGCTAAACTATTCTATCCTAATGACCATAAGATAAACTAGTTTGGCCTAATGCTCATAGAATAAACTAGTTTAGCCTGTTATTCATTGGTCTGAATTAGTTTATCCTAGGCCAATTCAATTTGGGGTGCTTTTATTGATCTTAAAAGATCGTCTCAACGCCAACCTTCTAGTTTATCCTAGGCCAATGTAATTCAACCTGTTTTTATTGATCCTTACTGCGGCTCCAGTGCCAATCTTGTGCAAAGTAGTATTGCCACCCCCCCCCCAATATAATATATTTTATTCAATAGTGGGTAGGGCTGGGCAATATCAGAATTTTAATACCGTAATATATCGCAGACCAAATATCGATAATTTCAATAAATTGATATATTTAATTCATATGTTACTCCAATATACAGTCGTAAATGTAACTGTCCTCTGTATAAAATACTACAAACACACACACATACAGGGTTCGTAAATATTGTGATATTTTCAGAAATCTAAAAAATATCTAATATTTTGATATATATCCGATATTTTCGAAGTAAGTCTTATTGATAATTATAAATATTTTCAGACCTAATATTGGAAATTAAATTGCATTTAGCATAAAAAATTCTCAGTAGACTCAAATCATCATGGCTTGGGACCAGAGCTTGCACAATTTTTAGAATTTTGGGTGATTGCTTAGTTTACATTTTTAAAACATTAATTTGAATTAAATTAATTATGCAATTGAAACTATAATGAATGCTTACAATTTAATAAAATTTTAAAACAAGTAATAATCTAAAATAATACAAATTTAGATAATTTTTAAAATGATTAAAATATTAAAAGCAAAGGTCAAGTCATATTGTAAGTATATACAATATGTACAAAATGAATAAGCAGTGTTCAAACTCCCATAAATAAATCCATCCATAACCATAATAATGTAAACCTCACATCAAATACTACCATAGCATAAAATCACAGTACTATTTAGTACAAAATAGTCAATATAAACCAGATCTAAAATCCAGAACCAATAATAGAATATCCATGCAGAGACTACCATACCATTATTCTAATGGACTTCTCAGTACAATGTTAAAAAATATTCTAACATGTTGCAAAAGCTTGATAAGCATTAATAATAAAAATATTTGAGATTTTTTAAAATATATAAAATGTAGCACAATAACAGACATTTACCACAAGGCAATGAATTTAACCTACAAAATAATTACCATAATTTAAGGAAGAAACGCCACACCTGATGTAATTGTCGCACTTGGTGTAATAGCCACAGTCAAAAGGAGTTATTTTGCCCTATTAAGAAGTCAATAACATACCCAAAATATCGCATAAATATGGCTGAAAAATTAAATTGTTAAACTAAATAAATTATTAAAATAATTGTCTAAAAATATGTCCGATTAAAAAATTTAAAGTGTAGAATCTATTTTCTAGAACTTCTAATTCTGGAATTTTTTCCTGAAACTTTTTTGATATGTTGTCTTTTTACATTAAATACATACCGTAAAATCACGAAAATACCATAGCTCTCATTTTGAACAAATTTCATTTTTCGAAAATAAAGAATTAATTTGTAAGTCCACCACCAAAAGTCTTTTTTCTTTAACAATAATAATAAAATCCATGCAATTCCTTTCTGTGTAACCAGATGCGCTGATGATCTAATTGTGATAATGTTGACTCTTGAATTTACAGTTGATGAAAAAACAAATCTCAGATAGTTCTCTTGCTTTTCTTTAGAGTTGCTCTACTGGACCTTTTTGTAGGATACTGTAACTTTTTAATAACTTATATTTCAATAAAAATTTGTTGCACAGCCTAATTTATTATTATTGGGACTTGTTGAAAATTTGAACAAAATCGGCAAAATTATCATAAAAGATAGCAATTATTTTTTTAATAATAAGAAAAAAAGCTTGCTTTGCTTGTCATTTCTTTCTTTCTTGTTTTGTGGTTCAATAATTTATATTTCCCCGTAATTAAATAACATGAATTTGATGATACATTCACGAACTTTTTTTATGATAAAAACATAGAATTTGAATAATTTCTCTCTTGTTTTTACTTATTGAAAAAATTTTAAAACTTTCTTGGAAATTTTTTTTTTAAATTTTCAAATATTTGTGGAATGTGCTTTAATGTTTACCAATTTATGTTAATAGACACTTATATTAATAAGTATTGAGAAATTTTTACCAAAAAATCTGTTTATAAGCCCCTATCTCATTTTTGTCAATGTTTTATATTGCCAGGGGAGGAGGCGGAGTACTATTTTTTGAAATTTTAAGGTACATATATTATTTGAATTCATGTTGTAATAACAGCTTTATTAACTAGTTAAATAATATTTAAGTGAAGCGTTTAATAACTTTCGATGGAATAAATTAATTTTCAGCGGATCTTTAATGAAGAAAAAATAATGGTAGAATGAATTTGGCGTTCCCAATTTTTTTTTCCAGCACAACAGCTAATCCTGAATCTTTTAAATATATCGTGGGGAAAGGTTTTCCCATGCATTTTTATTTTTATTTCCTATTTTAGTTTTAAATTTCATTTGTAAAGCCAACCTGAGATCTGCTGTTCTTGCTTACGTATTCCTGCCGTATCGGCATTTGTTGTTTGTTTACGTTCTTCATCGGCACAGTTGAGTTGTTTCATGTCGTTCTTAGTCATGGAGCGTATTCAGTTACTTGCGATCACATTCGCTCGTATTCAAGTTCATCTTAAGTTACAAGTATTATTTCAATTTAATTAAGTAGTAAAAGAATTTTTAAAGTAATTTTCATGTTTAAAGTATTTCTAAATTTATCTTAGTATTTAATAAATTTAAGTGAATATAAAAAATGTTAAATGTAAAATGTTAATTATCGTCTGACTTATGCAAATTGCATAGTCACTTGTGATTGGCTAATAGGTTTTCATTTACATTTTATAATCCTCCTCCAATGAGAAATCATTATAATAAAAGTTGAAACAATCAATGACATTAAAAAATTATCTGCTTTTCAATGGATGTAATGGATTATAAGTTCTTTCAGTTAAACCATTTTTTGGATATCTGGAGTTCTACTCAGACTTCGAGTAATCGTAATCGTGTAATCGTAATCGATTATAATCGACTACAAAAACTGCGTAATCGCATTGTAATCGTAATCGTAAATTTTAATTTCGAAATAATCACGATATAATCATAATCAAAAGATTTCACTTTGATTACAATCATAATCTAATCGTAATCGCAATGCAGATAATCGCAATGTAATCTGTATCAAAAAGCTATATAATCGTAATCGAGCACAAAAATGCGATTACGTTCTTCGATTACACCTTTTTTTTCCCGTTCTTCATCTCGTTCACCATATCCAGAAAATATTTGGTCGGTGAGTTAAACATTGCACCAAGGAAAGAGTAGGCGTTTGGAGCTCGTTAAATCGCCCCTAAAGTTAAAAGTGAGAAGAGGTCATAGGTCAGGCAGCAGTTCGGGGTGAAACAGAATGCATAGTACTTTACACTGTATGTAGTCAACGCTATAGAGGGCTGCCCCTGGTATATAGTATAAAAATATAGAAATAGTCTGACTTCGTTAAAAGATATTGGTATTGGGGAAAACACTCTGGTTATACGAGGGGTCTTGTTTCGCGGGTTATTGAGCGAAAGTGATAAAGGATAGAAAAGAAAAAAGAAAGAAAAATATTTTATTTATGGTTTTATTATGGGCACTTAGCAATTTGAGAGACATCACCCTCTTTGAAATGTGGGAATGGGAAAATAAAGAAAATGGGGAAAAAAAGGAAAAAAGAAGATGCTTAAATTACATGTGACAATTCATCGAACAGCTCATTCGCATTTTGGATTTCTTAGTGGTTGGTTATATCTAAGTAGTTGTTTACAAGGTTAGGGAAAGAGATGGCTAAAAGAAATAATAAAAAAATTGAAGATTATTTCACGGAATCTGTATCAGAATTTAATGGAAAAGGCATGAAATTTTTAAAATATAAATGTAAATTGTGCTCGTCAGATGTCAGGGTCTCCATAAAAACCAAGTCCAATTTGAACACCCACATGCAGGTAATTTTTTACTAGATATATACATATTGTATCGATTTATTTTAGAAATATTGCATAGTGATATCTTATTTTTTCTTTAAAATTGTAGTGAAAGGAATTTTTTATATTAAATTAACTATATAGTGTTTTTAATCATAAGTATAAAGTCTGTTTATTCAAAATTTGTATTTTAATATATCTGGATAAGTTAAACATATAGATCAGTTTTCTTACAAAAGCTCTAATAATAAGAGATTGTTTTTTATTTTATTTATTTATTATTATTTTTTTTTAATACTTTTTTATGAGAATCCCCTCCAACAAAACGGAAAGTACGACTGGTTTGTCAATAAATATACGGGTGTAAGTAAGATTTCTTTAAGGGTGAAAGACAATGTTAATGATACCTAGTTGTTAGTAAATTTCTTTAGCTTATACGCCGACAAATTCAATGACGAACCCCTGAATTTTGAAATGTAGCCACCAAATTTTTTTTTATCTCTGATTATTTTAAAAAGAAAAAAAAACTACAAAAAAAAAAATCTCTCTAAATGAGTGATAAATAAATAATGGGAAAAAAAAAAGGTAGTTAATTTTTTTCCCAAAAAGGTTTGTTTCCCCCCTCTCTCCTCCCCCAATATACTCCTACCAAAATACACTATTTTATATTATTATTATTATTAATATTTGCCTGTTAAGGTTTATGTGTCTCAATTTTGTTTTAAATATGTGGTTCAATTGGACAGAGGCATGCAAATGAAAGAAAAAAGAATGAATTGCTTTAATTCTTCCATTTCAAAAATTTTGGTAGAAGTTTATTTTATTTAATTTTTCTTCATTTTTTAAATTTTGTTTTGCTTATTTGCCTAAATGTCTTGCAACGAATGTTCTGAGGAAAATAACCTTATTTAAACTCATTTCATGTTTAAATTTTACGTTAAAAAAAAAATTGTGAAACACATGTTTCCCCCCCCCCCCAAATTTTAGTGTATGTGTAAGGGAAAGGGGGGGGGGCTCATTCTACGTACACTGGTATTCGTGAATTTCAAATCAGAATTTCGCATGTTACATATACCTATTCTATTAATCAAACATCCTTAGAAAAGCTCTTAATTTCAGAATAAATTTATAATAATGAAATCAGTTCTAAAATATTCAAAAAGGAAAACATATATTATTTATATCGAAAAGAATAGCTCATTTAATATAAATGATTTATTTTTCCTTTAAAAATAAATAAATTAAAGGAAACGCATATTTTGTAAATTTGTAACTCTAGTTTGTAACATGTAGACTACGGAATTACTGTAATCGAACTGTAATCGTAATCGACTAGTTCGGTAATCGTAATCCAACAAAAAAACTATTAATCGTAATCCAAACGTAATCGTAATCTTGAAATAAAAAAATGGATAATCGATTATGTAATCGTAATCAGGCTTGCATAAATAGAGACATAATCGTAATCTATTTTTTGAAATTGGAAATAATCGTAATCTTAATCGATTACAGTCCTCTGTAATCGACTCGAAGTCTGGTTCTACTGTATAAAACTATTATTTGTAATACAATTTACCAAATTAAAACAAAAAAAAATAAATTAAATGGAGTATATATACATAAAGATTAAATTGCACCTAACTTTCAAATATAATACAATTTCTAAGTGTATAGGGTAAATATATTAATTATCTATTTTAAATCTTAGATCATCTTAGGGTAACACCCCCAGTAATTGGCATGCACCAGTGATTGGCACATTTTACAAACATGTCCTAAAAAAAGATTTATATCCAGTCTTTTAAAAATTCAAGACCATATATCAGTTATATGCTCATTTACGTTAAAGATTATAACTTTGATTTATTTTACAAGATGACAATAGAGCCTAGGAAAGAGAAACAAGTATGGCTTGTATCAAATTAGAAATTTTGTTGCAAATTCTTCTTCTTTGGCTTAAGGAAGGCATGCTTTTCATTTCATTATTATCTGATTTATAATATATTTTAAATTTTAATTGACAACAGTTTTGTTTAGTTAAAAAGGGTTACTTTAATTGTGTAAAAGTATTTTCGACACAAATATTTGGATTTCTGAATTAATGGTAGTTGCCAATTAATGGTGTTTCAATTTTGCTAGTTCCAAGTAATTGGCACCTATTCCAATTACAAGGAATTCGCAAGGAATTTGAGATTAAACCATTTATTTTGGAAGTACTTTTAAAATTATAGACTAATTTTGTTTATAATTTGTTTTTATTTGAAAATATAAATTTTAACTTTTAAAATTATAGACCAATTTTGTTTATAATTTGTTTTTATTTGAAAATATTAATTTTATCAGTAATTGGAATCCATTAAAGCTTCATACGACAATTACTGGGAACAGCATGACAATTACTGGGTATTAATATAAGTATATTGTATTGTCTTAAAGTGTTCACATTTCAGACTAATATGCTGATTTCTTACCCTTAAAAACCTGAAATATGGCATCTTCATCTACAGTAAATTAATTTAAAGCAATTAAACCCAATGCAAAATGTAAAGTTTTTTTTTTTAATATAAACATATGCCAATTACTGGATCACAAGGTGTCATACATTGGTGCTCTAGGTGCCAATTACTGGTGATTTCAGCAACTTTTTATAAATATATTTTTATAAAAATACTTTTTCAATTTTTTTTTTTTTTTTTTTTTTTTTTGCTTTTAGTGGGCAAAATAGATGCACAGATATGCATTCCTTGTTTTAAAAAATTTCCAAGTAAATAGCTTATTTCTCTGTAATGAAAATTTAAGTAAGTTTAACGACAAATTCTTAATGTGCCAATTACTGGGGATGTTGCCCTATATTAAGATATTGAATTTAGCTTACTGTCTGGCTCGAATAAGAAAGACTCTAGAACTGGTTTCCGATCGGTCCTATTGCTAAGGTAACGGGACAGTCCACTTTATTTTAGGGAAGTCTGACACTTCCTTTTCTCCCATTCAACCGATCTTTCCTAGAATTAGCAATCTTTTTTGTCCTATGGATGAAGTTCCCACCCTACAAGTTTTGGAACCTTCGAAAGCAGAAAACCTACTCAGGGTTTTTCTTATCTCGGTCAGACAGTAGCATAGTCAAATTAAATGATTTTGCTTTAAATCTTGCTTTAAATTATGATGTATGTTTAAATTTTCTGTTATCACATTACTCCGTTTTTAATTAATTTATTAATTATTATCATGTTGACAATAATTATTTTTATTTTTCCCTTTCATTTTGCTATCCAATTTGGTAATTTTGATGTGCCTTGTTTTTGATGTTTTTCCTTCATTTGGTTTTGCTTTTGTCTGTGTTGGTAGTCCCAAATTCGTATTGTTTTACTTTTTCATAGCAAATATGAAGATGAAACCACACACTTCATTTGTAGTTCCAAAGTATTTGGGACCTGAAGATTCTGCTTTGGTTCTACAAATTCCATTTGTATTCATTTTAATTATTTATTTTTTCCTTCCATGTTCAATGTGCTATAAGTTATTAAATTCAATGGTTCATATATTGTAATACGATTAATGGTCATATATATGTACCGTAATTTTCGGAAGAAATGTCACATGTTTACGTGTTTTAAAATAAAATTTCAAGCAATGTTGCGTTTCTACTGATGTGTCGTTTCTACCGATGCATCATTTCTACCAATGCGGCGTTTATGCGCATTTTTTTTTCTTCAAACAAGCGTGATATTTTTTCTAAATTTTTTACGAAAATTTAAAATATATATATATACATAAAAATTTAAAATTTCGGACATAAAATGTATCGCGAATTCCTACAAATGGGCACAAAAACAAATTAATTTCAAATTTGTTAATCGCTCAAAGAAAAATCGCCAATTTCATCAAAACATCGTAAAAACGGCAAATTTTTTCAAAATATCGCACAAAAAATGGCAAATTTCATTAAAAGACAGCAAAAATTTCACAAAAGATTGCGAAAAAACGCAAATTGGATCAAAAGGGCACAGAAAATGCATAGTTAGAGCAGGAAGCGGATATCCCTCTTCTCCCCCCTCCCCTCTTTTATAATCTATCAGAAAATTTGTTTGGAATCAGATTTTTTTTTCCCCATGTTCCCAAGATTCAGACACTAAATTTAAAATAATGTAAATGAGCCGAAATTTTCAGATTCTGACGAACGAAATACATTAAGCCTGCCTGAAATGCTAAAAGTTTGCCCCACCCAGCCAAGGAAACTCAACGAAATCAAGACCGGGCCCGGTGTAACCAGACCCCATTTTTCATAGAACTCATAGAATCATTTTTCATAGAGTTCTCGTGCAAATTGTATTCTTTAAAAAGTAAAATGATTGAAAAGATTGAATTGAAAATATAAAACTAAAGCAAAACTCTTTTTCCTCTATAAAAAAACGAAAAAAAATGTTTTCATTATTAATTAATCGATTTTGTTCAAATTTTCAGCAATTGTCAATAATCATAAGTTAGGTTGAATACCAAATTTTTATTAAAATATATTAAGTTTTAAGAATATTATAGATACCCATCAAAAAGCTCACTGCTGGACTCACTGGATAAAAAAGCCCTGTTATCATGACATGTTTGTTTATTTAGCTGTGGCAACTCGGACATCATGAAAATCTGATTTTTGCAAGGCAAATGAGAAACAGTTTAAACCAAAAATATTTCATGAGCAGAATGGAAGGAAAAGAGTTTTTATTTAAAACAATTATTTTTTACACAATATACTTTATTTTTCATTAACATCTTATTTTAAAGAGCGAAATCCAGAGGAATTTAGATAAACACATGCCGTTCATGGGGAACGTTCAAATTAAAAATACAATCGGTATTAGTTATTTACATGAGAACACCCGTTTGCTAATACAGTAGAGGACCTATTATCCGGAATTCCGAAATCCGGAAATGAAGGCGATTGAGAACGATATGAATCATTATGAAATGAATGAATCATGAATCTTTGATGAAATGTCCATTTTTTCGAGATTTTTAAATAGATTTCATGCATTTTTGGCTTTTTTTTTTTTTTTACAAAATTCACCTTCTTTCTGCGTTTTTTTCAACAGAATTTGCGTTTTTTATTAAAAACGCAAATTTTTTCAAGAATTGCTTCAAGTATCAAAATTCATGATTCATTCATTTCATCATGATTCATTCCCATAAAAAACGCAAATTTTTTCAAGTGTCGCGAAAAAACTCTGCAAATTCGCAAAATATCTCGATAAAACCCTGCAAATTTCGTCAAATATCGCGATAAAACCTTGCAAATCACGTCAAATATCGCGAAAAAATCCTGGAGATATCTCGCAAAAAATGCAAATTTTGTGAAACGATCGCAGAAAAATCCTGTGTAAGCACCATCCTCTAATTATTTTACGATTTTTTCGTCACGTTGGGGGGGGAGGGGGGAGGGGGGAGGTGCGGATTAACGGTATTTTACGGTAATGTGTATATATATATATATATATAAAGCCAATTAAAAAACGTCCGGATTTTGAAGAGTTCTGAATTTTGGATGTCCGGATTTGAGACTTTTGTAATGTAGTACAAGAGTCAAAGTTGTAGCATAGTGTTTATTCTACAGACTTCTCATTCAACACACTTTTCATTCATATTCTAGATGGCAGTGCTATAATTTTGTTATTATTTTAAAATTTTCTGTGTTTTTTTATGGCGGGGGGGGGGGGGGGGGGGGGGGGGGGGGGGGGGGGGGGTTTCGGACGAACCCGAAATCCGGAAAATTCCAAAATCCGGAAAGCCCTCGGTCCCGACGATTCCGGATAATAGGTCCTCTACTGTACTAATATAATGGAAGACATTTTTAAAAAGATCCAGTTTGCACTTTAATATTTTGTTTTTGTTTTATTTATTTATTTTTGCATTAGTTAGTGAAGATCGTTCTTTACAAAAGCTGCTTTTTAATTTTCGACTTACTTTGCAGTTTTAACAGGGATACGTATCCAAATAATTTTTTAAAAAATTAAATAAAATCGAAAAAGCCTATATAGAAATTCCTATTTTTTTTTCCATGATCCTTTACAGAAAAACGCTTTTTTCCCTGGTCCTCTGATGAAATTTGAGTTTTTTTTTTCTTTTTTTACAATCTTTTGATGAAATTTTTCATTTTTTCTTTGATCTTCTGACGAGATACTTGATTTTCATACGATCCTTTCATGAATTTCATATTTTTACACTGATCCATAAAGAAAAGTTACGTTTTTTTAGCGATCCTTTGATTAAATACACATTTTTTCAAACAGTCCTTGGACAAAATTTGCATTTCCCCCACTTTCTTTTAGGAAATCAGCATTTTTTCCACAGCACTTTGAAAAAATTCGTGTCCCCCCCCTTTTTTTTTTCTGCGACTATTGATGAAGCTAGTTATTTTTTCCACGAACCTTTGATAAAAATTTCATTATTTTCCCCCATGATGCTTTGATAAAATTCTTGCTTTTGCTGCGATCGTTGATGAAGCTAGCTATTTTTTCTGCAAATAGATTTTTCTTTTTGACGACCATTTGTTGAGCTTCACGATATTTTTCTACATTTCAAATTTTTGTATTAGTGACTGCCTTTTCACAATTTTCAGAACAGAATTACCTGTTTATTACAGACAAAGTTCTATAATCTGCAATTTTCTATAATTCACGTTACTTTACGAATGTAAACAATGAAATAAACAGTTAAGAAAATTTACAAATTAGTGGTCCAAAACCGATTTTTTAAAACAAATAATAAAAAAATGAAACAAAAAACATAATAAAACAATTATTTTTCTTAAATATAACTCTTTTATTTTATTAACTGTAAAAAAAGAACTGTATTTCATAACCTATGTAATTATTTTTATTTAAATGCACATAAATTTGTTGATAAAATAATTTAAAAAACACATTTTTTAAGATAGCCTATTAAATTAATTTTTAGATTTCATATTTATTTTTTCATATTATACTGATTATAGAATTAAAATACCATCTAGGAATAATAAAGTGACGCATAATCCATAATGCTCTATAATCAGCAATATTCCATAATCCACACAACCTTTGGCCCCAACTTGTGCGGATTATAGAACTTTGATTGAACGTATTGCTATAAGGAAAAAAAAATCACCATATCCGCCGCAGCGCTGCACTTATTCCTGAAAATATGGTATTTAAATATTATACTATTAATTTTGAATTTTGTATTTAAATTATTAATTTCTGATCAATAATCTGATTTTTATGCTTTCTTAATTCAGCTTATTAATGTGTTTCTGTCTAGAACGTCAATCGAGATTACCGCAGAAATTTCACCTGTGGCGTTTATGACCATTTCCTTAATTTTTTTTTGAGCAATTTTTTGCGATGTGGCATTTCTTCCAGAAATTACGGTATATACAGGGGTGGGGGATTTTTCAAAAATCTTACCAGCCAAGGATTTATTTCACCAGCCTATAAGATGCAACACACACACAGTTGAAAACAGTTATGACAAAATCGCATATGAAATTACTATTACTACCATACATTTTCTTAATTCTTTTTTACCTATAAAATTAAAAAATATATGCAACAGAAGTAAGCTTAATATAAGATTGTACCATATTTACACTGTAATAATTTGGGAAGTTAAAATATATAGATGGAAAAACTGTCTCTGATAATGTTTCTATTGCCTACAATTTTTCAAAAACTAAAATTACACTCGACTTACCAGAAAATCCACTCGCCACTGGCGAGCAAAATGATGTATTTCCTCACCCCTGTATATATATATACATAAATTTATTTATTTATTTAACTATTAATGCAGGTCAATATACAATTTATTCTAATAAAATAATAAGTTTTATTTAAAAGATATTTACAGAAAGAGCTAATAATTAATCAGTCTAAAATTTAGATAAACCATACTTTTAATTAAACTATATGTTCTAGGAGAAATGCAGAAAAAAAATATTTTCATCAAAATTGCAATATTTTACTTGTTATTCTAATTAATTTACCCACAAAATGGAAAAAAGATCAAGATCTACTTTAAACAACAGAAATGTACTTCAATAAAAATACATAGAGTAAATAAGTTTTCATTCATAGACAATATGCTATCCAGTCTTAGAAAACATGCTATAAAACAAATTTATTAATGACAACTAGTGAACTGAAAGTTTCATCTTGTATCGCTAATTTCATATTAAAAAAGCAGATATTCAAAGAAATTTATAGTTTTAAAGGTGTTAGACATTCTTATTTAAATTTTTAATTATTAATAAAAAAAATTTAAAGGATTATATTTTATTAAAATTAATGATTGCAAATGAAATTTACATACTTTCCCACAAGCTCTACAATGGTGCCTTCTTTTAATGACTGTAAATTTGACACCACAATGCATACAATTAGGTGCTTCAGCATCTGGGATCCAAAAAGGTTTTACTAAGCCTATTTTGGGCTGTTGTCTTGGGAAAGATTCTTCATTGAGGAAAAAATAAAGAAAAAAAGTTATATAAAAAAAAAGATGATAAAAACAGGTTTTGGAAAAAAAAATCTAATAAAACATTACATACCTGAGGCACTGTCTTCAACTAAATGTTCGTTTGAGAGAATATCTGTAACATTTGCAGGTTGCCTATTATTAGATCCAGATATATTTATATTATTTTCTCCAATACTTTGAGAAATAGCTAGATGACGAGAGGGAAGATCAAGCGATGTGGGGCGGGATAAACGCTGCTGATTATTTTCATTTTTTAAATCAGATGGAATAGAACACTCATTATTTGCATCAGCTGAAAAAGATTTATTAGCAGAAACTTGATTATCGTGTTCAGCTTCTATGCTTTCAATACCCTTTATAGTTTCAGCTTCTGTATTACAGGAAGTAGAAAGAGGCACTACATTAGGTGGGTCAGAATTATCACAATGAGCAGCCTCATATATTTCAGAGACTACTTCTGTTTCACTTTGTAGAATATCTGTGTCATTGCTATTGTCATATTCATCTATAACAATTTTGTATTCAATTTGTATCTCAGTTTCTTCATTAGAAGAATCAGGAACAGGGTTTTGGCTAATTTGACCATCTAACTTTGGTCTTGCACCAGTAAATTTATTTGGAGATGATGAGTGAATGGTATTTTCAGATAATAGAACTCCATCAGAAAGCTGTAGTTCAGAAGTGTTTTCATTGCACCCTGTAACTTCTTTAATTAATTTCATACTTGAATTACTAGATGCTATCTTATTTTCCAAGTCATCTTGGTTATCACAAGATCTAACAATGTTTTCAGGAAGATCAATATCTTTATTAGAAATTGCATTTGCACCATCATTACAATTTAGCATTTGATTATTAAAGAAAAATAAAGGACTATTATTGCCTTCTTCTGAGCTTACACCAGAATCATCATCTTCAGAAACAGGTTCATATTCTGGTTGAAGATATTCTAGGTGTGGATGCTCGTGTTCTCTCATATGAGGAATTCTTTCATGATCTTGAGCTTCTGAGTTTGAAGTAGATTTTGAGCTATTATTTTGCAAACATTGCTCATCTGTTTCTGAAGCTGCAGCTTCAAGTTCAGATATATCTTTTTCAATAAATGGTGCTGACTTATGTGCTTCTGGATGAACATCATAATTTTGTTCACTGTTATCACTTATTGGTGAAGAGGTTGCATTATTGGGAATTGGGGTTATAGTTTCTTTTGTGATTTCTTGCTGATCAGCACATGATTCTTTTAAATTAAGATTTGGAAAATCCCATTTAATTCCTTCAAGTTTTTGAAAATTGACAGTTCTATTTGTATCAGAAGTGGTAATGTTATCTAAACAAGAATGGGGAGAATTTTGGAAACATTCATTTTTATTGCAAGAGCTATTAAGCAATATAGTATCTTCTTGGACTAAATGAGATTCAAATACAGTTTTTAAAACTGATTTAACAGCATTAACAGAGTCACATTCATTTGCAAACCTAACCTTTTCACTGTTGTCATTTGTTTTAACACTTGAAGAATAACAAGAATCTTGAACAACATTAATATCACCTTGAACTTCAGAAACTGAAAGAGATGATAATTTATTTGAAACACAAATTTGTTCAGGTGCATTACTTATCTCTGATACTTCAACACCATTTTCTATAAAGCTATTATGTTTAGGATCACATCCATCAGGAAGTTCAAAATGCTTTGAACATGCTTCCTTAGTCAAACTTTGTGATACAGAGTCTTTACCAGATAATGAGACATTTTTCTCATTAGAATATGCATCATGTTCATTCACCTCTAAAGCATTTTCATAAATACATCCCACATTAGCTGCATTAGACTGAGATTGTTCATTAAAACTTATGTAACGAGATTGTTGTAACAAAGATGCATTTGTAATTTTATTACTGTTATCAATTTTTAAAGCTGTAAAAAGAAAACATTAACATTACTGAACTTATCACAAAGAATTAAACAATAAAAGTGCACTTTAAAATAAAATTTGAAAACTAAAAGTTTAGCACATACTAAAAATAATGAATATAGTATACATTTATATTCACAGTTTATATTACACATGTACACTAGGGTGGAGCGAAATTTTTTTTTTTTTTTGAAAATCAAAAATGGGTAGGTGCCAAAAGTTGCCTTTATACTAGTACATCAACTGTGTGAAATTTTACCGCTGAAAAAAAAATGGCTTGAGTCTGCGCTTTTGCTCCAAAGATCGAAATTTTGGGTAAAATTTGTCATTTTTTGACATTTTTTCAAAAAAATTAAAAACTTCCTACAGAGCTGGTTAGTATTTAAAAGTGTTGCTTAGACCTTTATATTTATCTGCTTAACATATTTAAACTATAAAACAATATCTGTAGTCTCTATAATTGGAGCAAATCTGACAACTTTTTGTGAAAAATCAGCGTTAACCACTCTATTGGAGCATACAACGAAATGTTCTTTTGAATGCATTTCTTACCTAGCTGCTTTCAAAACTACTGTGTATATAACTCATAGAGGTGGTTGCATTATCCCACCCATCTCAACCACCCAATCATCTAGGCCCAGTGTTTTATTTATTTATTTATTGAATTGTTATTTTTTTCCCGAAGACGAGTATAAGTTTTCTATATATCAAAGTAATTTATCTCTTCTTTGTATTCACTGACTTTGGATAATTTGGATCATACTGGTGTGGCCTGCTGCACATATATTTTTATACCATGTATAACAGAAGAGAAGCTGAGTAATGTATTGGGTATGTTCTTAATTGAACCTATTCAGCAGTCTATTATCTTCATTAAAATTTCATGCAATTAGTACATTATGATTGGAAGTTCTGTTATCACAACATTCTTTCAATCAATTACATTTTATATGCAATGATTTGCTTAATAATTGATTGTATGAATTCAATTTCTAGTATTTCATCATTTATTGAACCTATTACATTGAATATATGCTGAGAAGCTAGCTGTTTAATATTATGACGATCGTCACAGAGGATTGCAAACAAAATTTGCGTGTAAAACAACAATATTTCTAAAGAAGTTTTAGCATGCTTTATGTCGTTTCCTGTGTTGTTCCGTAGTCTAGTAATTTCTAATAAGATTTTAGATCTATTATTCAGGTGTGTTGTACATTTGGTATAAAACATCCTGCGGTATAAATTTGGATTATGCATTTTGTGAGTGAACATATAGACGCTGATTGCCAATCTGTGCTTATATAAAGCGGAAAATTTTATTAACTTTATGAGCTGTCTTTTGTGTGAGATGTTTTCTAAATTCCTATTCCACATTCTTTCTGAGAAATAGCTTTCCTTATGAATTAGCTTTGCAATCTCCGACAGAAATTTCTAGTCTGTTCTGAATATCTTTTTCTCAATTTGAGTAAATAATTTTTCAAAATTATTCTCTATTTTATAAAAAAAAATTGCAATAGGAAGTGAATAGTATGTAGACAAAGATTTTCCTTACTGATCCAGTGAATCTATGTAGCTTAGAACGTTTTATATCGACTTCTCTAATAATTGACGCAGAGGAAATTCCCTGGAGTTGAAATAGTGAATGATTCAATATTATACACAATTCTAAGCTTACCCCATGCAAAATGGTTCACAGTGACAAATAAAATTCTCCTAATTTTAAATGAGCACTTATAGTCGATTAGAATCCGTACATTCCCTCATAAAGTACTATACATTATAAGTTTATGCCCAGGACATTTCACCATCAAATGTTGTCCATTCATAAAAAGGGGACCTAAAAGTTAATAGGAAATTACCTGGATACGAAAACACTTAGAAAACGGTATAAAACTAATGCAAAAAAAAAAGGTTATTTACAACAGCAGTTGCTTTACACATAGAGAACAAATTTTCATTGCAATTCTCTCTGACGATCACCATCAAAACAGCTCGCTTCTCAACATATAAAAAATGCAAAAGTAGAATAAATGATGGCATACTTATAGTTGAAATGTCTGAAATCATCTTTGAAGCAAATCATTACGTAAAAAAAAAAAAATACAATTGACTGAAAAAATGTTGTGGTAACAGAACTTCCAATCACTATTCATCAACTGAATGTAAGTTTGATAAATATAATAGACGGCCGAATAGATCCCTTTAATAATATTCCCGTACATTATTCTGCTTGTCATTTTTTTGTATAAACTGTAAATATATATATGAAGATAGTTACAGCAGCATGTGGATGCAAAGAACAGATGAAGAAGGAGGAAGCATCGAAAACATGCCAAATTTTTATAAAGAAAATCACAAATCAATGTATAAATAAAACACTGTACTAAGATGATCGAATAGTTAGGCCAGGTGGTATAGTAAATATAGCCACCTCTACGATGCATGTCCAAGGTAGTTTTGAAAATGAGAGCTGTATTAAAAACAACAATTCATTGTATGACCCAATAGAGTGGTAATATTGTTTTCTTACTAAAAGTTGTCTGTTTTGCTCCAGCTATAGGGAATAAACATATTATTTTATAGTTTAAATATGTTAAGCAGATAAATATAAAGGTCTAAGAAACACTTTTAAATACTAACCAGCTCTGTAGGATTTTTCAATTTTTTTTGAAAAAATGTCAAAAAATGACAAATTTTACCCAAAATTTCAATTTTTGGAGCAAAAGCGCAGACTCAAGCCATTTTTTTTCAGTGGTAAAATTTCACGCAGTTGATGTACTAGTATAAAGGCAACTTTTGGCACCTACCCGTTTTTGATTTTCAAAAAAAAAAAATTTTTCGCTCCACCCTAATGTACACTATATAGCCACTGGTCACTTTCCATTTTAGACATTTTGTAGAATATTTTAAGATATATTTGTTGAATGTTTCTGCAGAACTAAAAAGAATATTTTTGACTTCATATTCATCAATGGCAATTTGATCAAAAGGTCTTAAGAAACAGACAAAAAAAAAAAAAAAAAAAAAAAAAAAAATCCAAGAATAATAGATGATTGTAATTAATTTTTCAATTAATTTTCAGCAGTGAAATTAATGCTCACAATTCTTGAATATTCAATACATGATTTGTTGTATTACTAAGTGTAGAACCAATATAGTGAAAAAGTCCAAACTGATAATCGAACACATATCCTTGGAATAGTGTTCCAAGTGTTCTACCATTAAAGCTACGAGGACAATACAGTATAACATCTTTAGTTCGGACATCTATAATCCGGAAACTTCTGTAATCCAGACACTTCAGTATGTTTATTCATTGTTATTTAGGTTTAGAGATAATAGATGGCCGCCATAGGTCTTATGGAAAGGAATTTCAGAAAATGGTTAAAAAAATTAAAAATTACATAGTAACTCAACTTTTTTTTTTTTTTTTTTTTTCAATATTAAAACTATAAGAACTCTCTAAATTACATTTGTAATTAATATAGGTGCCTCTATAGTTACAAAGTTGTAAAAATTCATGATTGATCATGAATTGAATCATGATATTGAATCATGAGCATGAATTGAATCATCATTCATGATTTCAGTTATTTTTCTTTTCCAAAGGATAAGATGTCACTAAAATATCATAAAATCTGATTATTTTTAATGTTATTTCTTTTAAGAATTTAACTTATGATTTACTTTGATATTTATAGTTGCTATATATTTCATTTTTCATATTATATATCACATTTTTAAGTATGGTACTGTAATTATAAGATTGTTTTTTAAATTTTAATTGTAAATCTTATATTTCTCACAGTTTTTTTTTTTTTTTTTTTTTTTTTTTTTTTTTTGTTTTAGAATTTCAATATTTTTCATGGTGAGTCTATTATTCTTGTGATTTATGAAGTATTCATTAAGCAAAAATTGCAATTTTTAAAAAAATCATCTATTTGTTATTTTTTAAATTTATGATAGTCGGCGACACTTCATAGAATTAATGTAAAACTGCATAAAATATACATAATTTTTTAAAAAAACATTCGTTTTTGAGCATTTTAAATTGATTTTTCTCAATGTTTTCAATTATTTAGTTCCTTTTGCCATATTAATAACAGATATCAGTATTATCATTAATCTTCATGCATCTTAGCTACACAACTTCTGTAATCCGGAATTTTCTATAATTCGGACTCGCTGTAATCGCGACGATTCCGGATTAAAGAAGTTATACTGTATATTTCAATAATATTACTCTGTTTTTAAAGGAAGAAGCATAGTTTTATTAAAAATTACCATAAGAATTAAATTACCTATTTTTGGCATATTAAAGACTTTAAATTTGTAATATGTGTGCTTGTGCTTTGAATTATCTTGTTTTCCCATTTTTCTTCTTTCTGCTTTTATTTTATTTGAATATGTTTTATTTTATCATAGAGATCTACAACAGATTTCGGAATTTTAATTAGTCAATAATTGATCCAATTTTTTAGAATCACTTTAAATGATGAGAAATGTTTAATACTGGTTTAAAAATCAAAAATTCTAAAAAAAAAAAAAAAAAAAAAAAAAAAAAAAATTAATTTGTTAACATTATAATTAACATACGAAAATAAAATTTTTAATAGAGATTATTCTACTACAGGGTGTCCACTCTCAACGGTAGCCAATGGCTAATTTCTAAACCGTTAGTCATAGACATATAGTTCCAACTGCAAAAAGGCTTTAAAAAAGGTAAAGAATTGTTTTCCAAGCGATTTACGTCAAAAAAAATTATTAAAAAATTATGAAAATTAAATTTTTATACGGTCCCCCAGTCCTATAAGTGATATTTAGTACATTTTTACCACTACTCTAATAAGTAATACAAAAAAGTCCCATTCCTCTGCAATTAAAAATAATCGAGTAATAGCTATTTAAAGTTGAAGCATCTTTTTTGCTGTAAATTAGGGGTCAGTCACAAATTTACTGGAAATAAAAATAAACGCAAGATATGAAATTTAACATTAAACATTGAGAGTAAAAAAATTTTTACAATATTATTTTTAAATTTATGTTGATGATTGCATATTAAAGCAAAATTTGTACTAAAAATACAAGTAAAAAAAATAATAGAAAGTTTATTTATTTATATAAATTATGAAAAGCAACAGTCATAATTCATTACAAAATGACATATATTTAAAATTCCATTAGATTACTTAACCTAACAGATTGTGGCGTAGTCCTATAAGATAAATAAATGGTACGCACCTAAAATTGTATTAATATTACATTGCAGAGCTTGAAATTAAATTTTTCGAAGGAGGGCAGTCTCCCTACCAACATTTACAAATGGAGGGGAGTTTAGCTGTTTGGGAGGGAGAAAAAAAATGCTTAAAACCTACTATTATTTTATGTTCTATTTAAAGAATTTCCAGAATAAAGACATGACAAAAACGACTGAAGCAATTTTTATCAACAATTCAGAATAATTATGCAAAATGTGTTAAAAACTTTTATACTGTCTAGTCTTTATTTTGGTGGTAAATTCTTTTCTAGTGCTAATTATTTTTGTTACAGGTCTAATTATTGTTTTGATAATAATTAATAAAACTTCTAATTGATTTGATATATTTATAATTTATAATTGTTATAATTAAAAACAATATTATTTTCCTGTATATTAAATGTACAAGATACAAATTTAATTATAAAATAATGCTTACTTGAGTGTAGAAGATAAGATGTATCAGTATTGTTCGCATTTTTTTTAAAAAGGGGCTTGTCAAATTTATCGAAAAATATTTTTTTTTAAGAACGAAAACTTTCGTTAAGTAAAAGGGTGCTTTTTGTTTAATGAACGGCTACTTTTAGGAATTGCATTAACTCAGAAAGATTTGGAGCTGTCAGAAACGGATTTTAGAGCAGCAAATAAATAAAAAAATAATAATTGAAGCAAGAAAATTAGCTTATTTAACAGAAATATGCACTTCCGGCAATATTATTTTTGGGGGGAGGCCGGGGTGAGAGGTTCTCTTTGATGAAATTTGCATTTTTTAGCTATCTTTTAAAGAAATTTGTCTTTTTTACGATCTTTTCAGGAAATCTGCCGTTTTTTCGGGATTTTTGACGAAATTTGTCGTTTTTTCGCAAATCTTTTGAGGAAATTTGCTGTTTTTTTGCAAATCTTTTGAGGAAATTTGTCGTTTTTTCGCGCATCTTTTGATGAAATCTGCGATTTTAGCGTGATTTTTTGACGACAGTTGACACATTTCGTGATCTTTTGGAGAAATTTGTCGTTTATAGTGAATCTTTTGTCGAAATTTGTTGTTTTTCACGACTTTTGGACGAAATTTGGTGTTTTCCCGCGACTTTTTTTGATGAAAACTGGCGTTCTACAGGACGAAATTAGCCATACTTTCAAGAATCTTTTGACGAAATGTGCAGAAAAATCGGCGTTTTTTCGCAATTTTTTAACAATATTTGCCGTTTTTTATAAAATTATGCGTCCTGTGAGACGCATAATAGCTGGTTTTTTTGTGTGCTATCTCCGACTTTTTGCGTAATTTACGAGCTACAGCGCGTCCGTGGCATCACTGTTTCATAATTTTTTTTAATTAAATGCGTTAATTTTTTATTTATTTATTTTTATTTATTTATTTATTTTTTAAATTCGGAACAGAATCATCTTTTTTTCGCCGTGGAAAATAGAACGAAACTCGTTAATCGATTGATGGAACAAAATTGCGAAATTTGTCGATCGGTCGCGGAAAAAATAGTGCTTTTCAATGATCTTTCGCGGTAAAAAAAACTCGCAAAATGTGTCGATCAATTGCACAAAAATATCACAAAATTCGCAAAACGGTCGTGAGAGTTGATCATAGTTTCAAAATATAAAATTTTTTGGGCGGGAGCCTCCCGTCCACGTTATTCTTTTGGGCAGGATTTCAAAATTTTGGGCGCGAATCCCGCCATCCTGCCCTGAAATTTAAGCCCTGCATTGTCATTGGATATAAATAAGTGTGCAAATTGAACCTCGATCAGACATTTGGAAGCGAGTTAAAATTTGAGTAGAAATTTTTAACTAGGAAAATATACGTACGAATGTTTTAAGCAAAATAAAAGCTTATCAAAAAACACACCCTTTTAAAATAAAATTGCGATTTTTCCAAAATTCGATTTTCTCGATAAACAGAATTTTAAAACTCACGTCTTCAACTATATTAACCAATCTAGAAGTTAATTAATAAAAATTAAAACTACCGTAAAACTAATACGGTGTAGCAACTTGAGTTAAATTGCTTTTAAAATATTTCTTTATCTCATTTAAAACATTTTTGTAACTGGAACTATATGTCTGCACTCTGCAGCAAATGGTTTAGGAATTAGCTATTGGACAGTGTTCGAAATGGACGCCCTATATAATAACTTAAGCACTTAGTATACATTCCCCGAAAACCTAGTACAACTTGTTCATTTTCAGCTACAGAAAAGTGGTTTAAGTCATGAAATTTAAAATTTTATAACTCGGTCAATTTTAATGTTAGATGAATGGGACCTTTTTTGTATTGCTTGATAGGGTGATGGAAAACTTTTACTAAATATCACTAACATGACCGGGTGACCGTATAAAAAATTAATTTTTGTAATTTTTTACTAAAGAATATTTTTGAACTAAATAGCTTGAAAAACAATTCTTTACCTTTTTAAAAGCATTTTTGCAACTGGAACTATATATCTATGACTAATGGCTTAGAAATTAGCCATTGGCCACCGTTGAGAGTGGACACCCTGTATAACTACAAAAACATATAAAACAGCAAAAGAAAAAACAAATGTAGTGTGTTCCTGTATTGATTCCAAGCCCATTTATCAATAAATAAATTTTGTACAAACTGTTATGACCAAAAAAATCTTGTTACAAAGTATTTAATTTGTGTTATGGACCATTTTCACCATTCGCTTACATTTCATGGTAACGGATTTGACATTTCAAATAAAACTAAAACAACCTATTAAAATGAACTAGCTTTCATATTTTCTATATTAGATAACAATTTACATACCTTCTAAAACTATTTAGTAAATTTACTTAGCAGTTTACATTTCATGGTAACAGACTTGACATTTCAAATAAAACTATTAGAAATGGACTAACTTGTATAATTTCTAACTTAGATAATAATACACATACCTTCTGAAACAATCTGGTAAACAATATTTAATTACAAAAGTGCAAAAATAATTATTTTAATATTAAAATTTACGGTAACAGACTTGAAAGTGAAAAAAAAAATACCAACCTTAATAAAAGCTTATTCTTGCCACTATTACATTGCTTCACAATTGAAGAGTAAAAAATAGCAAGTAGTAGTTGCGAAATAGTTAACTATATCACCGAATATTTGCTGCTAACTTTAGGTAGCATTCGAAACCTATTTTGACTAAAATAATCACAAGGTAACGGACTTTACAAAAAGTGAAGGAAAAGATAATTGGTAATTTCTTAAAGAAATTATTTTTTGTAATATAGTTGACTCCCTCAAATCCGCACAACTTGGGACCTGAGGTTTTGCAGATTTTAGAATTTTGCGGATTTCTGGTCATTATTTTATTTACATTTTTTAAACAGTAATTTGAATGTAATCAACAATGAAATTGAAACTATTATAAAGGCTTACAGTATAATAAAATATTAAAATAAGTAATAAACTAAAATAATAAAAATTTAGACAGTTTTTAACATGATTAAAATATTTAGAGCAAAGGTCAAGTTAATAAATAGTGTATGACTAAATAATTATTATAATGATAAGATGCATTTTTCACATGAAATTTGCTTTATAAAGATACATTAGTAATTCACATCAAAATCATAAAATAAGGAAGTTTTATTTCAGGTTTACCCAGAATTAATAACCAAAAAAGTTTAGTTAATACATAAATATATTATTTGGTAACAAGACAACGATTACCAGTAATAACAGCAATATCTTGTATTTTTTTTAGAAATAAATTTATTCTTCTTTCATGAAAACACATGAATTCAGTAATATAAATTATAATTACAAATTAAAATATATATGGAATTGATATTAAATTTAAAAAGTAGAATTTTGTCCCTACATATGAATTGGATGTTTCATTGTTTACATTCATAAATTATGTGCGGATTTTAGAGAGTTGCAGATTTTAGGAGTCTGGATTTAAGGGAGTCTACTGTACTTTTTTTCCATTAATATAGAAATACTAACAGTTCATATTTAAAATAATTAAACCTTTTAATATAAAAAGGTTAGTTCAAATTAAAAAAACACAGTTAAAAACATAAAACTTGGAATGGGACAGGCATTTTTGCTTAGAATCAAAATTTTAAAGATTTACATCTCAAAAATTTTTATTGATTTTTTTAATTTTTCATGTTACAAATGTTCAATATAATCTTCTTAAACTAGTGCATGGCTCAAATGAAACTTTAAACATTAATTTATGTTTGAATTTTCTCCTTTTTACTCTGGGACAGCATATGTAAGCGAAATTTGAAAATGGCCTTTATAATATGAGACCCCCTCCCCCTGTTTCTGAAAAATTAAGGGTCCTTATATAAAATCCATCCAAACCTGAGATTAAAGGGTCTCTATCACACAACATATATTTAAATAATCGAATCTGTAATTACTACACTGACCCTCTCTTTCTCAAATCTAATCCTTATTTATGTATAACTCTACATATTTTGTAATTCTTTTCACACTTTCACTCACATAAAAGTACAGTAGACGACCTATTATCCAGAATTCCAGAATCCAGATAGATCAGAAATCCAGAAAATAAAAAATTTCTAAATTTGTAAATGGAGTAAAATTTTCTAATTTCTGGTAAATTTTCCAAAATTTTAGATTTTTAACTTTTTTTTCAGTTTATTATTTCAATATGCAAACATTAAAATAAATTATTTCAGTGGAGGGGAAACATAGAACCCCTTGCTCCCGAAATTAGGAAGAAATTGTCTTTTTGTTTTTTAGTTTAAAAATAATTTATATTACTATTCGTTCTTTTAAAAAATTGTCAGATATTCCCTCCTCCCCTCTTTCGAATAAATATTTTGACTATGACATTGTATTATTTGAATACACATATAATAGGAGAGTTCTATTTATTTTCTTGTATCCTTCCTCTCTTCTCAGACATTCCAAAACAGTCTACCTGCTCACAATTTCTAAGTTTTTTTCTGACAGAATTTCAGAAACAGTTAAAAATTGTCATTTAAAAAGATTTTTTGCATGGTCAGCCCATGAAAATGAAATTATTTAAGTAATAAGATTTATTAAAAATGATCTATCAAAATTTTTACATAAATTATGTAGTTGTAAAGGGGAAAAAATGTTGCAGCTTGTAGATAGAATATTGGTTACCAATTTCAATTTTTTAATGTTTTTATTGTTATCTTTGAATAATGCAGTAATTTTTCTTTACATAATTTAAAAAAATTCAAAATATATGTTTTATTCATATTCTATATGGAATTATTTTAATTCTGTTATTTTTATGGCTGAGTTCTGAATTTCAAAAGGACTGAAATCTGGAAAGTCCTCAGTCCTGAGGATTCCAGATAATAGGTCCTCTTTTGTACAGTCAATGATCACTACAAATTTGAAGGAATTTTTAATTTGAGTGAATATTTGTAAGTAGTTAGTTGTCATAATTGTCAATATACTTCAGCATACCTCTAAAAGGAATCTAAAATACTATTTCTACCAATTGCATATTTGTTGAAAATCCTCTACAGGAATTTAATTGTAAAGCTCAAATGCAGAATCATTCTCTCTTGCAATAATAAAATTTACTACATAGAATTTTGTAGGCATAAATAGTTTAGTTTAATAATTAGCTTTGATTTTCATCAGCAGAAACATTGTTTTAAAAGAAAAGCAAAAAATATATAGAAAAGATGACCATGTAATCGGCACTGTAAACTTAGCGAAATTTTTTCACGTCCAAAAGCCAGTTCTAAAAATGATCACCAAACTGAAACAGCATTTAAAACTCATTTTCAAATACAGCGATCAATTTCAAAACTCTGAAAAGTTGCATTTCTGCAAATACAAAAAATAAATACTTTAGACTTTGTCAGGAGGGCTCCATCTGCACCCAAAGCAGAACATGCTTAAAAGTGCAAGATAAATCACAGAACAACAAGCATTTCGGCAGACCATTTCAAGTAATAAGTTAAGAAATTCACCATTCAATTGAAGGAAAAAAATAGAGACATTGACAGGGGTTCCAAATTTTCAGAAAAATTAAGGCAGACAGTTCCGAAAATTTAAAACAATCGATCATATATCCAAAAATACATTGCGAATTTCAACAACTGGTCACTAAAAAAATCAATTTCACCAATTTTGTCAGCAGACTGCAGGGGAAAAAAAAACGAAATTTTATCAAAGGATTGCAAAAAACAGATTATCAAAGGATCACAAAGAAATGCAAATTTTGTAAAAAAGATCACAAAATAGCCCTCCCTTCCAGATTTCCTAAAAAGATCATGAACAGCAAATTTCAACAAAGAAATGCAAAAACACAAATTTCGTCAAAGGTTCATGAAAAAACAGCAAATTGTGTTAAGGGATCATGATAGAATGCCAAATTTCACAAAAAGATCGAGAAAAAAATGAAAACTTTCATAAAAAGATCACGAAAAAACAGAAAATCTTGTCAAAAAATTGCAAAAAAGCCACAAATTTTGTCAAAAAACTACGAAATAAACACAAATTTTGTCAAAAAATCACAAAAAAAGCCACAAATTTCATCAAGAGATCACATAAAAACACAAATTTCGTCAAAGGATCATGAAAAAACAACAAATTGCATTAAGGGACCATGATAGAACGCCAAATTTCACAAAAAGATCGAGAAAAAAATGAAAACTTTCATAAAAGATCATGAAAAAACAGAAAATCTTGTCAAAAAATTGCAAAAAAGCCACAAATTTTGTCAAAAAACTACGAAATAAACAAATTTTGTCAAAAAATCACAAAAAAAGGGCCACAAATTTCATCAAGAGATCACATAAAAACACAAATTTCGTCAAAGGATCATAAAAAAAAAACAGCAAATTGCGTTAAGGGATCATGATAGAATGCCAAATTTTACAAAAAGATCGAGAAAAAAATGAAAACTTTCATAATAAGATCAAGAAAAAACAGAAAATCTTGTCAAAAAATTGCAAAAAAGCCACAAATTTTGTCAAAAAACTACGAAATAAACACAAATTTTGTCAAAAAATCACAAAAAAGCCACAAATTTCATCAAGAGATCACATAAAAACCACATATTTTATCAAAATGTGTAAAAATTACAAATTTCAAAAAAGCGGTACAAAAATAGAAAAAAATAATTAGTGCTGGGAATAGACTTACCCCCCCCCCCCCCCCTGTTAAACATTTTTTTTTTTTTCAAAGAGAAAAAAATCTAAAATTTTTAAGTGATCTCCATATTTAAAAAAAAATTTTTTTGCTGATTTACAATTGCAATCATTTTGAAATAGATTTTTTAGCATGAATAAATACAAAATAAAAGACAAAAATAATACAGTCAAACCTCCTTAACATGAACACGCTTAACATGAATTACTTTCAACATGAATTGTTTTGACAATCCCATATGAAAAGAAATACAAAGTTGAGAAAAAAATCAGGAATGATATTTAGGTAGAGTTACCAAAACTGAGTGTTTATCACCAAACTTGGCAAAAAAAATTTCCCCATTAAATTTTGCCAACCATAAAGTCATCTGTACCAAATATATATATTATAATTTTTAAACTTTTTGAAAGAGCAAAGAATATCAAAATATTCCAAAGTGCAGCAATTTTTAACCATACTTAAAATATATAATGTGTAAAATATATATAAATTATGAAAAATTAGTCATAGAATGAATCAAATTGAACATATCATCTTCATGAGTCATCAAATATTTGAAGGTAGAACACAACTCTGTCAGCCTGGTACTAATAAAAAGCACATAACCTCAGTGCCAGAAAGAGTTGGATGAACTATCAAAACTAATTAGTATTTCAAACATATGCAAGCACTAATAAAGACATTTTGCCACTATGCAATAACAGTTGAAAACAGTTATATTTGAACATTTTTTGCAACCTTTAAAACTAAATATTTGGAAGTTGAGTATATTCATATTCAACCAATTTCTGCCCAGCAATTTATTTATGGATCACATACCAAACCCGAACAAAACTTTTAAATTTCAATACCAATATGTATGGAAATTTTCTCATTATCTAATTTCAAATTTTGAGCTATAACTCAAAATTACAACATGGAAAATACTGGTGTAGAAGAATTAAAAGAAGTGTAAAAAAAAGTTGGTCATTAATGGACTAATATTTATGTAAAGCTGCCAACTTTTATGCTTTGTTACTACCACTAAAATTTTATAGTAAATAAATATTGTCTTATATAATCATAGAAATCTCGTGATTAAACAAGGCAAAAATCTATAAAAATTGGCAGCTATGTTTAGGATAACAAATTATGAACGTTTTATGCATTTTTCCTATCACATTGATTAAAAAACATGTATTTATCAATCATTTTTCTGTAGATTGATACTGAAGAGATTATGAACATCAACAAATTTCATATCAAAACTACAAAACAGTTCCAATGTTCAGTAATAGAATACTTTTAGAAAACAAAATCTTTAATTAGATTAATCTGTAAGCAAGACTTATCAATCAATTGGGTAAATGGCACCTAAATTGATTCATTCGGCACATGACTAATGTAAAAAAATATTCCACAAAATGCTTATTTGTAGTTCTATTAGAGTAACAAAGATGTAGAATTTTTAAAAAAAAAATATGTGAAAGTTTTTCTTTCTGTTGCTCAGGATGATACTATTCTATGAAAGTAGATAAACAATTTGATATTTATGGAAGCAGAAATTTTAGTATTTCATTTGATGGAACATTTTCATAATTTCAAAAAAAACAATTTAGAAAATAATAAACAAAATTTAGGAGAACATTACATTGAACATAGAAAGTATGAACATCCAAAAACATAAAAATATGTATAGTTTAAAATAGTGAATTAGAAGAAGAAAAATGTGGACGAACCTTCAGTTTCTTCAAAATCATCCAAAACTTTGTCAATGTCAACAGTGTATTTCTCCATAGCAGTATCTATAAATAAATATGCAAATCATGATTTATCTAAAATTGCATGCTTATATGCAAAATAAGCATGCAATAACAGAAACATATAAAGAAATATATATAACAATAAAATACAAAATAGATAAAAATACAAAGCTAACAGATTGAGAAAAGAAAAATAGTATACAAGACTTATGAAGAAAATAAATCTGTTACACTATAGGCAGGACGGGGTTTGCAGGAGAAAAAATCTGAAAAAATGAAAACAACTGGAAGAAATGGGAGAAACCAACAGAAACCAAAACAAATGCTCAAAATTAAAGTACCTTAACTAATGTAAAAGAATTAAACATAAAGTGTAATTATATGAAATCTAAATTGGAAATTTTAATATTAAAAATTTTATTTTTAGAATTTTTTTTAATAACAAACTGCAGGTTCAGCAGATATTTTCAGATGATGAATTTTACAACTTTAGAGTTAGACGGATTTTTTTTAATTTCTATTAACTATACCATTTATGTAAAAAGACAGAAATAATTACATACAAACTGTTTATTTATCATATAAAAATGCACTATTTTAAACTGTGCACCACAGCAAGTAAATAAAATTGTAATTATTTGTTCTTAGCATCTAACATGCATTTCTCAATACTGATTTTAAAAGATTAATCTCTTTATTCTAAAAAAAAACTAGCTAATGCTGTCACCGCCACTGACAATGAATATTTTGTGACATAGGGTATTTCTTAACTAACATTAAGAAAATTACTGAACACAAAAATATGAAAATTGGTAGTATTATAGAGAAATGTTTGATAAACCCACTGATGTATGAAGTCCCACTGGTGTCAAGAATTACTTTAAAAGATATTTAATGCTAAAATTAGCCAAAATAGTTCCATTAAAAAAGTTTAACAGGAGCAAAAACTATACATAGGAATTTAATCATTTTTTTCTAAAAATATACAATAGAAGCTCCTGATATGTAGACTGCATTTTTTTTAAACTAATTTTTTGTGTATTTATTTTTATTTTAAATTCAAATTTTCAGCTTTTTGAGAGACTTTTTTTTATCTATCTTAGTAAAGGTTATAATTTTAAATAGTGGCCAAATGAACAAAGCATAATATTTCCTTCAAATTAAAAATTTATTTACACACATAGTACCTCCAGTTAAATCTCTCCCCTCTTGTGCATTAATTATATATGTTAAAAGACATGACTTAAAATGTGCAGAGTTGCATTTACTCAATGGAAGAACATAGAAAACAAAATTCAATAAAGAGAACCATATTTACTGGATCAGCTGATACTTTATTTTATCAAAGTTCTTGACAGTGGACAAACAGGACTTGAAAATATAACACTGTTGAGCATAATATTTGACAACATGATTCTTTTCAATTAATGGTGTCCAACAATACAATATGTGAAGAACAACATTTCATACACTAAACACAAAATAAACTTATATAACATTACCCGGCCCTTGAGAAGACTTTTATTGGTGCTGGGGGTGGGGGAGGGAAGAACCTTAAATTGCCAAGTCAAAATTCATTATTTCCCTACTCAGTGAAAAGCAAACATTAATAGTTTTTGGCATTTGCCAACTGGTTTTATAATTTTACCAAGTTATCGCAATTAGAAAATATAGTACACTGTAGACTCCCTTAAATTCGCGAACGCCAGAAATCTGCACATTTTTTTAGATGTAAACAATAAATTTAAGATGGCACTGAAGTCAGCGGCTGACGCAATATAAATAATTCTTTGAATATACAGTAGACTCCCTCAAATCCGCACTCCTAAAATCCACAACTCTCTAAAATCCACACATAATTTATGGATGTAAACAATGAAACATTCAGTTTAGATGTAGGTGCAAAATTTGACTTTTTTAGTTTTATATCAATTCCATACATTTTTTTAATTTGTAATTTTTGTTAAGGTAATTAAATTCATGTTTTTTCATGAAGAAAGAATAATTTATTTCTAAAAAAATTAATCATATTGTTGATATTATTGGTAATCACAATACTATCAAATATAGATATGTATTAATAAAGTTTTTTTAGTTATTAAGTTTGGCTAAACTTGAAATAAAGCTTCGTTATTTTATGATCCTGATGTGAATGTTTTAGTAATGTACCTTTATGAGGCAAGTTTTATTGAATAATTTAGAAAAAAAAACATATTTTATCTTTATAATGAATATATAATTGTAAATTATTGGTTATTAATTTGACCTTTGCTTTTAATTTTTTAATAATTTTAAAAGTTATCTAAATGTTTATTATTTTAGTTTATTACTTATTTTAACATCTTAGTAAATTATAAGCATTCATTATACTTTTGATTTCATCATTAATTACATTCAAATTACTGTTTAAAAATGTAAACAAAGCAATGACCAGAAATCCGCAAAATTCTAAAATCCGCACAACCTCTTGTCCCAAGCTGTGCAGATTTAAGGGAGTCTACTGTATATATTTTTAAAAATCCTTTTCAATTTCTTCCTTTTTTTAAATATCTTTCAGTTTAAATTCTGCATTGTTGAATAATGTGTTTCTTAGACATACATACGATGATCGATATTTAATCAATCATTATCGTATCGTAGTTGCAGCGTAATATAACTTTCAATGTCCGTTTGGTAGTGTTTGCAATTCGCGTGGCAGGATAGTTTTTACTACATAAAATTATTATTTTAATACTTCTATTATTTTCGTATCCCCGCTAGTTACGAAACAATTTGGAATCTTACATCCAGTTTACTAATTATGATCATCGATATTTAATCGAAATAATCATTATCGTATCACAGTTGCAGAGTAATATAACTTTCAATGACCATTTGGTAGTGTTTATAATTCAAGGGGCAGGATAATTTTTTTGCTGTATAAAATGAATATTTCTTAATTAATCAAGCTTTTTTTGTTTATTAACAAAGGTAAATATTTTTCTTTATAAAAAAGATTGATTTTTCCCCATCATTATTTATATTTAGTATTCCATCTTAATTATTTACTTTAATATTTTTCTAAAATTTTATTTTACTTATTTTTTTTTTTTTTTTTTTTTTTTTTTTGTAATAATAACTTGTTTTTTAATTATTTATTTATTTAAATATTTTACTTAATTATTTTAATGTTTCAATTTATTATATGCATTGATTACAATGCTTAACTAGCAATCAAATCAATGTTTCAAAAATGTAAATAAATCAATGACCAGAAATCCACAAAATTCTAAAATCCACACAACCCTTGCATAGGCATAGGAGCTGGGGGAGCTCTGGCTCCCCCTGGAATATTTCAGATGGGCTCAGCTCCCCCGGGAGAAATTTTCGCACCACAACTGTTTACAATATATTGTTGAATTAAAAAAAATATGTGTGGCACTCGGGGACTGCCGCGGTAAAGCTATGCATAGAATTTTTTTTATCAACTTATGCAATTATAATTTTTTTTTTTTTTTTTATTTATGCAGTTTTTTTTTTTTTTTTTTTTGTCTTTGATATTAATTCAAGTTTTTTCTTTTTCTTTGATATTAATTCAAGTTACACTTTTTGAGCGTGATGACCGATAAGGAAACAAACTTTTTTCTTTTATTGAATAAATGAGAAGTCTGCCGAACTGAAACATCATTAGCCGGAGTGTTAGGTTTTTTTTTTTTTTCTCGTTACGGAATTTCTAGATTCAGTCGCTGCGCTCAAAGCCCGCGATAAAAGCTATGCAATAGGTTAAACATGTCTATTTTTCTAACACTAATCTCGGACGGAACTGACAGAATTGCATTGTGATTAGAATTAAAATTATGTCATCGGAGGAATTAGTGAAGAAATTATTTTCTGAAGTTTACCTTTATGCAGTATTTATTTTGGCGATACCAACATTGGTAATAACAGCTGAGAGATTTTCAGCGCTCGTCATCGGCTTCAAACACACACAACAATGGGTCAACAGAGATTCCATTTGATGCTACTGCATATTTATAAAGAGGAGGCCTTTAAAATTTATTTAGAAGATAATTGTAAAGAATTTGTAAGCAAAACAATCAAAGAGCTATAGATTTTGGTAAATGGGAAAGGGTAAGTCTTAAATTAGAATATTTTATTTGGGATCATCCATAAATTAAGTTTTTGTGCATCAAGTATATCTAATAAAAATTATATTAGTTGGATTAAAGAGTTGGTGATCTTTTTATATGAATTTATTTTATACTGCTGTTTGTGAAAAGTGCAGCAATATGAAATAACTCTCCGAAATGAATAAAATTATGAATGATGTGACACCCATTTCCACAATAGACTGTATTCCTGTGATGTCATAATAAGTAAAATGGCGATTTTTACAGCTTCGAATAGAAAGGGACAATAGGGTCTATTTGTTTATAGATTATTAACTGGAAGCAAATGCTAAACTATTTATATACTTTTAAGTGTAAATAAAATTTTCTGTAACCGTTTGCATGCAGTAAGTGCAATAAATAGTATTCCTATAATGTCACAATTGGAAAAATCAGTGGGTTGTTCAGGTGATCTGATGGCGTTACAGCTCCTTCAAAAATTGTTCAAAATTTAATCACGGATATTTAGCATAACGCAACAAACCTGCAAAGATGAAATTTAAAATAAACTAGAAAAATATTGTGTTTTAAACAGGTTTTTATTAAAAAGTGTATTATTTTGCAGATACCATTAAAAACAATTTCAAATATCCGTTATACACAGGCTCTCTTCACACCCCTTTTACAGTGTAAAACATGGTATGTGCTGATTAACAATGCATCATTAATTTTTATTAGTTTTAAAATAGTAAAAAGCTTACACTTGCTATTTATCGGTTGAAAATCTGTGATTTTAGGGTGGTATCCTTCGAATCTTGGATTCTGATTTCTTAGTATTGATACGGATTTAGGATCCCTTAGAAATACTACCACGGAGGAAAATTCCCCCTCTTCAGGCCTATATCCCTAGTGTAGATAATCGGCTGTAATAAACAACACCAACACTGTGATTTTAAGTAATACTTAGATTGAGACATCTTCTCAGTATAAAACAGGCAGCCTTGAAACTTTATTTTTAATTTTTTTAATTTATTGAAATCTTAGTATGTTGTATACTTGTTATTTAGCTTGCTGTAGCACCGTGATGGTTGTATTATTTGCACAGTATTACAAAGTATTGACAAAAAATATGGTTCTATGGCTGTATAACGTTTTGATTAGAATTAAACTTCATTTACACTAAAAATGAATCATAAATCTAATTGAGTGATTCTGAATTTTGAATTAAAAAAAAAGGCTTTCAGTCAACCACAATTTATCATACAAAAGAGTTCAGAATTACTATTAAATTTGTCAGTTGGTTGATTGGTATATCTCGGAAAAGTCAGCATAGGGGATTCCAAATGTATCCCATTTATGAGAAAATAAAAAATGCTTTTCAATAGTCAAATACAGTTGGCTCTCATTAATTCGAACTCGTCGGGACCACAAGAAATGTTCGAATTATCCGAAGTTCGAATTATGGAAAATATGAAATGAAAACATGCTTAATATGAAACTATTAAAAAATAATTGATCTTATATAGTATTTTTTTTATTTATTTAATCTGTTATCATTAGAATATGACTTAGCATTAAATTAGAATGTATAAATACATAAACTAATTAAAAGATTAGAAACAAGCACAATGGAAGAAAAAATTAAAGCGTCATTGATGGACAGACAGGGCACTAAGAAAGTGGATATGAAATGCATTGGTTTATATGTATACTTGTTCTGAACAATTTTCACAAAAATCAAAGAAAGAAAGTTATTCAAATGATCTGAAATCCGTGAGAAAGAAGAGAAAAATGAAGAATCAGAATTCTCGTTAGTTCGAATTAAACAAAGTCAAGAGAAAATGAGTTCAAATTAATGAAAATTTTTAACGTTATTCTGCCATTGAAAATTTCGGGACTTCATATTTAGTTCGAATTAAGAGAAGATTCAAATTATCCGATTTCGAATTAAAGAGAGTCGGCTGTATTACAAAATGTCGCACATGTATGCTCCAAAATGAGTCTTGGAATGTGTTGAAGGAGGTGTATGTGTGGGTGTGGGAGGTGGGGGGGATAGAGTGAGAACGTTCTTAAATAATTTTAAATTTGCTGTTTACTTTTTTTTTACTATTTATTGAGCTACCTTTTAATAATTTTCAGTATTCTGTTTTAAAAAATGTAGTATAACCGTGAAATTAAACTTGTTAAACGGCAATCTGCCTAAACTAAAAATTTTCTCAGTCTCATTCTTTTCCATCTTAGCAGGTTTCATTGTATAATGCGTTACCTGTTATGATATGTGTTACTCCCTTTCATAAAATTTTATTCAAAGCGGAATTTTTACGGTTTCTTGTGATTCCCTCTTTGAAACATTTACTAAATCTCAGTCCCCCCCCCCCCCCAAAAAAATGATAAGTCTAGATTCGCCACTGCGTAAAATGGAGGTTTTTATAGCCTTGAACCAAAAGGGAGAATAGCATCCATAAGCCCCGGCTCCCCCTATTTGCACAAAGTTCCTACGCCACTGAACCCTTGGTCCCAAGCTTTGCAGATTTGAGGGAGCCTACTGTATTTATTTGTAAAAAGCTTAATAATATTTCTAATTATATTACAAACTTTTGTCAAATCTATTAGAAATAGAAAGTGTATTATAGTTTTTTATTAAAGTTTTAAACAAATTTGCCAGTTCAGTTTGTAAATTTGCCAACTGTAACAGCATGTGCAAATGTTTGGGGGGAGGCTTCCCCCCTTAGTGAGGCCCCTGCTATTACTTAAAAGATGATACACTTATGATGTTAAAACAAAATAAAAATAATAAGTTAACTGCATCCAGGTTATTGGACCAGCTGATATCCAGTTTCTTGAGTATTTTGGAAGAAAAAAGTGTGTCTTAATTGCGAGAACATCAGGTATTTATCTGAAACCACATGGATTGAAAAAGAACCATATTTGGGAGTGACGCCCACCAAATGAGCCAATGACAAACCGACTATCATATTGATGCAAAGGTAGATTTGATGAAGATTGAATTGAACTACCAATATGCACCACTGCCAACTAGCGGGGAAAATATCGTTATGAGAACTAAATTTAGTCTGTTACGGGATTTCATGGGTGCAGGATGAAGTTACATTAATAGTTAGAAACAAAATGGCAGAATTCAAATGGACTTGTAAAAGTAGTATTACAACAACATGAAATAACACTGATAACACTGGTGATAATTATTAATTACAATAATATATTTTGTGTAACTCACTATTAAACTAAAATAACAAATCAGGATGCATTTCATGTTATCTCTAACTCTGTCCCCTTACGGACACATGTTGGTTCAGCTGATGATGAGCTGTTATTCTTGTAGCTTGAAACGTGTCCTTGTCCTGATTTCTAATTTTCGTTTAATGGTGATTTATACAAAGTGTATTATCGTAATTGAAGTAGTATAGTATTTTAAAAAGTGATAAGACATAGAAACAACATAAATAGGTATGTTTAAATTATAGTTAAATATATTTATTAAATTTATAATGAAATAAAAATAAACAAAAGAATAAATGGAAATATAGAAACAATGAGAACCTCTATATTTGATGGGTTTCCATCACCCCCCTTCTCTATTGCAACATGTTAAAAACTTTTCTACCAAAAATTGAACCAACTTTAAATACTACTGCAAAGTGAAAAAAAATTTTTTATATATAATAGTAATAAGAAATTAAATGACTTTTTGGAGTCAGTGCCAACCAAGCCAAGATACATGTAATTTTCCAATAGATACACATCCAAGTATCTACCAGTTTTTTTTTTTTTTTTTTTTTTTTTGCGATTTAATATTTAGTTTAAAAATTTAACTTGATTCATTTACGATTTGCACTGGATAATTAATTTTAAACTTGTCTTGGCTGGCACCGACTCCAAAAAATCAAATTAATGTACATAAATATTATAATACGCATGGTAAATACTATGCTCTTAATTTTTTATTACTATTATATAAAAAAATTATTTTTCACTTTGCAGTACCATTTGAAGTCTGTTCAATTTTTGGTAGAAAAGTTTATTTTTCTCTTTTAAGTGAAAAATTAACAATTTTTTGAAGTCAGTTAATAAAATTTATAACACAGGAAAAATTATAGTAAAATTATACACGCATGTCAGGAGTGGGGTTCAAACCCATGCTGTCTTTTGAGAACCAGAGTTTAAATCTGAATCCTTAGACCGCTCGGGCATCCTGACTGCACTCCATTCAGCGAGCTTATTCAACGTGCATGTTACTTTTAATCAGGGTTGGCAAGTTTCTTCTGCAGTGGAAAAAACCGCGGAAAAAACCGACCGGAAGAAATAGGTTTCTTCCAAGTGGAAAAAATGGAAGAAACTGTTTTTCTTTAAGAATTTACCATATATTTTCAATTTTGTAAGATATAGTAAATATCTTCTTCCTATAATCTAAGATAAATTAATTTCACTAGACCAAAACAAATTTAATTAAGTATATGTGCTAAATTAATAATTACATCAGTTTTTTTAGCTAAGATCACATACAACACTTATCTAGAGATCTTCAACCATTGACTAAATGAAAAGAAATTTTATCCAAAATATACAAAATCAGTTAAATGTTATCCATTTCAATTTAACCAACATATTTTTTTTTATTATTTAAATTTCTGAAACAAGTAGTAAATAGTAGTGATTCTTTACTAATGGTAGAATGAAACCTATTTAAATAAAAGCTTTTAATTTGCATCAATTTTATTAATGTAAATAATGTACAATAATTACTATATTAAATAGAGATCAATCAAAAATATGATTTCATTTTTGGCCGAAAATCTCAGTTTTGCCAAAAACGTGGGCGAAAATTCGGCCAGATCGAAACACTTAATCAAAAATCTTGTATCTTCCATCGAAAATTTTCAATATTAGTTATTGGTTTGAACTGTATCGGCTCAAATGGATGTATTGCAATGAACTTCATTGTTTATAATTATCAGTCATGATCTATCAATCATCTCATAGAAAAATTTTAGTTTAAACTGCATTAGATTTCAAATATTCTTTGAGAAAATTCTAGAATAACAAATGATCATTTACAAAAATCATTATAGAAGAAAAATCAAGATGTATATATCTAAAACTAAAATATTTTTTAATGAAATGAAATTCATACATTAGAAAATCTGTTTGTGTCATAGATGAATTAATTATGTATTATTCTATATGAAAATAAAGTTTTTGGATTATTAACAGTTTTACATAATTAATAAATACTATATGTATAATTAATTTCAATTATGTATATTTATGTATGTATTAATTACTTTAAAACATACAATTTAATTACTTAAAATTTTTTTTAAATGTTATCGTTTTCGGCGAAAAAGTAGGAAGGTCACATAAATTCGGTTTTGGCCTTAAAAACCTATGTTGATCTATCAATCGGTCAGTGTTAAAAAAAAGGTCATTAAAATCTTTATTTTTCTTAGTATAATCTATAATGCAACATAGTATAGCAAAAAAGTTTTTCAGCAGTAGGATGATGCAATTAATTTCTCAACTTAAATTGGATAAAAGCAAAAAATTAAGATTTTTTTTTTTCCAAGTACTACACTTGAGGATAGTTTTAAAGCATTTTGACATACCCATAGATGTTTTTAGAACACTAATCTTTTAAGATCAGCATTGAAATATTCATGCTAGATGAAAAATAGGAAAAATTACAAATTTATTTATTTACTGTGTTGCACAGTTTAAAATAATACACATTTATATGAAAGTAATGTATTTTTATATGAAAAATAAACAATTTGTAGGTAGTTTCTTTTTCTTATTTTATAAATGGAACAATTAATAAAAAAAACCATTCCATAATATAAAATCCCAACCTCTACAGTAGTAAAAATCCATCGCCTGAAAATGTCTGCTGAACCTGAAGTTTGTAATTAAAAAAATAACTGATCTTTGCAAAAATAATATTTTTAATAATAATTAAATTTTCCAATTTAGATAAGATCTAATTATACTTTAATTCTATTACATAGTTAATATACTTTAACTTTCAGCATTTGTTTTGTTTTCGGTGGTTTCTTCCAGTTTTTTCCATTTCTTCCGGTTTTTTCCAGTTTCTTCCACTGTCCTGGAAGAAATATGTTTCTTCCGGAAGAAACCCAACTCTGCTTTTAATTTGCAAGAAATCATTAATTTTATTAGTTTTTGGCTAATTACAAAAAAGTACTGAACCAATTTCAATGAAATGGAAGTGGTACTAATTTAAGTGTAGTCTCTTTCATTTAACACAAAAACTAAATTAATCGGTTAAATACATAGGTTGATCCAAAAAAAAGTTTACAAGCAGAAGCATTTGAAACGTAATAATTGTGGAGCGAATATTTCAATGCAGGGTGGTTGACAGATGGTGCTAGTTGTCCTACAGCGGTTCTACGAGTAAGTAACGTCAGTAATGGCATGACATCTAGAAAAGGGGTCTCGCATAGAGGTGCGAGCCGTAATTTGATTCTTATGGGCCAAGAATGTGGCCGCATCCGAAATTTACAGACAAATCGTTGAGCAAAGGCGTCATTCATGACAATGCCAGGCCCCATACAGCTCCCCCATACAAATGCCTAAACAGGTTGTCAGACGTTCCTCTCAGCCCGCACAACTTTGAAGAAAGTCCGTAGTAGTTATAGCTGCAACCACCAATATTATTAGGTGATATCGGTCACCCACTGTGAGGATTGTGTAAATGAACACTGACGCCGTCGATTAACTGAATTAACAGTTTATTTATACTATATGTACACAAGAAATACACTATTTACAATTATATACAATTACAAATCTGATATAGATGATCCGGTTCAACATTAAATTAAATACATAAAAAGTTGGCTGTGTACTGTTCAGATTACACCTTCTCCCTCACACTCAATGCACATTAGATTCATTTTATCGGAGATCAACTTCGAATCTCCCAACATATGGATACTCGGCCTATGCTATCCGGCCCAGAGCACTACGCACAAGGACGTCTGTGTCCCTTACTCTCCAGATACGAGCTCAGCCTACGCACTCTGCACTAGGACCTCTGTCCTACACTCCTCTAGGTATGAACCCCAGATACGAACTACTAAACCTCAAACAAGACTTGCCTTTCTCAAATCACTGTTTTTCTCCAATCTCAACCCCCTTTGGAGCTTATTCATTGGACACATTCCACATTGCTTTCTTGATCCGTGACATGTTCCTTGTTTGCTCATCATCCATATACATCCCTGACAGATGAACATGCCTTTCAGTAATCTCCTCTTTCTCTCATTCACCACCTGTACATGATACCTGTCAATTCTCACTTTAACAATGAAAGAATGTCGCCTTGAAAATTCAAGTACACAGCCGGTACAATACATAAAACTATTAAGATACAGAAATAATAGAAATTCCAATTTGTAGCAGATGTTTACTTAGAACCTGACACCCCCCACTTAGCGGAAAATATGCCTTTTAAGGGCTAATTTTCCCCAAACACATGATATCACCGAAGAGTTCAATAGTCTCTTTGCAGATTTCTTCCTTATGCTTATTACATAAGTATTTCCAGGTGCCTGAACATTATCTATTGACATCTCTACTGAACCTTGTACTAATATTATTATTACATAAACAATACACATGCTAATACACTATTATAAACACAAAATTCAAAAATATTTACACATACACTGAAAAAAAATGAAACACGTGATGACATCCCTTTAAGGTTGTCCACTATTTGGTCATTGATGCTGATGGGCTAGCAACAGGTTGTTCTTCCCACCTCTTTCTATGTAGCCTAGAAATTGCATCAGGCTCCTGGACGATGAGAAATACTCAGGTTCCAGCGTTGCAAGGCAAGAGCCCCTCTAGTGAGTTTGGGTGACCTTGGGGTTGTTTCAGTGAGAAATTTTAATGGATTATGATCTGTAATGATCTCAATTTGAGATCCATAGGTCCACTTTTCAAACTTCCGCAACCCGAAGAGAACACTCCAAGCCTCTTTCTCTATACTCGGCCAAGCACGCTGAGCCCCTGACAATTTCTGACTGGCAAAAGCTATCGGTTTAAACTGACCCTTTTAATCTTTTTGAGTAAGACAACATCCTACTGTCAGGTCGGAAGCATCGGCGTGGAGCTCATATTCCTGGTCTACGATAGGTGTCGACAAACTCGTCACTTTACATAACTCATCTTTGAGAGTATTAAATGCTTCTTCTGCCCTTTCATCCCATGGTACAGTGTTTTTAACCTTCCCTTTAGTTAATTCGGTTAAAGGTATAGCTATTTCGGCATAATTTGGAATATAAGATCGGTAAAATCCCATTAATCCCAAAACAGATCTAACTTCCTTTTTAGTTTTTGGTCTCTTTAAATCCCTTATTGCTCCTATTTTTTCCTCATCAGGCGTATGCGTTCCACCCCCCAATTACATGACCTAAAAACTTAGTCAATTTCTCTCCAAATTTACATTTATCCAGCGTAATCATAAAATTTCTATTTTTCAACTCTTCAATGACAGCCCTGACATGCTCACAATGCTCTTCCCAGGTGTTAGAGAAAATGATGACATCATCAATATATGCTTCCGCATACATCCAATGACCTTGAAGAACCTCATTCATATCTTTCTGAAACGTGGCAGCCGCCCCTGATAATCCAAAAGGCATAGTACGCCACTGATAAGTTCCGTTATGCGTTGTAAAAGCTGTCAAATGTTTACATTCCTCAGCCATTTTAATCTGCCAATTCTAACCCCTCAATAAATCAATCGAAGATAAATATTTAGCCGCCCCTGTGGTATACATGATTTCTTGTGAATCTTTCATCGGAAAGGTTGGAACCTGAGTTAACGAATTTAAATCTCTATAATCTATACAAAGTCTAACAGTAGTGTCTTTTTTCGCCAAGCAAACAATTGGATGACTAATTTCCGCATTTGACACTTTGATTAGCTTTAATTCTAATAACTCCTGAATCTGCCTATCTACTTCCTCTTTGTAAGCTACCGGTACGCTATATAACTTTGGTTTTTTCCTTGCCACCTCCGGTTTCACATCAATACGATGTTCCCCTAATTCCGCTGATCGTACAGGACTCATAAACACCTCTTTATTCTCCCTCAAAATAGACTTTATATCTGACTTGACTATTAGATAACCCTTTTATTTCGAACCTCTCTATATCTTGTTCTACTTCTTGACCCCGGTTCAAAATAGGAATTTCCCCAACTTCTCCGAATTCCTCATCACCCTTGAAAACAATATTAACTATATTACATTTAGCAATAAATTCTCTTATTGTATTTTGGTGCACATGCTTCCTACTCCCGTCGGCAAACTCAACTATAAACGAATGCTGGCTTCATTTTTCAACGATAGTTACCGGCCCTTGCCACCTAGAATATAATTTATTAGTTGAATCGGGGATTAACAGTATTACTTTATCGCCTACTTCAAACGTTTTTTCTTTTGACCTTAAGTTATAATGATACGCCATTCTATTTTGCTGCACCTCGGACGATATTTTTGCCTCATTTGCGGCTCTTTCTAAACATCCCCTAAGTTCATTCAAATACTCATGTATCGGCATAGTATCCAACTGCGCCCCCTTATTTTCTCCTACCTAGGATGACTTAAGATTCGATAAAGGACCCTCCGGCGCTCTACCATATAATAACTGGAAAGGTGCGATTACCGTCGTAGAATTTTAGGACTTCCCTATACGCCCATAATATAAATGGTATTTGTTCATGCCATCTTTTTCTTTCTTCCCTAATAGTATGATGTAACATACATTTAAGAGTTTGATTAATTCGTTCCACAAGCCCGTTAGACTGTGGATACTGTGGGGTCGAAAATCGTGGACTAGCACCTAACCTTTTCTCACATTCTTTCGTTAAGTCGGCGGTGAAATTGGTTCCATTATCACAGGCAATTATATTTGGAATTCCTGTCCTCATAAATATTTGAAGCAATGCATCAATTGCGGTTTTAGCAGTTAAACTTTTTAGAGGGATCGCATCCGCCCACCTGGTATGCTGATCATTTAAGGTTAGTATATACTGATGCCCTTGTGAACTTTTAGGATCAATAGGCCCAATTAAATCAACATTAACTACCTGAAATGGAAGTTCCGGCCGCGATACTGGGGAAATGGGAGCTCTATCATTCACTTTAACCCCTCTTGTCAATTGGCACTCTAAACATGACTCACAAAATTGTTTAATTTCTTTCGCCATCCTCTCCCAATAAAATGAATACCTGATTCTCTGTAATGTTTTCTTGGCTGCATGATGCCCTCCAAATACCGAAGTATGCGCTAATTTTAGGATTTCTTCCCTTCTTACTTTGGGTACTACTAATTGCGCTATCGTTTCGCCTACCAATTTCCCTTTATGATATAATAAGCCATTTACAATATAATAATCCCCTTTTTCCGTTTTAGCTAATTCCCAAGCTCTCTCTAAGTCTTTACATTCCAAATGGGATTTCTTAAACAAATCTGAATTGCTAACAATAGCTTTATTATCTTTCTCCACTTCTGTTTTTTCTGGATTCTGACTTGGTACATTTTGTGATCTCGCTTCTATTGTGTAAACATTACAACTATCGCTACTCATACCTTCCTTTTCACTCGAGTTATCAATAGTAATTTCCGAATTTTCTAATTCTTGGGACTCTAGCAATGGCTCCTCGCGGTTGATGCCTGACAACTCATTAATCACCTCGGAATGTAAAATTACTTGCTCATTAATATTATCGTTCACTGCGCAAAGTACTTCCTGATGAATTATATTAGTTTGTCCGAATTGCAGAATAGCTAACGGTAATTTAACCAATGGTGATTTAACTGCTTCACCAAATAACCCTTGTAAATAGTGATGCAACGGATATCCGGTGAACATCCGGTATCCGGCCAACCTGCCGGATATTTGGCAGTAGCCGGATATTATAATTATCCGGCCAAATATCCGGCTTAAAAGAAACGTTCCAAGTGATGAAAGACATGGTTTTAATAAATGAATAACTAATGATATTATTTAAAAAAATTATTTTATTTTATTTTTTAAACTAAATTTAATTTTAAAAAATATTTATTTCAAATATATTTTGCTTCAATAGCATTTTTTAACAGCTATCCAAAGAAAATTTGGAGCCTATTTAGAGCCCCTTCACAAAATTCCATTCTATAAAAACATACACTTTATTCATTATTTTTATTAAAATGTTTAATAATTAAACAAAATAAGCTCACCTGAAAGAAAAACTTTAGCTGTAGGATTTAAAGAAGTTATAAACATTTGGTTCGAATTTCAGAAACTGTATTTCATTTTTCATGACAACATGTTATTTTTTAAAACAATAAGAAATTTCACAAAAATAACTATTTTTCACAATATGGGTCTCAAGAAAAAAAAAAAAAAAACTGTATCGACTTTTGGCTATAGATAGAAAGACAAGACTAATGAATGACTGCAAAGAAGATTGAATTATAATTTTTTAAACCATTTTATAATTTCTTAAGTTACACTACACACATATTTAAAGGATATATAACAAACAAACAAACAAAAATATTCATTGGGCATCATTTTTGCTGTTTTTAATGATTGGCAAGTTGTGGTGTAAAAACAGCAATTGTTCTGCATTTTTTGGTAAAAGTCTATTACGCCTGGTCTCATAAATGATGCCTGCTTCTGAAAACAGTCTTTCACTATAAATGCTGCTTGCTGGTGGAGAAAGATATTTTTTCACTAATTTTGATAAAAAGGGAAAATTACTTGCATTCATTTTCCACCAGTTGAATGGTGAAGCTTTTCGTTCAATAATTGGCTGCGAAAGGTAATTATTCAACTCACGAAGGTAAGCTGGTGCTGATTCATCAATCGGTGAATCACCTCCATCAACATTCATTGTAGTTGTAGTATTGGCAGTACTAATTTCAGCAAAGCAATCCCAGAAAGATTTATGATTATTTACGTGCTGAGGATTGTTGCGCTGTGATTCTGTTGGAGCTATTTCATTTTCACTGGGAGTATTCAGATTTTGAAATTCTTTTTTCATAATTGCTAATACGGAAGTTTTAACAACTTCATCATAACCTTGATTTTTATCAAAAAAATGTATTTTGAATCTTGGATCCAGAATAGTTGCTACTGAAAAATGTTCATTTAGTTGTACCATTGAAAAGCGCTGATTTATATTTGCTTTTAATGTATCCTTCATTGTCCCAACACCAGATGTTTCTGAAGGGGAAAATTTTGACAAATATGCATTCAATGTTACGACCATTGGAATCACTTCCGAAATCAATGATTTTGAAGAACTTATTTGTTTAGTAATTTCTTCAAATGGTTGCAGTAAATTCAAACAATTTTGAATTAGTGTCCACTGATACAATGAAAAGTTTGGAATTTCATTATTTTCATTGACATATAATGATATAGCATTTTTTAATTCAAGTAAGCAATTCAACATATAATATGTGCTATTCCATCATGTCGAAATATCCTGCAATAACTTTTTAGGTGTTACATGGAGCTGTTCTTCTTGGATTTGTTTAAATCGAGAGCATGCTAAAGAAGAATGATTAAAATGTCCTACGATTCGTCTTCCTATGGCTATGATATCCTTCACTGCTCTTTGAGAATTGAGTGCATCGGTTACAATGAGATACAAGTTGTGCAGAAAGCAAGATTCACTCTTCAAATTCATGTCTTTCACACCTTTTACTATATTTGATCCACTGTCACGAATAACAAGATATATTTTATTTTTTACATTCCATTCAATCATCATACTATTTAACATTCGGCTTATATTCTCACTATTGTGACTTCCAGGAAAATGTCTTGCATTTAACACAACATGCCTATAATTAAAATCATTGTCAATCCAATGAGCAGTAAAGCTGATAAAACTGTCTTTTTTGACTGAATTGGTCCACATATCAGACGTTAAAGATATATATTCAGATGATAAAAGCATCGATTGAATTTCTTCTTTACATTCTGCATACATTTTGGGTATAATTGTCTGCTTAAAATATTCTCGACTAGGAACTTTGTACTGGGGTTGTGCTTTTAACATCAAATTTCGAAAACCTTCATCTTCAACGAATAAATACGGCTGGTTATCAACAGCAATCATTTGTGCAATTGCATAATGCAATTCCACAGATTTAGGATGATTTATATCCCAAACTTTTTTCTTCTCCAAAACAGTCTCTAAAGTTTGTTGATTAAATTTTCTTCTTTTCAAGTTTGGGTCACCCACTTCTGAATCCAAATCAGCAAATTCAGAAGATTTAATTTTGTCATAATCTTCTTTGTGCTTGGCCCTGAGATGATTCAACAATAAAGTAGTGGATGCTTTTTTACCAGTTCCACCTCTTGAGATCCAAGAGGCACATAAATTGCATTTTACTTTTACTGTATCCTCATATTTAAAAAAATTCCACACACCACTTTTATTGTTCATTGAACTTATATTAGTATTTTCTAATTTATATATAAATATTAACTAACACATACAAGACACAGCAAGGGAACAACTGCACTTCCAACACAAAAAGACACACTGTTAATGGTAACATAGATAACAGATCAGAGAGAATGTCTCTTATCTTGTTAAACTTGTCTCACTTGTCAAACTTGATAAGATAAGAATAAGCTGCACTTCCAACACAAAAAGACACACTGTTAATGGTAACATAGATAATAGATCAGGGAGAATGTCTATCTTGTTAAACTTGTCAAACTTGATAAGATAAGAATAAGCTTAGTGATTACAAGCAGTGGGTGAAAATGAAAAGGAATGTTGAGGTAGAGTCTATTTAAAGAAAAAGGGAGGGTGAGAGTTTTGCTGAGTTATTAAGTATTAGTATTCAGTTAAAATTATAATTTTTAAAATGATGATTAATTATTATAATTAACTGTAATGCAGAAATTAAAAATATTTATGATTTTCAATATTTAATCAAGTTTTCTGTAAAATATGAAATAAATCATGAGGTTTAATAAAACTACTGTACTAAATCAGTGTAATAATTTTAAAACTAGCTTTTAAAAAAATGTATATCCTTTCCATTCGAAATTGGACTCTGTAATTTAAAAATAGTAATAGATGAAAATAAAAGAACAAGGGAAGAATAATATAGGGTAAATGCGCCTGTAATGGACATTCTTAAGGAATTCCTTTAAAAATATTTTTTAATTACAGTAGACTCCCTCAAATCCGCACAGCTTGGGACCATAGGTTTTGCAGATTTTAGAATTTTGCGGATTTCTGGTCATTGCTTTGTTTGCATTTTTTTAAAAGTAATTTCAATGTAATTAATAATGAAATCAAAAGTATAATGAATGCTTACAATATGCTAAAATATTAAAATAAGTAATAAACTAAAATAATAAAAATTTAGATAGTTTTTAAAATGATAAAAATACTAAAAGCAAAGGTCAAATTAATAATCAATAGTGTATACAACTAAATATTCATTATAAAGATGAAATGTGTTTTTCCTAAATTATTCAATGAAACTTGCCTCATAAAGGTACATTACTAATTCACATCAAGATCATAAAATAATGAAGCTTTATTTCAGGTTTAGCCAGACTTAATAACTAAAAAAGCTTGATAATACATAAATATATTTGGTAAGATTGTTATTACCAATGATATCAGCAATATTTTTATTTTTTCTAAAATAATTTATTCTTTCTTTATGAAAAAAACATGAATTCAATAACCTTAACAAAAATTACAAATTAAAAAATATATGGAATTGATATAAAACTAAAAAAGTCAAATTTTGCACCTACATCTGAACTGAATTTTTCATTGTTTACATCCGTAAAATATGTGCGGATTTTAGAGAGTTGCGGATTTTAGGAGTGCGGATTTGAGGGAGTCTACTGTAATAGTTATTCTTATATTCCAGTTTTTTTTTCAACATAATATTAATCTATCAACAATATTAACCATTCTCATAGTCTTCTTTTCCAAGTGTATTGATTCATATATTTCCCACTATTTTTAAAAGTCAAACTCCTCAAAACTATTTGTAGTAATTAGCATTACAAATATGAAAGGAATTATTATTGCTGTTGCATGTTTTAAATACTAAATAAAATACAGTAGAGGACCTATTATCCGGAATTCCGAAATCCGGAAGGACCCGAAATCCGGAAATGAAGACGATTGAGAACGAGATGAATTATGATGAAATGAATGAATCATGAATCTTTGATCAAATGTACGTTTTTTCGAGATATTTTGAGATTTCATGCTTTTTTTGCCCTTTTTTTTTTACAAAATTCACCTTTTTTCTGCGTTTTTTCGACAGAATTTAGGATTTTTATTTAAAAAAACACAAATTTTTTCAAGTATTGCTTCAAGTATCAAAATTCATAACTCATTCAAAGATTCATGATTCATTCATTTCATCATGATTCATCCCCATAAAAAAACGCAAATTTTTTCAAGTATCGCGAAAAAACTCCAACTTTGTCAAATATCGCGATAAAACCCAGAAAACCTCGTCAAATAGCGCGAAAAAATCCTGCAGATATCTCGCAAAAAATGCAAATTTTGTGAAACGATCGCGGAAAAATCCCGTGTAAGTGCCCCCCTCTAATTATTTTAGGATTTTTTGTCACCTTTGCGGGGGGCGGATTAACGGTATTTTACGGATATATATAAAGCCAGTTAGCAAAACGTCCGGTTTTTGAAGAGCTCTGAATTTTGGATGTCCGGATTTCAGACTTCGTACTATAGTACAAGAGTTTTTTCCACAGACTTCTCATACTACACACTTTTCATTCATATTCTAGATAGCAGTGCTATAATTTTGTTATTATTTTTAAATTTTCTGTGGGGTTTTTTTGGAGGGGGGGAGGGGAGTGTCGGGTTTCAGACGGACCCGAAATCCGGAAAATTCCAAAATCCGGAAAGCCCTTGGTCCCGACGATTCCGGATAATAGGTCCTCTACTGTAATTTCAAAATAAAACTGTAGAACTGATGTTTGAGTCTACTGATCTACAGATTTACTAGTTTCATTACTAATGCAAATTTATTTATTTATTTATTATTATTATTTTGTCAGAAATGAATAAGCAAACATTTAGACAGAAAATAATAATTTTTTAAGAACTTCTGCAACTCAATTATTTTTAATGGGAGAGGGTGGGGGAATTGGAGTTCTATGAGTCCCTCTTTCCCTTATGCACATAAACAATTTCTCTGCTGATTTGTTTTATTGATTGGCAGATTATAACATATGCAATGCAGAGTTAAAAAATTTTGATTAAATATTGAAAATTATATTAATCATACGAAATTAATTAAAAGCAGGTATTTATAAAAATTTTGTTATAACGTTCTGGTAAATGGAATTTAAAAATGAAATTTGATTAATTAGCTATTCAGTTAAGTCAGAAGTTTTTATTCACTATGAACATTACTGAAATTGATCTACATGAGGATGTCCATTACTGGTAATCAACTAATTAAGCATTCCAGTAATGGACTCTTAAAACCTTAGAAATAAAGGAAATTTTGTAAGTAACCAAATTAGTATATGAAATTCAATGTTTTCTATTACAAATTACTATCAAAACAAAAATATACAAATTTTGTAAAAAAATAATAAATATATAAATTTATTAAATGCCTCTTAGTATGTTCATTAAGATTTTCACTGAAAATAGTGGAACTTCGAAACATTTTCTGCTACCTGACTGGTTTGATTAAAAGTGTGAATAATAATACAGATTATAAAACCATAAATGGTAAAGTTATGAAAAAAATAATAAAAGCTAAATTTTTATTGGTCATTTTTTTATAAACCAAAAACATTCAAGAGTGTCCATTACTGTTACATCTATCCTATATGATTTACATTTTCTTTTTCTGTTATTTTACTATTATTATCGTTATTTATTACTATTTAATTAAAATAGTACTAATTAAATAATTAATGATAGTGAATTTAATTATCATTAAAAATTCAATATTTATGTTTTCTATAAAATAAGAAATTATAATAAGTTTTTAATTGTTTAACTAAAAGTAATAGCTTTTAAAAAAAAGTTAGGAGGAAGGGGTAGAAAAGTAAACATACTGCGGCCGGATAACCGGATATCCGGCCTAAATTGCAGCCGGATAACCAGATATCCCCCAGTATCCAGCCAAATTGACATCCGTTGCATCCTACTTGTAAATAAATGTTACCTGCTCCTTTTAATTTCTCTTCCGGTACCAAATCTTTATGAACAACACTAATTTCACATCCAGAATCAACCAATCCCTTTGCTTTTTGCCCATTTACACTAACTTCAATTTTCTCAAGTTTATTTAATTTCTCACCAATAACATTAGTTCTCTGTTCGGCCTTTGCCGATATTCTCGCCACAATAGCTCCATTAGGTAACTCTTTGTTTTCCTTTATCACAATCTTATGTACACCTGCCTTCTGATCTCGCCCTTTATTACCACTATTATTTCCCTCATTACCCACTTTATTACAAAAACGTTGGTGATGACCTCTCAAACCACATTTAAAGCATTTAGGCGCTGAAGCATCACTAGGTTTCTTAATATCTATTTTCCTATCCGAAAAAGAATTAGTCTCATTACTCCCGTTTTGCCTCCAATTACCACTAACTTTGCTATCCTCTCTCGGTCTCATTTTTTCATTGTTTATGTGCCTATCTTTACCTTTAAAACTTTTATACGTAACGGCGTAAGACTTGTGCTTAGCGTCAAAATAATTGTCACATTCTTTAGCAATTTTAGAAGCTTCTAACCATTTACCCTGGTGAGTTAACCCAATATATGATGCAGTATCCTCATCTAATGTACTTACTAACTTATCAGTAACTATTAACTGGTTGACCTTTTCATAAGAGTCAGCACCTGTAATCTTACAATAATTTTCCCATGTTGCTATTAAATGCGATACAAATAATACATGTGTTTCGTTCTGGTTTCTCCTAGCTTTCTTAAAATTTTCCAAACATGTCTTCGGTGTCAGCTCATGTTCCCTTAGGACTAACTCCTTTAATTCCTCATAATTCTCCATTTGTTCCGTAGTCGTATAAATTAACAAATTATCCGCCTTATTTCCTAACATATTTAGTAGAATTTCGGTCTGCTGGTTTTCCAGTACATTTTTAGTTTTGAATGCCCTTCCTAAACTGTTGAAAAATAAATTCCATCCCTCAGTCCCTTCTGGTACTTTGATAGATAGAGTTTTAACACTTTTGATCAACTTTTCTATGTTATTTTCATTATTAGATTACCTAGACACATTGGAGTTATTGGTATTGGTCGATCCTTGAACCCTTAGCCTCTCCATTTCTAATTCATGTTCCACCCTTAATTTTCATGTTCCTCTCTTCTCTTTCTAACTTTTCGCGTTCTAATTTTCTTGTTTTTCTAACTTTTCGCATTCTAACTTTTCCTGTTTTTCTTCGCACTCTAATCGTTCTGCAACAATAGCGTTAGATAATTCTTTAACAACCCCATCGTCATACCCATCACTGTCCATTATCTTTTTCCTAAGCTAAATTCTGGTATCACCTTCTGCGAATTCAACACCCAATTCTTCGGCTATCACCTGAAGATCCACCTTTTTTAGTTTTATTAAGAAAGCCATACCTTCTCAGATTGTTATTACCACCCTACAGTACAATAATATTTAAACCTACCAAATTAATATTTCCTAACTTTCTAACTTAGTACAGTTATATCTCCACTTATTATACTAATTAATACCCTTCAGATAATCAATGTATTTCTAATTAACCTACCGAATAATCTAATTTTCCTCAACCATTGATATCACACAATTTACTTCCAGTAAAACAAAAGGTAAAACAATAATTCAATTTGGCTACTATGCAACATAGATTCCAATTTATACACTTAGATAATAACATACAATTTACATAATAATACTGATACATTGAAATTGAATAAAAGTATTGATGTCAATCAAAAAATCCACATAAAGAAAAATTGCATGATATGCACACATAAATTTCTACAATTATCCTCACTAAAATATTTCCAAATTCAATACTGGTTCTCACACTTAAAACAAATATGATCTTGAGTATATGTGTTTTGATCACAAGATCTTCACTTTTATTTTTCCTCACTATGGCCCTCTTTTGAGCTTTTTTTTTTCTCGTATACTATTGGCCAATTAAAATTCTAAGCAAATGTTGTTATCAACTCTTCAAACTTAAACAATATTACTTCATTTAAATATTACTTTAACAATAATTTAAATTTAAGTAAATTTAATTTATCCTTCCAACTACTATTAACACAATGCCTTAATTTTGTTTACTACCATTATTAGTAAAAAAATATATAGAAAGTCAATATTAGCTCAAGTTATTATGACCTTTCCTTAAAACAATAGAAAATATGATTATTAATACTTCCTACCTATCTGAACACAATTATTTAATTGCACATAAACTATCTAGACAATTTACTTAAATTACTATTAATTATACAACAACACAAATTGGTTCGAGATGTCAGCAGAAGGAAATGATCAAAACACCTTACCTTATACTTTATCTGTTGGGGTACTCTTCTATTCACCGGTGATTCCACGATGTAGCGATAATATGGCACAACACTTAGTTCAGTTCTTTCTAATAATGGTACGGCACAACACTTTAGTTCCGCTCAACACTTGGTTTTTATTTCTCCTAAAATTCCACTCGACGATCCAAAATTACGACGAAAGAATTCCACTGGGTACTGCGGCACTAACACACTGCAGCACGGCTCGCTGGTAACTGGTCTCAGACGATTCTATCCCACCACTGCCACCAATTTGTCAGACGTTCCTCTCAACCCGCACAACTTTGAAGAAAGTCCGTGGTAGTTATAGCTGCCACCACCGATATTATTAGGTGATATCGGTCACCCACTGAGAGGATTGTGTAAATGAAAACTGACGCCATCAATTAACTGAATTAACAGTTTATTTATACTATATGTACACAAGAAATACACTATTTACAATTATATACAATTACAACTCTGATATAGATGATCCGGTTCAACATTAAATTAAATACATTAAAAAGTTGGCTGTGTACTGTTCAGATTACACCTTCTCCCTCACACTCAATGCACATTAGATTCATTTTATCAGAGATCAACTTCGAATCTCCCAACATATGGATACTCGGCCTATGCTATCCGGCCCAGAGCACTACGCACAAGGACGTCTGTGTCCCTTACTCTCCAGATACGAGCTCAGCCTATGCACTCTGCACTAGGACCTCTGTCCTATATTCCTCTAGGTACGAACCCCAGATACGAACTACTAAACCTCAGACAAGACTTGCCCTTCTCAAATCACTGTTTTTCCCCAATGTCAACCCCCTTTGGAGCTTATTCATTGGACACATTCCACATTGCTTTCTTGATCCGTGACATGTTCCTTGTTTGCTCATCATCCACATACATCCCTGGCGGATGAACACGCCTCTCAGCAATCTCCTCTTTCTCTCATTCACCACCTGTACGTGATACCTGTCAATTCTCACTTTAACAAAGAAAGAATGCCACCTTGAAAATTCCAGTACACAGCCGGTACAATACATAAAAATATTAAGATAGAGAAATAATAGAAATTCCAATTTGTAGCAGATGTTTACTTAGAACCTGACACAGGTTTGGCGACTATGTGGAAAAGTAATGACCAGATGTGTCTCTTGATTGCCATTTGTATCTTGTTTCTATTGTTAATAAATATTTTTTCTTTTGCCGTGTAAACTTTTTTTTGGATCACCCCTCGTAGTTTGGGAGTAATCGGTGAACATACATTAAAAAAACATATGCATCGATTTGATAACCTTCTCAATTTTTTTAATTTGGTTAAAAAATATTTTTTACTCAGAATCACCCTTGCCATCACCTTGTTGCAGCAAGTGCCTTTTGCCTTTTTTAATACCAGGTGGCTTTTTATAATGGCACTTTTACAAAGTTTGTATTTCTGGATTACATGTTCTATTTGGATCAGAAGGCATTGTGTAATTGACCAAGAATTTGTATACCACGATCTTGAACTACAAAGACTTGTTTGTTCACTGTGACATGAGCTTTTGGAATGCACGGCATGATCCTAAGTGTATGAATGAGAAGATAACTAGCAAGCATGCATTCATAACAGCTGCATTCTTTCAAATAAGGTTCAACAAGGGCTTTTTCTGAATGAGTGGCAAGAGGGATGCTATTTTTTGGATGAGGGGCAAAAGGGATGCTATTTTTTGGATGAGGGGCAAAAGGGATGCTATTTTTTTAAACTAAAGTGCAGGAGGGGCTGGGCACTCCCTGAAACCCTCTAAAAGAAACTGATTATAGAGTAAAATGTAAAATGACACTTCCATTTTGGAGAAAGATATTTCAAGTTATGATAAACCTAATTAGAGTTTTTTATTCAATTATATTCTCAAAGGTTCTTCATTTTATGAACAATAATATTTACTATTATGCTATGGATTTGATTATAAATTAAAATATAATAAAATGGTCATTTAATGCAAATATACTAAAATGCTTGTTTTAATAGAACTAGTTACTTCTACTAGGGTCACAAAAGCCTCCCTTTACAAGCCACGCTTGCCAATATTTTTTCAGACACACTAATTTCACCAACTTTAAAAAGATTGCAATTATATATATATAAGTAGACTCCCTCAAATCCGCACTCCTAAAATCCGCAACTCTCTAAAATCCGCACATATTTTACAGATGTAAACAATGAAGCATTCAGTTCAGATGTAGGTGCAAATTTTGACTTTTTTAGTTTTATATCAATTCCATATATTTTTTAATTTGCAATTTTTGTTAAAGTTATTGAATTCATGTTTTTTCATGAAGAAAGAATAATTTATTTCTGAAAAAATAAAGATATTGGCGATATCATTGGTAATCACAATCTTATCAAATATATTTATGTATTAATCAAGCTCTTATATTTATCAAGTCTGGCTAAAAACCTGAAATAAAGCTTCATTATTTTATGATCTTGATGTGAATTGGTAATGTACCTTTATGACGCAAGTTTCATTGAATAATTTAGGAAAAACACATTTCATCTCTATAATGAATATTTAATTGTATATTATTGATTTATTAATTTAACTTTTGCTTTTAGTATTTTTATCATTTTAAAAACTATCGAATTTTTTATTATTTTAGTTTATTACTTATTTTAATATTTTAGCATATTGTAACCATTCACTATACCTTTGATTTCATTATTAATTACATTCAAATTACTTTAAAAAAATGTAAACAAAGCAATGACCAGAAATCCATAAAATTCTAAAATCCGCAAAACCTCTGGTCCGAAGCTGTGCGGATTTGAGGGAGTCTACTGTATATACATATAATTTAATCTTTTTCTGTAAATGGGTTTTGATTCATTTTCCTTTGATTGGAGATTTTTAAGATCAAATAGGACGCAGTTAAGAGATACAATGTATATTTTTGTCTTTAATTAAATATATATATACAGTAGACTCCCTAAAATCCGCACAGCTTGGGACCAGAGGTTGTGCGGATTTTAGAATTTTGCGTATTTCTGGTCATTGTTTTGTTTACATTTTTTAAATAGCAATTTGAAGGTAATTAATAATGCAATTGAAACTAAAATATATGTTTACAATATACTAAAATGTTAAAATAAGTAATAAACTGAAATAATAAAAATTTAGATTATTTTTTAAATGATTAAAGTACTAATAGTAAAGGTCAAGTTAATAATCAATAGTGTATGATTATAAAGATTAAATGCATTTTTGCAAAATTATTAAACAAAACTTGCCTTATAAAAGTACATTACTAATTCACATCAAAATCATAAAGTAAGAATTTTTCTTTCAAGTTTAAAAAGGCTTAATAATCAAAAAATCTTGATTAATGCATAAATCTATTTGGTAAGAGGATTGTGATTACCTGTAATATCAGCAATATCTTGAATTTTTTCAAATTTTTTTATTTTTCCTTCATGAAAGAAACATGAATAAAGTATTATTAAGAAAATTACAAATTTAAAAATATATGAAATTGATATAAAACTAAAAAAAAATCAAATTTTGTCCCAATATCCAAACTGAAAGTTTCTTTGTTTACATCCATAAAATATGTGCGGATTTTAGAGAGTTGTGGATTTCTGGTTTGCGGATTTGAGGGAGTCTACTGTATATATATATATATATATATATATATACAGTAGACTCCCACAAATCCGCACAGCTTGGGACCAGAGGTTTTGCAGATTTTAGAATTTTGCAGATTTCTGGTCATTGCTTTGTTTACATTTCTTAAAAAGTAATTTGAATGTAATTAATAATGAAATCAGAAGTATAATGAATGTTTACAATATGCTAAACTATTAAAATAAGTAATAAACTAAAATAATAAAAATTTAGATAGTTTTTAAAAGGATAAAAATACTAAAAGCAAAGGTCAAATTAATAATCAATAATGTACAATTAAATATTCATATATAGATGAAATGTGTTTTTCCTAAATTATTCAATGAAATTTGCCTCATTAAGGTACATTACTAATTCACATCAAGATCATAAAATAATGAAGCTTTATTTCAGGTTTAGCCAGACTTAATTACTAAAAGAGCTTGATTAAACATAAATATATTTGGTAAGTTTGTGATTATCAATGATATCAGCAATATCTTTTTTTTTCAAAAATGAATTATTCTTTCTTCATGAAAAAACATGAATTTAATAACCTTAACAAAAATTACAAATTAAAAAAATACATGGAATTGATATATAACTAAAAAAGTCAAATTTTGCACCTAAATCTGAACTGAATGTTTCATTGTTTACATTTGTAAAATATGTGCGGATTTTAGAAAGTTGCGGATTTTAGGAGTGCGGATTTGAGGGAGTCTACTGTATATAAATTTGAAAATAAGCTAATGTAAAATGAATTAAGTAAACAGAATCTATGTCTCTTTATATTTTTTAACAAAGCTATGAGATAGTTCTTTTAAATAAGATATTTGAAATCTAATGTAATTTCACCAAAGTTTTCTTTCGCTAATTAATATTCATATGACAATACTCTTGTTATTAGAAAGTGAATATTATTTGTGCTATCTTAGAATTCACAACAATAGTCGAAAAGAATCTCAAAACATTAAAAGATGTCTCGCACAAACATATTTATAAATTTAAACGGTTTTGCATTACTATTGTTTGGTCATTTCAAATATACCATAATTCATCCTATTAACTGCTTTAAATGCATATTAATGAATTTATTATTTTAAAGTTTTATCTCTTTATAATATTCATGTAATTTTATTTTATTTTTATTTTTTTTTTGGGGGGGGGGGGAAATAAATATTTTTATTTTTGCTGCATTAGGATTAGTGATAAGAGTCTAAAAGATCATTTAGAAATATGAAATGAAAAAAATATATTTTTAAACTGTTGTATCGTTTTACACCTGATGTAATTTTGACCAAAGTTTTTTTTTTTTTTCTCTTATTAATATTCACATGAAAATACTTTTATTGTTAGAAAGGAAATATTATTTATGCTGTCTTAGAATTAATGATAAAGAGGTGAAAAGATTATCTCAAATTATGAAATAGATGACTCACGCAAGTATATTTTTAAATTTAAACTGATGTAATTTCCTCTATTTACAGCTTTTAACTTCTTTCGCTTTTAAAAATTTGTGTGTAAATACAGTTTTAACTATATTCATTATTTTCTTGCTTTTAACATGTAGTCATTTAATTTTAATTTGATTGTCTTTTGTCTGCTTATAATAGGGACGTGCAATGAGGAAAGTGCGCCCAGGGCAAAGTTTCAATTTTGCGTTTTTACATTTTTTAAACAGTAAATTGAATGTAATTTAAACAGCAATTGAAATTATAATGAAGCTTACAATATAATAAAATATTAAAATAAGTAATAAACTAAATTAATAAAAATTTAAATAATTTTTAAAATAATTAAAATATTAAAAACAAAGTCAAGTCAGTAATTCAAAATGTATGTTTAAATATTCATTATAAAGATGAAATAAAATTTTCCTAAATATTCAATGAAATTTGCCTCAAAGGTACATTACTAATTCACATCAAAATTATAAATTATGGGAGTTTTATTGCAGGTTTAATCAACCAAACTTATCCAAAAACGCTTGATTAATACATAAATATATTTGGTAAGACTGCAGGGCCGAAACTAGAGGGGGGCAGAGGGGGCACGTACCCCGGGCGCCAACAGAACAGAAGGTGAAAGGGGCGCCAAATTAAGATTTTCTTTGGTGTGTTTGTTATAAAGAATACATATGTCGAGGGACACCAAAATCCATGTTTGCCCCGGGCGCAAAAAAGTCTAGTTTCGGCGCTGTAAGATAGTGATTACCAGTGACATCAGCAATATCTTGAATTTTTATCAAAAAAAAAAAAAAAATCTTCCTTTATGAAAAAATATGAATCCAATATTATTAACAAAAAAATAGATAAAAATCAAAATACAGTAGACTCCCTCAAATCCGCAATTCTCTAAAATCCGCACATATTTTATGGATGTAAACAATGAAACTTTTAGTTCAGATATTGTGACAAAATTTGATTTTTTTAGTTTTGCATCAATTCCATATATATATATATATATTTTTTTTGTAATTTTCTTAATAATACACTATTAATGTTTTTTACATGAAGGAAGAATAAATTTTTTTGGAAAAAATTCAAGATATTGCTGATATCACTGGTAATCACAATCTTCTTACCAAATATATTTATGCATTAATCAAGATTTTTTTATTATTAAGCCTGGCTAAACTTGAAAAAAAAAAATCCTTATTTTATGATTTTGATGAGAATGTACTTTTATGAGGCAAGTTTTCTTGAATAATTTTATAAAAACACATCTAAGCTTTATAATGAATTAATCATACACTATTGATTATTAATTTGACCTTTGCTATCAGTAATTTTATCATTTTAAAAACTATCTAAATTTTTATTATTTTAGTTTATTACTTTTTTTAATATTTTATTATATTGTAAGCATTCATTATAGTTCAGATTGCACTATTAATTGCACTCAATTATTGTTTAAAAAATGTAAACAAAGCAATGACCAGAAATCCACAAAATTCTAAAATCCGCACAACCTCTGGTCCCAAGCTGTGCGGATTTGAGGGAGTCTACTGTATGTATGGAATTGATATAAAACAAAAAGTCAAATTTTGTCCCTATATTTCAACTGAATGTTTCATTGTTTACATCCATAAATTGTAGGGATGGGACGAATATTCGGCCACTATTCGGTATTCGGCCCTTTTGCCGAATATTGAAGGCTTGTTGACCGAATACCTGTAGCCGAATATTGCTAAAATCTTGTCGAATAGTGAAAGATATCTTGCCAAATAAATTTAGGATTTAAAGAATTTCATTTCTTGCAATTTTTTTCTCTAATCCAAATTTGCTACTTCATTTGTGAAGTCCTTCCTATTCTTACTTACAAGATAAACCGTTATTCAGATATTAAAATATATACAGCTTTTCTCAGGCCCGTAACCAGACGGGGGGGCTGAGCCCCTTCTGTCGTCCTCTAGAGCCCCCTCTAATGATTTTCTTACTTTCTATTTTTTTTTTTTTTTTTTTTTTTTAACAAAATGCATATTTTAACTTTCCTCAAAAAAATAAAACAAAATACAACAAGAACTTTTTTAGATCTTTTAATTGCCTGGAATAAATTGGAATGCGCGAAAAATTTTGTATTCAAAATCCTATTGGATTAGTTCTTTTCTCTTAACTTGCTAGCGGTATAATACAACTATTGGAATGCATTTTAAAGGAACATTTATTTCCCCTGAAAAAAATTAAGTCCAGATGTACTAAGTGGCCACCGCATGTGTTTGTACATCATTATATTTTTAAAGCAACTATATTACAGAGGATGAATGGAAATGGATTCATGTTGATCAAGTTGCCCGCCAATTAGTCAAGCAATGGTCAAAGTCTCAACTAAAACATAGTCATTAAAAACCTATATTTCTAAATTTTAATTGTTTGCCTGTTGACAATACGTACTTGTCAGTGGATTTAGTTAATGGTGAAATATCAAATGGAAACTAGAATGTTTGAAAATAAGAAAGATAAAAAATGTCAATTTATACACGTGGAACAAAAAAAATAATTGTTTGAAAGCCAGTAATTGTTTTGTGTTATAGGGCTTGGCAGTATTCGGCCAAATATTCGGTATTCGGCCAAATCACTATTCGTCCCATCCCTAATAAATTGTGTGGATTTTAGGATTGCAGATTTCAGGGAGTCTACTGTATCATAAAATTTGGACAGAACAGTGATGTTCAGGCATGAATAGAGATGGGAATGCCCGAAAAAAAACCGGAAAAGTTGGGGGAAAAAACAGTTTATTTCGGTTTTTTTTTTTTTTTTCCAGAAGGTTATTTTTCCAAACCCGAAAAATTTTAATTTCATTTGTAAAATAATATATTGAAAATTTTGTAATAACTTTTTATTTTTATATTGACTGTCCATGAAAATTTTAATGTGGGTAATCTGATCTCTCTGAAATCTGTTTGAGAAGACTTGAAAGGATCCTTCACATTTTTTCTACTTTGAAACTCAAGACCCTTCACAAACTTTCTCTTTAAAATAGACATTTCAAAAAAAAGTTTAATCTCCAAATTGAATCTCTCGCAAATACAATGATTGAAGAAAAAAAAAATTCATGCCATACAGCAGCTGAATCTTATCAAATTGTATATATGTATGAATAACCTTATTAAAAATGTCTAAATAGCAATCTAAATATAGTAATAATTTGTAATTCACAAATTCCAATTATATTTTGTACAAGTTTATAAAAAAAAGTTCACAATTTCACAAAAACAGTATCACATGAAAAAAATCTAGATACAGTAAAGCATCGTTTATACGATGATAAAGATGAAAATAAGCACTTGCCAGTCGCCACCCGGCAACTAAATGTGAAAAACTTGCTATTAAAAATGTGTAAAGTACTGGCCAAATGCAGGATTCTCCAAAAGGTGTTTTGTGAAAAGAATAGCGGGAAAAAAACCCTGCGAATTCAGCAAAAAATTTGAAAAAAAAAGAACAAATTTCGAAAAAAGATCGCGGAAAAAATGGATTTCGTGTAAGTATTGCGAAAAGGCATCGTCTAAGGATCATAGATATCGTCAAAGAACTGTAAATATCATTAGAGAACTGCAAAAAAATGTGTGTTTTGTCAAAAAATCAACGAAACCAAACACGTTTTTTGTCAAACGTAAAAACAATCGGAAAAAATGCGAATTTTATCAAACACACAAAAAATGTGAATACCGTCAAAAAATTGCGAATACCGTCAAAATATCGCGTTAACAAACGCAAATAACGAACGCGAATTACCGTAAAAAAAATCACGACAACGAACGCAAATACCATTTAAAAAAATGAGATAACAAGTACGCGATTTTTGTTTAAAAGTTTCGAAAATGAAAGCGATTTTCGTTAAAAAATTGCGAAAACGAATGCAAATTTTATCAACAGATTGCAAAAAAAAGAAAAAAACGCACATTATGTCAAAGGATTGTTGAAAAATCGTATAATATTAGTTTCATGAAAGCCCCCCCCCCCCCTTTTATTTTTTAGAAAATTTGTTGTGAATTTTTTTTTTTTATTAAACCTGCTAGTTGGTGAATAAATATTTTTTCGGGGGTTACATCTTAGTTCCAGACAAATAATTACAAAAAAGAGCGTTGGGGTTTATTTATGACATTAGCTACAAAAGTACCTAAACATAGTTGGACTTGTGTAGCTAACTACACATGCATGTTACGTATAACTTGGCTGTTAATTTAAAATAGATTTGAAATTAGTATCTCAAGTTTATTCCAAACAATATAAATTAAAATATTTTTAACTAGTTCATGTATTACTTATTTAGTCTAAGTTCATATATATCTTGTAATTAAATATTCAGTAACATAAATGTACTTACTGGCTAATAAAGAAATAATTCTCACTAGCTACTAAAAAAAGACAACGTACCGGCCAGTGGCCACAAAGCAAAATTCCTTATTTTCATCTTTATAAGACGATCACTTATACGACGTTTACATTTATATGACGTTATAATGTGGTTCCGATTCATTCCTATTCATTTTAATATAAAAATACATCTTTTATACAACGTCCAAAATCGTTTATACGTCGATTTTTCGATTTTGTATAGGTTTATTTTTCTTGTGTATTTTACGAATGAGTGGAAGTTGGAAACTATGAATGACACCAAAGAATGTGTTTAAATGCACTTCACATTATAAAAATGTGGGCTGGTGTTCGATTAGCCTGAAAAATCAGCTTACATGTAACAGATTACACTGAGAGTGGTGATTCTTTTTTCGGTGATGATCAGCTTTCCCGACTTACTTTAAGTTGCAAATAGACTATCTTTCTAACTGTTATCAGCATTGGTGACTTTTAGTTGGCCACGCGGGGTTTTTAATTTTTTATTTTAAATGGAAAGGAAATGATGTACTGCAAATGAGGAACCTTTCGGTGAAACATAAATAAAGGTATGCATATTTAAATTGCTTACTAATTCCCCCTCCCCTTTTTTTGGTTATTTGTTTATTTTGGTTTTTTAATTTACAAATTCATGCACATCATCAGGTTAAACATTAAAATGAAGTGAAAACAAAATTAATTCTAGTTTTGGAAGGGAAAATCGATTATATGTTGTTATCGTTTATACGACGTATTTCGGTAGTCCCTTCGGTGTCGTATAAACGATGCTCCACAGTACATAATTAAATCAGGGTTGCAAAAAAGCCTGCTAAGTTTTAAAAAAGCCAGGCTGGTAGTTTTCATTGGTTTTAACCAGCTTTTTTTAGCCAAAATTGGCTTTTATACAGTGAAGCATTATAATTATAAACTACACATTTTTAAGTGTTTTTTAAACTCATTTCTAAGTTGTCTTTTAAGTGTCATTTTTAAGTAGTTTTAATGATGTTTACCGTATTTTCGGGCGTATGAGCCGCGGCGCATACGAGTTTAAAAGTATAAAATATTGTAGGTGCGGCTCTTACGCCAGGGCGGCGGGTACGATGATTTTTTTTTTTTTTTTTTTTTTTTTTTTTTTTTTTTGTCAAATGATTTTGACACTTTTTTTTCGTTTAATCAACAATTATATGCTCTCAAATTGGTATCAAAACATTTGAAAACGTCTCTCAACCGCAGGTGTCCGTGATGCGTTAGTTGTTTATTTTTAAACAATCAACATTATTCAAAAATAATGTTGGTCTCACCGGTTCTCATGTTAAAAATTATTATATTTTCCCCTCATCTATTAATGATTTTACCTGTAGGATATTGGAATGTACAGCTGTCACATTTTTTTCTTCTAATGATCCTCCTTCCAGTTAGAAAATAAAACTGCCCAAAGAGAGCTCAAATCCCGGTATAGAACTCTTTTGAAATAGACTTCCTACAGGGTTCGGTGATATATATCAATGGATATATATCATGATATATATCATGATATATATCCGATATTTATTTTCAAAATATCAATCTTTTTGATATTTTCGATATTTTCATATTTGATATTTATTTTCAAAATATCATGATTCTTGATATTTTCATATATTTAATTTTTATTTTCAAAATATTTTTAGTCAACAAAAGTCTAAATGAGCTCTTCAATTGTTATTAAAAATTAACCCATCTGTAAATAACTAAAATATTAAAAACATGCTTACAAAATATCCCCCACCTCCAAAAACTATTTTTAGATTGCACCTGCTAGAATTGGAAAAAGGGGTGATGATTGGCTAATCTGAATTGCTCAATAGTCAATCAGGCAGTGTAATGTGTAGGCATAGAATAGACATGTTTTAACCCATTTTAGGCCAAGCACAGAAATTTTATAAAATGTAGCATTATTTTTATTGAAATATGCTTAAATTACATACATTAAGACACAAAAAAAGATTCGTGCATGAAAAATAATATTTTATATAAGAAATAATATTTTATATAATAATATAAAATATTATTTCTTATAATGAATAATATGAATATGAATAATATTTTTATGACTTTTGTTTTATTCTTATTTCATATACAGAATTTACAACTTTAATCTATTTTAAAAACATATAATTCATTTCAGTTGGAATAATAATATATTTTTAAAAAGTCGAATTTGTCAAAGGCGTTTCAAATTAAAACTCTAGCGTATTTTGAAAAATTTTTAAGAGAAAGTGTTTACTCCAATTGAAATACTAATATTTTATGGATGTCTTCAAAAGCCTTAAAAAATAGAAGAAAAATAAAATTCTTGAAAAAAATGTGTCAGAGTGTTAAAAAATATATTTATCGAAATGTTTCGTATACGAACCTTTGGCCGAAAATGGGTTAAGAACAAAATTTTACATATGTTGCAAGTCTTTGCTGTGCTGTCATTATTTTGTTCTTGTTGATATTATATTTAAATGATATAAAGCTTAAAAATTTTATTAAAGTTTTTATTGCAATCACTATGCCAAGAATAAAAGATCCTATATGGAATCATTTCACATGTAAAATTAAAGAAGGAAATAGTGGCAAATGGGCCATATGTAAGATGTGTGATAAAGAAATGCAAGGAATTCCAAAAAGGATGGAGAAGCATTATGAATTGTGTTCTTCTGCTCAGATTGATAATACAGGTAATTACACATTTTTCTGTTTTATATTTTAATATTTTCTTTAAAATATGGTTATTCAATCTTTAAGGCTGCCAACAGTTACACATTTTAGAGTTAACTTTACATCTCTACATTAAAAATACGGATAAGATTTTATTACACATTACTCTCATTACCAATTTTAGATTATATTTTTGAATTCTTATATCACAATTTAAATGCTCTAAAAGTTAAGAATTTTTTTTTTTTTTAAATACATAAGATTTCTATTAAATTTTATTATGACTTAAAATGGTTTAGTATCATGAAATATTAAAGAAAAACTAAAAAAGCTTGATTAATACATAAATATATTTGGTAATATTGTGATTAGAAATGATATCAGCAATATATTTATTTTTTCAGAAATAAATTATTCTTTCTTTATGAAAAAACATGAATTCAATAACCTTAAAAAAAATTACAAATTAAAAAATATATAGAATTGATAAAAATCTAAAAAAGTCAAATTTTGCACCTACATCTGAATTGAATGTTTCATTGTTTACATCCGTAAAATATGTGCGGATTTTAGAGAGTTGCGGATTTTAGGAGTGTGGATTTAAGGGAGTCTACTGTATATCTAATTGATATTTTGACCAAACTTTTATCTTGTAATGTGATAATGTCGAATAAAAAATGCACACAATTCTTCAATTCAATTTTAAACTTCAAATGCTTTTTCATAAACAAGATAATATTAAAATAACTAAATATATTTTTATTTGTAAAATTTCTTTTTGTGCTTAGTAAAATTTTAATATTTATTCTATTTTTAAAAAGACTTTGCTGCGTTAAAAAGTTTTAATATTAACAAGAGATTTATTAATTTGTTTAGAATGTTTTCATATGTTTTTAGTAATTACACTTACATATGCTACTTTGAAATTATAGATTAGAACTTATTGGGAGTCCTGAATTTTATATTTCTTAAATATTAAATATTTCATTCCACAGTTCATTCTGATGCATTTTTTTTTCTTATTACAGATGATGATGATCCTAAAAGAAGTGTTGATTTAGACAATTGTATCTTATCAGAACAACCATGCAAGAAACAGAAAAAAGCTTCTGCAGCAACAAGATACAAAACAACAACAGTTTCATTGTCTAAAGATTCTGATGTGGTTTGCACTTCAACAGTATATGCTCAAGCTATTGATGAACAAATTGCGCGTTACTTTTTTGCTACAAATACACCATTTAATCATGTTATTCATCCTGAATTTATAAAACTTTGTAGTTTGCTTCGACCTGGCTATACGCCTCCTTCGGAAAGAAGATTAGCAGGGTAACTTTTGGATGATTTACACAAAAAAGTAGTTGAAGAATCAAAGGAAATTCTCTCTGGAGAAACTGTAACTATGAGTCTTGATGGCTGGAGTAATATCCACAACGAGTCACTTATTTGCACCTCAGGGATCACAACATCTGGTGATACTTTCCTAACTTCGACTATAGATTCATCAGAACATTCACATACTGCAGAATATTTATGTGATGTGGCAAAACAATCTATCTTGGATTGTAAAGAAAAATTTGCTGTAGATGTTCGCAGTTTTGTTACAGATAATACTGGAAATTTTAAAAAAATGAGAGAAGAGCTTGCTAAGTCTGAAGATTTTGATATTATTTACTATGGTTGTTCTGCTCACATATTAAATCTTCTTGCCAAAGACATAGAATTTCCAAATATAAGTAAAAATGTCATCAAGATAATTAAATATTTTAAATATACTCATTTGCCAACTGCTTGGTATAAGAAAAATGGTGGAAAACTGCTAGTAATACCTCAAGCTGTAAGGTGGAACACAATGTTCGATACATTGAAGTCTTTTTTAGATAACAGAGGAAAACTGGTGCAAGTCTGTCAGGATCACAAACTTGAAATTGATAAAGAAATTTTCAATTTAGTGAATGATGTCAACTTAATGGTTAATTGCACAGATTACATAAATATTTTAACACCTATTGCAGATGCATTAGATGAAATGCAAAAAGATGACATTAAGATTGCACAATGTGTAGAAATTTGGTGCAAATTAAAGGAACAATTGGAAATATCTGGAAAGGATATCAAGAAAAAATTATTAGCAAGAGAAGAAATGGCATTATCACCAGCACATTTAGCTGCTAATATGTTGGACCACAGATACTGTGGGAAAAAATTAACTGAAGATCAAAAGCATAGTGCTTTTAATTTCTTGCGTTCAGTAGACAAAGAACTTTTGCCTCTGGCAATGACATTTTTAGCAAAGAAATCTCCTTTTCCAAGTTTTATGTTTGAAACTGAATATATAAAGGTTGAACCAATAATTTGGTGGAACAATATTAAATTGGAGCAGCCCATAAAAGAAAAAATGTCCAACTTAACTAATCAGTTGTTTACAGCTTCTCCTTCAACAGCTGGATTAGAAAGAATCTTTTCCAGTTTCGGTTTAGTTCAGTCTAAACTCCGGAATAGGTTAGGGAATGAAAAAGCTGACAAGCTTACATTCATGTTTAAATTCTTCAATAGAAAAAAATAATTTATTTTTTATTTATTATTATTATTATTATTATTATTATTATTATTATTTTGTATCTTGAAACTTGTTCTTTAAAAATAAATTTTTTTTAAACTTGAAACTGAATTCTGTATTTTGTGTTTTGATGAGTGAAAAGGTAATTTGTTGAACATCACAAAAAATTGTTTGTCTTCATTTATTTAATCATCAAATTTACAAAGGAAAAAAAAAAGATTTAGAATATTGGTTTATGTTTTCATGTTAACTGTAATATGATTAAAATTTTAATTTATATTAAATCAAAAAATATTTGTAATCAATAAGCTGAAAATTTTGAAAATATCGAATATATATCGAAAATATCAGATATATATCAAAATATCGGATATTTTCGATATTTTCGAAAATATCATGATATTTATGAACCCTGACTTCCTATACATAGTAAAAACTTTAGAGAGCAAGATTTTTCTTTATTTTTTTCAATAACTCACTCTTTTTCTATCCGGCAAAAATAATCCAAACTTTGAAACCGGTCGAATCAGCAAGTTTTTTTTCCCCCAAATGAGTTAATTCAGGTGATAAACAACAAAAACGGGCCTGGCGAATAATAAAAAAATAATAAAAGGCCGACTTCCGTGATAAACATTTAAAAGAAGCCAATAGAATATAAACAATTTTCAATGCATATGACTTTGCAAGAATAAGTTTAAATGTGCTACACGAGTCGATGTTAACTTGGCAACTTTAAGGGCTATTTCACCCACGTGCAAACATCGGCTAACTAATGTTAATCTCAAAGAAAAAAAAAGTGTCATTCTCATTCCATTATTTTTAAATGATATTTTTTGCTTTGGATAACGGAAGTCAATCTCCACAAAGAGTCTTTACTTTTTCGATTTTGTTTACAGGTTTTTTTATTAGTATACTTTCACTTTCGAAACTGGTTCTAAAAGTCAAAGTATACCACTAAAAACATCTGTAAACGAAATCGAAAAGGTGTCTTCTTAGGGATCAACATCTCAGATATAAAATACAAAGAAATCATTTAAGCATATTGAAATGCAAACGCAAAAAAAAAAAAAAAAAAAAAAAAAAATCCATAGGATTAAAATTAGCGAGTAGATGTTTTTACTTGAGTGAAGCAGTCCGATCTATAGGGGGGGGGGGGGGGGGGATCAGCTCGGTCCGGCCCATATAAAATAATAATAATAATTAATAAATAAAAATAACAATCCGGCACCCGGAAAATTTAAAATATCCGCATCATCCAAGTGAATTTTTTCAATAGATTAATTTTTACTATGATATGGTTAAAAATTGTTTCGTACGAAAAGTTCTGAACAAAACTACTTATTTTATCCTTTTTTTTCCTTTTACTATGTTTATTTTTAAAGAAGTGCCTAATAAAAGCACTCAAGTAAGTATTTATAACTATAAAGCAAACGTGCAATTTTGTTATCTCTTGTTTCTGCTAATAAAAAAAAAAAAAGAGAGAGAGACACTGGTTATTTAAAGTCACCTTTTCTCCTCATCCTCTTCATGACTCAATGTGCGGACATGTTGCCCTTTGACCTTGATGCGTAAGTCGGCTAATATCGCATTGCTTCTGTTTTGTTTCTTTGAATACAGTAGAAAAAAAAAGAACGAAAATAGTTTTTTTTTACGCTAAGTGGATTTGTGGATTTTTTTTTTTCTTTTCTTAATTTATATCTACATAATATAATCATCGAAATAACTTAAGATGAATATAAAGTCTAAATTTGAGCAAGAAATATTTAAACTTACAAAATTTTTGTAAATGAACAAGGATAGATGCGTATGTACCAAATAAAAAATAAACTAATCTACCACAAAAGGAATCATTAAATCAATTATCAATAGTTAAAATATTAAATAAAGATATGCAGGTATATATTTATATAAAGGAATTTGTAGTGCTGTAAGCTATTTAAGAATCGATTTTTTGCCGCAGGCATGATAAACAATTGTGGATTGTATTCGCTGTGGATAATGATTTGTAGTATTATACAATGGTTATATATATATTTATTAATCAATTGTGGTTTAACATGTGTAATTTAATTTTAGCATATGTGCTGTGTTTCAATGTAATTCGTATTTTATTATTTACTTCACCAATTTACTTGATCGTCATTTCTTTACACTGAGGAAAAAGTTGCTTTTTTTTGGGGGGGGGGGGGGCATGATATTGTTTTAAAATTATTTTTTAACAGATCTCGAAAATACGGTATCGCCGTGATCCCGCTGATTCTAAAATGTTGAGGTTCAACTGTATCATATTTTCGTTAAGAGGCTACTTCAGTCAAGCGACCCGCTCGTTAATGCTAATCCTATGGGAAACATTTATAAAGATATTTCGTTTGAATTTAAATATTTTTAAATGATTTTTGCATTGATTAACTCTGATAGATTTGTAGAAAGAACATTTTTCGCTTTCTGCTTACAGGTATTTTTCAATGAGGGCACTTTCATTTTGGGAGTCGGTTTCGAAAGTGAAAACAATCTTCAAAATCGAAAAAGTATAAAACGATCTGCATATAGATGGACTTGAACTATCCAATGCCCAAAAATCATTTAAAAATATTGAAATGCAAACACGATATCTTTATAAATTTCATCCATAGGATTAGCATCAAGGAGGTCTTTGTGTGTGACTGAAATAATATCTTAACTTAAAAAAAAAAAAAAAAAAAAAATCCTACACTAAAATTAATTTGAAAAAGTCTTTGATCGAAAATCTGACGGATTTTTGCTGGAAAGAACTAGAACTTTGTGGTGTTAATAGTGTTATTTATGACGGCCGATTATCTGCAGGAGGGATATAGGCCCTAGGATAAGTGCCCTCCGTGGGGGGTCTTTCTAAGGGAACCTAAACCGCATTTACACAAGGATGACCAAGATTCGAAGAAAAGTTTAGAACTTTGTGGAAAGAACTAGAAGTCTGTGGAAAGAGCACTTAGAATTGAACGCTACTAGGAAAAGATGCTAGGGAGGAAGCTAGCATCCTGCTGCGCTCCTCTCATTGGCGCAAGTAATTGCGCCTATTTCCGATTGGATTTTAATTGCGTACTACAAACACGTTTTTTTTTTCTTTTTAGCTGAGAATTATTTTACGGTACTGTTCTGCTCTTTTTGTCTGACGCTCTTATTTAAGCAATTTATTTTTTTTTTTCAAGTGAAAATGGCTCCCAAAAAGTTAAAAAGTTACACCGCCGCTTTCAAGCTTGCTGTGGTTGATAAGGCAGAGCTAATAGGTAATCGTGCTGCAGGACGAGAATATGGAGTTGATGAGCGTTGCGTAAGGAGATGGAGAGCTGAAAAATCTATTTTGAAGGAAATGCCAAAATCTAAGAGGGCACGAAGAAGTGGCGTTGTTGTTTGGCCAAATCTGGAGAGAAATTTAGCCAAGTGGGTAAAGGAGCAAAGGGAAAAAGGAATGCCCGTTTCAACTGTTCAGATACGGTTTCAAGCGAGGATTATGGCATCGAACATGGGATTTACAAATTTTAAAGGTAGTCCCAACTGGTGCTTTAGGTTCATGTCGAGAAATAATTTGTCTGTAAGAACCAGGACAACTGTGGGACAAGAACTGCCTGCAGATTGGGAAAAGACAAAAGCATCTTTTTTAAAGTATGTCGCTGAAAAAATCAAGGAAAACAACTTTTCAACAGCACAGATTATTAATATGGATGAAGTTCCATTAACTTTTGATTGCCCCCCCAGTAGAACTGTTAACACCATTGGGGAAAAAACAATCGGCATCGTAACAACTGGTAATGAGCGAACCTCATTTACCTGTGTTTTAGCTTGCGCTGCGAATGGAGACAAATTAAAACCACTAATTATTTTCAAGCGCAAAACTATGCCTAAGGCAAATTTTCCTTCCGACGTCGTAATACGGTGTAACGAAAAGGGATGGATGTCGGAGGAAATCATGTATGAGTGGCTGGCGGAAGTGTGGAGGAAAAGAAAAAATTCTTTTTTTCAGCCTAGTGGGCTTCTTATTATGGACCCAATGAGTGCCCACAAAGGTGATTCCGTAAAAACTGCTTTGAAAAAAGTCTCAGCCGAGCCAGCAATAATCCCTGGCGGATTAACTAAAGTTTTACAGCCTCTTGACTTGGCTGTGAATAAATCTTTCAAATCCAAAGTAAGAAAACTGTGGGAAAAATGGATGATGGAAGGGCTACATTCATTTACAAATTCTGGAAAAATGCGCAAAGCCACTTACGAAGAAGTAGCGTCGTGGGTTTCATCGGCATGGAAAGACATTAGTGCTAAAACTATTATGTCGGGCTTCAAAGCAGCCAATATCATAGAAAATACAGTTAGTGATGATTCATCTGAATCTGATGATAGTGAAGATGAAAATTGTGACGTATTAACTGATAAACAATTTTTAGAACTATTTAATTCCGACAGTGAAAATTCCGATTTTGATGGATTTGAAGATTTTTAAACATGTTGATAAAATCTTGTATATATTTTTTTCTATATTTTCACTTCATTCCAATAATAATTTTTCATATTTTAAAGATATTTTGAAGTAGTGTTCTCTTATTATATGTAATCCAATATTTTTTTAGAAAATTTTATAAATATTACAAAAAATTGAAATCTTAATATTAAAATTACATACCTGCTATTTATAACGGATCAGTGATAGGAAACGTTATTAAATTGAAAAACAAATACATAATAATAATAAATCAACAGTCAAGGGAAAAATGATTCTGCAATATTTACAGGTAAGATTATAATATTATAAATAAGTTTCTGATATTTATTATATTTTTCTCTGTTTGTTATTGATCCAGTGACAAAATGTTGCTTTTTTTGCAGTAATCTGAGGAGTTAACATAAACTAGTATGCATTTAAAAAATATTTTCTTATAGCAATACGCTTTATTACATCACATTTTTCAGTAATATTTTTACTACAGTTTTTAAGGCATTTGCATACATTAAATCTAAGTGTCTTTCGTCCAATGATTTTTTTCTTCAACAGCTTATTTTATTTATTTTATTTTTTTCGTCAGTGTCTCTATACGATATTTCTTTACATTTTAAATATATTTTTTAGGCACTTAAGTGAAAAAAAATTTTTTTTTTTTAACTGTTCAAGTGAAAATATTTTATATACTGTAACAGTCTCTAAAATCTGGAAACCTCAAATACAGATAGCATAAATGATCATCAAATGTTTTATATTTATATAGTTCAGTTATCCTATCTTATCGACAGATGGCAGCACCAAAAATGTATTTAACTTTTTAGTATAATCTAGATTATATTCTGCATTTTGCCGACAGATGGCCGTACCAATCATTTCTTCTAATTCATTTCCAAGTTTATTTATCTTGATATAGTAAAATAAGAAAACAAAGAAATAAACAGAAAAATTCATAAACAGTTTATATAAAATATTAGGCCTGGAACAAAGGAATTTTATTACAGAGATTGAGCTAATATCATTGTAATTGGGGAAAAAGTAATGACCAGTAGGCCTAAATTAAAGCAACTAAATACTAACATATAAATAAAATCGTAATCGTGAAAATGCTCTGTGTATATTTAATTTTAATAAGATTAAATGCTTGGCTTTGCTGTTAAATAACTTAATGTGCCATTTATGATTTTTTTTTATAAATATGTGATTTTTTTTCTTTTTTAATGATGATTTTCAATAATTTTTACTTACATTTTAAAGTTGTTTTTTGAAGATCACTAAAATTCGGAAATAACTAAAAGCCGCGTCTACGAACGATTTCGGAATTTAGAGATTTATACTGTATAAATATCAGCAGCTTGGGTGCGGCGCTTACGTCGATGTACTTTTTTTTTTTAACAGATTGTCATTGGTGCGGCGCTTACGGTGGGTGCGGCGGGTATTCCCGAAAATACGGTAATTTACTTTCAGTTTAATAAATTTGTTTATTAACATGAAAAATTGGAATTTTAATTATGATTCATTATGAGAAATTGGGTTATAACCCAATTTTTCAATAATGAAGACATTAATAGTAGAATAACACATTGATGGAGTTGCTAGTGGTTTATAGTCAGAATTGCAAATAGGTCAGCTAAATTATAAAATGGCCATATCAAGTGCTTTTTCTGATTTATATTGACCTTAAATCCCAGCTTTGTTTTTACATTTTTACTGCTTTATAAGATTAAAGAGGACAATGGTTATTTAGTTAAACGTTTTACTACTTAAGGGGGCTCAGGGGTTGAAAACTTTTCAAAAAATCGACTTTTTTTTATGATCTAGTTTGATTATTCAATTAATTCTTAACTCAATGAAAAAAACCTCATAAAAATATTAGCATTTTTAATGGAGTTATAAGCATTTATGTATCAATATATACATAGCCGCATCCATATAATTTCAACTTTAAGTCATGTTTTCTCAAAACTTGATTTTTGACGACTAACACCAAGATTAAAAAAAAACTATTTGATGGAATGGCTTAAATTTTTTTTTGCATGCATATAACATCATTATCTAGATTATGAATTAAGGATATAACTATCACTTAAAAAAAAAAAAAAAAAAAAAAAAAACATTATTAAAAAATCTCTCAAAGTTGAAACTTTTTTTTTCCATTAAAAATACTCAAAATATTAACCTATCTGAAATATATTAATTCATAATCTAGATAATGATGTTATATGCATGCAAAAAAAAAAAAAATTAAGCCATTCCATCAAAGTTTTTTTAAATCTTGGTGTTAGTTATCAAAAATCCAGTTATGAGAAAACGCAACAAAGTTGAAATTATATGCAGAGGTGCCAAGTTTCAATAAAAGTTATCAGTAACCAGAGTTCAGAGAGGAGTGGGTGGGTGAATGGGTGGAGGGAGGGGGGTACAAATTTTCAAAAATTCTTTTTTCCGCGATCTCTTGGCGAAATTTGCATGTTTTTCGCAATCTCTTGGGAAAATTTGCAATGTTTGCACATATTTTTCACATTTTTCGCAATTTTTGGAAGAAATGGGTGCGTTTTTTGTGATCTTTTGACAAAATGTGCATGCCTTCGCGATCTTTTGACAAAATGTGCAGGTTTTTCGCGATCTTTTGACAAAATGTGCACATTTTTCGCAATCTTTTGACAAAATGTGCACATTTTTCGCTATCTTTTGACAAAATGTGCGTGTTTTGCGATACTTTGATGAAATGTGCGCGTTTTTCGCAATCTTTTGACAAAATATGCACATTTTTCGCGATCTTTTGACGAAATGAGCACATTAAGCGTTTTTTTTTTTTTTTTTTTTTTTGACGAAATGAGCGTGTTTTCAGCGATCTTTTGACAGAATGTGTGCATTTTTCGTGATCTTTTGACAAAATGAGCACATTTTAAGCGTTTTTTTTGACGAAATGAGCACGTTTTCTGCAATCTTTTGGCGAAATGAGCGAGTTTAAAGCGATTTTTTGACGAAATGAGCGTGTTTCAGCGATCTTTTGACAGAATGTGCATGTTTTTCGTGATCTATTAATGAAATGAGCACATTTTAAGCGGGGTTTTTTTTAATGAAATGAGCGCATTTTCTGAGTTTTTTTTTTTTTTTTTTTTGAAGGAATGAGCGCGTTTTCCATGATCTTGTGACGAAATGAGCACGTTTTCCGCGATCGTTTGACGAAATAGGCCCATTTTAAGCGTTTTTTTTTTTGCCGAAATTTGGGCGTTTCAAGCGATTTTTTGACAAAATGAGCCCGTTTTTTCGATATCTTTTGACGAAATTTGCACGTTTTTTGCGACATTATGAATTATGCATATTTCATAATATATTATATTTCACAATTTATTTCAGTATTTTCAATTAGCATATGCACATGAATATATTCATGCAAGAGGGCATACATGCACTTTAACAAAGAACTATTCAAAATTTAATTCGACAAATTTTATTCAAACATTTTTTGTTGTTGTTTAATCTTATATAATTATGTATTAAACTTTCCTCAAATACTGAATCCTTCCTAATTTCTCTTTCACCATTGTTCATTCTGTAATTTAATCTTTACATATTGACTGGTAAGAATGTTTCCATGAATGCTTTGATGTGTTACATTTTGTCATAATTCAATTAAATATAATTAATAAGAATGTGTAATATAGCTAGAACTATGAAATATAGAAGTAAAAAACACATTTTTTGAGTACATTTTCTTTTTTCCAAGATTTATATATTTTTTCAATCATAATGCTTTCACAGTTGACTTCCAGCGGTTATAAAGAATTACTTATTTGAAAAATTAAATAGAAATTTATAAGTATTTAGTTACTAAATTTAGTAAATAATTAAAAATGTATTAAAATTAAATCAATCCAAATTTAACATGGATCTGATACAAATTAACATTTTAAAAATAAAAGCCGGCCGGCTTTTTTTTGGCCTGACTATCAGCCGGCAACTCTGAATTAAATGCAACTTCTCTTGTTAAAAATGAATTCATATGCAAAAAAATTATTTCAATAATATGCCGATTAATTGAAATGGTAAAATTAAAAATTTAACATAAAAATAATTAACATAAAAGTATTAAATTCATGAAAAAATTTACTTCCAGTTTTTGGTGGATTTATATGTTTCAGAAGCTCCTGAACATGATTTGGTGGTTTTTGGATAATATTCACTCTGTAAGTTTGTATGTGACAAAAATTTTATGGGCGCTCTATCTCAAGAACTGATGCACTTAATTTCGCAAAACTTTAGATTGCACCTTGATAAAAACTCAAGATGTTTAGTTATTGGTGTATATAGTGCTGCTGTGCTGCATTATTCATGATTTCCCCAATATCTCAATCTCAAAAACTAATGTACAGATTAAAACTTCAGATTAAGTGAAGCCTTGATATAATTTGGTGCTGATTACTTTTTGGTATAAGGGTTATTCTCTACAATACTGCAAATTTGACCAAGCAGTCTGACTTGAATGTTACATAAGTAAATTTTCATAAAAATTGGATAAATTGCTAGTAATTGGTCAATTGTTGAAGATTTTAATAGCAGCAAAAATCGTTATAAAATTTTAAACAAAAGTACATATTCCCCATTCACTTTATCATTAACTCATAACAATAAATGTGAGGGAAAGACGAGTGAGGGAATGATGAAATTAAGATGTTTTTACTAATTGTCATGAAAAATGCAAAATTATTGAAAAAACTGAACTGATTCCTTAAAGAAGAACACATAATATATAATGTATGATAAAATTAAAATTTTTGAAAATTGCTAAATATTTAGCATTCTGTGTGAGGGAATGACTGCTAATAAAAATACTCCCCGATTTTCTGGATTGAAAAAAATTTCTAGAAAATTAACAAAAACTTATACCACCAATTTATGTTGCTGGACTGACAAGTATTCAAATTAGCTTCCTCTCTGTGAAGAATGCTAGACTGCTGCTCATCTTTAGTGATAGGATATTTGCGATAATAGCAAGGTGTGAGGGAATGATGGTCTAACATGGAGAGACATATAATTGGTTGAGTAGACTACATAATTATAGTAAAAAATAATATTTTTATTATTTTTTGTAAGGTACCAATTAAGAACAATATTTTGCTTGGAGTGTTTTTAATTATTTTTATTTCTGAATGGAAAAAATCAGGCAGTAAAGTATGGAAGTATGGGTAGGGGAGAGGTGAGGGAATGATATTTGCATGATATATCTTACATTTTTAAATTTTACGCCCTGCCCCTAATAAACAAACTTTAGATCTTCTAATAAAAGTATAAATAAGTAAAAATAAAATGAAATTTAGAGCATTTATATGGCTGGGAACCACTTTTTGCACTATTGCAGAGAATAACCCATAAATCGCTCAACAAATCATGCTGCTATGCTACATTATTCATGATTATTGCACTAACAATAACTAGAACTAAAGGACGATTTTTCATTTAACTGCAGATTCAATAAGTTCCTGATATATATCAATGTTTAGTTTTTAGTGTAAATTGTCCTATAGGTGGCGTTACTATGCTGCATTTTTCATTATTTCACTGTAGCTGATTAACTGAATGTTTTTTCAGAGTGTTGAATCTAAAACTGACCTCTATTTCCCTCCATAACATACAGTAATTTTGCAAAACATGAGCAGTTTGCATTAGATAAGTACAATCGAGATGGAAAAAAAATCCATATTTTATTACAAGTAACTATGTTCCAAATTATATTTTCCTTCTTGATTAAACTTTGAATTTTAGCAGTTGTCTGAAGCATAGTAGAAGTTTATCTCAACTGTTTTTGTTCATTCCTCAAATTCCTCGCATTTTCTATTTGTAGTGTTCTGTTTTGAGTTCCACTCTTAGAAATATAAAATTACCATATGGAAACATTGAATATAGTCTCTTACTCAAGAATGTGATACCAGATTTCAGGATAAAACGAGAAATTTCACGTTTAATTAACTTTTTTTAAAAATATTTTCCTGGTTTCAATGAGTAAAAATCTAACAATCAATAAATCCTAAATTGTTTTTTAGTTGCAGACCTGAGTAAACCAAACTAAAACATAGTTTTGTTTGAATTCAGATTATAAAACCAAATCAAAACTTTTTTGAGTTGATAATGGAAGGCTATACCAAAATTAAACATATTTTTGAAAAGATATAAAATTGTAATTGTAAGAAAAAAAATATAATATTGTAAAAATATACATTTTTTAAATAATGGAAGATTTGAATATTGATATTCATAATAATGACAAAACTGTGGTATTTTTTTTAACTAGTATCATTTACTTAAAAACAATACTTATGTAAATGCGATGTATAATTCATTTCATTCCAAACTGCAGAGATATTGGCTCAGGTTTTTCCTCCTTAGGTCAATTGTTAATTAAACATGCAACTGAAAAATCATTTCAACAGAAACATGATATAATAATAGCGTTAAATAAAGCCTGAATGCTACTATAAAAATTCTGAGACTGAGGGGGAAAAAAAACTAAACTTTTAAAAGCAGGCTTTGCTTTTTTTGTTTTTATTTTGTAATATAGTCATATAAAGATGAAAATAAGGAATTTTGATAAGTAGCCACTGACCGGTAGGTTGATTTTTTTAGTAGCCAGTTATTGGCTAGTGAGAATAATTTCTTTAGTAGCCAGTGAGTACATTTAAGTCACTGAATATTTATTTACAAGATATAGACAAGTTTAGAATAAATAAGTAATATATGTATTAGGTAAAAATATTTTAATTTATATTGCTTGGAATAAACTTCAGATACTATTTTTTAATCTATTTTAAATTAAGTTAACAGCAAAGTTATATGACACCCATGCGTATGTTATAAGCTATGTAAATCCAATTATGCTTACGTACATGTGTAGCTAACAACATAAATAAACCCCTACGCTCTTTTTTATAGAATTTGTCTAGATCTGACAAAAAAAAAAAAAAAAGATAAAGGGAGCGGGATCTTTCTTGATAATAATATAAGTTTTTTCACACGATCCTTTGACATAATGTGTGTTTTTTCGCGATCTTTTGACAAAATTTGAACTTGTTTTCGCAACTTTTTATTGAAACTTGCCTTTCATTTTACAATTTTTATCAAAATTTGCATTTGTTATCGCGATTCTTGGAAAAAATTCACGCTTGTTTTTGTGATTTTTTGACGATATTTGTGGGTTTTTTTGGAATTCTTTGACAATATTCGCATTCTTTTCACAATTCTTTGACGATGATTGTGTCCTTTTCGCAAATCTTTGACAATATTTGCATTTTTCTCGATTCTTTGACGACATTTTTGGGTATTTTTGCAATTCTATGATGATATTTGCAGTTTTTTGTGATTCTTCTATGATATTCGCGATTTTTTGATGATATTTACGATTCTTTGATATTTATGTTTTTTTGCGATTCTTTGATGATATTGATGTTTTTTCACGATTCTTTGATGATATCTGCAGATTTTTTGACGATATTTGTGAATTTTTTTGTGCGATTTTTCGATGATATTTGCAAGATTTTTTTTTAAATTTTCGATGATATTAGCAGATTTTTGCGATTATTCGACGATATTTACGTTTTTTCACATTTCTTTGGCGATATTTGCATTTTTTCTCGAATCTTCGACGATATTTGTGGAGGTTTTTTGCAATTCTTTGACGACATTTGCATTCTTATAGAATATTTGCATTCTTTTCTCAATTCTTTAGCGATATTCGCGTTCTATCACAATCTTTGACGATATTTGCGTTCTTTTCTCAATTCTTTGATGATATTTGCAGATTTTTTGAGATTCTTCGACAATATTTGTGGTTTTTCGCAATTCTTTGTGGAGGTTTTTTGCAATTTTTCGACAACATTCGCATTTTTGATGATACTTGCGTTCTTTGTCGATATTCTCATTCTTTTTGCAATTCTTTAATAATATTAAAGTTCTTTGCGCGATTCTTAAACAAAATTCATGTTTTTTTTTGGGGGGGGGGGGGGGTTCTGTTTATTAATGAAATTTGTGGGGGTTTTTTTGCGATCTATTGTGACGATATTTTTATTTTTCTGTGATTTTTTCACGAAATTTGAATTTTTTGCTATTTTTTGATGAAAATTGCAGGTTTTTTTCTGTGATTCTTTGACGAAATACCTTTTGGGAAATTGTGCATTTGGCCAATACTTTCCATATTTTTAATCGCCAGTTTTTCACATTTAGTTGCTGAGTGGCGACTGGCGAGTATTTATTTTCATCTTTATAGTCATATAAAGTTAAAATAATCTTCTTTTCATACAAATAAATGAATAAAAAAATGTTAATTATTTAATACTATCTAAGAAAATATAACTTATTTGGGAGAAACAATTATGAAAAATCAATTTTTCCAACTTTTCCGGTTTTTTTCTGAAAAAAACCAGGAAAAAACTTTTTTTCCGCCACTTCAATTTTTCGGAAAATTTACATCTCTAGGCATGAAATTGCCAAAAGATAAATATAGAGGAAATGCTGACGAGATTTGAAAATGAGAAATTATTTAAAATAGCATATGTTTAAATGTGTGCTATTTTTAAATAAGATTATTTTATTCAAAAAGAAAAATTTATATTTCAGTTCAAATGCTACTTAATTTTGAGCAGGAAGAGTGAGTGGAATAAACATTTTATGCAAATACTATAAATAGGACTCGAAAAATAGCATTCCTGGGGAATCCAGAAAGCACTTCCAGGAATGTATATTTTTTCACTTTGGTTCCCAGATTGGAACTTAACAAGTTGCTGTGGCTGCCAGAAATATCATGGATGCATTATAACACGTAAATTACAATAAAAATGGAAGACTGTACACAAAAAGCTCTTAAGCGGCCCATGGAATGCGTAATTTTGTCAAAATATTATGGAAAAAGCCTGAATTTTGTCAAAGAATCACAGAAAAAAAAATGTAAATTTTACCAAAAATTGCAAAAAAAAAAATGACAAATTTTGGAAAAAAAAAAAAAAAAATTTTAAGACAAATTTTGATTTTAAAAAGAGCGAAAAACAGCAAACCATCAAAAAAATGCAAAACACCAATTTTGTTAAAAGATTTGCGAAAAAACAACAACTTTTGTAAAAAAAAATACCAAAAACAACAGATTTCATCTAAAGATAACAAGGAAAGCCTGAATTTTACCAAAAGATTATGGGAATTAATGCAAATTTCATTCACAAGGTAAATTTTGTCAAAAAATCGCAAAAAAAAAAGACAAACGTTGTTAAATTTATTGGGTGAAATGCAGTTTACTCTCCTTCACAAAGGCAAAATTTTTTTTGGCGCAATAAATGCTTCAATATGGCAACCTTAAGGAGTGCTCCGGTTTACGTATCCTACCGATTTCTAAGCCGTTCCCTGATTGGACGCTCCTTTTTGTTATAATGTTTTCTTATTGGACAAAAGAAGAAGAGAAAGGGAGCGTTTAAATTTTTGAAAATCGTTATTCCCGCTTAGAAATTGATTCCGGTAGCATTGTTTTTTGGAGTTGCGTCTTGCATTCAACGAGTGAGTTTATTTTTTTGCATTTTCCTCTTTTTATATTTAGTTAGATACCGTTCAGTAATTACTATGGAAGTTGTTGATTTCAGAAAGAATGTTCTAAGCCATTCCCTGATTGGACGCTCCTTTTTGTTAAAATGTTTGAATGAGGAATGTTTGATTGTTTGAATGAGGAAGTAAAGTATTCAAATGGATACTTTACGCTGTTGAAAGTTTGCGGAAAAAAGTATATGATTAAGGATGATAGTTTATTTATATGATAGTTTATATTTGCCCCCCTCACAAGAACAAAACAGCGGCTCCAGGTAAATAAAAATTCTCTTTTTTTTTGTCTTTAGATTTGTATTTTATGTCTTTTTGTTTATTTTGATTGCCGCCATCTTGGAAAGTGCGTTTTTGCGTAGTGTCTCTTGGAGCAACTTGCTCCGGGAGACAAGACGCAAAAGCGCGCCACTTTGGCGATTTTTGAAAATCGCGCCAACAAGGAGGGTAAACTGCATTCGCACCAATTTATTATGCAAACGTCAACAAGCAAATTTCTTTTTTGAGTGATTGAAAAATAAAGACCATGAAAATAAAATAACCAAATTCGGGAAGGCTGGAAGAACAAATAATTGGGTGAGCTCTTGCCCCACCATATAAGTTGGCGCCACTGATGGTTTCATAATAACTTTGGGCTTTCACATTTGGAAATATGATTTAAACTGCCAAATTTGACGACATTTCCTAAAAAACCGTCTGCTTTCATCAAAAATAGAAAACATTATTCGATTTCTTAGCTTCTGAATGAAAGCAAATATCATGCATTTACAAACAAAAATGAATACAGAAATGTATTAGAAAATAAACATTTTACAAATGAGAACAATCTTTAAAAATTTTAAATGTGCTATTTTGGATGTGCTATTCTGTTGATGATATTACACAACAAAATGAATGAAATGAGCACCGATAAAAATAAAATGATTTAACTGTCCAGAATACAATGAAACAATTATTCTCCTAATGATTGTTATAAGTCTAATTTTGAGTCAACGTTGTAACAAATGTCACATAAATTGGAAGAAAATATTCGTATTTATAACAGTATATACGGAAATATCATAGGCAGCACATAAAATTGTATAAGTAATTAGAGCATGAAAATATTAATAATGATGCTAATGATTACTGATACTTGTCCATAATAATATAATTTATACCATAAATTTTTACAACTGATAAAAGTTGACCTTCAGTTGCACTGAATTACAAATCATAATTTGTTGTTCAGAATCTCCTTCACGAGTGTATTGCAACAAAATTTAAACTTACATTTCACTTTAAATCAAACGGCGTAGCCATGATAATTAACTAATAATTATAACTTGCCAAAATGATCATGAAACGACAATCGCGATACAAACGAAATAGGCAACACGAAAATAATAAGCAAAACAAGTGTTGCTGCCATATTTCTATAGAGAAAAATTTAGCGTTCTGAAAAACAGAACGTCAAAAGCGATTGGGAACTAAAACAGCCTATAGAGGCGCTGCTTGCAGCCCTCGTTACAGGAAAATTGTCTCATGCTAAAGTACCATTGAAATAATCCTTTATTATAATTGAGTTTGAAAGTTTTAGGTATTCAAATTCGGATAACTTTGTCATATAAGACAGAAAGTTTATTTATTTATTTGAATTAACATACATCTGACTTGTGTGCTCGACACGTGACGTCACATGCTTCATCTGGCGCCCAAACATAAGGCAAATGTGGTGTTTTCACATTTGTAAACATAGTAATTTGCGCTTCATTTTTTAAGTACTTAGAAAAATAATGCAAGAATAAGAGAAATCAAAATTAAACAAAAAGACCACACGAGCTTTAAACATCAAACGGGGAGTTATGATGTTTTGTTTGGGCTCCAGATGTGCACCAGATTAGAGTATCAGACGTTGCTGTGACGTCAATGCAAGGGGTCTATACAAGGACGAGATAGCACAAGGAAATTTACATCACATGAGAAAATACGAAAATACAACCAGGAGCTCCGCACAGAGTGTGCGTGCAATGGAGCCAGCGGGAATCGAACCCACAACCTCCAGATTAGCAGAGCGGCGTCTTAACCACTCGGCCACGGAGGCCCGACAGAAAGCAAATGTCACAGGAAATCTGAAATTGCACTTTAAATAATCATTCTGAACGAATTTAAAATACGTGTAACGCAATGGCTTTCACGGCACTACACTATAAAAAATTTGACCCCTTTGCTGCATCGTCATCGTCACTCCATTGCTTTTATAGAAAACGATTTCTTCACCCAATTATGGAGCATAAGGAAAGGGCAGCTGACGTCACTGTGGGCTCTTATTAGTGTGGGCAAGCCGAGGCAAGCTGTTTTCGCCCGTGCTTCGTTATAGCACCCACTCTACATATGAATTCAGGCATTCTGATTGGTCTACAAATTTTATTATGGTTGTTTGCTTGCTATGATTGGGCTACGTCGTCAAGATGATTCCTACAATGATTGCTGTGACAAAAATGTAGCGGTAGATTGGTTGACAGAAGTGTTTGTTTGTAAGCATGCCCTTTCCTTATTCTCATGCGTCAAAAGAGAGATATTCTATTCTATTCTCTTCCCCGCTTTTATAGAATAACTCTCTTGACCCATGAGAATGCTCCATGATATGCTGAAGTAATCGTTTTCTATGCGTGGAGTGATTGCTAATCGTGGAATGATAATGCAGCAAAAGGGTCAAATTTTTTACAGTTTGAATCCTGAATCGAGAAGTTATATCTTTCCTCCACCAGACAGCGTATTCGAGCGCTTGAATCGCCCTCGGATATGCTCGGATATATGCTTGGAGGCTAACTTTGGGTTCCAGACTACAAAATTTTGTCTGCTTAGGAGGGTGAAAGCTTCCATTCTCCCATTGGTTAAATCTAGGATCGTATAGTGGGCGTTCGCATTTTTGCCGATCCCACCGAAGCTAGGGCTCCTGTAACTCAGGCTGAATCACTGAGCTCCATATGTATAATACGGAGGGCCTACTCGCCGAGCCGGCCAAACTCCTTTCTGCCAGGACCGCATCACACTTTTCAGTGCGCGCAAGTAATGAGTCCTCTATTTTTCTTAATATTACAAGCATTTTTCGAAGCTTTTTCGCAAACTTTTTATTATTTTTATTTATTTCTATATGTGTTTAATATTTTTATGAGCAATATTTAACAAATGTTTCTTTATTTTTTGTTGATTTAAACTAAAATTTCCTTTTTAACTAATATCAAATTGAAAATTTGCTATGAATTTAAGTAAAATCATTAGATGTTTAATGAAAGAATATATATCAGTGAAAATTATAGCAATTTCATCATAATTTTAAAAGAAAATTCAATTTGAAAATATTTACCCCATACTATTCTATGGGAGGAAATCTGTGTTTTGCCAAAGATTTTCGTCGGAAAATCTTTGGCATTGTATTCATGGGCGGGCCGCTGGATTCAATGTATCAGAATAGGGAGTTAGCTCGCCGTGTTATTTTCGAGCTCAGTGGGCTGAATCGTCAAGCATCTTGTTTCCCAGTTACCGTTTGTTTCCCATTGATTCCTATGGGGCGAGAAACGTTTGAATGACTTTAAGGCTACAAAATCGTTAAAAATGGACGATTGTTTAGCAGAAAATTATTCTGACCTGTTCAGGAATGGGTTTAGAGTATTTAACTTCCATATAAATGAAAAAAGGGGAGTAATTTGTGTATAAATACTTAAAAGAATAGATCTGGATTGGAGAACTTCGCCAATTATCGCGCCAACCTAATCGCTTGTATACAACAAACCGGTTCTTCGAAGCTAATGTCGTGTTTTATACCAGACGGGTGAGAAAAGAAAAGAAAAGACAAGAATTCCCCATTCCCTCATTTATGCAACTTTCGCCTTATTCATTTATTTATTTTTATTTATTTATTTATTTATTTATTTTTAGAGTGTGAGGTATTGATTTAAATGGTTGGATTCATTTAATATTTAAGAAGTAAATCAAAATTGTAAAAGATATTATATTTTGCGGCGTAAGAAAAGGAGGGGGGGAAGACATAGTTAAAGAAAAAGCCAAAAGTTCAGAGGGAGGGGGGATTTTATAATTATAAATTTATTGTTAAAAAAATAACAAAAATATTAGAAAAATTCATGAGTTTTAAAGATTTTAAATTTTGTAAGGTAAAAATGAGGGATGTGGCATATTTTATTATTTATTTATTTATTATTATTATTTATTTATTATTTTTATTTATTTATTTATTCTTTTAGCGTGGGGTTGGGGGTTGTTTGACTTAACAATTTATTATTTATCAACAATTACAATATAATTCCAAATAGAATAGAAAAATAAAAATGAAAAAGTATTGTTTAATTGTTTTATATTTTGAATTCTCAGCTTGGGGGGAGGGGATGAAAACGGTAATTTCAAAAGGTGGAGATTTAAATAATTAATTATTTATTGTTGCAATAAAGTAATGAATAAGCAGGAAAGTTTTAAAAAATGTTTTGCAAATCTTAAGCATTTGATTGAAACATAAAATAAAGAATAAAGGTATTTTTAATCGAAAGTGAAAAAGATATTATATTTTTGCGGAGGAAAAGGAGGGGGGGGGGCAGAGTTAAAAAGAAAAAAGCCGAAAATTCAGAGTGGTGGGATTTTATGATTATAAATTTATTGTTTAGAAAAATATCAAAAGCATTAGAAAAAATTATAAATATAAAAGATTTATAATTTTTAAGCTAAAAATGGAGGAGGTGTTATGTTTTATTATTAGTATTATTTTATTTTATTTATTTATTTATTTATTTATTTGGCGTAAGGGAGGGGCATTTGATTTAACAATATATTATTTATCTACAATTACTATAAAATTCCAAATAGAACAGAAAAAAAAAATAAAACAGTATTATTTAATTATTTTACATTTTGAGTGCTTTGTTTCAGGGTGGGGGCGAAATGGGTAATTTCGAAAGGTGGAGATTTAAATAATTGATTCTTTTGTTGCAATAAAGTAATAAAAGGGCACGATATTAAATAAAAAAAAAGTCTTACAAATCTTAAGCATTTGATTGAATCATTTAGGGATTAAGGGGGAAGGGGGGCGAGTTAAAATGAAATTAAAAGAAACCGGAAACACGGAAGGATTTCATTCTTCCTTTTTAAATTATTTCATTTTTTAAATTTTTAATTAGAAATTATTGTATTTACGATTAATCCGTTAAAACTGTAACCTTAATTTACTAACTTATAGCAAAGAATATTAGCATTTGAAGCTTTTTTATTAAAAAAATATTAATCATAATTTCACTGTGAAAATAAAAAAAGAATAAAATCAGTCTGATGTATGTGAATATATATTTATACTCACATTAAATCAAATTTAGAATTAGTTCCATTTATATTTTCTTTCTTAACTAAGCATGTAAAACATATCAATAAAAATAAATTGATGGAAATATTTTTTTTTAATTCTAATATAGCATTATACAAAAGCATACCTACATGTTATTATTTTACCCAATTTTAAATGTCTTATATTTTCCCGTGAGAGAGATTGAGAAACTAAAATTACTCGCCTCGCCATCTACGCGATAAGATGCCAAATCAGGCAACCGTTTTGGAAACTTAATGGAGGCGTGATTCAGCCCGGTATATAGGAGCCTTAACCGAAGCTAGCATAGGAAAGTAAATACGGGCTTCTGATTGGTTGAATAATTTAAAGAACATTTTATTTGGGTTCATTTTTGAGTTTACATTTATTTAATCATTAATTTCTGTTTGAAAATACTTTGAAAGATAGATTTTAATAAATTTTCTTCTGATTTTACATATTTATTAATAGATAAAGAAATATTTTTTAGAATTTAGAATAAGGAAAGGGCAGCTGACGTCACTGTGGACGAATTACTATGGATAAGGGAGAAAAACCAGTCCGTTCTTTAACGACTGAAACTGTACGGATGAACTCCGGGAATTTGATTGGTCTAAGTTTGCCATTGCATAAGTAAGTATAATATGATTGGGCTACGTCGTCAAGATGATACCTACAATGATCGCTAGCGTGATTTTTTTTTCCAACCACCTTCGTCGTTCCAAGCCCAAGCTCGCACTCTGATTGGTTGTTGCTCTCGGCACTGTTTTCATGTAACTTGGCGATAATCATACTTGGCGTAGCGAAAGATGCTTCCGTCGAGGAGTTTGATTTCCTTCCGAACCGAGCACAAAGTAACTTTTCTCTTGCAGCATTGGTTGGTTGGTTGATTTTTGTCGTCCGATTATCTACGCTAATGGGATATAGGACCAGGAGGAGTGCCCTCCGTGGGGGTCTTTCTAAGACGACCTAACCCGTATTTACGCAAGGTTCGAAGAAAACCACGGAAAACTCCGAACGGTTAGGCCGACAGCCGCGATTGGGTTTGAACCCAGCACCTGCCGTCTACCAGTTGAGAGGTCCGAACCTCTCGGCCACTGGTGGGGCCTTTCCAGCATTGGATTGGATGGAACATGTCTTACTGAAAGCTGTATTCTTTAAAAGTTTTTACACACAACTTTTTACTTTGTACTCGGTTTATTTCGTACTCGGTTCGGAAGGAAATCAAACTCGACGGAAGCGTCTATCGCTACGCCAAGTATGATTATCGCCAAGTTACGTGAAACAGTGCAGAGAGCAACAACCAATCAGAGTGCGAGCTTGGCCTTGGAACGACGAAGGTAGTTGGAAAAAAAAATTACCGTAATTTCGGGTGTATAAGCCGCGGCTCAAACAATTCTTTTTCGACCCAGAAATCTTATTTAATGATTAAACACAAATATTTACGGCGATCTAAGTAGTAACATTCATTTTTTAAAAAATTCTGGGTCGAAAAAGAATTGTTTGAGCCGCGGCTTATACACCCGAAATTACGGTACGCTGATAAAATGTAGCGGTAGATTGGTTGACAGAAGTGTTTGTTTGTAAACATGCCCTTTCCTTATTAAAAAAATTAATGATGATGCCTCTTAATTGTTCTGTATTACTTTTAAATAATAAGAAGAAGATCGACATTCCTTCTTCTAATTATTTTAACATGATATGCACATATATGCTCCTTAACGCATATCCATATTCAGAACAATTTATTTAAAAACAATAATCATATTTCCTTTTTTGCGGCGTCAATTACGCTACATTTACAGGCCTAATTGTTCTATATTGCTTTTTAAAAATGCAATTTGCATTCAGAACGATTTATTTACAAACAACAATTGTTCTTTAAATTATTCAACCAATCAGAAGCCCATACTTACTTTCCTATGCTAGCTTCGGTGGGATCGGCAAAAATTCATCCTGAATAAAGAAGTTACATCTTTTCTCCACCAGATGGCGTATTCGAGCGCTTGAATCGTCAATACACTGAAATAAATTTGACCCTATTGCTGCATCGTCACTCCCCCGATTTTATAGAATATCTTTCTTTTTACCCATGAGAATGCTCCATGATAGGCTGAAGTAATCATTTTCTATAAAAGCGGTGGAGGAAATGGGTAAAATTTTTTACAGTGTAAAATAAGGAGTTTTTTCTTGTGCTCAATACCTCAGGTTTTTGCGCTGTAGACTTTTTGATTAAAGCTGTTATTAAAATTAAAGTTAGGGTCTACATTACTAATTATTCAGCCTTTTTGAAAGATCTTTTGAACCATTTATTTAATTAAAAACGCCACAAAGAATAAAAACAATAATAAACTATGTATAGTTAGAAGTTGAGGTTGCAAATTTAATACAACTTAATACCCTGTTCGCAATAGGATTCTAAAGGTGCTATTACACGTAAAAATTTCAAGCGACGAAAATCGCCTGCACTCTTTTAGTTTTTTCAGCATTTTATTTTCTGTTCAAGAAACGGCTTTAACATCTTCAGATTTCCAAGCATTCGATTGGCTGTTACAGGCGACTCGCTTCGCTCTAGGCGTCAAAGACGCGATTTTCTAAATTGTGTTCGATTCGCCACCTTGGCGAAAATCGTCGGCGAAAGTGCTTGGCGAGAGTGCTAAAGCAATAGGGTTATACAAATTAAATTCCTCGCGCAACTTATGTCGCGCATGCGAAGCTCGACGAGGTTTGTTTACACCACGAAATACCTGTAGATGTATAGATTTTAAAAATATGTTTATTTGAATGATTTACTTGTAGTATATGAAATATTTTTTTCTATTATGCATAAACCAAGGAAGTGTCATAATTTAGTTAGCAGTTATTTTTAGTTTTGTAATTTTAATTTATGTAGTTCCCATGTGCTTCGCGAAACAGAGCGATTGCTTATGTAAGATTTTTTCAATATTAAAGAAAGTGCGGACATTTTTTAATTCAATTTATGAAATAATTGGCCAGCTGGGGACACTTTTGAAGCAGCAAGTGATATTTCTTCTTCTGCTTTGAAGGTGTATACTTGCTAGCCAAACACTAAATAATCTGCTGTAAAATTTAATTTAATGGATCCACTATGAAAGTAGAGCAGTTTCAAGTTTGGTAAGCATAGCTCTTTCTTCCCATTTATGTTGATTTTTATTCCAAACAACTGCGTATTATTTTTCTAGTGCATATTTAATAACATTAAACTGTGATTTATGTATTTCAAATTGAAATCCTAGCATTCATCAAAAGAATAAAAGTAATTTAAATCTGTATTATTAATGAACGATTTTCAAATTGATTAATACCCTATTTAATGTTTTAAACTTTGAACACGTATTCAACGGTTCTCAAATCTTGATATATAACACATGCATCAACACCAGTGAAATAAAATGTATTTGTTAAGGTGTTTCTGTATATTTACATGTTGGATTATTTTAAATTATAGAAATCTAAAATAAAAATATCTAATTTGACGTTCTTTCTAAAGCTTTTCACTTACACTAGTTATTGCAATCTATGAATTTATGATAATACATTATAATATATGAGAATCGAATTATTTCTTATAATGCTACATTTATAAAATAAATGATTTTTTAATGTTTGTTTTTTAGTTTTTTCATGTTCGATTGAAGAATGGATTTTGCATAGTTTCACTATAAAATAAAAAATATTGCAGTTTTCCTTGAGAATTAAAAAATATTACTGCAAGTCAGTGGCGTAGCTAGGATGGGTGACACCCGGGGCGGATGTAAATGATGTCACCCCCACTAGTATGATGCCACCCCCCCCTAATCCATCATATTTTTTTAATCACAATTTTACATTATTATAACAAATGACCATATCATTCCGTATTTACCTTTCGTCCTCCAACAAAAGAAAAAACACAGGTACGGCTTATTATTCATCCCATAGTCCGCATAACTCAATGCTGTAATCTATATGTAGAAGAAAAGTCTTTCTTTTAGAGTTTGCATTTCGCTACCCACTCGTTGTATAGATTGGTTTTTGTTCCCTGGTGTATAGCTTATTAAGACGCCCCATTCTGTATAAAATTTCACATTCTCAAAGAAAACTCTAATGCGTCGTTCACCAGAATTCCAGAATTTTTTTTTTCAAAATCTTGTAATATTATGTGTATATATTTGCAAATAAAGATTGGGTGTCACCCCTTAGAGGGTGACACCCGGGGCGGACCGCCCCCCGCTAGCTACACCACTGCTGCAAGTGTCCCATACTTGTGAAAGAAAGAAATTAAGAGGGCACAATTTTGCAGACTATTTTAAATCTTTTCCTGCAAAAAAAATACACCTATGCACTTCAGAACACACACTGTATAAAGAAAGTTGTAACAACCTTAGGATACTTGTAGAAATGAAACCTGTCTAGAATTAATCCTGTTGCGATTTTTTTTTTTTTTTCTGTGGATTCTGTATGCCAATTAGCTTTACTTTAATACTATATGTTCCAGTATACTGAATAATGTACAATATTAGTACATGAAATCTTGAATTATTTTAATTATATATTTTTTACTGTTATATGAGCTTCTAAGATAAAATATAATCCAAAGGTAGTTTGCATTTATATTATAGGTGCAGATTCTCAAAACATAGATGGAGCCAATGGCTCCTAAACCTAAAGAATCCAGTGGCCGCACTGTATAATAAACACATAAAAATAATAATTGTTTACATGAGAAAAAATATACGCAAATAACTCAGAAATTCTAACAGGGCTTGAATTTCAAGGCAGGATGAAGGGATTCACGCCCAAAATTTTGAAATCCCACCCCATTTTCTAAAAAAATTTACATTTTGAAACTACGATCAACTTCCACGACCATTTAGTAAATTTTGTGATAATTTCGTGCGACTGATTGATACATTTTGCAAGTTTTTTTACACTAAAGGTCATTGAAATTTAGGATTGTTTCCGATTAGGACCGATTGAAAAATTTCGCAATTTTTTTCCTCTGATCAACTGTCAAATTTTGTTTTATTTTCTGTGGCGAAAAAAAGGTGATTCTGTTCCAAATTTTCCAAAAAATATTAACGTATTCAATTCCAAAAATTATGAAAAATTCAGACAGATAGATATCGTGAACTATGACGAATGGTTACTGAAAAAATCAATTTCATCAGTCACCCTCAGAAACTGGCCAATTGTCAAAAGATCGTAAAAAAAAAAATCAATTTTCTCGAAGGAATGCGAAATATAGCAATTTTGGTCGAAAGACCAGAAAAAAAAATTCTTTAAAGGATAGCGGAAAAAACACCAAATTCGTCAAAAGGTCGCTTCAAAGGTGATTCTGTGTGAGAGAAAAAATCTAAAATTCACAGCATTTCTGACAGTTTTAAACAAAGTATGTATGTGGAAGGAAATCCAGTTTAGACACTGTTTTTTACGCGGCCCTATGATGGATTTTTCAAAAATTTTTGAGGAAATTTGCAGATTTCACAATTTTTAGATGAAAATTCCCAATTTTTAGTGATTTTTTTGACAGTTTTTGCTGATTTTTCCCGATCTTTTGACAAAATTTGTCATTTTGTTGCGATCATTTAAAGATTTTTGCATTTTTTCTCTGATCCCTGTATGAAATCTGCGTTTTTATTTTTAATCCTTTGATGAAATTTGTGATTTTTTAAACTATTTTTTGAAGAAATCTGTGGTTTTTTTTTATGATTTTCTAAGAAAATTTGTTTTTTTTCGCGATCTTCTGACGAAATTAGTGGGGTTTTTTTGCGATCTTCTGATCAAATTTGTGTTTTTTCACAATCTTCTGACAAAATATACATTTTTCCAGCAATTCTCTGACGAAATTCGAGATTGTTCAGCGAGCGATTTACAAAATTGAATTTTTTGGCAACCATTTGTGTGAAATTTGGAATACTGTTTTTTTAATTTTTGGAACCGAATACCTTAAATTTTTGAAAAATTCAGAACAAAATCACGCCTGGGTCGCTTAATAAATGTGAATTTCGTCTCAAGATTGTGGAAAAAAATCGACAGAGTTATCGTGAAATAAATATGTGAATTTCATCAAAAAATCTCAAAAAGTGAGAAATTCATCAAAAAATGTTATATATAACAAGGATTTTTTTTCAAAATGTAAATTTTTTTTATTAAAAGTGCTAAAAAAAACAAGCATAAATGGTGGTGCCTAAAAAAATCTGAGCTTTATGAACAAAGAAGAGGGAAGCAGTCGATCAACAAGATTTTTGCATGTCTGATTAATGAAATTCACGATTTTCTGTGTTCGATCAATCAAATTTGTAATTCTTCTATGTCTGATTACCCAAATTTGTGCTTTTACAAAATTCACAATTTTTACGAAGTTAATCGAGAAAATTAATGATCTTCTTTTATATGATCAACAAAATTCGCAATTCTTACAAAAACGATCGAGGAATTCACGATTTTCCCATGCCTAATCAACAAAATTCGAGAATTTAAAAAAGCTGATCAAGGAATATTGCGATTTTTACGAAGCTGGTCCATGAAATTTGCTATTTTTCTTCACAAGATCGACGAAATTTGTGATTTTCTTCGCATGATCAACAAAATTAGAGACTTCCTTCGCATGATCGACAGAATTCCCGTTTTTTCTTTGCATGATTGATAAAATTCGCAATTTTTACGAAACCGATCGTGAAAATTCATGATCTTTTCATGACATGATCAACAAATTTCGCGGTTTACAAAGCTGATCAGCGACATTCTCGATTTTTACGAAGCTGATCAGCGAAATTCACGATTTTTACTAAGGCAATCGACAAACTTTGCGATTTTATGAAGACAATTGACAAAATTCGTGATTTTTCTCAAGCTGATCGATAAAATTCATGATTTTTACAAAGCTGATCGATAAAATATGCAATTTTTCCTAACTTGATCAAGAAAATTTGTGATTTTTCAAACTGGATCAACAAAGTTTGCGATTTTTACAAAGCCGATGAACAAAATTCACAATAATTACAAAGCTGAAAAAATTGTGACTTTTCTACACTTGATCAACGAAATTTACGATTTTTCCTCTCCTATTCGGCAAAATTCTAAAATTTTAAGAAGTGAATCGAGACAATTCCTAACTTTTCTGCACCTTATCCACACAACTCGCTAATTTTTCGAAGTAGACAGTATTCATGATTTTTAGAAAACTGATCGACGAAGTTCTCGATTTTTACGAAGTCCATGAACAAAATTCGCAATATTTTACTGTTCAAGATCAATTACATTCCCGATTTTTCTGAGCTTGCTAGACGAAATTTGCAATTTTAATGAAATTCGTGAAAATTGTGATTTTTATAAAGCCAATTGACAAAATTCCCGATGTTTCTTCATATGATCCACAAATTTTGAGATTTTTGTGTACTTGATCAACGAAATTTGAGATTTTATTAGAACCTGATCGACGTAATTAGCAATTTTTCTGCATGCAATCAACAAATTTCACAATATTCTTGTTTCAGACCAAAGAAATTTGCAATTTTTTGGTTTCTGATCGACAAAATATGTGATTTTTCCTGTCTTAATTGATGAAATATGTGATTTTTGTATTAACCCATAATTTTTTTAAGCGAAAAAATGAAACTCACAATTTTTTGTTTACTTGATAAAGTGAGAAACACGATTTTTTCATAGCTGATCAACGAAATTTTTGCTTTTTTTCATCCCTGTTTGACAAAATTTTCGAGTCTAATCAAGGAAATTCGCGTTTTTTTCATGCAATAAACAGAGAAATCTTCTTTTCTTTTTTTTTTTTGCCAATGAATTTAATTAAAAAATTTTTTTTTAGCATCACCAACAAAATTCTTGACTTTTTCCTTGCTCAATCAACAAAATGTGAAGTTTTTCGCATTTGATCAACGAAATTTGCAGTTTTTTCATGCCTGATCAGGGAAATTTCCTATTTTTTCCTGAACTGCATCAACAAAATTAGTTTTTTTTTTGCATTTGATCAATGAAATCCGTGATTTTTGCGTGCCAGTCCACGAAATTTGCGATTTTTAAATGACGAAATTTATATTTTCCTGCAGTAAATTGATGAAACTCGCTAGCCACATGTTAACCCATTGCGAGCCACAGGTTGCGCATCCCTAATGTACAGAATTGGTTCAGAAAGTGAAAGCAATTTTATAAAAAATATCTGCAAGGTAACCAAGGAGCGATCTTGAGAGGGACCTCAGCTATCCAATGCAAAGAAAATTATTTAAAAATGTCAAAATGCGAAAGAGTTATTAGAATGATGGATCTGAGTGAAAAATCCCATCCGGCTATTGCCCAATTAGCTTAAATGGTAAAGCATTGGCCTTGTAAGCCAAGGATCTGGGTTCAATTCCCGGTCTAGGCAATTTTTCACTCAGTTGGAAATATTAAATTCATATGAGTTATTATAAAAATGCCACCCTATAGGAATAGCATTAGCTTATGAGTGTTTTCGGGGGCAGAGAGAGGACCCTTAATCATAAAACTCTTGAAATTTGAATTAAGTAAAGTATAAATCTTAAACATGCACAGTTGGAAAAATATGTTGGGCAAGATACACTTAAAAAAACGGCAATTATGATAATGGAAAATACAAGGAAAATGATATTTCTTATTTTGATTTTGTCATACAAAAATATGCTTAAAAAATTGTCACTATATGAGATTATTATGCACTATAAAAATAAAAATACAAACCAGGCCTTTTTTTTTAAAATTATTATTACAAGGAAAAAATATCGTTAAAAAAAGTTATACACAAAAAGTTAGTGGCCACAACAAAAAAATCTAGTTAACAAATGCATGTCTACGATGAATCTGTACCTATGATGTAAATATGTATATATATGTGTGAATTATATATACTTATAGGTACAATATTTTTATTACAAAATATAATTTTAAACAGGAAACACTTTATTTGATAGGTTAACTTTTTGATAGCAATATTATTAAGATATATAAGTTTTTTGAAAGATATTAAAGAGAAATTAGTAAAATCCTTCAAAATATAAATTATTTAAAGAATTTGCATATTATGAACATTAAATTATTTTTCAAGATAAGACATTTGCATTTTTTTAATAAGATATATATAATATTTTTTCATTTTTTAATCTTCTGAATATTTGAGTTTGATTTTTTTTTCTCTCTAAACATCCATAGTTTGAAACCATTTTATATTATTCAATATTTCATCAATAGATGGTGCTGGTGCCTATATCATTGTTATGTTAAAGCAGCACCAGGGGGCGCTGTTTACACATTGTTTGTTTATGTTTATTGCTTGCTGTGTTTGCTGTTTTGTTTAATAGTCATAAGGATTTTTTATTGCTAAAGAATTATTGATGTTATATTAATATTTATTTTCATTTTTATTCATTTAATATTTATTTTCATTTTTATTCATTTAATATTTATTTTCATTTTTAATTATTTCTTTTTATCAGTTTTTAAACTTTTTCACAGGTAGTAAGTATCATGGGAATTGTATTCAGATTGTCCCTGCCTAATTTTTATTTACTTTAAATTCAATTTTTGGTATGTATAAACATCTATAAAATTTAGAGTAATCAAAATCTCAAAAATTATATTCTTTACTTGAAGTCTTTTTTTAAACTTTTCATAAATTTTCTTTGTAATAAGTATAGTTGGAATAAAAAGTAGTTTGATAACACATGGTTTTTGTTATGTGTGTATTGATATTCCTTTATGAAGTTTCCACTTTCCCCCATCTTTTATTAACCACTTAACCGGCGACGGGTATGGGGAAACAGTGCTTTAACCCCCGACTTATCTCGGGGCAGCCGTTGAAGTGGTTAATTCCTAACCCTATATTTAATAACATCTTTTAAATTTTCTCCCCTTCCCCCAGAATTATTTATGAATTCGATTACTTATTTACTGTGCAATAAAAGTAAACAAATCAAGGTTGGCAGGTTTTTTGAGTGATGCTGGATTTTAATAGATTTTAACTATGAGTTTTCTTCTCTCAAAAAATGTGTCTGTTCAAAACCTTATAAAATGCCATTTCTAGATGAAAATTATTTTCATGTATGAGAATTTTAATTCCATAAAATTGTAAATTAGTATAAGTGGTAGTAGTTTCTCAATTGCCTTTATATCTAGAAATTTTAAATTTTCATAACTATTTCAAAATTATATTGAAAAGGATAGCTTCTAGAAATATAGATGTCAGAGCATTTCCATTCAAAAGTTCATATATTGAATATTTCTTTATGATAACATGAACAGATAAAAGGTATTAATCATATTTTGTTCTGTTTTTTTTTTTTTTTTTTCTCTTTAATGATATTGTTGAACTATTTTCTTTCATAATTTATTAAATTCTGGATCTGGTATGATTCTACCTCCAGTTATGTACATATAGTTTTTGGTGCCTTGGAATTTTATGAAAAATGGTTTATGCAATTAGGGCTTCAGAAAATGCAATTTTTTTTCGAATGATATAATAAATGACTATGAGAAGAAGAAGAAACCTTGTGAGGTTTGTTTATATTTATATATACAGTTATTTATACATATGTATATATTATTGCTTTTTACATACAATTTACTTCTGTTTTTATATAAAAACTGACTTCTTTATATTATATAATTTATAAATAACATAGAATCTCGATCCATCATTTTTTAAGCGTTTCAAACAAACAAAAAAAACCCTGATGAATACGGATTAACTTCAAAATATGAAAAAGCACAATGTTTATGCATTAAAAAATGCATTGCAGTGTATACAATATACTGTTAAATACCAATTTGTTGCTTACTAAACAGTAAAAGAAATAAATTGAAGTTATAGAAAGTTGATATTTTGAAAAATTAATAATATTGTTTGAATTTTTGTTTTTTTTTTTTTTTTTTTTTTTTTTTTTTTGTAATTAGAAAAAAAATTTGCAAGACATACAACATTTTTTGGTCATTTTTAGGTAGCTTTCATTACAAAAACTAAAAAGCTACCTATTGCAGCCGTCCAGAGGAAAGCACTTCCAGAAAATTTTGTATATTTTCACCGATCATGACCCCCAGGCACCAAAACCACTCTCCGTTCAAATGTTGACATATATATATATCTGATTTTTGTCATGCGATAACTAACGTATTTATGAACCGATTTGAATGAAACTTCGTATGTACATAGTACATACAAATATCTCGACCGAGTTCGTTGGCCAGCATCACCCGCCATCTTGTTCCAAAATGGCAGCCATTTGAATTTTTTTTTAAATTTAAAATAAAATGCAAAAAAATTAAAAGTTGAAAAATATTTTTATTTTATGTGTTAGATCTTAAAACATCAATTCCAGAACACTTTTTACTTTGTCTATATCTTAAAAAATGATTGAGTTATAACCAGGGGTGGGGAACTTTTCCAAATTCTTACCAGCCAAGGATTTATTTCACCAGCCCGCAAGATGCAACACACACACACACAGTTGAAAATAGTTATGACAAAATTGCACGCGATTACAAAGAAAATTCCTATTACTACAATGCATTTTCATAATTCTTTTTTCTATTATATTAAGAAATATATATAACAGAGGTAAGATTAATATTGGACAGAACTTAGTACCATATTTACACTGTAATAATTTGGAAAGTTAAAATATCTAGTTTAAAAAAGTGTTTCTGATAATGTGCCTATTGCCTACTGTTTTTCAAAAACTAAAAATGCACTCGCCTTGTGAGAAAATCCACTCGCCACTGGCGAGCAAAATGATGTATTTCCCCACTCTTGGTTATAGCACTTTGAATTTTTCTTATGGTTGACATTTTGAAACGATCTGATTTTTGTCACATGATAACACTCGTATTTATAAATCGATTTGGATATAACTTGGTGTGTACATAGTACATAATAAAGCCTGGAATGAGTTCCTTAATCAGTTCCATCCCCCGTCTTGTTTCAAAATGGCAGCCATTTAAATTCTTTTAAAAAAATTTAAAATTTGAAATTAGGGACAAAAAAGTGAGAAATTGAAAAAGATTTTTCTTTTATGTATTTGACCTTGATACAAAGATTCCAAAGTATTTTTTTTGTTTCGTCTGTATCTTAAAAAATGTCTGAGTTATAGTACTTTTAATTTCTGGTGTTGCTCACATTTTGAAATGATTTGATTTTCGTCACGTGATAACATGCGTATTTATACACCGATTTGGATGAAACTTGGTGCGTAGACAGGACATACTGATGCCTAGACCAAGTTTGCTGGCCAGTTCCAACCACCGTCTTGTTTCAAAATGGCAGAATATTAATTTCTTTTAATTTAAATTTTAAAATTAGGTACAAAAGAGTAAGAAATTAAAAAAGATTTTTCTTTTGTGTTTTAACCTTGATACAAAAATTCCAGAGCATTTTTTGTTTCATCTATATCTTGAAAAATGGCTGAGTTTTAGCACTTTCAAGTGTGATTGACATTTTCAAACAGTCTGAAATTTGTCACGCGTTAATATGCATATTTATAAACTGATTTCGGTATAACTCCGAGTGTTCATGGTACATGCCAATATCTTGACAGAGTTCATGGGCCAAATTTATCAGCCATTTTGTTTCAAAATGGTGGCCACTTAAATTTGTTAAAAAATCTTTTAAATAAACAAAATCTGTATAAACAAAAAAATTAGAAATTGAAAAAAGGTTCTTTCTAAACTATTTATCTTAATAATGAATTCCAGAGTATTTTTTGCTTTGTCTTTACCTTGAAAAACGCCTGGGATATGGCACTTTGAATTTCTAATGTGGGTGACATTTTTTAAAAAAGTTAATTTGCCCGCAACAGCACTCATATATATTAATCGATTTCGATGCGAGTGTGCATGTTAACATGAATTAAGATTTCGATCAATTGGGGTTTTTTATCCATCATGCTGTTTAAAATGGATATCATGGAATTTGGCGATCCTATAAATCGCTTAAAATAAAACCTAGTTGAATAAAAGATGACTAATTTCTAAAAAATCCTATTAATATTCAGTATATTCTCCAGTAAAGAGAAACATTTTACAACGATGAATGCTTTCATTAACATTATTTAAGTATAACTTGTGCAGGGACCATAGAAACAAAACAATCAATGCAGGAACAATAGATAAGGATTTTACTGTATTGGAAAAAAAAAAAAAAAAAAAAAATTATGTACAGTAGATAGTTTTAAATTTGCAGCTTGGGATCAGAGGTCGTACAGATTTTAGAATTTTGTTGATTTCTGGACATTGCTTTATTTATATTTTTTAAACAGTATAATTTGAGAGTAATAATGCAACTGAAATTATAATTAATGCTTGCAATTTAATACTGTGTGTTGACGTTCTGAACAGACCACTGCATGTAGAGCAACAAAATTTAGAGAGAAGATCTATAAATGAAGATTTGCACCTAGAAGCCCAATTTTCGATTTTTTAATTCAATTTATATGCATTTTTTCTACATTTAGTGAAATTAATGTGGTTTCATTCTTTGAACCCAATATAATACATTTTGCTCCTTTTCAATAAAGTTTATTCGTAATTTGTACATTGATTTTTCAATTTCAAGCGATTTTTTTAATGCAAATTTTAGTGCTTTTTCACCTTTAGCGGCTACATTTTTTATATTGATAAAGGGAATATTGTTTCAAACTTTCAGCCTAATCAGTCGCGTAGCTAAGGGAGGACAATGGGGGCGTCCGCCCTGGGCGGCGAGGCCTAGGGGTGCCAAATTGAGAGAAATTGTTATATATCTATATTGGGGTGGGGGCACAAAATTTCTTGCTGGCCCCAGGCACCAAAAAACATAGCTACGCTACTGAACCTAATTACTCAATTTTGTCTGCTATGATTTTTGAATATCAGCGATTTCCTAAGTAAATTTTTTTTTTTTTTTCAATTTTTTTTTTTTTTTTTTTGTTATTTATGAAATATATTTAATTGTAATGTTTTACTTCATTACAATTTTTGACCATGCTATCTTTAGGGGGGTGGGGTTCAAGTTCTGCTTTGATTTTATTTTTTTAATTTTCAGAAATAAAGTTTTTAGTTTCAAACTTTTAGCGTAATATAAAGAAATTCACCAATTTCAATTCATTTTTTTTTTTTTAATTTTATGTTGATTTTTTATTTTTGAAACATTTTAAATTACAATGATATACAATATTCTGCAATTTTTAATGTGATTTTCAGCATTCTTTCGATTTCCGCAGTGATTTTTGGCATTCGAAAAAGGATTTTGGATTGAAATTTTTAGTTTAACACAGTGAAACTATTTTGAATTTTAAGTTTTTAATGTCTTTTTTGAAAATATGACTTAGTAGCAAAAAAATCCCAAATATTTGCTTCCCCCCTCCCCCCAATGAAACAAAATAATTTTTACACTGAAGAATAGAATAATAAAATTTCTATAAAAAAATGGGGGTTATTAGACTTCATACAATTAATTTTAGTTACACATACATTCATGAATTTTTTTTGAGAAAATTGTGAAAGTTGTCAATAAAAATTATTTACAATATTTTTTTCCTCCTGAAAAATTTTGAGTTTTTCACAAAATGTTATATAAAAAATATGTTATTTAAAAATTCTGAATGAAAATTATTATTCATTCCTTTTTGTGTGTGTGTGTGTGTAGTCATGAATGATTAAAAAAGAAAAAAAAACTTATTCGGTAAGAAGATATATCAATTTTAAAAATTAAATTTTAAAATAATAAATTTAAACATGGTCAGCTAAAATTAGTTTTAAAAATTTACATCTATAAATGAGTGCACATGTAATGTGAAAATATTAATTATCTGTTTTGCATCATGATACTTGAGAAATTGTTGTTGTTATCCACAGAAGTGATATATGAGAAAGATATATGAATAGGATATGACAGGATATATGAAAAATAAAAATAGTTAATTGTTCTTAATATTTTTTTTCTGATTATTTTAATTCAATTTTAAAATCCTTCCTGTATCTGCATGAACAGGGGATGCCCAGGCACCCCCACCCCCCCTTTGGTTATGTGCATGAGTTGAAAATAAATTGTTGAATAACAATTGCAATTTAAAAAAAGCAATTCTAAATAGTAAACATAGTAATAAATATAAAAATCAAAATAAATTGTAAATATTAACATTTAAAGCAATATTTAAAAAAAAAAAGAAAAAAATTACCAAACTGGCGGGAGAAAAAAATTGAGCCAACGTGGTGCATTATGTCTGCCCCATTTCTCTTACAAATGTCTTAGAAACCCACTATGTGGAAATGTTTTTCCATACATTTACGTAGCCCAGCTTATTTCTCGCCAATAGCATTTTAATCCTGGCAGTATCAGATTTATTTTTCACACAAGAAAATTAGAAAAATTATTTTGATGATGAAACAGATTCTTTTGCTTTACAGTGTTATTTCTGATTTTCATTCCATTTTTTTTTTTTTTTTTTTTTTTAATGAAATGTGTAAAGGTTATATATTTTATATTTTTGCAGTATGCATATATATTCTATGTGAATATATTTTAAATAAAATGAGTGAAATGTTTATTATTTAAATGAAACAAATGTAAAGAATCTTGGTGGTTAGAACAATTTTTGACGATTTATATATACTTACACACACGCATATATATATATATAAACATATATAAATTTTTTGTTGATTTCTTCCATTTCTTTCCAGTTTCTTCCACTGGCTTGGAAGAAACCAACCCTGTAAGCAACATATATCTTTATAAATATTAAATTCATCTTTTTTTTTTTTTTTAACTGCTTCAAGATAGAATTTGTATGAAATATTAAATATATAGCTTATTTGCTGCTGTAACATTTTAATGTATAAGCATTTTACCATAAACAAAAAATAAGTTCATGATAAATATGATATTACAAGCAATTTTTCTCATGTCAACATCTGATTAGCCAAAGAATTTATTTTAAGGAATAATTTCACAACTTTTAAAAGTTTTATTCAACTGTATTTTGATGCTAATTTTACCTTTAATATTATAAAACAGAAGTTGTTATATTGAAAAATGAAAATTAAGTACACTATCAACTTTTATCATTACAGGTGTTTATATCTAATAAAAATTCTTTAACTTTTATTTTTCAAAGATTTTTTTGGGGAAATTTTCTCGCTCTAGTCTTTTGGCAAGACATTTTCGTAAATATTTATGCTAAATTTTACACTTAAATGTTTTATTTTGCAATTGACAACAAAGTACACAATTAACTGAAAGATGTACTTATTAAATGTGTGAAAATATATTTTATAGTAAAAAAAAATCTGCAGAATAAAAAGGCAAAAAGTAAAATATAAACAAATTATGATTCTATCTTGTTATAATACTGCTGCTACTTCGGAAATAAAATAAAATGCAGCATAAACACACAAAAGAATACAAAGATGAGTAGCGTTATTTATTTATTTATTGTTGTTAGTAGGTGTAACGTGAATAAAATTTAAAAACGGACGCAAAAATAAGTCAAAATCGTAATAGAAAATCTAAACGCATACGCAATAACAACAACGTCTTGCCATCGAATCGGCATCAACAGCGGAAGAAAGCGCAGGCGCACATGAGCTACAGGAGTTCCATATTTCATTTGCATCTCAAAACCGCTCTCGCCAAGGTTTTTCGCCAAAAGTTTTCGCCAATGTGGCGAATCGAACACAATTTAGAAATACGCGTCAAAGACGCTCCGACACAAGAGAATCGTTCGCTTTTCAAGAAATTCTCCTGCAGCCATCTGCTGCATCGTCACTCCATCGCTTTTAGAGAATATCTCTGTTTTGACCAATGAGAATGCTCCATAATACTGCATCGTAATCGTTTCCTACAAAAGTGGTGGAGTGATGGTGCAGCAAAAGGGTAAAATTTTTCACAATGTAGAATAACATGGGGACGCCTAGATTTTGAAACGACTGTGACCCCTCGTGTAATCCAACCCTAATAGAGCTATTACACGAGGCATCAAATTCCAGGTATCTCCATGTAATCCTATGGAAACAGGGGGGTTGCTTCGAAAGTGAGCGACTCCCCTGGAGATAATGTGCATGTTTGTAAACAAACTGGTTTTTTTCACGACAGCTGAACTTGCGGTTGGCGAAAATTCGAAATAAACTGCATTAGAAAATTCTAACTAAATGTAATTTTTAAATCGATATAATAAATTTCTTTTTATTGTATTATAGGAAATAATACGTTATAAATTACTAACTCTCCAAAAATTATATTCGCCAACCACAAGTTGAGAAGTACATCCTTTTTCGAGTGCGTGACGTCACATGCACTTTATGTATAGGATAAGATGGAGACGCCTGGAATTTGAAGCAACTTTGACCCCTCGTGTAATGGCATCATAAAAGTGCTATTACACGTAAAAATTGCAAGCGACAAAAATCGCCTCCGTTTTTTCTTTTTCTAAGTACACTACTCAAAACAATTAGAGGATATTTGAAGTTTTATATAAAATATAGATATAAACGAAATTTTTTTGGTCGAAAATAGAAGAAGAGAATCACAAATGCAAATTTTTCTGGTTTTCAAACTGTGGAGTATGCAAATTTTGAGTTCGACGTCAAAAACGTCGCTTCAGCGGCAGCGAATGAAATTTGACTTTCAATTGGATAAAAGAGAATGAAGACAAGGATGATCGGCATTCAGTGATTGCTTTGTTTCGATGAGTACAATGTCTCAGCGAAGTCATTTGACAGATTCAGAAGCTTGGAGAATTGTTGATAGGTTAGAAGGGAGCCAAACTCAAGCCGAAGTAGCGCAAGCCATTGGAGTGTCACAGAGTGTCATTTCCAGGATCTGGAACAGTTTTTTGGAGAGTGGATGTGCAGGCCGAAGACCAGGGCAAGGTCGTAGACGGGCAACAACACCCAATGAAGATCGCTATTTAGCGTTAACAGCTCGAAGACACCGAAACATGAATGCTACTCTTCTCCAACAACACCTTCGCTCGGCTACAGGCACCACGATTTCAACTCAGACTGTCCGAAACCAGCTCCATGCTGTAGGTCCGTATGCTCGCCGACCGATGGTATGTGTTAGATTAACATCAAGGCATCGTCGCAACCGCAGGGAGTGGGCAACCGAGCATGTCAATTGAAGGAGAAATGAATGGAGCAATATTCTGTTTTCAACGAGTCCCGTTTTTCTGTGCATCCGGATAATAGGCGTATTTTCATCTGGAGGGACCGTGGCAGTAGGAATAATCCTGCGTTCGTGCACGAAAGTGTCAGATTTGCCGGTGGAGGAGTGTTGGTGTATGGTGGCATCTCCATTGACGGGCGCACTGACCTCTACATCATTCGAGATGGAGCTCTGACTGGTCGCCGACATAGGGATGAGATCCTCAGACATATTGTAGTCCCTTACGCTGCAGCAATCGGAGATAACTTCATTTTAATGGACGATAACTGCAGGCCACATCGTGCAAACCAGGCGGAGGATTTCCTTTTCGAGGAAGGAATCGTTCGAATGGAATGGCCAGCGTGTTCTCCAGACATGAATCCAATCGAGCACGTTTGGGACGCTCTAGGAAGACGAGTTACTGGCCGCCAACAACCCCCACAAACTCTCCAAGAACTGGAAAGAGCTCTTCTGGAAGAGTGGGGCAGAATACCCCAACTCGTTATTAATAGCCTCATTGAGTCCATGCCTCAAAGGTGTTCAACGTTGCTGGCCGCCCGTGGAAACCATACCCCCTACTGAAAATGATTTTCTTTGAAGAAAACACCCTTCTTATTCTTTTTTTCTCGTATGCACAAATTGTGTTTTTTTCCTTTTGTACACAAATGCGCAATAAAATGCATTTTTTCTGCCAAACATGTGTAATTTATTCTCATATAACCTACTATGTCTGTCGACCATGTATCAATCAGCTAAAAAGTTTCTCAGATACAAAATCCACCTAAAACTACAATATCCTTTAATTGTTTTGAGCAGTGTATTTCACTGGCTACTCGAGAAAAGGTTTTCCCATCATGCGAATTCCCAAGCATTTTGATTAGCTGGCTTCGCTTCGCTTCAGGCGTCAAAGACGCTCCGACAAAAGAGAATCGCTCGCTTTCCGAGCGACTCCTCTGGAACCATAGAATAACATAAAGACGCCTGGAATTTGAAGCGACTTTGACTCCTTGTCTATTACACGTGTGGTCGAAGACGCTTCAAATTGCAGGCGTCTCCATGTAATCCTATGGGACGAGGGTATGCGCTGGAGAATCGCGCGACTCCCCTGGTACCATAGGATATCATGGAGACGCCTACAATTTGAAGCGTCTTCGATCACACGTGTAATAGAACTTTAACACGTTCGCTGCCGCTCACGTGAAAGCGCTTGATATGGCCCCAACGTTTAGGGGCCACTCACGCACCAGCGCGTGATGTGGGGGATGTCCAATAGCCAGACACGCGCTGGCGCGGGAAAATCTTTCACTGATTCTTTGTTATAAAAAGTAAATCGGCTTCAGGGAAAAACCCACTTCTACAGTGCAGCATTAACTATCATCACATCTTCATGTAAGCGGCAGCAAACGTGTTAATAGCTATTAACACGTTGCTATTACACGAAGAGTCAAAATCGCTTCAAATTCCAGGCGTCTTCATATTATCCTATGGGACCAGGGGAGTCATTTGCTTTTAAAGCGACTCCCCTGGTGCCATAGGATAACATGGAGACGCCTAGAATGGAGACCCTTCGTGTAATAGCACTATTATAGTGCTATTACACGTGGAGCCAAATTCGCTTCAAATTCCAGGCGTCTCCATGGAATCATATGGGACGTGGGGAGTCGCTGGAGAAGCGCGCGACTCTCCTGGTCCCATAGGATAACATGGAGACGCCTGGAATTTGAAGCGTCTTCGACCACACGTGTAATAGCACTTTAATAGTGCTATAATAACTAGTTATAACATGAATCAGTTATATATAAATAAAAACGTTTATTTAATATTTACAAATTAAATTGTTACATGACACGCTCGGAGAGTAAGAGAGCAGAGCTGATTGACAAGGAAGGTCTCCATTGGGGGCATACTCAGAATTTTTTGAAAAAAATACGAATTAAACTACTCATGTAGGTAATAAAAAATCAGTGAAAATTAGCGGCGGAATTACATTATTAGATATGTAAAAAAAAAAAAAAAAAAAAATTTGGAGTAATTGGCGTGAAAAGCTGAAAGCGACGCGGTATTTGGCGAGCAGTGCATTTCTTCGCCAAAAGCAGGCGATTGTTACGAATCTGAAAATTGATTTTAATTGACTTCACTGTTAAAAATCTGCAGCATTTACTGCAACGTCACTCCACTACTTTTATAGAATATCTCTCTTCTGACCAATGAGAATGCTCCATAGCACGGTGAATTGACCGTTTTCTATAAAAGCGGTGGAGTGACGCTGCAGAAAATGGTACAGATTTTTAGCGGTGTTGTAGCTCGTGCAACACTGTTAAAAATCTGCTGCATTTTGCTGCAACGCACTCCACCGCTTGTATATAATATCTCTATTCCAACCGATGAGAAAGCTTCATTTCACGGCCAAGTAACCGTTTTCTATACAAGCAAGGGAGTGCATTGCAACAAAATGCTGCAGATTTTTAACAGTGTATTTTTCAATTTGGAACAATTTTAATCAATTTAAATTGTGTTTTAAATGACAAAATATATTAATTTCATTTTGTTATAAGTACATATAAACGTATATGACAAAATTACACTTAAAGTAAAGTAAAAATGCAAAACTAAAATTACTTAAACTAAACTTATTTAAATAAATTGAACATAGAAAGTTTTTTCTTTAAAAAGTATTCGAAGCGTAAAAGCTTATTTTTCAAAATTTCGTTTTTTCGCCAACTGGAGATAAATCGCCAAATAAACGAAATTTTTATTATTTTTTTACGGACGTTATAAGGAGGTTCCGCCGAAATTTTTTTATAAACATATATAACTATATGAGAAGAACATTCTGTAATTTTTTCAGATTTTTCTGAGTATGCCCGTATGGAGACCTTCCTTGTGAGATACGTGTTTTACAGTTGATCGCTCCGAGCGAAGTGAAGTGCAGAGTACGCTATTGAGAGCGCTTGTCTCGATCGGCCAGGGTTGCCAGCAGGGACTGGTTTTGCGTGCGGGGGTGCCAGATTTGGCGCGTGCAGCCACACACTCCCCCCGCAATATTACACATCTTTCTTTTAACCGGGCCGGGAAACGCACAGTTCGTCCCGACCGAGTAACGGTGGGTTTGGTTTGTATTTGAAGTGGTACAGAGTCTGGTACACTAGGAGTGGAAATGTCACATGCCAGAAAAGCTGGCTTAATCCTATCGATGGAAATGGTGGTTTGACGTCCACTGAAGTCTATTATGAACGTTTTTTCACGTTTCTCTATCACCTTAAATGGGCCATCATAAGGATTTTGTAAGGGTTTTTTACTCCGTCGTAACGGACAAACACATGAGAGCAGTCTTTCAGATGTGGATGAATAAAAATCGATTTAGTCCCATGTCTAGATGCAGGCGTTGGACGAATGTCTTAAAATGCTGCTTTAGATCTTCAACCAACTGCTGCGGTGATGGGTCCGTTTCAGTGGAGACAAAAAATTCTCCAGGAAGCCGAAGAGTTGTGCCATAGACAAGGTCTGCTGCTGTCGCCTGGATGTCCTCTTTGCGAGGAAACCAAGTAGGATGGTGGGCAATGCTACAGTCCATTGGTCAGTACTATGTGCTTTCAAGGCGGCTTTCAGTGGGCGGTGAAATTTTTCGATCAAGTCGTTCGCTTGTGGGTGGTATAGGGAAGATCTAATTTGTTTTATTCCTAAAAAATGGGACAGATTTTGAAAAAGTAGACTTTCGAATTGCCCGTAAAGCATGGTGACGTCACTGCAACGTCATTGTAAAGTCACATTGGGACTTTGTGACCATCGATTGTCGATGTGACGTCACATGACGTCGATGTGAAGCCACAGTGACTAAAATGTGAAGTCGTTACGGCCGTTTTAGAGCTCTTTTTTGACGTTTCACAAAGAGTTCACAATGTGACAAATTTGTGAAAAATGTGTCATTTGTGACTAATTTGACATTACCATTGTGACGAAACTGTGACAAAAGTGACGATATTTAAATTGCCAGAAATATGTTTTTTAAAGTAAATAATATGTTTTGAAGGATATTTATAAATTTCTAAAGATTTTTAAGAAAGTCACATCTCAGTCACAATGTGACGTCACTGAGTGGTGGCATTTTGGTCACAGATGTGATGTGACCAAAGTGACTCACAGTGACGTCACTGTGACCATGCATGCTATTAGGGTGCTTTCCTTGGTCTGTTGTGATATGGGAAGGGCAACAGAACCTGGTAATCCACTGGTTGTAGAAAAATGTAGCTACTGTGCGAGCACTAATATCTGGAATAGCGACAGCTTCTGGCCATCTTGTGAATCTGTCTGTCATGGTGAGACAATAGGAGTTACCCTGGGAAGGTGGAAGAGGGCCAACGAGGTGAAGATGAACATGATCAAATCTCTTAGACTGGTTAGGGAATGATCCCAATGGGGATTTAGTATGCCTGTTCATCTTAGCTTTCTGGCAAGGAGTACATTGTTTTGCCCAAGTTGAACAGTCTTTGTTAATCGAGGGTCAAATGAATCTAGTTCTCACCAACCGAGTTGTACTCCAGATTCCAGGATGAGACAAATTATATAATTGAGAAAATATTTGTTTTCGTACAGAGATAGGAATGTATGGTCTGGCAATGCCAGTAGAAAAATCACAATATATAGGAGCTTTATGCATTTTTGCCGATCCCACCGAAGCTAGCATAGGGGAGAAAAATACGGGCTTCTGATTGGTCAAATAATTGTTTGCAAATAGATCATCCTTAATGCTAATGTACATATTAGGAGCGTATATGGGTATATCATTAAAATAATTAAGAAGAAATTGGAATTTTTTTTAAAAGTAATATAGAACATTTGAGTTTGACGCCGTAAAATGAAAATACGATTATTTCTAAATAAATTGTTCTGATTGTGTATATATGTGCATATCATGTTAAAAAAATAGAAAGAAGAAATGGCAATTCTATTTTTATTATTTTCTAAAAGTAATACAGAACAATTGTTAAACATCCTGATTAACTTCTTTAATTATAAATTCCGAATTATCTATTTCTTTATCTATTAATAAATATGTAAACACAAAAGGAAAATCTAGCTTTCAAAAGCTTTTCAACAGAAAGTGATGATTAAATAAACGTAAACTCAAAAATGAAGGAAAGCAAAATTATTCAACCAATCAGAAGCCCGTATTTTTCTCCCCTATGCTAGCTTCGGTGGGATCGGCAAAAATGCGAGCTGTATGACCAGGTAAGGTTACTTTCTTTAGTTCCAAACTTTGCGGTTTATCAAGTAAATTTTGCAATTCAGGGTCATTTATGTGTAATTGTAAAATTTCATCAACGTCAATAGGATTTGGCATAGCGATTGAAAAGCGATTCTAGAAAGAGTGTCTGCAGTGACATTTTCCGATCCTTTTATATGTTGGATATCGGTTGTGAACTGAGAGATAAAGTCCAGTTTTCTAGACTGCCTTGGCGAATGTTTATCAGTGCGTTACTGGAAAGCAAATGTTAAGGGCTTGTGAAGATCAGTAAAGAGTGTGAAACATCTTGCTTCGAGCATATGGCGAAAATGTTTAATACCAGCATATGCTGCAAGTAGCTCTCTATCGTATGCACTGTAAGAACGTTCAGCTGGGGAAAGTTTGCGGGAAAAAAACCCCAAGGATTTGCAGTTCATTTTCAATAATTGTGATAAAGCTCCACCAATTGCAAAATCTGAAGCATCTACTTGCAAAACTAGGTTAGCATTTGGTTTTGGATGAGCCAAAAGGGTCGCATTTACAATTAATTCTTTGCATTATTTAAATTCTCTGTCAGCCTCAACCGACCACTCAATTTTCGTTTTGTCATTTTTCTTAGCGCCTTTTAAATAGTTACTAAGACCAGTTTGATGTTTAGCAAAGTTTGGCAAAAACCGACGAAAAAAATTCAAAAATCCAAGGAATTGTTGGGGGTCTTTGATAGTTTGAGGTTGAAGATAATTTAATATGGGTGCAACCTTATGAGGGAGGGGTTTTGTGCCATGCTGTGAAACAAGGTGGCCTAAAAAGGAAATTTCTGTAACACCAAATAAGCATTTTGAGGCATTATTTGTAAGTCCATATGCATTTAGTCTTTCAAATAGTATACGTAAATAGTCTTTATGTTCGGCCTCATCTTGGCTAAAAGTAAGTACATCATCTAAATAGACGAAACAAAAGGGTAAATCTCCCAGAATTTCATTCATGAATCTTTGGAACGTTTGTGCAGCATTACATAATCCAAAATTTAAAAAAGGGAATTCAAAAAGACCAAACGGTGTAATGACTGCTGTTTTTGGTATGTGGTTAGGATGTACAGGGATATGAAAATAAGCTCGAACAATATCAATTTTAGAAAATATTCGTTTTCCATTGAGAGCATTTGAAAAATCCTGAATATGGGGAATCGGATACCTGTCTGGTGTTGTGCATGCACTTTATTTTCTATAATCTCCCACAGGGCGGATGCTACTACAACTTTTTGTAACCACATGTATTGGCGAAGACCATGGCGATTTAAAGGGTCTACTTATGCGTTGACCAATCATGTATTGAATTTTTTTTAACCGATTCGTATAGTTTGGGATTTAATCGCCTCGGCTTACTATGAACTGGTGGGCCAGTGGCTTCGATATAGTATATAGTATTATGTGGCACTGGTTCAGGTTTAGAATTTATTTTAGTAAGATTGGGATATTCCGTTAAAAATTTATGATATTCTGAATTGCCGGAAATAAGTTTGACCGAGCTTTTAGACAGTTGTGCAAATGTCCCAATTTGTGAAAATTTTGTTACACTATCAATGAGCCTACGACGTTTAAGGTCAATTAGAAGGCCAAAGTTTTCTAGGAAATCAGCTCCAATAATCGGCATTGGTACATTTGCTATTAAAAATTTCCAATCGAAACTACGCCTTAACCCTCAGTCCACATTGAGTAATTTTGTACCGAGTGTTGATATTTTAGTATTATTTGCGGCAAACAATTGTAATGAATCTGGCTGTAAGTTTTTAGCATTTTTAGGAGGAGGGATACGCGAAACATCAGATCCGGAATCGACGAGGAATTTTAAATGTGATTTCTTATCAAAAACATATAGGCGACACGATTTAAGGGCTATCGGCGTTGAAGTCCCCGAAATTTGTTTGTCGATAGCCGACTTTAGTTTTCCGATTGTCCTTTTATATATTATCCTGACATTTGCGCGCTTTTTTGCCGTAGGTTTGATGATAATAACAAAATCCGTCAGAATTTGATTGCCGATGTTTTGATTTGAAATATCGCCCACGTGGTTGATTTCTCGAACGTGAACGCGACCGCGACAATCTTTCTACTTTCTGACTCAACGCCGCAATCTCCGCGCAGAGGGCGGATACTTCGTTAAGCGGCGAGTCGGCAGCAAGCACCGATTTATCGTGCGAGCTTTCGCCGATCGCATACACACCGCTCGAGTCGGAGCGTACTTCGGCAATTTTGTCGGCCATTTTAGCAAGGTTTTCCAACGATTCAGAACTTACTGCCACAATACTCTGCATATCAGCTGGAAACCTCTGAAACCATAATTTTTTTTTAAATCGTCCGTAATCGAATTTTTGGCAAGCAGTTGCATCTTTCTTAGTAAGTGGGAGGGCTTTTCATCTCCTAACTGTAGTTCCGTAAGCAATTTTTTTATTTTCATATTCCGAAAATTCTTGGATTAGCCTATCCTTTAGCGTTTTGTACTTATCATTTGATGGAGGGTCTAATAAAATATCGGACACTGCAGACAATGTTTCCGGATCGATCGCTGCGACGACATTATTATATTTTGTCGCATCGATAGTAATTCCTGATAGATCGAAATTACTACTTTCGGCTTGAGCAAACCATAATTTGATATTTGTTTTCCACAGAGGCGGTAATTTAACTACTAATTTGGCAGCTTGGATGTTATTCGCGTTATTGCTTATGTCGTCCGGCACACTGTCCCCCAAAATGTTAAATTATATAAAATACAAATTAATATTTAAACAACTAAATTTGGAATAAAAGATATTAATTCAGCATTGGGTAAAATTCCTAACCAAACCAGGGGAGAAATGAAACATGCATCTTTATAAAATATCGTTCTTGTTAAGAGCTTAAGCTCTATCATCATATTATACGTTCTGATGCATATTTTTAATTTAACTTAAACACCCAATTAATGGAACATTAAATTACAACAACAATCTTTATTACATAGCCACGCAACCAGTAGCGGCTCGTCCATAAGTACTGCAGAGCTGCAGCACCCCCTTTTATTTTTTAAAATCCTGTATATCGTTAATGTTATCTTTAAACATCAATTAAAACCGTAACGTAAGTAGGAAAACAGATTACTTCTCGCTTGTCCTGAAAGTAAGTGGGTGAAAAAACACCTTTCCCCCTCATTTCGGCTGCAATGAGAGGCAACTCTTATCATTCCCTAGAATGTGTCACTGCACATGCCCCACGTTGGGAGATGGGTAGGAGGAGGCAAGCACTGTAATATTAGCCTCCGTGCTGCAGTCAGTGCAGACCGCTATTGAGAAAAAGAGAAAATTTTGATTTTGTAGTGTGTTTTTCAGCCGCGTTTCGGAAGATTGTGTTCAGTCACACGATGAGTGTGCTGCATTTACAAAAAATAATATTTTCACGACTGTCATTAGTTGAGAAAAATGACATTAAAAATGTGGGACGTCCTAAACCAGACTTAAAAATTACACAAGCATCAACAAGCAGAAAAAATTCGTACCAGCGAAATTTTAATCGTGAAGTTTATTCTAAACATGACTGGTTATGTGGATGTGACAGTAGAAATGCGCTATTTTGTTTTCCATGTTTGTTTTTTGGAGGAGATTACGGTTGGACGAAAACTGGCATTAATAACTTAGGTCATCTATCAGAAAAAAATGAAAAAAAATGAAAATTCCGAAAACATTTGAGAAATGTTGTCAATTTGGCTATGCTTGGAAAAGTAAATATCGCTACATAGTTAAGTGAACGCTATAAATTAAGCATAATTAAACATAATGAAGAAGTACAAAAAAATAGAGTCATACTGTCAAAAATAATAGATTGCATTAGATTTTGTGGGAAATACGAGTTACCACTCCGTGGACATGATGAAAGGTCGGAATCTGCTGAACCCAGGATTTTTCGAGGACTGCTGGAATTTGCTGGAAAGCTTGACGGAGGATTAAAAGCTCACTTTGAAACTGCTTTTGTTTTCAAAGGCAACTCAAAAACAATTCAAAACGAATTGTTGGATTGTATGCTGGAAATATGTCGAAAAGAAATATTTAACGAGATTAGTTACGCAAAATCTTTAGCTGTAATGGCAGATGGCACAACGGATATTTCAGAGAAAATTCAAGAAGTTGTATTTCGTTACGAAAATGAAAGAGAAGTGATTGAAAGTTTTTGGGGATTTCATAACCCCTCTTCGCAAGATGCTAAGAGTTTATCTCACTATATTCTAGAGCAATTGAGTATAGTTTTGAAAGATGATTTTCATAAACTCATAGCCCAAACGTATGATAGTGCAACTGTAATGAACGGTGCAAAGAGGGGTGTACAAGAAATAATTAATGAAAAATACTGCAATGCTCATTTTATTCATTGTTACGCACATGAATTAAATTTGGTTATGGAAAAAGTAGCTTCTCTGAATTCAAAAGTACGTATATTTTTCAGCAGTTTACATGGCATACCAGCATTTTTCACACGATCTCCACAACGGCTCGCTGTGTTAGACTCAGTGCCTAAAAGAATTCCTAGAAGTTCCAGCACAAGATGGAATTTTAATTCTAGAACAGTGAGTACTGTTTATGAAAATATTGAACAATTGAAGGCGTGTTTTGAAGAATTGCAAAACTCAAAGAACACAAATACAGTTCAGGCATCTTCGGGACTTTTACGCATGTTGAATGGCAGAAGTTTTCTCTTTTGGCTTTCTTCTTTTCAGCGAATCAGGCCACATGTTGACCTTCTATATGATGAGCTTCAAAGCCACAATGGCAATTGTTCGTCTATTAATTCAGCATTAGAAAATTTCTATCGTGCAATTTCTTCAATTAGAAATGATGTAACTTCTCCCTATTCTGATATTTTAGAGGAATCATCTCAAGTTAAAAAGCAAAGACTTATAGAAGACTTAACCATTATAGCTAAAGAAGTTTGTGACACAGTTTTTTTCCAAGCAAAAGAAATATTTCAATTTTTAGGACATCTTTCAGCAGCTAAATTATTAGTTTGCGAGAAATTTTTTGAGTTTTGCGAAGATTTTCCATCAAAAGAGTTAGATGAAACTGTGTCTGCATATCCCATGCTAAAGAAAGAAAAGCTTAGAACCGAACTTTCTGTTTTGTATGAAAGAAAAGAATTTTCAAATATCTCTAAAGTTTTTGATCTGTACAAATTTATTTTAAATCATGGCTTACAAAATTCGCTTGGTGAAGTAAGCTGCTTGTTGAAAATAATATTGACAACACCAATGACAGCATCGGAGCCCGAACGCTGCTTTTCTATGCTAAAAAGAATAAAGACATTTTTAAGAAGCACGATGTTAGAAGATCGCTTATCAGCGTTAGCAATGGTAAGTGCAGATGAGAACTTAATAGCAAGAATACAAAATTTTAATGAAAAGGTTATTAATGAATTTGCCGGCCGAGAAGAAAGAAGAATGTGTTTTGTATTTAAATAAATTGAGATAAAATCATTTGGAAATGTATCATTTGTTTACTTAAAATTTTCAATTAAACACTGTGAACAATGTATTGGAACACGCTCCGAAATTCAATATATTATTACTTGAGGTAAGAATTATTTTATAATCTCTTTAATTTTTTGTTCAAGCCAAACAATACATACAGAAATATGTTAATTGTCTTCTTTCTGCGTATATTACTTTAAAGTGGCAACAGGCTTGCCGCTCGGAGAATCTAATCTGGGTGCGAAATTTTAAAATGGAGGGCCAAAATCACAGCCAGGTGTGATCCAGCGACCTCATTGGTCGTGTGGTATGGGTGAAAATCACGAACGTGTTTCTCCATTAGAAAAAGAGTGAGGGGTAAAGTAATTTTGAAGCAATTGTTACCGTCTGTTCTTATTTACGATAAACCATCGAAATTAACTCAATTAAGATATTTTGATGACATTATATAAAATGAGAGTGAAAAATAGATTATAAATGAAAACAGATAAGATTTACATCAAAATTGCCGCTACGATTTTGTTTACGAAAAAAGGAGTAAGGCGACATTTTTCCTATCGCTAAGAGATTGTTCTCTGAAAAGGACGCGACTCAATGACCAATGAGGTGTTTGGATTTCACCGGAGTGTGATTTTGGCCCTCCATTTAAAAATTTCGCAATCTGGGTGCCTCATGTGTAGCACTGACTCTGGCAGCACTGCCTCATTCATAACTCACGAGCCGCTACTCACCTTCATGCTACATAGCGTCTGATGTTGACCGTTGACAACCGGTTACAGTTTTACAGTACATACGGTTAAATAAGTTCTTGGTTACAGGTTACAGTTAATAGAAATACCGTAATTTCGGGTGTATAAGCCGCGGATCAAACAATTCTTTTAGGACCCAGAAATCTTATTTAGTGATTGAAGACAAATATTTACGGCGATCTAACTAGCTATATTTGTTTCTTAAAAAGTTCTGGGTCGAAAAAGAATTGTTTGATCTGCGGCTTATACACCCGAAATTACGGTATATATACATTACATTCTTTTCTCCAGATAAAAATATAAATACACATAAAACACTTCAAAATTCAATTCATAACACTTCAATTCATAAATACACTTCAAATTCACATGATACAAGACATGACCATTAAATTAAAAAATACATAAAATATAACATTAAAATATATACAAATGCGATATAAAAAGATGCTTACTGCATGCAAAAGTCCCTGAACCTAGAAGGTTGTTTTATGACCCGCCCCCTTCTGGTAATTTTAGTAGTAGGAATATTTTGATCATCATAATTATCTGGAACAGAAATTGCTTAATTCTCTTGCCCACCAGTCTTATCCCCAATACTTATATCATCATAAACAGAATTATTTTTCAATGGAGTTTTTGATAATCTTAAATGTCTTCTGTTTCGGCGAAGTATTTCTCCATCTGCATCCTTTACCGTATAGGACCTAGGAGCTTTGTGTTTAGAAATAATCTCGCCTTTATCCCATTGCCCACTTCTAAAATTAAATAACGCTATGTTATCACCAGGTTTCAGCTCTTTTAAAGATTGTGCTGTCTTGTCATAATAAAATTTATGTTTACTCTGGCGTATTTTAAGTTTAGCCTTAGGATTATTAATTTATGATTTTAATAATTTATTACTGATGGGAAACTTTGTTTTTAATCTCCTATTAAACATAAGTTGTGCTGGAGAAATTCCAATCCACTGATGGGTGTGTTTCGATATTCCATTAAGCCTACTGTCACATCTTTTACTTTTCGTAAAATATTTTTCATTATCCCTACTGCCCTTTCAGCCATTCCATTACTCTGGAGAAACCTGGGACTACTAAAATTTAATTCAAAATCCCATTCCTCTGCAAATTTCTTAAATAAATAACTATTAAAGGGATTGTTATCACACACTACTTCATTAGGTATACCATACCTAGCAAAAACACATTTTAATTTTGGAATTACTTCATTAGCTGTTTTATCTTTTAGAGCCAAACATTCAATCCATTTAGAAAAATAATCAACTATAACTAAATAATTTTGATTAGCAAATTGAAATATATCAGTTTCAATTTTTTCAAAAGGTTTATTTGGTATTTCATGGGACATTAGTGGTTCCTTTGCATTTTGTTTTCTAAATTTTTCACATATTTGACATTTAGAAACTAATTCCTCAATATCGGTAGAGATACCTGGCCAATAAAAGATTTCTCGCGCTCTACTTTTACATTTCTCCATTCCAAAATGGGCTTCATGTATTAAACCTAACATATTTTGTCTTAAACTTTTTGGAACAATTAATTTGTTATTATTAAACACTAACCCGTCAGTCACATATATGACATCTTTAAACTTATAGTACTGTTTAAGATTAGTAGACAAATTTTTGTTATTCTTAGGCCATGAAGTTTTACAAAATTCTATTATTTGAGCAAGATCCTCATCATTTTTAGTTTCCGTTTGAAACTGTTTAAGTCTTTTTTCACTCAAAGGCAGACCCTTAGGCCGTGTTCAAATGACACCATTTTTGCGCGCGCGCGCGCGCTCAGAAGATTCTGCATGGAGTAGGTACTGTCGAATAAGGGAATTTTAACGTTATTCAATTATTGAATTATTTTTATGGTTCAAAATTGGTAAATGCAAATACTATATTCCTTTATCTTTCCAAAACATGATTCTCGTAGCAGAAATACATATCTGCGGTCACTCAAATAAAATCTAAAATATTCCCAAAATGTATCACGTGACCTATTTTATCTAATTAAGCCCGATCAGCATTTAAATTATGACCACCAACCTCGACGCGCGTAACTCAAAAAAATATGTGAGTGATTTGATCACGTGATTGTGCATTTCGTGCTTCTATTTTATTGGTTGTACTTTTGTTGGTAGGTTGATTGATACAATTTAACAATTCAATTAGGGATCTAAAGATTTTAACTTTTTAAAGGCGATATTACGGTGCCTCACTTAAGATCGACGTAGAGACTTACGATGTAAACAAAGCGCAAACGGTATTACGGTAGCGGCGTAAACTTAAGGCAGCTCGGAAGCTGTCGTAAGTTTCAACACAAATGGATGCGCGCGCAACCACAACAAAAGTGACTACGGTCTCTGATTGGCTGAGAGCAAGAGGACTTACGCTTAAGCGCGAGGACTTACGCTGAGGCACCGTAATACGAAGTTACGATCGATCGCAGGAACGCCCATCCTACGATCGAGCGTAAGATAAGACAGAGCGAGGCACCGTAATCCCAGCCTAACAATTTTTTTTATTATTTATTTAAAAACGATTTATCAGTTGCTTTATATTTTTCGCGATAATTAAAATGCTGTTATCAAACAAGATTGTGATATCAACATGTTATAAGGTTTATTTTTAATCTATTATATTGGATGTATTTCAATGGAATTTGCACTGTTAGTTTGACAATTTTTCAGAAAAGGTTTTAGTATACATATTTCTTATTTAATAATTGCATATTTTACAGAATACTATAATATTCTGTAATAATTATAATTATTACAGAATACTGGAAGCAAAGAGGGGAAGGAGGACCGCACTATCTTCTTAACTGTTTGAAAGTATATGAATTTTGGTCATTTTGGCTGATTCTAATCGTTTGGCACCTTTTAATAAAAATCCTGATTAGTTTCAGGTTGGGGGAGTCCGGGGCAGTTTCCCCTCTTGCCCTTGCATAAGTCGGGCCCTGAGTAAAAATAATGTTCTAAAAAAATAAAGCTAGTTATTTTCTAATAACTATAGTTATTATAAAATATGATTTGTATCTTAAACTTACTTCTAAAGTACTTTTTTAAAAAAAAGAAAGAATGAATGAATGAAAAACATCAAGAAATTCTTTTACGCGTATACCTTTTTAAATTTTTTTTGTTGTTGTTATTGTTGCTTATTTGCTTAATATGTATATATATATATAAATCACTTTGGAACGATACTTAAAATATTAAATGCGTTCAAATGTAAAACTTTCTTCTTAAAATATCTTATTTTCTCATATTTAAATAGGTATTTCATTATTGTAATAAATATATGTGCTTCTGTATTATTAATATGAAAAATTATCTTTAATAAAAAATCCTATTTATTAATATAAAGCAAACAATTATTAATAATTAAAAAAAAAATAATCACAGTTTATAGACGCGAAAGTTTCGAACTCACAATCGCTGATTTTAAGCTCATGAAGGTAACAGATGATCTTTTCATTAGCACCGTCCAATCAAATCCATGAACTGTTCTTAGTCTGTATCTGAGCGCACAGTTCTGAGTACTGAGCGCCTGGTTCGGTACTTGAACAGCCCCAATAAGGTTTCACTCCATATCCCTGACTCCTGAGCGCGCGCGCTTGACGCGCGTAACTGCTGAACACGCTCTTAGTAATGCTATGTGTAACATTCAACATTTCTGGGTCATCTTTGTTATTATTTTTCAAATATGCTCTAGAAAGTGTGTCAGCCAAATATAATTGACTACCTGGAACATAATGGATTGTAAAATCATATTTTACCAATTTTAACACCATTTTCTGCATTCTTGCAGTAATTTTGGCTAAAGGTTTGTTTATGATGGACACCAAAGGTTTATGATCTGTCTGTACAGTTACTTTATGACCATAGGCTAAGTTATGAAACTTTTCAAAGGCATATGTGATAGCTAATAATTCTTTTTCTATCTGAGCGTAATTTTTCTCATTTTCAGTTAAACTCCTGGATGCGAAAGAAACTGGTTGTCCTTTCTGAATCAAACATGTTCCCAGACCATCTTTGGAGCTATCGCATTGTAATATTATTTGTTCTTTAGGATTAAAAACTTTCAGGACAGGACTTTTACTTAATGTTTCTTTTATTTTTATAAAAGCATTTTCCTGATTATCTGACCATATAAACTCTGAATTAAATTTTAACAACTCTCTTAGAGAAACAGTTAATTCTGAAAGTTTCGGAATAAATTTTGTAACATAATTTAGCATTCCCCAAAACCTCCTGACATCCTTTTTATTTTCAGGACTAGGCATTTCTACAATTGCTTTAACAAGCGATGGGTCAGCTTTGATACCCCCCATTGGAAATAATATACCCTAAATATTTGACCTCAGTTTTTTTTTATTGAAATTTATCTTTATTTAGCTTAACATTGTTTTCACGAGCCCTTTCTAGTATCTTGATTAATTTTTCATCATGGTCTTTTTCATCTTTACCTGACACTATGAAATCATCTACATAAATTTCTACCCCTTCTATGTCTCCAAATAATTGTTGGTTTCTTTTCATAAACACCTCTGGAGCTGAGGCAATTCCAAATGGCATTCTAATGAATTTATATCTCCCAAAGTGTGAATTAAATGTGCAAATATCTGAACTATTTTCATCCAGCGGTATTTGCCAAAACCCATCCTTGAGATTTAAAACTGAAAATATTTTTTTCCCTCTAACCGACTGGTGATATTCCTGGTGACGGTATTACATGGTGTTCCCTTTTTAGTACCCTATTTAAATTTCTGGGATCTAAACATATTCTTAAATCCCCATTACGTTTCTCGACCACAACCAGACTCTGTACTCAATCTGTTGGTTTGTTTACCTTTGAAATTATCCCCGTTTTTCTAGCAATTTAAGAGTAAGTTTTAATTTTTTATTGATTGACTGAGAAATCCTTCTAGGTGGGTGCACAACAGGGCTAGAATTATCTTTCAATACAATTTTATAAGGTTCACCAGGAAATGTACCTAATCTATTAAACACATCTTTATATGCATCCAAAATATTTTGTTTTTCAGCTTTTACACAATCAACTCTTTGAAATAATCCTAACTCACTACATGATTTTAATCCTAAAATGGGTTTACATATTTTATCAACAATAATAAATTCAATGGGTATATCAACATGATTACTTACACTACATTTAAATTTTACTTTACCAACAGGTTTAATTTTAAAATTACCAAATGATAAAAACATTGTATGAGTTTGTTCAACTTCCATGTTTACATTTAAACAAGGGTAGGACATTTGCCTCTGCCTCTGTATCCAATTTAAATTTAATATTTACATTGTTAATGTTAATATCCTTTAACCAAGAATTGGATGATGTACTTACCACACTATCAATCTCCACTGTATCAACAAACAAGTTATCATTAGTATTTGCTATCTCGTAAATATTTTTCTCTTTATTAAACTTACATCCTTTAGCAAAATGATTAGTTTTTTTGCATATTCTGCAAGTTTTCCCATAAGCAGGGCATTCTGCTTTTCTGTGATTCTTCCCACACTTAAAACAGTCACATGTTTCATTTTTAGAGTTTGTGTTTTTAACAGTTCTAGAGTTTTTGAATTTGTTATTAGTCAGTCCTGTTTGATTCCTCCGAATAACGTCCACAGAAGCACTGGAAGTATTAGGTCCGTTGATGGACTTCAAGTGTTCTTTGCTAATTTCTATGGTTTTCACAAACTCGGCAGCTTTCTGAAGGGTTAAATCGGTTTCTCTCAGAAGTCTCTCTTGTAGTGCAACACCACGGAATGCTTAGGACAACGCGATCTCGTATTAAACTCTCCTGTTGCTCGCCGAATTCACACGACGCCGCTTGCGTTTTTAACACGGTGATGTAGTTATCCACCGATTGGTTTTCTTGTTGGACAGCTGAAAAGAATTTGTAGCGCTCAAACACTACGCTCCGTCGCGGTGTGCAGTACTCTTCGAATTTTCTTATCACGGCGTCGTATGACTCTGCTTCCGTCGCTTCAAATTTGAAAGTATTGAAAATGTTGACGCCTTCATCACCCAGCAAGTTCAAAAGAATAGCTATTTTATTTTTCGCGGGCTTTTTGTTCTTCTCTGTGGCTATCATAAAGTTTTCAAACTTTTGTCGCCATTTCTTCCAGTTCTCGGCAACATTCCCACACGTGAAGTTAAACTCTGCTGGCGGCTTAAAATATTCCATCTTCGAGCATGCGGGTTCAATCTTTCACGATCAACTTCTCTGACACCATATAAAATATCGTTCTTGTTAAGAGCTTAAGCTCTATCATATCTGATGCATATTTTTAATTTAACTTAAACACCCAATTAATGGGACATCGGCAGGCATTCAGGTGTCCGCACCGTAAAGATCCTTAAATAACAATCTTTAACTTGCATTTAAGGATTCTTATTCTAGGATCCTTAAAACGCTCGATCCTTACGCTCGATCGTAACTTCGTATTACGGTGCCTCAGCGTAAGTCCTCGCACTTAAGCGCAAGTCCTCTTGCTCTCAGCCAATCAGAGACCGTAGTCACTTTTGTTGTGGTTGCGCGCGCAGCCATTTGTGTTGAAACTTACGACAGCTTTCGAGCTGCCTTAAGTTTACGCCGCTACCGTAATAAGGAAAGGGCATGTTTACAAACAAACATTTCTGTCAACCAATCTACCGCTACATTTTTGCCATTGCGATCATTGTAGGAATCATCTTGACGTCGTAGCCCAATCATAGCAATCAGACAACCATCATAAAATTTGTAGACCAATCAGAATGCCTGAATTCATATGTAGAGTCTGTGCTATAACGAAGCACGGGCGAAAACAGCTTGCCCACACTAATAAGAGCCCACAGTGACGTCAGCTGCCCTTTCCTTATACCGTTTGCGCTTTGTTTACATCGTAAGTCTCTACGTCGATCTTAAGTGAGGCACCGTAATATCGCCCTAACAAAAATTTTATTGCTTATAATAGATGTTTTATATTGCTGAGCAATAAATAATTGAAAATATCAATTTTTAAAAATGTGCCATGAAAATATTGGCGTCGAAAACTACCGATCCTTAACTTAAGATAGCGTTTTAGCTTTCCTTAAATCCTGGCGCTTTTAACGCTAGAATCTTAATTTAAGGATCTCAGAGCGGACACCTGAATAACGATTTTGAGATTTCACTCGGTTTTAAGAATTTTCGACTCATTTAAAGATCTTTAGTGGACATCTGAATCCCTACCTAAATTACAACAACAATCTTTATAGGGCAGTTGCAATTGACGTCACGCTGGAGGTAAAAGACTAAAATACGCAGTCTTGATTGGTTGAACTACCCTTACCTCCACTTGGATACAATGGTTTATCAGCTGATTGCAACTTCCCTATTAAATATAGCCACGCTACTCACACTGGTCGGCGCTAAATCGCACAACGCTTAGGGATAAACAAACTGAAGCTCCTCCCACACTAATAAACGATCGACATCTACTGGCGAATCCTTTAAAAATAAGTTTTGCAGGGCTCTTTAAATTAATTTAAAACATCCGATGCCGATCACGCGCCAGCGCGTGATATGGCGCCAACGTTAAGGGGCCACTCACGCGCCAGCGCGTAATGTTGGGTGATATCTCAATAGCTAGTCACGCGCTGGCGCGGGAAAATCTTTCGCTGATTCTTTGTTATAAAAAGTAAATTGGCTTCTGGGAAAACCCCACTTCTACAGTGCGGCATTAACTATCATCACATCCTCACGTAAACGGCAGCGAACGTGTTAAAATTTCTTTTTGTGACTACCCATAACATTTTCATTTTATGGTATGACATCATTTAAAAAATTTTAATAAATTTAAAATAACTTTGTAATTAAAATTAGTAATAATAATAATAATAACAGAGAGAGGGGGGATATATTTTAACACTAAATATTGAATTTATATGCTTTAAAATTGAAGTTTTGTACCTTGACTTAGGCCTAGCCTCTTTTAATATTAGCATGGTTTATTTATTTATTTATTGTTTTACTTAAAAAAATTTATTTCAGATTTACTAGTTTACGATGTCATGCAATAAATGAAAGAAAATAGGCCTGGTGAGAGTAAAAACCATGTTTAATTATTAATATTATTTAGGAATTCTAAGGAGAGCTTTGTTCTATTCATTATTTTTGCATCTCATTAAAAAACAAGAAAAGTTTAATTGAAGAAACCCCTAGAATTTTATTTTCATTAAAATATTCCCCATTTATATATCATAAAAGAGAAAAAAATTAAAAAAATATAATAATAGCAATTACTTTCTCATAATGTTAGCTATCAATTACTTTCAAATACATTTATCCAAATCTTACTTAATTGTTTGAATGATTTTCATAAATAAGACAGATTTATACAAAAGTTTTTATAAAAGAATTATCTTAAACATTTTTAATAATTTAACAGAGAAAACATGCAAAAAAACAGATACAAAAATGTACAGTTTATTTAAATGCGAGTCAGATTTAAAAAAAAAAAAAAAAAAAAAAAAAAAAAAAAAAAAAAAAAAAGATAATATATTCTTATATTTGGGCTTAAAAATGGTAAGAAGGTTTGTTTTTAATAATATTTAAAAATTTTAATTCAAATTTAGTGTAGTACAAAATTTAAATAAAACTTAGATAGGAGTATTGGAAAATAATTGATGGCTAAAATTATTAGAAAGTAAGTATTATATATATATTTTTTCTCCTCTCTTCCTTTTTTATTAAGCATAAATTGGAATAATTATTATGAAAAATAAAATCCTAGGAGGTTCTCGAAATTGAACTTTTCTTATTTATTAACAAGATACAAAAATTATAAATTGAAAAAAAAGATCTTATTTGAATTCTTATGTAATTATAATAATTGAATATGATTTTTCTATTAATGCATGACATTCAAATTAGTAAATTTCAAATAATTTATCTTTAAAGTAAAAAAAGAAAGAAAGAAATAATAAATAAATAAAATATGCTACTATTAGCATATGTTAGTCTTAAATCAAGATAAACCGTAAAGTTTTTTTTTCAGGCTTTTAAGGAAAAAACTTTATGCATACTTAACATTGCGGTACACGTACACAAATATATTTGAATAAAACTTCAACGTAAAGCATATAAATGAAATATTTAATGTTAAAGTATATTCCCTCTCTCTCTTTTTTTTAAATTTAAATTACTTTTATGCAAATTCACTAGCTTATGATGTCATATCATAAAATGAAAATTTTATGGGTAGTCACAGAAATAACTATGTTATTGTTATTATTATTTTAAATATATTATGAAAAATGTTTTTAATGGATTACTAAGAAGAAAAAAGAAATTTAAAATTAAATTGGATTTAAATTTTAACAAGATTTAACAAAAACCTTTTTACTACTTTTTTTTAAGTCCAAATGTAAAAATACATGTATATATATACAGAGTGTCCGAAAAGTCTGGAAACGGTCGAATAACTCGAAAAATACATACGAGATTGAAAAACTTAAATATTTTTAAATAAGCTACTCAGTGATACCAAATTTGACCTTCGTAACCGACCCCCTGGGGGTCAGAGGGGGTCCAACTTTGAAATCTTAAATTATAACCCCCATTTTTTATTGCAGATTCGGTTTCTGCGGACAAAGATACGTAACTTTTGTATTTGATGTTTATTTCGAATCCTCGTTTATCACGGTGTAATTGAGCATATTAAATCGATACATATTTCGGCTTTTCCAACGGGATTTTCCCTAATCGAAACTAATAGGGGAGAATTTATGACATCAAATTCCTCGTCTTTTGCAATAATAGCGTTTCCTGAAAATCACCCGTGCCGATTATTTCGGTAGTGCTACACAGTTAAAAATTTGATACATTTGCTGTAGCGTCACTCCACAGCTTTTATAGAATATCTCTTTCATGACCAATGAGAATGTTCCATAACACAGTAAAGTACACTGTAAAAAAATTGACCCTTTTGCTGCATCGTCACTACCCCGCTTTTATAGAAAACGATTACTTTACTGTGTTATGGAGCATTCTCATTGGTCACAAAAGAGATATTCTATAATAGCTGTGAAGTGACGCTGCAGCAAATGGGTCAAATTTTTAACAGTGTAGCACTATTGAAATAATTGCCACGGGTGATTTTCAGGAATCGCTATTCCTACAAAAGACGAGGAATTTGACGTCAAAAATTCTGCCCAATCAGTTTCGATTAGGGAAAATCCCGTTGGAAAAGCGGGAATATGTATCGATTTAACGGACAGTATTCTCGTGACGTCACAGTGGGAGTTCATGTGGGTAAAAAAGCGGCTGCTAGTGCATTGGTTTCGTTTTTGCAACATTTGGTGCAAGCATAAATATAGATAAATGCATGTGTAAAATACTGCAAATTTATTCTGTACGAATTATTTTCTATAAAAATTCATATACGTACTAATTAAACTCCGTATATACTTATTAATTAAAAAATAAAATTTTTATTTTATAAATAAAATGAAAAATGTGCATGCAATTGCTTTAAAACAGGGAAAAGTATTCCTATATAACTCATACTTGTCTCTGAAAATGTCTAAAACTTCATATACGAATAAAATATAAGCATAAATTTTCTCGTCACAATGCTTTTCAATGGCGCGATTAAGAACGTTATTCCCAAGCAGACGAATTTCCGTAGCCTCGAACCAAACGGAAGAATATGGTCCATATGCTCGATTACACCGAGATAAACGAAGATTTGAAATAAACATCAAATACAAAAGTTACGTATTTTTGTCCGTAGAATCCGAATCTGCAATAAAAAATGGGGGTTATAATTTAAGATTTCAAAGTTGGACCTCCTCTGACCCCCAGGAGGTCGGTTTCGAAGGTCAAATTTGGTATCACTGAGTAGCTTATTTAAAAATATTTAACACGTATACTTACGTTTTTCAATCTCATATGTATTTCTCGAGTTATTCGGCCGTTTCCAGACTCTTCGGACACCCTGTATATAAATTGTAACACTCTTAAATAGTTATTTATAAAAAATAAGTTGAATTAAATGTGCATCTTTGTTGTTTTTTACATTAAAAAATCATTTACATTGTTAAACAAGATTTGGATAAAGGTATTTGAAAATAACTGATAGTTAAAATTATTAGAAATTATTTTTTTTTATTATTATTTTCACTCCATTTTTCTTTTATTAAATATAAATTCAAAATACCAGAAATTTAGTTCAAAACGCCCATTTTGACACTATTTTCTAAAAGATTTATAGAAAAAAAGGAGGGAAATGAATGTGATTATGTGTGTGTGTATTTCCGACAAAAATAAATTAAAATTTAGGTCATAAAGTTGGCCTTTTGGATTTAAGAACAGTCTAATCAGATTCAGCCAGGTGGGAGACCTACTAATTGGCTTAAGCTAAACTAGCCTCACCCAAGAATAGCCTTATCAAGATACAAAACTAATGAATTAAAAGAAAAGCTTTTCTTTGATTTCTTAAATAATAAAAATAATTAAATATGATTTTTCTATGAATATCTATAATTATTTTCAATTTATTGCATGACATCATATACTAGCAAATCTTATATAAATTTTCTTGAAAGTAAATAAGAAAATAAATATAAAAAAGTAATAAATGGCAAATAAATAAAACCTGTTAATATTAACAGATGCTAGTTCTAACTCACAATACTCATACATTCTTAAATAAAACCTCAATGTTAAAGCATATAAATTAAATATTTGATATTAACATATAACCACCACCTCTCATTTTTTTTTCTTTAAAAGAAATTTTATTTCAAATTAAAGTAGCTTATGATTTTATACTATAAAATGAAAATTTTATGGGTAGTCACAGAAAGGACACATAACAATAATAATAATAATTATCATTGTTTTAAGAATACATAAGAGTGCTTTTAATCCATTGTTCAGAAAAAACAAAAATGTAAAATCAATTTAACCCCTTGGGGACGAGCGACCACTATAGATGCCGGCACCGATTGTACTCAGATCCCGCGAGACTACCATTCATGCCGGCGCTGTTTGTACTCACATCCCGCGAGACTACCATTCATGCCGATCAAACGGAACGTTTTGTTTTTCACAGTTTAGCATATAAAAAATTTATCCTAATTCTATTTGAATGTATATTAAGGAAGAAGACTTCTCCTTGAAACTAGGAAAGCTAATAAAAACTTTTTTTTTTTTTTTTTTTAATTTCCACGCGAATTTAATTTTTTATGGAAATACTACAATGGGAAAAAGATATTTTTTCATCACGTCTTTGTGTTTCATAAATCTTTCTACGCGTCTAGTAAAACTTTATTTTTCTTTATTAGAAATAATGCTGCTGAACTTCAGAAGGAAAAGTTTGCGGTTAACCCCTTCGGGACGAGCGACAAGTATTCGTGCCGTCAGTCTGGAACGTTTTACTATAAAGAATATAACGTATAAAATGTTTATCGTAATCGTATTTGACTTTATATTAGAGAAGACTACATTCCATCCAAACATAGAAAAAAAGTGGAATCAGTATATGTTTTTTTTTTCTTAAATAAAAATTAATTTAATTTTTCACAAAAAATACTGCAGATCCATTCCATGAAAACAGGTAAATTGATAGTCATTTTTAAAAATTTGTTTAAATAAATATTTTTGGTATTTACTGATTGGCAACATGTCAAAGTTTATGTTTTGAGTAAGAATGTAAAGTTTATCTTTTCTGGATTGGCAACACAACAGTTTAAAGATAGCGTCCGCGTGCAAGCAAGTATGTTGCGTTTTATAATACATTTTGAGTGAGTTTTTTTAATAAAGAAAATCCAGTGAAACTTTTGATATCAACATTTTAGGTAAGTCTAATATTCATTGTTTATATTTCACTAAACTTAAATATATAAGATAATTTCAAATAATTATTACAGCACACAAAAAAAACTTTGTTTCTGTGTCCCGCACGTGACACAAAACATGAACTTTTTCACTTAGGAGGAAAATGGAGCCCATTTATTTTGTTTAATTGGCATTACTAAAGCAGTTTAGTGTGTTACACTTATCCTATGCTAGTTAAAAATTTGGATCAAATTTTTGTTTGGAGAAAAATATAAAAACAAAATTGTCCCGCACGTGACACCTTATGAGCAGGACGATTATTTTTGTTTTCTGAATGTTAAATAGAGATTTATTATAGCATAGTTTTAGCAGTTTAATGATTATTTTGTCATAAGAACATATTGTATGTAACTAAAACTAAATTAAGATTTTTTTTATGATAGTTCCATTTTTTTTCTTTTTTTTTTGTGATGCTAATATTTTTTATTTCCATTTTTTTTATAAATTTATTTTAATAAAATTTGAACACTTTGATGGTTATTTTTATTTTAAGAACATATTGTTTTCAGCAAGAATTGATCTACTTAATTTATAGGGATTTTTTCTACACAATAAGAAGAGTTGGTGTGTTTAAGAACTTGTTATTATTCTACAGAAAAAAATAATAAAACTTCTTATCTATATTCTGTTTTTCTAAGTTAAAATAGAATTAAAGTTCAATTTTTCTATGAAATTAAGTAAATTTAGACAAAGGCGTTTATAATTGATAAAGTTTGTTATTTATTTAGCAGAAATGGAAAGATCTAAGTCTACTAGTGCTAGAAGAATGAAAAAGATGAGAGAGAAAATGTCATTAGAAAATCCTAATTTCCAAAAAGAAGAAAATAAAAGGATCAATGAACTTAAAAAAAAAGAAGAAAAATTGCATGATTGATGCCGAAAAAGAAAAACTGAGATTATATGAGCGTGATAGAAAAAGATTGCAGCGTGCAAAAAAGAGATGTCTTTCGTCACTACCCTCAAAGCCATCCACAAGTACTACAAATTCTCCTGAGCCATCTCCATATCGATCAAAACAATCTTTCAGCAAAGCTATGCATAAAACATTGAGAGCACTGCCACAGTCACCAAGAAAGCGCTCCGCTGTTGTACAGGGCCTAATGAAAAGAGTTTGTTCTACCATGACGAATTCCTTACAAAATGAATTGTCAGAGTCTAAAGCTGAAGATAATTTTAAAATTGTAAGAGATTTTTTTTTTCGGGCAGACATTGTTTATACTTGCCCTGGAATTAAAGATAAATTGACTACGTGGGAAAATGGGAAAAAATCTATTCTAACAAAATATTACATGACTATGTATCTAAGAGAGGCATTTGCTATATTTAAAGCTGAAAATCCTGATTTTTTTTAGGATTTTCAAAATTCTGCTCATTAAGACCACCTAATGTATTACTTCTTAAAAATATGCCGGCAGATCAATGCAAATGCAAGATACATGAAAATTTCAGATTGCAACTAAAAGGACTAAATTTTGTATATGACAAAAACTTATGGAATAGCTTATTATGTGACACTACTCTCAACTCTAATTGCTGGCAGAATCAATGCAATACTTGCAATGATGGAAAACTGTTGAAGCCACCCACAAATCCTGAAGAAAATATCATTTGGAAACAGTGGGAGAAAGATCAAGATGGTCACCTGCATTTAGCATTAAAAGAAGGGTGCTCAGGTGAATTGCATGATCTTCTTTCAAGTAGCATGTCAAAAGTATTACCACATGTCAACTTAAAGCGTATTCAAGCTGATGCTTTTCAAAAAGATACACAAACACCTGGAGTGAGAGTCTTACAAATTGACTTTGCCATGTCGTTTTCTTGTGACTACCAAGATGAAATTCAAAGCGCTTTATGGTCAAAAGCCAGTGTGACATTGTTCACTGCAGCAACCTTTGTAAATGGCTGTTGCAATACATTCCTTTTATGTACAGATGTACAGACTAAGGATAAAAATTTGGTCTATCCTATGTTATGTACACTCTATGATAGATTTTATTCCTTTGACAGTTCATTTGTGAAGGAAGAAATTATATGGAGTGACGGTCCCACATCAGAATTCAAAAATAAATTCATGGTAAAGGTAATTCAGATGCTATCAGAAAAATATAAGACGCCTTTCTCATGGAAGTATTTTGCCACCTCTCATGGGAAAGGTGTAGTTGATGGTGTTGGTGGAAATGCCAAGCGTCTTGTCCGTCAACAAGTGATGAGCAGAAATACAACTGTACAAAGTGCAGCTGACTTTGTTAATGCTGTAAAAAAAGTTATGAAAGCAACAACAGTGATCCACGTCACTGAAGAAGAAATAAGTCTTATTTTGAGACAAAAAAATTTATGGGAAAATATTGAAAGCATTCCAGGAATTCAATCTTTCCATGTTATCAAATATGCAAATAAAAAATTTTCTTTTTTAAGAATGCTATGAATCCTCCAGAAGCAATTACATTAAACATCTCTTCAGAAACAGCAGCTTCTTTTAAGATGCGAAGGACATGGATTAAGGATGGATTAAGACCATCTACTTAGTACAAAAAAAGTTAAAATAAATATTTTTGTATTGTAAAATGTATACCATGCATTTTCTTTTTTGCATTCCTTTATTTTCTGATTTTTGAAAAGATTACTTGAATGATATTTGCAAATGTCCCACACGTGACTAGCGTTGCAAAGGTTAGAAAAAACCCGGTTTAAACCCGGGAATAAACCGGGTTTTTAGGAATAAACCTGGAAAAAACCCGGGATTTTTTGGAATAATTCGGTTTTTTGGGAATAAACCTGGGAATAAACCTGGTCTATTGGAAATAAACCCGGGAATAAACCGACTTTTTGCAACTCTACACGTGACAACCGTGTCCCGCACGTGACACTATACGTTATATTTTTTTTTTTAGCAATTTAAAATTTATTTTTCAAATAAGAATGTTTATTTCATGAACATTAGACCTTTAGCCTCTAATACATATTTTTTGTTTTGAAATTGCAAAATTAGTAGAGCAGAAATGTTATCTGGATCATACAGCAAATTAGAAGTGATTGACTTCAGATGTCCTGCACGTGACGCATGCAAATTAATTAATAACTAAATCAGTAACCCATTTAGGAAAAATCTGTCCCTGCCTGAGATATTGTTATATCAAATATAAACTTACAAAAATATGTTTATTCTTATTTCTGAAAAATCTTAAGCCCTTTAACACAATTTTGGTGGAATTGTGGTGTCTGATTGTCCCGCACGTGACAGTGGAATGGCCCTGCAATGAAAAGAAAATATGATTTTATCATATGATGTATTTATTTTTTTCTCCGAAGCCTTTATAACGTATTCTCTTTTCGATCATAAATCTTTTACAGTTCTATTTAAACTTTATTTTTTATTTATGGCAAAATGTTCTACACTATTTGGAAAGAGAAAAAGAGTGAATGAGCTAAGGAGTATATAATGCTTCATGCACTTTCGCCCAGGGCCGTAGCAAGGTGCTTTGAGGCCCCCCCCAAAAAATATAACTTTGGGCCCCCCTCCCCCCACTTTCAACTGAACTTTTTAAAAAATATTTATATTGAAGTTTCCAATGAGTTTCAAAATATATTAATGTAATAAACAAATTTAATAATTATCATAAGTATTTTAAATCATTATTAAAATTGTTATAACATTCGTAACTCTGCACAAATACGAAATAAATATGCATTGCGTAAAGAACCCGTGGCAAAATGCGCGCGACACTGTGACGGGCGTCGCAGACTTTTAAAGACACCTGCAGACTCAGCAATGCCACGGACGCGCTATTGCGCTTAAATTATGCAAAACATCGGTCATGGGGCACAAAAAATAGCTCTTTCCTGTGCGACGCGTAATTTCGTCGCAAAATAAGAGCGATTTCATCCAAAGATCGCGAGAATAAACGCAAATATTATCAAAGCATCGCGAAAAAACGGCAAATTTTGTCAGAAAACCCCTCTAAAGCAGATTTCATCAAAAACTTGCAGAAAAAAGGGCAAATTTTGTTTAAAAAAATACCCCAAAAACGACAAATTTCATCAAAAAATCTTGAAAAAAAAGACAGATAACGTCAAAAAATCGCGAAAAAACGGCAAATTTTGTCAAAAAATCTCGAAAATAAAGACGGATTTCGTCAAAAGATCGCGAAGAAAACGAAAATTTCGTCAAAGGCACAAGGGAAAAAAAGAAAGATTTTGCTGGAAGTGGATTTTTCTGTTTTATTATTATTATTATTTTGTAAGTGATGGAAATAATTTACACATACACATGCATGTTACCATAATTAATTAGCACTACAATAGCAGAAAAAATATATTTATGTAATAAGTTGCATTTTGCAGACTATTTTTGAAAATATTATTAGCGTTGCAGATATCTGAAGATAGTTCTGCCACCGGGCTTAAAGATAAATTAACAATGTTAGAATAAAATTTGTCTAAAACATTTTACAAATAAGCACATGATGCTAAGATTTTATTATAAAGTATAGAAAATAAATAAATTATATAAACACATAATTTTAACAGTTCGCTATTTAAGAGGCTATTTCAGTTACGCGAAAAGACCCATTCTCTAATGCATGGAAGAATGGAATGGAATACTATGAAAGAAATTTATATCTCAGTTGCATTTCAATATTTTTAAATGATTTTTTTTTCACTGGATAGCTGAGATCAATCTGTATGCAGATTTTTTTTCATCTTTTTTTATTTTGTTTGCAAAGTTTTTTTTTTTTAAGAGGATGCTTTAATTTTCGGAACCGGTTTTAAAAATGAAAGTGACCTCATTAAAATTATCTGTAAACAAAATTGAAAAAGCAAAAAACAGTACGTATACGATCGATCTCAGCTATCCTCAAAGAGCACCGATTAACAAATTCATTGCATAACCAAGTTCTGAATGACAAAGAATTTACAGAAGTAACAATTTATATACATTTTTCCCCCTTTTAAAATATGAAATGCTAGTAACTACAGGTTTCAAGACAATTAACTCTAGTTCATGCCGACTTTTTCTTAAAATAAATAAACAAAAATATTTTTAAAATAAGAACTTAAATGATAAAGTGAAAGCAAAATTGTTATTATTTTGAAAAGAGGCAAAATATTTCGAATTGTGCGTAAAGACATAAGCCCGCAACACTTTAACAGGCTCGAGGACTGTGCCATTTCTTGTCAGTTTCAGAGCCCATTAAGAATTAGAAGTAGAGAAAGCCCGACATCACACAGGGGGGGGGGGGGGGGGTCCCTATTATCCTATCAGTTGTTTTTTCATTTACTAAATCCATTTTTCGTATGTTTAAATTATTCGAAATTTTACCATGCAAATTTCAATTAAATAACGTTTTTACTATTAAATTAAAACTGACTATCTACATATTATACACATTAAAAACTATTTTATTAAATACATAATTATACGTAACCAATTAATTTTGTAAAAGACATATATGGAATTACAGTTGAGAATATTTGAACTTCAAAATATTTCTTATGTTTTACAAATTGCAGCATAGTAAGAAAAAATATTTCATAATAAAAAAACTATATATGTTTTACTCTGATTGAATTTATTGAATTGAAAATTAGCTTTGAAAAGTAAATTTGCGGGGACCCTTTGTATTTTAGTTGGTAAGAATGGGCTTTATGGGCCTGTGAGATTATTTAGCATCACGGAGAAAAAGAAAGAAAGAACGAAAGATCATAGAAAAATTTAAAATAGCACAATTTCTTATTGTGACATGAATTTAGAACTCTAGATTTCCAAGGAAATAAGAGTATAAATTAAATGAGAATTTACTTAATACTTGTAACAAACGAAATAGTAGTTTAACATATGAATGCAATGGAATCGGAAGTTGACGCAGGGATTTTTTCTTGGATCCCATTTTGTGAAAAATAAAGTTATTTTTATGAAATTTATTGTATTTTGTAATGAAATTTGAATTCCAGTTATTGAAATTCGCATCAAACATTTATTAACAATAACTTATTTAAGTCTATATGCTAAATTTCTCATTTCAGGTGAACTTGTTTCCTTTGCAAAACACGTATTTTAAAACCTAACAGTATAAAATTAATTAGAGTATATTTTTATGGAATAGAATTTTGTGAATGGTGTGATTTATTAAAAAGAATTTTGTGAAGGAGCCCTAATAAAACGCTTAGATGAAAAACATGTAACTGAGAAATGTGTGTTATTAAAATGTGCTCTATTAGTATACATATATTTTTCCAAGCTGTGCAAAATTTTCTAATACTTAAAATTTTTAATAACTGCTATATAAATTACATAAAGTAATAAATATGACTTACCAGATTAGTATAGGAGTAGATCTTTTTTTCCTCCAGATATACACTTAATTTTATAAATACTATACTATGCGTAATACTAAAATAAATCAGAAAAAAACATACGAAAATCCACATCTGAAGTGCTGTGTTGTCTACAAACATATACATGTATGCATTAGCGGGCTGCTAAAGTACTTGAATAGGCCAGTACTCCCTTCAAGGTCAAGGAATCCGATTATTACTAAGTAACTAAGCTGTTAACTTTTAAGGGGATTCGCTAGATGTTATTTGTGTCACCCACGTCGTGAAATCGGTGTGAAAAATGACCTATCTTCTAAGAACATAATATTCTGGTATTTCAAAAGAAAGCACCCTTTTGTCGCTAGTAGCTTTATACAAGAACCCGGCTTTCTTCAGAGTCAATCCGATGACCGGTACTCTTTCCTTAACTTTCTTAGTTCCATGCAAAAACCCATGGTCAAAAAGCGAGGGGGAAAAACGAGTAAAAAAATAAGGATTTTCAGTTTCTTGGTTTCTGCGCTTTTGAAATCTAAACAAGGTTTTTGATAAAAACAGGGCCCCGTTAAGGCTATTGGGGGCCCCGGAACAAACATCATTCTTGACACCCCCCCCCCTCTATCTATCTGTAAATTTTTTTCTTTTTTCTTTTTTTTTAAATAATGTAGAAGTGGCAAACACTAAAAATAAAAAACATATTGCACACATGCATAAATTTTGTACTCACATCTATATACAAGATATCCCAAAAATTGATCACAACTTTATTTAAAAATATTAATTTGATAATTATAGAAAAAATGATAGATTGATTGAGATAAGTACTTCTTTGCAAATTTTTACTTTGCTTACATTGCGTACATTACAAGATGTCTAAAAAAGAAGGCTCAAAATTGGACATAACAGTTTTAACTTATCACGTTACGAGGAAACATTAATAAAAAATTTCTTTTAAAAGCTATAGGATACTATGTTGTTGTAATCAGGGCCTAGCTAAGTCACGGGCATGCAGGTCAACTGCATCTGACGTGGGGCCCCCTCAATCGGGGGCCCTCAAGGGCAAATATAATTTTTTTTGTTAAGGCTAATAAAAAATGGCAAAAATTCCTTCTTTCTTTCTTTCTTTATTTTTAGCTTTATTGGGGCTCTTTTCTCATCTCTCCTCTGTTTTGGAACCCCATGCCCCTTCCCCTGGATCTAGCAGTTACATCACAGTTGTATTTACATTTTAATGGCTCACATTTAGTCTTATATTTCTATAACAGAAGAAAAAAATGTATTCGATAATTTCTTAAAGTTATCTTTTTTGTGCTATTCTGCATACAAATGCGAATAGACAACTAGTATAAAGGTTAGTTTTAGACACTTTAGCATAATTCAAGAAAAAATCCAAAAGTTAGAAAGGGGCCCCCCACAATCTAAGTCGGGCCCTGGTTGTAATAAAATTTTAATAATTTGTTTTCTAATGATATAGTTTGTTTTCTGCGTATATGGAGGGAACACTGGAAGAAGAGAGGAAAAGGAGAACAACATTCCCTTCCTAAATGTTTGAAGACGTATGAATTTCGGTCACTTTTGGCACATTTTAAGCATTTGGCACCCTTTAATGAAAATCCTCATTATTGGGGGGGGGGGCTTTAAAAAGGTGCACCTGGGGAAATGGCCTCGCGGGCCCCTGAATAAGAAAAGGAGAATTTGAAAAAATAAAAACATTAAAAGAAGTGTTTTCTTACATTTTCAAAACAAATAAACTTCGGTAAAAAGGTCGATAGAATCGATTAGGGGGCCCCCTGACTTCGTCGGCCCCCCCCCCCAAATGGGGGGTATGGGGGGCGGTCGCTACGGCCCTGCTTTCGCCTCTGAGTAAGCCAATTAATGTGCGTTTCTATTTTTCTTTTTCCCCCTTCTTATCTGGTCTGAAAATAACTTAGATCGACAAATGAATGTTTCCTAAGTATTTTTTTTCGTTATTATTCCAAACTGCTTACTTGTATATAAATCCTTGTGATTATCGAGCTCTGAAATTTTGGGATTGGTTGTTTGAGAATAAAACAGTGACTCCATTTTAAGCTTTATTTTGTTGCGGCAAATTCTTTTAAACCGTAATGGAAAAAAAAAAAAGAAAAGAAAGGACAGAATAAAAAGAAAGTTTTCAATCGTGAGATACTTGATTATTTTTTATTTTTTTAACTTTTTAGATTATCATGCATCGTTTCAAACTAATTCATTTTAAATTGAATTATCTCTATTTAAGTATCGCGCTTCTCAAACTCATTAAAATGTCAAAAAAAAAAAAATTAAGAAAGCAAAATTTTTTAGTTTCCAACACAATCATTAAATTCTGAATATTTTGATGAATAAGCGCGTACATTAGCATGCATATTTCGATTTAATATTAAGTTTTAGATATTATAAATTAATAGATTTATTCGATGCATTATTTGATGCTTGATTATAAATATATTTCCAATTCCAAAAATACTTTTAACATTAATGGCATTTTTCATCAGTAAATTTAAAATTGCTATTTAGTTTCATGTATTATTATTAATTATTATTCAATACTTTTTAACTTCATAAGTTTAATTATAATTTTAAATAATTTTTAATATATAAGATATAAATAAAGATATTTTAACATCAACAATTCTTTGATTAATGTATTTTAATTCAGCATTTAAGTTTAATCCTTATTATCAAATAATCTTTATTTGATATTTTGTTTTGACATGTATTACTATATTTATCCTTATATTTAACAACTTTATAGAAATGCATATTTTATTTTAAAGTTTAGTTTTATTCACTTTTTACTTACTATTATCCAATACTTTTTATTAAATAAATATTTTATGATTGATTATATGTAATTTTTGAATTCTCTAATATTTTTAAGGAAACATTTAAAATTTATTTTGCCTGTATGTTTATATAATAAGTAATAAAAACTAACATGCAGAAGGTGCTTGCATGTTCCATTAATTATTCTTATTTGTTAATAAATCGGATTCTTTAAAACGCTTATTTTGTTTAAGGAATGCATTGCAAATTATTTAGAAGCAAAACTGTTTGTTTTATCAAAATTATTTTTTATTTAAGGAAAATGTTTCAAATGTTGCTATATTAAAGTTACGTAGGTATTTTGTGATCATATTGTTTCAAATTGATTATTGGTTCTTATTGATCATATTGTGATAATTTTGCAACCTACAAAAGTAGCTAAAATAGGTAATACATACGTTTAAAAAGTAATTTTTATATTAAAATATCGGAGAAAGTGACTCAATTTTTGTGTGAATATACATAAAGACGACTAACTCCATGCATATTTATTTCAAAAGGTTATATTGAAAAATGAATTTTTTATAATTTTTTAAAGAACACATTACAAGAGTTAGGCTTAGCTTCGCAAAATCCTTCGGCCCTGAAGAGGAAATCGAATTTCCCCGCTCCGTCCTCAGATGCGCACTTTGAAATGCGCGCACCGTCGCGAACGGGCTAGAGAATCTTTCAAGATGTTATTATTTTAGGACTAACCAGTAGATGGTACTTGTTTCTAGTGTGGGAGGAGCCTGAAGTTTGTATATCCTGGAGCGTTGTGCGATTTAGCGCTCACCCAGATTGAAGCTGCATGCATTCGATCAAGTGTAATTAAAGAAAGTCCGTACACTATAAGCTGTACGTTACTTAATAAGGAAAATGAATAAAATATGCTGAATAGTCCAATTGATAAAAATAAAACGTGAAAACGCTGTGTTTGAGTTTTCTGATACTGTTACAGGTGAGTGCTGTTTTATAAAGTATACATCATACATCGTCTGTATCATTTCAAATTATTTTGCATGTATTTTTTAAAAATATTATATTTAATTTTAAAGGAATGTTTTATAATCAGACAAGACTTTTCAATGCATTTCCAGAAAATTTAATGCAGTATAAGGTCATACAGTTATCTATTATGCATGGTGTTGAGTAAACTAGAAATTTAATGGTGTAAGGAGATTAATTTAAAGAAAATTTTGTTATTAGGATGAGCGAAGCGAATCCTCTACTAGTCCACTCAAATTACAATTTGTCGTACGCTTTACAAAAAAACTATTCAATATTTTAACTTCAAATTAAACACAAAAATAAATTATGATCTGTAGATTTGCAGAATATAATTTTTCTTACAGTAAAACGTTAAAAAAATTATTATTTTAATTAATTTATTTTACATGCATTTCCAATACCATGGCCCACTAGATCTAAGTAAAGGCCTGTTTATTTGAGATTAATGTATGAAGTCTCCCGCCAGAGGACGCTGATACTTTGCCCAAGTTAATCAGACCAATCATGTAAACCCTGAACCAAAACAATGACACGTGTGCAAACATGTGCACAGAACAGAAAGCAGCTTATTCAATGCTAATTTGGGCAGGGTTTGCGTCACGTGGACTTACACGTGGTTCAATGAAATGGTTCAGGGTTTGAAGCTGTTGCCAGCTTCACTTTTTCGGCGGTTTTTCGCGAAATGGCTCGGCTGGTAGTATTATAGTAGGCTATGTCCAATACGGACGCATTTTAGCAAATAAATAAAAAATGAAACGCGTATATTTTCAGAGAAAAAAAGTTTAAATCATGGAGTAAATAATTATAGATAGAATCATGATTAATTTATTAAATAAAACATGTTTTCATTTTCCCGCAAAATCGTTTGCACAGATGACACTTAAACATTTTAAAAAAATTGTATTATGGATTTTTTTTTTTTTTTTTTTTTTTTTTTTGTAAACTGGCAACAAAATAATTGTAAACAAATAAAATTAATTCTTAAATTTGTTATATAAATGAAAAATTAAAAGATCTGCGTGAAGTTGTTGGTTCAAGCTCTTTATAAATATTTTTGTGAAGGTCGTATTGTGGCTAAATAATATCGACTCATTAATCAGAAGGATTTTATAGAAAAATAAGTGTAAAACTTATACTAAATACTCAAAATAAAATGACTTAACTGTTTAAATCCAGAGATTATTTAATTAAACTTAGCAAAATTATCAGACTACATCCAGACACTCACACACTCGTTACGTGTGCCGATACGGAGTGTCAACTCACAACATCAACAAGTTTAGTTGTACTACAACTGCTGCTTTAAGTACATTTTTATATTTTAACACTTCCTCTAAAAATATACTTGTTTAAATGAACACATTACACACACTGACATTAAATACAGAAACAAAAATTAAAAAACATTTCAATTAACAGTCTTCAGTCCTAAAAAAAGTCTAAGCTTTTCAAAAAGAACTCTAGCAAGAGGTTTCGTCATAATGACAGCAGCCTGATTTTGGCTGTCAATATGTTCAATATACATTACCTTTTCATGAAATTTTTCACGCACAAAATGATGCCTTACTTCAATATGTTTTGAACGCTTGTGAAATTCAGGATTTTTTACTAATTTAATTGCACTAGCATTATCCACATAAAGAGTTGGAATATCTTTAAGCATTGAAATTTCACAAAATAGACGAGCCAACCAAATAAGTTCTTTTGTGGCTTCACTGGCTGCCACATATTCTGCTTCAGTAGTTGAAAGCACTATGCTTTTTTGTTTTTGGCTAGTCCATGTTATGGCACCACCAGAATATAAACACAAGATTCCAGTTCTTGATTTTCTAGTTGTTTCATCACCAGCAAAATCAGCATCACTGAAAACTTTAAGTTCACCAGCAAGATAATTTGCTTTATAAAGCAACCCATGGTCAGAAGTTCCTTTTAAATACTTAAAGATTCTTTTAACTGCTTGCCAATGACACAATAAAGGCGAATCTAAATTTTCTGACACAACAGAAACTGCATAGGCAATATCAGGACGCGTAGCTGTACACAGGTACATCAAACTTCCCACTGCTTCCCGATAAGGAACTTTTGCATCAAGGGTTTGATCGTTAATTTCACACTTTTCAGATGGAGTTGCAACAGCGTTAGCATCACTCATTCCAAATTTTTCAAGAATTTTCTTGATATAATTACTTTGAGTAATGAAGACAGAACCATCATTCAACTTAGCAATTTGCATTCCCAAAAAGCAATCTAAGAAGCCCACTGTAATTTTAAATTCTGCTTTTAACTTTTCAACAAAGGCGAATACAGCACTTTCTTCTGAACCCGCTATCAAGCCATCATCTACATAAATAGCTACAATGAGCTTCTTTTTCTCATTTTTGTAGAAAAATAAACATGGATCAGCTTGGCTAGAATGTAACCCTTGTTTTTGAATAAAACTTACAAAGCGTTTATTCCAGCACCTAGGAGCTTGTTTCAAGCCATATAAGCTTCTGTCAAGTTTGCACACACGGCCTGAACCATCATCATAGCCTTCGGGCTGTTTCATAAATATTTTTTCGTGAAGCTCTCCATACAAAAAAGCTGTTTTTACATCAAATTGCAAAAGATGAAGATTTTCTGATGCTGCAACACTCAGTACTGTTTTAACAGTATCAAACCTAGCCACAGGGCTAAAAGTTTCATCATAGTCAATACCAAATTTTTGACTATAACCTTTTGCCACTAACCTTGCTTTATATCTGTCAATGCTGCCGTCAGCTTTAGTCTTTACTCTTAGCACCCAGCGATTTGATATCAGCTTTTCTCCAGGAGGTAAATCCACAAGACTCCAAACTTTATTTTCTGCTAAAGAAGCCATTTCTTCATCCATAGCAGTTTTCCAATATGTAGAATGCTCAGATTCCATTGCTGATGCATACGAGTCAGGTATATCAGAATGTGCTAATAGCAAATAATCATTGAGATAGGCAGGTTTATGTATTTGACGCTTACTACGTCCCAAGGATTGTGTTTCATCTTTATCTGGAGAGACAGATTCTTTTTCATTTGAAAATTGCACTTCCTCTGAATCAGAATCCTTACTAACATAAATTTCAGAGTAATTTTCTTGACATGGAACAGTCAAGTGCACTTTCTTTTCAAACATAGCTTCATTTTGAAACTTGACGTCTCGACTGCGTATGATTTTATTTTCGTTTGGAAGCCAAATTCTATATCCGTCCCTTTCACAGTAGCCAACACATAAACCTTTAACACTCTTTTTATCCCACTTGTGTCTTTTTTGCTTTGGGACATGAACATAACACAGTGTGCCGAAAACTCGAAGATGGTCAATTTTTGTTTCTTTTTCGAACCACAATTCAGCAGGTGTCTTACCTTTAACAGATGATGGACCAGTTAAATTTAAAACATAGGCAGCAGTGTTTACGGCTTCTGCCCAGAGTTTAATAGGCAAATCTCTTGCATGGATCATAGATCTAGCACTTTCAACTAGAATCCTATTTTCCCTTTCCGCACACCCATTTTGTTGTGGAGTGTAAGGCATTGCAGCTCTAATTTTAATACCTTTACTGCGAAGCATTTCATCCACAGAAGAATTATCAAACTCTTTCCCATCATCACATATAAATTCCTTAATGGTGTGACCAGCTACGTGAACTTCATTCAAAAATACTTTTAAACAATTGACAACTTCACTTTTCACACTGATAAAGAAAACTCTCCTGAATTTTGAAAAATCATCTTTAAAGGATAAAAAATACCTTGATCCACCAATAGATTTTTTCTTCCATAGGCCACATAAGTCAGCATGTATCCACTCTCCAGGCACTGTGGGTCTATTTGATCTAGTACCAAAGCTTCTACGCTGCTGCTTTCCATACAAACAACCATCACAGAACTCTTCTTTTGCTTCTGCTTTTATTCCATGTTTACTGAGAAATTCACTCACATGTTTCTTATTTTGATGACAAAGTCTTTCATGCCATATTTGGATGTTTTCTTCTTGTGTGGCAATATGAACTTCAGAAGTTCTAACAGGTTTTCTTACCTTCATCTGCAAGGCATATAATCCATTGGGTGTTCTTACGCCTCTTAATCTTGGCACATCATCTTTCATAAAAATGCATCCTTGTTTTCCAGCTTTGAAGCTAAAACCCTTGTCGATTGTTTTACCAAATGAAAACAGATTTCTGTCAATTTCTGGAACATACCATACTTCAGTAAGATGATTTTTCTCCCATTTTCTGTTTATTAACATTTCCACATTGATAGTTCCTTGACCATGAGCTAATATGGCTTCACTATTTCCAATTCTTATTCGTCTTGGAACAGGAAAACTTTCGTATGTGACAAAATATTCTTTTCTTTTCGTCATGTGAGCTGAAGCACCTGAATCAGCCAACCACAGTTCTTCATCAGTTACCCCATCTATCAGGCACATAAAGGCATCACCCTCAGGCTTCTTGTGAGTACTGTTACCTTTCTTCGGACAGTTCTTAGAAATGTGCCCAGGCAAATGGCATTTGAAACATTTTCTCACCTTTTCAAACTTGGCTTTGTCAAATTTCTTTTTATTGTTTTGACCAGCAACAAGTGCAGTTGACTCACCTTGTTTATTTGGCAATCTCATTTCAATTAGTCGCAGCCTTTCAGTCAATTTGTTAATAGTCCTTTCTTCAATTGGCACAGACTCCCAAACGCTTTTAAACTCAAAGTATTCTTGCGGTAACGTAGACATGATGCGACTCATTAACAATAAATCAGGAAGTTCAGTCTTAACAAGTCTGCTTAGTTCATCATTTAACTCGCGAAAATTTCTTTGCAAACGGGAAATATGCGTAACAACGTCTTCGGAAACGTCTTTTTCACAAGTGAAGAAAAGTTCCATCAACCTGTCTACTCGTTGGCCAGAACTCTGCTCGTAAACAGATATCAGTTTTTCCCAAATCGCTTTGGCTGTGTCACATGTGGCAGTAAGTTCAACATTGGCTTCATCCATGTTTCCGACTAACAACAACTGTGCGAGAGCATCATCTTTAAAAAAAGACTTCTTTTTCTTTTCAATAGCCTCTTTTTCTGCAGTTGTAGCTGTCTCTTCTGCATCGTCTGGACAGACAAATTTTCCATTGACAACATCCAACACTTCTTGGTGTCTTAACATCAATTCAACTTGCCTCTTCCACATAGTCCAATTGCAAGCACCGACTAATTTTTCTATGTGAACTCTGAAATCCATTTTTTATTTCGGAAAACAGTTCTAGTCCTTAATCTCTAACAGTTTCGTACCACGCTAAGCAATTAGGCCTAGTAGGTTTCGCCAATCATTTAATCTAAGTATATTATATCTAACGCAGTTACAAGCGTGATAAGCCCATAACCTGTAAAACTTATACTAAATACTCAAAATAAAATGATTTAACTGTTTAAATCCAGAGATTATTTAATTAAACTTAGCAAAATTATCAGACTACATCCAGACACTCACACACTCGTTACGTGTGCCGATACGGAGTGTCAACTCACAACATCAACAAGTTTAGTTGTACTACAACTGCTGCTTTAAGTACATTTTTATATTTTAACAATAAGACTTTAATAAGTTCGCAAACACAACAATAATTATTCGTGAAAACGTCACTGCGAGAATGAGAGAGCGCTTCGTTAAAAGGTAATTCCATTAATTGAGTTGCCATTCGCAGAAAGTAAAAAGTTCTCCCACGCGGAGAGAATTACAGCAATGGACCTTATGCACACAACCTGAGGTCGAGGCTAAAATTCGTCTGCTGGCGGTATTTACTGGCGGTGTTTACCATAGCAGTCTATGGAGTGTAAATTATTAATGCTTCTTTGTTAGAAATACCGGAAAAAATTCTTTGTTGAAGCATCATATACTTAATATATTATAATATAAATTCAAAATTGTTGTTCTGCTTGCAAGAAAATTCTCTAAATTTGTACATTTTCTATTAAAATGTATCCAGAAAGGCTGAAATCGTCTGCTAGCGATGTTTGCGCCTGCGCATTCAGGCATTCTGGCGGTGCAGTGACTAGAATAACAGGTTAGCATACCGCCAGCTCTGGCGTGTGACGTCACGTGCATAAGGTCCATTCTCATACGCTAACATGTATAAAAACGAAGAAATTAAAATAAAATGTTTTACAGTTAAAAATTCATAGTATCAACGAAAGCAGATTTCAAATGTTTTTTCAAGAAAATAGGATTTTGAAGAAGTAACTTTCTTCAAGCTTTCTTCAAATATATTATTCTAAAATAGCTATCAAAGATTATCGGATGTTGATTACAAAGATTGGAAACATGCTTATTTCAAACAATTAAAAAACACCAGTTGCTACTTGAAATAGTAAAAACATCTTTAAAAGAGCTTTTAGTTGAAAATTTAAAAAAAAAATGTAAAAGTTTGCTTCGAAAATATCTTATTATGCCAGTTTTACATCATAAATAAAAAATTAAAATGCGCCAAAACATAAAATAACGTTTTTGTTTAATAAAGATGCAAAAATAATAATAAAAAAATATTGTTACTTTCAAATATCTGTTTTGTAAAATAATGCTTCGCGAATCCAAACAAAGCATGGCTTTTGTTAGTTTTGTTTTAGTATTTGAATACATTTTTTTCTTTCACAATATTAACATTATGTCGCATTAAGCATCTATTGTCACTTAATTCTACAGCAATAAGATTTTTTGATTTATGTTTGTGATGTAGGGTGTAAAAAATAATAAGCATTTTTTAAAAATTAAGAATGAATTTTTATGATTGCTTTTTTATGTTAAGGCAATGAAAGACTGTCAAAATTGTAGATTTTTAAAATACCCAAATCGACAATTAAAATATATTGAAGATTATTTTTATCCTTAATAAAATTATGGATAGTAACAGAATAAATATAAAAACAATAAATATAATTTTACTATTTAATTTAATGCAACTTAAGCAGTATTGAATTCGGACATTTTTCTCTTGAGGAGATTTCTATAACTCCGGGGGGAGGGGGCGGAATTATACTTTTCGACCATTGGAACACAAAAACTAAAATCTTCCGGGGGGGGGGGGGCAATTAATGCTTCAGAGATGAGTGCCCCTTTCGGGCCACCATCTGAATCAACACAGTGTATAAACATTCAATTAATAGAAAATAGAATTCATAGAATATAACAAATAAAAGAAATGCCATAGCAGTTCTTGCACTTATAATTGTAAAGTTATTGCAGTTTTATAATTCTAAGCCTATGCAGATGTATCTGAATCAACACGAGAAACATAAATTATTATTGTTTTATTAGTTTCCATGTTAAGTGCATTATTATGCTTCAATTTCTAGTTCGTATAGAGTCTGAATATTTTTATAATTATCGATAAGTTGATTTTATGAAAAGTATGACATTATTAACCTTGATTAATATTTAGTTCAAAAAAAAAAAAAAAAAAAAAAAAAGGCCCTTCCATTTTTTATTGATTTTTTTTTATATATAAGTGCTTGTTTAAATATCGAAAATATTTTATTTACTTTTATCAAAGTAGTTCTTGCTAAATATTTTAATACTAATTAAGCTTTTTTTTCCTCTTTTGTTTTCCATTCTTTTACTATAACTGTAAATTTATCAAATATTATAATTTTTTAAATTCTCTTTTACACCCAATTTGTTATGTATCTATTTGTAACAGTCAAATAAGAATATTTTATTTTTTATTTATATTTTTTTAATCTAGAAAAGAAAATTATCTGTTGTGCTTATTTTATAAAAAAAAAGAGCTTTAAATATTTTGATTATTCAAAGAAAATTTTTATGAAGATGACCTTTATATTAAACTTTTAAATGAAATACTTTTTAAACCTGGTAAAATCTTACTTTTTAGAAATTTATTGTACTTAATTGGTTTAAAAATTAAGCTGTCAAAAAAAATTTTAATAGTTTTTTTTTTAATTTTTTTTTTGTTTTGTTTATTTAATCCCCAAAAACTTTCCAAGTTATGTTTATATTTTATTTTAATATATTTTCACATCGCAATAATAATAATAATAATAATAATAATTTATGTTTTTTTTTAATAATCTGATATAGATTATTAGTAAATTGTAACAAACTGTGATACGCGACGAAAAATCGGAATTTTTGCTGACCAAAGAATTGTTGCTGTTTGCAGAGGCAACAAATATTTTTTTTTTTCAATTTGCGAAAAAATGAAAGCTTAGTTCGCGATTTTCCAATTCTCTAGAGTTGTATTGTGGCACACAGTAAGATATATTACCGTTTTTTGGTACGTTTATTAAAAATTTAGTATCCCAAATGATATCTTACACACAGTAATCAATGCTGAAGCGATGAAAGAAGCAGGGTTGTTGTACTTCCCCTTTAGATCACTAGAGGGCGATCATTTTGTAAAAAACGCGAATATGTTTATTACATACGTGTACATCTTCGTAAAATGAAAACAATTACTTCGAAAAAAGATGCGACAATAAGAATAACCTTTAACTAAATTAAAATTATCACATTTTGCGATATTTCTTAATCGCATGCTTTGCGCCAGATATATCTCAAGTAAATATTCTCCATTTAATAAAAATTTCTCATAGATTTATTTTGCATTACTTTATAACGAATTCATGTTAAAAACAATGATGCAAAAGAAAGCTCAGGATATAATTTAATAAAGTTTTAATGAATAAACATAAACATATACTAGGTAAGATTTACCATTACTAATCTGGATCTAATCCATTTCGAGAATGCTACAGTTGTTAAAAAAGTCAACTACATACTATACTATAGTGCAGAGAAGAATGATAAGGGTATGTCCAGTTTCTCTATAGCATAGCAATGCGACTCCTGGCAGAATTCCTAGAAATTCCCTCACCCCTCCTCAAGTTCCCTTCGATATTTTGCCTCAGGCAATAGTGACCTTGAACGCAAGCAATATTCTCCCCTTTTGCTTCCACTATAAGGAAAGGGCATGTTTACAAACAAACACTTCTGTCAACCAATCGACCGCTACATTTTTGTCAAAGCGATCATTGTAGGAACCATCTTGACGACGTAGCCCAATCATAGAGAGCAGACAACCCTAATACAATTTGTAGACCAATCAGAATGCCTGAGTTCATATGTAGGGTCGGGGCTGTAATGAAGCACGGGCGAAAACCGCTTGCCCACACTAATAAGAGCCCACAGTGACGTCACCTGCCCTTTCCTTATTCACATAATGTTTTTTAGCAGGTGTAATGGTAAAAGAGAAAGGTTTTTAGGGGGATATTTTTTTAGGTGTTGTTATTTATCAAAATCTATAATTATCAACTAAATAATTAAAAGAAATTTTTTTTCTTCAATCATGTCTTTTTCAAACTTTTTTTTTTGTTACAAGAATTTATTTCCTCTGTTTTTTAAAGATAAAGAAAGCTTTTATAAAATTTCATCATCTGCTCAGAAATAAAGAAGGGGGGAGGCGAAAATGTCTTTTAACAATCACAATTAAATAAAGCAGATATTTTGTTTAAGTTCACAATTACCTTCTTAAGAAATTAATTTTTTAACAAAATAAATATATCAATACAAATACAGTATACTCTCTATAAGACGGAAATTAGTTTAACGCTGAAAGGTTTCAAGTTCTTGTGAATCCATAGACATAGAGTACAATTTTTCTAAGGTGAAATATTGTCTACTATGGATAATTTTCTCTGTCCCAATAGATTCCGTCTTAGACAGAGTTTACTGTAAATATTATATCTTATAAAATATTGAAAATAAATATTTAAATATATAATCTATATTTGTACAAATACATTTATATAATATTTTGTTTTCACAAAAAATTTCATTCATCTATAAGGCGACTGCCAAATTCCCTGTTCAACAACGCTAAATATTTATGCAATTTCTGACTCATTTTTAAAGGAAAAGGCATTAAACTGGTTAGCCTGATAACTAAAGCGATTTAAAATTGAATAAGTTTTCCATTTTCTTATAAATAAATAAATTATTGGGATATAAGCGGTTGTGGTCACGTAATAACCGTTTTCCCCTTGTCTCGCAGTATCATCTTCAGAACATAGATTCAAAGTGCCCAATTTAACAGTATTTGCTGTTTTTTTTTTTTTTTTTTTTTTTTTTTTTACATTTACTAAAAAACATAGACTTGGAATTCGTTCAACGTTTAAGAGTTTATTTATTTATTTTTTTTCAAAAGAATTTTTTTTGTTATTGTATTCAATATGACAAATTTTGCTTTTATATGTTAAGGAAAATATCTTCAAGCCAATTTCATTCCAGCGTGTTTATAAAAACATACATATATACATTTTAATACATTATTTACAGAGAAGATAATTTTATTCGTAATTTTTAAGAATGTGTGAAAGAGAAGAAGTCATTTAATGTACATTTTAGAGCATAAAAAATAAATTCTGCGTTTTATTAAATACTTCCACCAAAACAAACATTTTGAATAAGCAAAATTATGATATTTCCTTAAAATGAGAGAGGGGGAAATTAATTGTATTTTTAAGCCAATTTTAGACATACTGCAATCGCCAATTTTAGAAATATTTACGCATTTATGGATAAAAATGATGTTGTGTATATAATGCGAAAGTTTGGAATTACTAAGAGTGGTGGGAGATAGAAACTGCTTTAAGTACAATCTAAATGAATTTTTTAAAATCTATTTTAAATATTTATTCACTTTTTTTGTGATTAATGAATGTAATAGAGCGCCGTTGAAAAAAAAAATACTTGGAATATTGTATACATTTTTAAAACCATTTCTATTTTTTTTTCAAGCTAAATAAAAATATGCCATCTATTTTACTGTTTTAAATATATATCTTGCATATTTTTTAAATGCTTATTTAAACTCAGATTTAAAATAATTAAATTTACGCTGAAAGAAAAGGAGACAAAAAAACATTTCCTCTCTTTAAATAAAAATTCTGGTTAAATGACATTAGCCCTCTGCTTTTTACAAGATGGTGGGCCGTTACATGCTAGCCAGAAACCTATCCTTAAGAGTTGGCCGGCAAAGTAAACGCAACAGTTCTTTCATCACCGATCCGTTAGCGGCTTGACGATCGCTGCCGCAATTAGCGGCGAGCCATTTATGGCACTATATTGTTTCGTCACAAATGGCCGTAACTCTTTCTGGCCGCAACGAAACCAGCTAATGGCCATAAGTCGAGTGTTTGTGGGGGAAGTGTTAGGTTTTCTCGTTACGGAATTTCTAGATTCGGTCGCTTCGCTCAAAGCCCGCGATAAAAGCTATGCAATAGCTTAAAAAAACAGGTTTTAAGGGGGTTTTACCAACTCTGTTGTAAAGATAGAAAAAAGTGAAAAATCCAGAAGGGGATGGAAAGTCTAGTTTTTTTCTTTTGAATTTTTCCATAAATTAGTACTTCATAATTATTACTTAGGATGTATCTGATTACAAAATAAAATCAAAACAATTCGAAAGCTCGTAAATAAAGTTGGACGATTATAAATTTATCTACTTTTTTTAGAGGGGAGGAGAGGCACAAATGACACAATTTTAAGATAGTTTAAAGTTAAAGAATTATGAATTCTAATACAAAAAATTTCAGTAATATGGCTTTAGATATGTTACTTACTTTTATTTTTCGCCAATTTTAAGATTGTTTAAAGTTAAAGAATTATGAAACCGAATACGAAAAAATTTTAGTAATTTGCGTTACGTTACTTTTACGATACGTTACTTCTTTTTAAAAAGAGAAGAAAAAATCTTGCTCCAATTTCATTTCTGCAATTTTGATAAGAAAAATGCTATCACTGCAGTTAAACTAGATAAAATTAGTGAGATTTAAATTTTAAAAATTCGATTTCAATTTAACAACAACAAAAGAAGACTTTATCTTCTTTTATTTAATAACCAAATAATAAATAAAACATAAAACAAAAATGACATCCTCAATGTTCCGCTAATGTATTTTAATTTCATGTTGATAGATGGAGCCAATATTTCAATTGACTGCTCTACCTTTCCTTACCTGCTAAAAAAATGGAATGATCCCTCCTCATTGGGAGACAAGCGTCTAGCGACAGCAGGATTCCTAATGGTAGGACTTAGAATAAAATCTGCAAAGCTTGAAACCTGGGATTTATCCCTAAAGAGGTATATTTTCCCCTCTTTCCTCAAATGCTGAGGGAAATTATCGATAGCGATCTGATAATGCAGATTATTGAAAACGCGATAATCAAGGTTTTTCTATCATAACCAGCGATAACCAGTTTTTCGTTTTATTATTATTATTATTATTATTATTATTATCTTTAAGATTGCTTCGGAAATGAAATCTGTTACTTAATATTTATTGACACTGATTAGAAAGTCGAAGAATTTTAAAGTTTTGCTACGAAAAGAATTTCTGGGAATATTTGCTTGTTTACACTCTTAAAATAAACTGTAATGAAAGTTTTTTTTTTTCGTGTGTGGGGGGGGGGAGGGTAAATTACTTATGCCAGTTATTTCAATTCAATATATATCATGAAATATATAATAATAAATTAGCATGCTTAGTTTATGTTGTTATAAAACTGTAGCTATATTTTGAAAATTCCGCAATGTAATTACCACATAAATTCAAGAATCGCTTTAATAAAGAACAATATAAGCTCTATAAATAATTTAAATGCCAAAACTTAAAGTAAGAGTTTTCATCAGTCCCTAAGAAAACCGTTTCTGGGAATGCCTGATTACTATCTTAAGATGTTGTAACATTTTTTTTTTGGGGGGGGGGTGGGGGGGGTAATCATTTTTTTATGTTAATTATTTTAATTTAAATTGTAATTTATATGATAAATATGAAATAATAAATTAGCATGTTTTTGTTTAGCTTATCATACATGAAAGTATGGATGTGATTTGTAAATATTAAAATATAATTATTACATAAATTCAAGAAATAGTTGAATTAAGAGCAATATTAACTTAAACTCCATTGATAATTTATTTCAGTTTTGTCTGTCACAGTATTCAATGTAGTAATAATCTTAAATAACTGTAAGTACAAAGGCTTTAATTTTCTATTAATAGATGGCAGCACAATACAACAGTCTAAAAGAAGAAAACATCCCTCTTTAGGGATAAATCTGAAAGTTCAAAATTTGCAGATTTTATTCTAAGTCCTACCATTAGGAATCCTGCTGTCGCTAGTCATTGGGAGGGAGTTTGTCATTGAAGGGCTAGTCGCTACTCACTTTCATGCTACATAGTGTTTGATGTTGACCGTTGACAACCGGTTACAGTTTTACAGTACATACGGTTAAATAAATTCTTGGTTACAGGTTACAGTTAATAGAAATATATATAGACCCCTTGCATTGACGTCACAACAACGGCTGTTCCTCTAATCTGGTGCACATCTGGAGCCCAAACAAAACATCATAACTCCCCGTTTGCCGTTTAAAACACCTGTGGTCTTATTGTTTAATTATATTCTTCTTATTCTTGCACTATTTTTCTAAATACTCAAAAAAATGAAGCGCAAATCACTATTTTTATAAATGTGAAAACACCACATTTGCCTTTTGTTTGGGCGCCAGATGAAGCATGTGACGTCACGTGCAAGGGGTCTATACAATTACATTATAATCTTATCTTCTTGCATCGCGGCGTAGCACGTGGTCCTGCCGTTGAAGAACATCTTTCACACTAAAACATCAAATATGTGCGCGAAGCTCCCGAGGTCACCAATATAATAACTAGTTAGAACATGACTCAGTTATATATAAACAAAAACATTTATTTAATATTTACAAATTAAATTGTTACATGACACGTTCGGAGAGTAAGAGAGCAAAGCTGACTGAGATACGTGTTTTACGGGTGATCGCTCCGAGTGAAGTGAACTGCAGAATACGCTATTGAGAGCGCTTGTCTCGATCGGCGTGCGGGGGAGCCAGATTTGGCGCTTGCAGCCACAGTGCAAGTAGTAAAGTCACGAGAAGTAAAGTCCGAGGTAAAGTCGCTTCAGGTGTCTCTCCTGCGGCACCAGGGGAGTTGCTTCAAAAGCAAGCAAATCCCCTGATGCCATAGGATAACATGGAGACGCCTGGAATTTTGACTACTCGTGTAATAACACTTCATGTCTCCGTATTTGTTTGTAAACATGCCCTTTCTTTATAATCAAACTCGCTTAGGTTAGTAAGATCCGAAAAATGCTTAGATTTGCCATCGTTTGAATTGTCTTTGGTTAACACGTTCGCTGCCGCTTACATGAAGATGTGATGATAGTTCATGCCGCAGTGTAAAAAATGAACTTTACGCATGTGACATCAAAGTGGGTAAACACCAATAAGCACGCAGAATATTTTAATGCTGCTTCCCCTTCATCCAATAAACAGTCTTTTTCGGAAAATACATACCTACAAAGGCGTGGCTGTTGCCATTCGTGGATAAAATCCATTAACAAACGAGTCTGTGAGCAGTCTGATCATTGTATTTTGCCACTCTCATATAGAGGCACATTATAGGGGATCCAGCTGAAGCCCATTTTTCTGAGTATGTCCAGATACGTTTTCAACTCAACTCTGTATTTAAAAACCGAAACCTAAACGTGAACTTGGGGGGGTAGGGGGGGGGGGGTTATCAATCATGGTGATAAGCGATAAGTTAAATTCAGGAATTTTCCGTGGCGAGCTTTTTGCTGCAACCCTATGTTTGGTGCAGTATTTTGGCAATTTACATCTTTGCTTACACTGGCGTCGGCGTTCCCACGTACATGTGCTTTGTTTGTTGGTGTAAATTGTAAATTTGGATTTTGAATTAGTTTTAGCTGCAAAAATATTTGACATTAATTCATTTCAACTCAACGTAAGTGCAAGTACCAAGTTAATTTTCCTATGTTATGTATATGCAGTTATTTTTTTTAATCTCTCTATAGATTATGGTTTAATTTGAAGGATAATTAAGATTAAATGAATCATTCCTGCCTGAAATCCTTGTATGTTATAAACTTTATTTCGTCTAAAAATCAATGTTATTGGTAAGGATGTTTTTCTGTGTTGTTTAAAAGCAGTTATTTAATTTGATTTTAGATTATTGTTTAATGTAGAATGATATTTTAATTCTAGTGTATCATTCCTGCCTGAAATCTTTGTATGCTATAAATTTTATTTGAATACTCAATATCAGTATAAGTAAGTAATAAGTCAATTTTTTTTTTAATGAAGTTACTTGTTTAATTTAATTTTGGATTGTTAATTTGAAGGATACTTTAGTTTCAATGGATCTTTCCTGGCTGAAATCTTTTTCATTATAACCTTTATTTCAGTTATAAATCAATGTTAGTAGTCGGGATATTTCTCTGTGTTGTTTAAGTGCAGTTATTTGGTTAATTCGATTTTAGATTATTGTTTAATTTAGTTTTGGATTATTGTTTAATTTGAAGGATACTTTAGTTCCAATAAATCATTCCTGTCTGAAATTTTTTATGTTATAAACTTTATTTTAGCTAAAAATATAAGTATTAGTAGTAAGAATAATTTTCTGTGTTGTTTAAGTACAGTTATTTGTTAAATTTTATTTTAGATTGTAAGATATTAATTTAGGAAGATACTTTAATTCTGATCCATTCTGCCAGAAATCTTTTATGTTATCAAGTTTATTTCAACTATAAATCAATATTTGTTGTAAGGATATTTTATTTATATTGTTTAATTACTATTATTCGTCTAATTTTATTTTAGATTATTTAACTTAAAAGACTATTTTAATTCAGATGGATCACTCCTGTCGGAAATATTTCTTATGTTATTAACTTTATTTCAGCTAAAAATTAATATTAATTAGTAGTAATGATATTTTTCTATGTTGTTTAAATACAGTTATTTGTTTTAATTTGATTTTAGATTATTGTTTAATTTAGGAGGTTACTTTGTATCCTTCCTGCCTGAAATCTTTGTATGCTATAAATTTTATTTATATACTCAACATCAATGTAAGTAAGTAGTAAGTCAATATTTTTTTAAATACAGTTACTTGTTTGATTTCATCTGGGATTATTGTTTAATTGGTAGGTACATTAATTCCAATAGATCATTCCTGTCTGAAATCTTTTTATGTTATAAATAAGCTTTATTTCAGATAAAAATCAATATCAGTAGTAAGGATATTTTTCTATGTTGTTTAAATACTGTTATTTGTTTAATTTGATTTTAGATTATTGTTTAATTTTGATTTTAGATTATTGTTTAATTTGAAGGATACTTTAGTTCCAATAGATCATTCCTATCTGAAATTTTTTATGTTATAAACTTTATTTTAGCTAAAAATATCAGTATTAGTAAGAATGTTTTTCGGTGTTGTTTAAGTACAGCTATTTGTTAAATTTTATTTTAGACTAGTAAGATATTAATTTAGGAAGATATTTTAGTTCGGATCCATCATGCCAGAAATCTTTTATGTTATGAAATTTATTTCAGCTATAAATCAATATTTGTAGTAAGGACATTTTATTTATATTGTTTAAATACTATTACTCGTCTAATTTAGTTTTAGATTTTTTAATTTAAAAGAATATTTTAGTTGAAATGGATCATTCCTGTCTGAAATCTTTTATATGTTATAAACTTTATTTCAGCTAAAATATAATATTAATTAGTAGTAATGATATTTTTCTATGTTGTTTAAATACAGTTTTTTGTTTAATTTGATTTTAGATTATTGTTTAATTTTGATTTTATATTCTTTAATTTGAAGGATACTTTTAGTTCCAATGGATCATTTCTGTCCGAAATCTTTTATGTTATAAACTTTATTTTAGCTAAAAATATCAGTATTAGTAGTAAAAATGTTTTTTGGTGTTGTTTAAGTACAGTAATTTGTTAAATTTAATTTTAGATCGTTTAATTTTGAAAGATAATTTAGTTTGGATCCTTCCTTCCTGCCTGAAATCTTTGTATGCTGTAAATTTTATTTGTATACTCAACATAGGTGTAAGTAATAAGTAAGTCAGTTTCCTTTTAAATGCAGTTTATTGTTTAATTTAATTTTGGATTATCATTTAATTTGAAGGGTATTTTAATTAAATGGATCATTCCTGTCTGAAATCTTTTTTTAATGTCATGAACTTTATTTCAGCTAAAAATCAATATTAGTAGTGTATTCAATCAATATTTTCTGTGTTGTTTAATTACAGTTGTGGGTCAATCCATGTGAAATCATCCAGAAAAAGAAAAAAATGTTGCTCAATATTTTTGATTTTTTCAATTCTTTACCAGTTAATTTACTTCACTTTTAGAAGTCTAAAACAAGGATTAAAAAAATTTTAAACCTTTTGAATTTTTTTGGCATCCATTTTTTGTCATGTCACAAGCGATTTTTCATGAAAATAGTACTTTACAGAAACCCTTATAACTTTTTTATTTCTAAACATATCAAAATGACTTAAAACTATTATATTTAGTAATGAATGACATAAATATTGATAGTAAATATCTTTATGATACAGACTAAACAAATTGCATAAAATAAGATTAAATTTATCATTTTTAAAGTGAAAAATCTTATTTTTGACATAAAAATTTTAATAGAAGAAAGTAAAACTCACCTTTACAATTTTTTCCCTGAATATATACACTAATGAACTATTCTCCGAAGAAATATGAAACACTTAGAGATGCTCCTTCTTTTTCTATAATTAGTCGAAGTTGGCATCTCAGCATCAGACTGCTAAATTTGAGGTTCAATATCTAAAAAAGGACCGGATGAAATTTAATGAAAATTTTCCTGGATAAACTTCTTATGAAAGTAAACACATGCCAGAAATATTATGAGTGATATGTAAATGGTTTTAAAAATATGGAACTTCAAAATTGGCTTGAAAATCCATTTGTTTACATATATTTCTACACCATGAAGCACTTATAACGCATAATATATTCTGCTTATTTCTTCAAATGCCTCTTTTTTATTTATAAATAACTTTTTTACATAAATATAATTATATTAAAATTTAATTTATGCTCACAAACTTAATATTTCATTTATTTTTAAACCAGGATTAAGTGAATGGAAATATTAATTTTATAATTAAGAACAAATTTACAAATTCTCTTCTGTTAAATTCTATGACTGAGAACAAGTTTTCATATCCTGTCCTGTTTATTTTTAATGTGCCAATGCATAAATATATTATGGTTTAAACTGTAAATACTGCATACTTCATTTTATAATTTGGAACAAATTTGCATTTTTACAGTTTATTTTTTGAGTGTATAAATATATCAAGTCTTAAACTGTAGCTTTAACTGTTGCATGCTTCATTTTGTGTTTGAGGACAATTTTTCTTGTTCAATCCTGTTAAGTTATGATGACTCAGTGAATAGCTATGTCATGTTTTAACTTGTTCATTACTAGAACTTATTTAGCTTTTCATTAGGAGAGCTCAATTGTTTTCTACCTTATCTAGTAAAAGGCTGATATTCTTATGTGATTTCTGTTAATTTTATATTTTATTCAGATTTACGCTATGGATTGTTCTATCGGTGTCCTCACTGGTGATCTTTGCCACAAACAAGATTATCAAAATGTACCTAAAGAAGTAATTAGAATGAGTGAATTGTCAGAAGATGATCAAATGTTGCTTAAACTTAGAGTATCTAAAGAAATACAGAGTGTCTGTCATTATCACAAGCATAAATACCTTGTCAAATTTCACTATATTTTTGGGAGAAAGTGTTGCGATCCATTAAAAATTCATAAAAAACCTGTGAAAATGGATTGAGAAAAATTCTGTTGGAACATTTGTCCAAGCCTACAAATTTGCCTGTTGATTTAATTCCAGGTAAGTCACTTTGTCCCAACTGTGCTACTAAAATATTTGTCAAAAAAATTCATGAAGAAAACTTAAGTAATGATGATGATACTGAATTTAACCCTCACTCACATGAATTGATGGATCATAAAACTTTAGACAGAGTTGATACAGTATGTGGATCATTAGATATATCTCCTGTGCGTAAAGTAATGAAACTGAACAAAGATCAAAGACATACAGCGTTAATGAAAAAAAAAAAACTGAAAAAATTTCTATTGCTGTCAAAAGAAAGTTAGAAGAAAGTTTCAATGAAGATTTGCAGGAGAGTACATCAGATGCATCTTCATTATTTACAGATGAATATGAAAACCTTATAAGTAAACTGAAAGAAAAATGTAAAACAGCCAATAAGGATGAAAAGGTAAAAATTATCAGCCTGTTACCAGATTTTTGGTCTCGTAGCAAAATAAGTAAAGAATTTGATGTTTCTGAATATCTTGTGTGGCAGACACGAGAATTAGTAAAGGAACAGGGTATTTTGCCAAATTTATCGCAAAGAGTAGGTCACAAGTTATCCGATCAAGACATAAACTGTGTGGTTGAATTTAATGAAAATGATATGAACAGTAGGTTATGTCCTGGGAAAAAGGACTATGTTTCAATAGCGAGAATAAACAATGAGCAGATATACAAACAAAAAAGACTTATTTTATATTCCTTAAATGAATTATATGTTTTGTTTAAAGAAAAACACCCTGAAATGAAAATTGGAAGATCAATGTTTTGTTCTTTACGTCCCAAATGGTGTGTGTTACCTGGATCTTCTGGGACACACAGTGTTTGAGTTTGTAAGTACCATCAAAATATAAAACTAATGATTGAAGCTGTAAAAATAAATTATACTTACAAAGATTTATTGAAATTACTTGTTTGCGACATCAACAATAAATCCTGTATGTTCAATAAGTGTTCTGAGTGTCCTGAGACAGAAACATTGCTAAATACTTTGAAAAATGAAATTGATGAAATGCTAGAAGAGATCTGCTTCAAACAGTGGGTTAACACAGACAGGGCAGAACTTACAACCCAGATAAAATCAACTGATGAATTTTTAGAATCTTTAGTAGAAAAGTTAGTAGTTTTAAAAACTCACCATTTTACTGCTAAAACACAGTCTCAGTACTTCCAGAAGTTAAAAGAGAAATTAACTTCAAAAGAATGTATTGTTCTGGCAGATTTTGCTGAAAATTACACATTTACAATTCAAGATGAAATCCAGAGTTACCACTGGAATAATCAACAAGCTACAATACACCCATTTGTTTACTATTACAAAAATGACACAAAAATTTGTTACAGGAATCTCTGCATAATTAGTGATCATTTGGGACATGACACAGTTGCAGTTCACACTTTTCAGAAACACTTAATTGACGACATCAAAAACATTGCACCTTCTGTTGAAAAAATTATTTATTTCACTGATGGTTCAAGCAGCCAGTATAAAAACAAAAATAATTTTGTGAATGTATGTCATCATTTCAAGGATTTCGGAATAAAATCAGAATGGAATTTCTTCACTTCTTCTCACGGTAAAAATGCCTGTGATGGGATAGGTGGAACAACAAAAAGAGAAATTAGAAGAATTTCTTTACAGCGACCATACACAAACCAAATTTTAACACCAAAAGATATGTTTGACTGCTGCTCTCAAAACATTCCTGTAATTAGTTATATATATCTCAAGCGAAGAAATTGAAGAAAATGAGAAAAAATTAGAAAATAGATTCCAATTCTGCCAACGGATTCCTAATACACGAACATATCACCAATTTATACCATTAAGCGAAAGTGCTATTAGATGCTTTGTAACATCAACATGTGAGCAGTATAATGATCACAATGTTTCAAAAATTTGGAAAGCTCACTATCGTTCAAAGTGAATATATTGCCTGCATTTATGATAAAAAGTGGTGGATTGGAAAAATTCTTGAGCTAAATGAAGAAAACAATGACTTGTTCATTCACTTTTTCACCCATATGGACCGACAACTTCTTTTAAACTGTCCATAAATGATTCAGTTTGGGTTCCATTAAGTAATGTGCTTCGGAAACTAACATCATTGGAACTGACTACAGTCACTGGATGTAGCTATAACATTACTGAGACACTTTGTAATGAAATATCTCAGATATTTATTTCTAAGAGCATAAAGTAGATTTAACTATTATGTAAGAGAAAATATGCATTATATCTTTGAATGTAGCATTTGAAGTAATAAAAAAATAAATTATCCATTTAAAAGTAGTTTTTCTTGTAGAAAAATGTGTAAACAAATGTAACTTTTACGCCAAATTTGAAGTTCCATATATCTGAAACTATGCACATATCACTCATAATATTTCTGGTATGTGTTTACTTTCATAAGAAGTTTATCCAGCAAAATTTTCATTAAATTTCATCCAGTCCTTTTTTAGATATTGAACCTCAAATTTAGCAGTCTGATGCTGAGATGCCAACTTCGACTAATTATAGAAACAGAAGGAGCATCTCTAAATGTTTCATATTTCTTCGGAGAATAGTTCATTAGTGTATATATTCAGGGAAAAAATTGTAAAGGTGAGTTTTACTTTCTTCTATTAAAATTTTTATGTCAAAAATACGATTTTTCACTTTAAAAATGATAAATTTAATCTTATTTTATGCAGTTTGTTTAGTCTATCATAAAGATATTTACTATCAATATTTATGTCATTCATTACTAAATATAATAGTTTTAAGTCATTTTGATATGTTTAGAAATAAAAAAGTTATAAAGGTTTCTGTAAAGTACTATTTTCATGAAAAATCGCTTGTGACATGACAAAAAATGGTTGCCAAAAAAATTCAAAAGGTTTAAAATTTTTTTAATCCTTGTTTTAGAATCCTAAAAGTAAAGTAAATTAACTGGTAAAATATTAAAAGAATCAAAAATATGAAGCAACATGGTCTGGATGATTTCACATGAATTGGCCCTTATTTATTTAATTTGATTTTAGATTGTTTAATTCAGGAGAATATTTTAGTTTGGATCCTTCCTGCCTGAAATCTTTGTATGCTGTAAATTTTATTTGTATACTCAACATCAGTGTAAGTAATTACTAAGTCAGTTTCCTTTTAAACACTGTTATTTGTTTAGTTTGATTTTGGATTATCATTTAATTTGAAGGGCAATTCAATGGATCATTCCTGTCTGAATTTTTTTTTAATGACATAAACTTTATTTCAACTAAAAATCAATATTAGTAGTAAAGATATTTTTCTGTGTTGTTTAAATACACTTTTTTGTTTAATATTATTGTAAATTGTTGTTTAATTTAAAATGATTACTTAAGTTCCAAAGATCATAAGATACTTTGTGTCTTGTGGATCATGCATGTTAATAATATATTATTGGTGTATACGATTGTTTTAATTTTCTAATTTGTCAAAAAATGTATTAAATTTCTTATAATTGTATGTAATGTTAATTGAATTGTACATTAAGTTCACTTCTAAGAACTCTGATTTTGTGTATTCCTTTTAGATTTGTGATTACTTTCTCATGTAGATTGCGAATTTATATCAATTTAGTGAAAAGTATTTGTAGACATATCATTTTAATTAATTTTATGATAAATTTGCTGCATTAACTTTAATCTTAATATGCATGTTTTAATCTCCCTGTATTTTAAAATGTAACTGTATATAGTACAAAGTTCATGTTTTGTAATTGCATACTTATTTTTTGTATTTAGTTTATGAGGTTTATTTTTGGAATATTTCTACTGAGTATTTATTTATTTTAATTTTTCCTTCTGAATTTCTAGATATGAGCTACTGTAAGCTAACCTTGGCTTAAGTTTTAATATTATAAATTGGCTTCTGTATTTTGTTAAAATGTTGATTTTTAATCCTTAAGAAGGCATTCATTTTGTTAAAGAAATATGCACTGTTGTTTTTGACTTTGATCACTTGTTAGCAACTCTGCTTTGATACTTAAAAGAAAAACTTTTATGTGGATTATTAATTTTTAGAAATTTAATGTGAAGTATTTAATGATTCATTAGTTTAATTAGTATTGTCTTAATCTGCTTTTAAATTTAAATTTGTAATCTTTAAATTACATTATATACACCAATGCATTTTTCATTTATGTAGCTTATTTATGTAAGGTGAATCACTGCTTGCTATAATTTTCAAATGCTTAAGTTCACTTTTGTGCTAACAATATATGCATATATATTTATTTTTGATAAAGGTTACATTTTATAACAATTATTGCACTTTTCTCAGTGGTGTTGGAATAGCATGAAAGAGCCAAATTAATTCTGAATTATTAATGTCTAAAGATGTTAGTCAGTGAGATCTCAAATTATATTACCCTTTAATTAAAAAGAAAAAAAAAAACTTAGCAGTATAAGTACATAGGAAAAAAAATTATAAATATTAAATTTCCAAGATGTTTTAAAAACATAAATGCATTCCATACCAGGTCTGTCATTCGTGAGGGGAATTGAGATCTCTCTGACCAACACAACTAGGAACTAACTCCTCGCCTAGTCCTATGGGACGAAAAGAGGGCATGGGCAGGGCCCAGGGGGCGGATCCCTGGGCGCTCAACCATGAACAATTTTTTTCAAAGTTCATGTGATATTTTTTTTATTTTTTACTCAATCTTTTTACTAATCAATATATCAAAACTTTAATTTTTTAGATTTTCATTTTATGTTTCCACAGTTTTCCTGAAGTTTCTTTTCTTCATCCAGTAGCTGGCCTTCATTAAACCTTATATTGAAGACGAGATGTGTTGTTTGTTTTAGAATTAAATTTGCATTCCTATATTAGTTATTCCAAAAGAATAAGATTTTAAAGGCATAGATGACATCTTTACAGGATGAATGAAGCACATAATCATTTGATAAGACGAAAGAACGTCTGTCCTTTTTCTCAAAAAAAAAAAAAAAAAGAATTTAAAAAATAGTTACTGAAACATTCAGAAAAAAATACACGAAAAGTTAATTTATTCTAACATATCTTCCCTAATTATAAATACTCATTCATAGTATTGAATAGTTTTAATTCATATTAGTCTTGACAGATTTTACAAATGTTTAACTAAAATTGTAAAAAATGCATTCTGCAAAAAATAAATAAATAAATAAATAAATAAATAAAATTAAAAAAAATAAATAATTAAAAAATAATTTACATATGTGGTACTGTTTGTACAAATTTAATGTTTCTGTTTAGGCATTTTCATATTATATTACTGTATGAATTATTTTCAAAATTCTCTGAGTATATTTTATTTTTCAAGCATGAAATCTAAATGCAAAAGTTTTTTTTTAATCTCATCTGTGTTTAAGAAGATTTTAATGTGGTTTGAGTGAAATATTCTCTTGTAGAAAACATTTCTATTATACAAAACTGAAATCTAATTATGTTCAGGTAGCTTTAACTAAAAAAAATGTGCATCCTGTATTGTGAAAAAACTAGGATTTCTGTTCTGTAGAAATTTAAAACTATTAAATATATATTCTTTAAAAGTATGAGTGAATAAACAAGTTGCTATGTATGTGTATAAATATAAAAGTGTCATTCCATGTCAAATACACCAAAAAAATTCAATATTCAACCTGACCATTCAGATTTCATTGAAACTGCTAGGGATCATTCTCTATGATAGTATAAATTAGAATATTTTTATATTTATTGCTTTAAATTTTCTTACAATTAATTTAAATTTTGAAAAATCATCATTTTTTGACTTGCATAAATATTTTCAATTTCTTAAGTTCTATCAAGTGTAGAAAATTTTTTGACCACTCATTTTAAAGTGGAGTTTATAAGGTTTAATTTGATATGCAAGTTGATTTTGCCTAGTTAAAACAATAAAATTTATTTTTTTTTCAATTAATTGCTGTCTAAAAAATTTTCAAATTTTAAATTTAAACTATGCATAGTCAGCTTGCATATTAAATTAAACCTTATAAACTCCTCTTAAAAATGAGTGGTCTTAAAATTTTCTACATTTGATAGAACTTAACGAAATTCAAAATTAAAACCATGTAAGTAAGCCAAAAAATGATGATTTCTCAAAATTTAAATAATTAACTATATAAAATTTTGATGCGAAAAAATAAATAAACTATAAACATATATTCTCATTTATATCATCAGGTAGAGTTTCATCGAAATATGAGAGTCAGGTTGAGTCACTTGTTAATTTGGCATGGAATGACCCAAAAATACATTTTGGTGAATGTATGAAAATCAGTCAAGCAGTAATGATTTGAAGAGGGCATAAGGATTTCACATAAAATATTTGCTGATTTTTATGGTTAAAAGTTCAAATTGACTACCCACCTCTTTCCATCATTAACATTCCTGAGATGAATATACGGTCAAGGATCGATAATCGGCAATTTTCTATAATTCACGTTACTTTATGAATGTAAACAATGAAATAAACAGCTAAGAAAATTTACAAATTCGTGATCCAAAAATGATTTTTTAAAACAAGTGATAAAAAAATTAAAAACGTAACAAAATATCTACCTTTTTAAAATATAACTCTTTTATTTTATTACCAGTATAAAGCAAATTGTATTATGGAACATATGTAATTATTTTTATTTAAATGCACATATATATCAATTTTTTAATAAAATAATTTTAAAAAGGCATTTTTTGAGATAGCATATTAAATAAATTATTAGATTTCATATTTATCTTTTCATATTATGCTGTGTGAGGAAGTCAGTTTCCACAGACCTAAAAATACCACCCTCGTTTGCTAAACCATCGGAATCCTCAAATAGAGGTATACATCTCTCTCCATCATCCAGGGATGCCAATTTTCCGACAAATGGCGGAATTCCGCTCTTTTTAATTTTCAAGAATTCGCGATTTTCGTCAAGCGATCACGAAATAAAATAACGATTTTCGTCAAACGATCGCGAAAGAAAACAGGAATTTTCGTCAAACGGTTGCGAAATTACATAGAAATTTTCGTCAAATGATCGCGAAATACAACAGATTTTTTTCGTCAGGTGATCGCGAAATATAACAGCGATTTTCATTAAAAGATTGTGAAATATAACAGCAATTTTCGTTAAAAGATCGCAAAATATAATGGCGATTTTTGTCAAAAGATCGCAAAATGAAACGCCTATTTTCATCAAACGGTCGCGGTATAAAGCAGCAATTTTCATCAAACGATCGCGAAACGAAAAGGTGATTTTCGTGAAACGATCACGATGTAAAGCGGCGATTTTCATCAAACGATCATGAAATAAAACAGCTGTTTCGTTAAAAAGGAAAAAAAAAACTTGAAAAATTTTCTCATTTACTCCTGGAATAATCACCAAATCTATTGCTAGGTTACTTAAATTGATTTAAAATGATACTATACATAAAACACCTTAATGAATCTGTCGCTGGGTTACCTTAATTGATGTAAAATACGATGAACTAAAGAAAAATCATTTTCATTTACTCTTATAAATTAAAAGTTTACCAAAAAAAAAACTGTTTAAAAAGTTTTTTTTGCTATTTTCTGACTGGCATCCCTGATCATTGAAATGGACATTAGAAGACAGCCGATTCAAAAGGCCACTTAAGAGAAACTTTTCTAGCTAATGCATATGGCCTTTGTGTTGTCATTAGGACCTTCCATAGGGTAAGCCTGTGAGATTGCGTGGCAAGCCGTCTTTCGCTGCGATCTCGTCTGTTGGAGAAATCTCTCTTCCACCGAGAGTCAGTAGCGGAGCGGAAACAACGAGAGGGCGTGCCTGTCAGGAAGATGATAGATGTGAGAATAGGAGATAAAAACGAAGCGGATGCGAAGGAAAGAGAGTTCCCTTTTAGATGCCGCCAGAATTTAGACGGTGTAGTCTAGACTCAGAAGCGGAGACGGGGCAGTCAGTGCCCGGGGAAAAAGACTAGTGCTGAGCACCTGTGAACAGAAATTTTGATTGTGGCGAGTGACGGTAAAGCCCTCCTAAAAAGACTCTAACAACAAACTCTATTTTGGTGGATAGAACCTATTAATTATATATTTTGTATTGATTCAATAAATATTAGTGAAATCCAAACGCCAGCCTCTTGCCGCTAAAATTCGTCTCGCTACCGCACGACGCCGACTGGAGGCGTTACAACTCGGTGGCAGCTCAGGGGGTATTTACACCAGAAAAGAAAATTTGTTTGCAGAATTTAGTCTGCCCCAGTGCTACACAATAGCGTCCACCCATAGAGACGACGCTCACAAAAGAGCATCAAGCCTGATCTGTGCCTTAGAAACCAGAAGAAGAGCATCGGAACACCTATCCGTGCCCAGAAACAGGAAAAAGAACACCAGAGTACCGCAGCCGTGCCCCAGCAACTAGAGAAAGAGCCCCGGAGTAGAGGTCTGCACGGGCCGGAATTTCCGGGCCCGGCCCAGCGTAAAACTCAAAAGTTCGGCCCCGGCCGCATATTAGCAACCTTTACATTGATACGGACAGGAAGAATTCTGTTCTGTAATTGGCTGATTGGTTCTATCGTCTCTTTAACGGGAGTTTAATGGGCGTTGTCTTTCGTCCTTTTAACCTGAAATGAAAAGGCGTTTGTTTTGTTGATACTTGTTTTTTTCTTCGGATCGGTGTGGTAGATAAGACTACGTCGTAGAAATAATTTAATGAAATTTCTCCTAATCTAATTTTTTACAATTTTTATAGTTAAATGGATATGTTTCAATTTATTTAAAATTCCAAAGTTTAAATAATGCATAATTTCATGGTGGAAGGTATTTTGTGGAAAAATATGAAACAAAAAACATTTTCATTTTTTATCGTAAGTTTATGGCTCACAGATGTAGCTGTCTAAAAAATGTGCATCCAATAAAATTTTACACAAATAAGCAATGGTTACACGAATATACAAATCAAAAAATATTATAGTTATACAAAAAAAGAACAGTTAAAATTAGTTTACCTAAGAAAAAAACATAATATTTATTGAAGGTAGCAGAATGATTGTATTTATGTGAAATTGTCTATTTTCATTTAAAATTGGATATTTTAACCATTAAACTACCAAGCATGCACTTGGAGACAAACAAATTTTGCACTTTGTAGCCTTCAAGCACATTCTAACTGGACTTTTTTTTTACATAGATTTAAATTGAATAAACTTATTCGTAAAACAATAATTCCATATCGTTGCACTGCGTTGTAAAAATGCAGATAAAGAATTTTAAATGTTCATCTAACTACTGTTTGATTTCTGAAGAATGTTCGATTTTGAATCATTTAATCGGGGTATGCTACGATGAACAAAAATGAATACTCGTCCAAAACTTTATATTTTTTTGTCTTTGAAATTTCACATTTGTATAAATAAAAATCTTGTGTTTAGAAATCTATGATATCGGACATCATAAAGCCATGCCAGTTTGTTGTTCTCTCTCTCCTGCACTACGGCGAATAACGTGCTCGTGACGCTTGACTTTGCTCCATAGTACTAGCCAATCATAGCACAAGATTTTTCCCCATGTCCGTATCCATGTAAAGGTTGCTTATATGCGGCCTGGTCCGCTATAATTTCCTAAAAATTCAGATTTTCATCATATAATTAAGATTCCTTTAAAGTTTACTACATACATACTTATAAAATAATATTACAGTATATTTTACAGGAAATACACATTAGCAACATTAATGATTACTTAGATACTTAGACTTTCAACATTCAAATAAAGATTCATTAAAAAATTAATGTGGCCCAGAATAAAAGAAAAAAGAAAGAAAGTTAAAAACATTGTAACTTTTGAAACTGTTTAATAAAAGAAGATTTATAAAAATATTTCTATATCATTTTATTAAAGATTTCAAATCCAAATTCATTCGTAAATTCAAAGAAACTACTTTCTGATACATTTCTAAATTCATTTTTTTCTCAGAAACGCATAAGATTAGCAGGTGTCTTTATTCAGAAACTTATATAATCGAATGGCATTATCCATTTTTTGATTCAAGCAATTTGAGAATACTACAAGCAAATAAAATAGTGTCATAGTTAGCGTTTTGAATAGATTTTCCGGAAACGATAGCATGGGAAGGGAGAAAAACCTGCAATCATGTTGAGAAACTATTGTATCTCAACAAAGTTATACAAGTATTTTATTTACCAAAAATGAAAAACTCTATTCGATTCCAAATCCCTTCAATAGTCAGACTTATCACGCCCCACCAGTGGCAACGAGGTTCTGACTTCCAAACTGGTAGACGGTAGGTGCTGGGTTTGAACCCAATCGCGACCGTCGGCCTAACCGTTCAGAGTTTTCCGTGGTTTTCTTCGAACTTTGCGTAAATATGGGTTAGGTTCCCTTAGAAAGACCCCCACGGAGGGCATCCCACCCCTTAGGGCCTATATTCCACAGTGTAGATAATTGGCCGACATAAATACAAACAAACATCAGGCTTATCACTTTTATACTTTTACAATTAAAAATTAATCTGAAAATGGGTCAAACTTTCACGTTATTGATAAATTAATTTAAAAACCATGAAGAAGTATTTGTCCAAAGATTAAGCTAACATAAGTTCTTTATTGCTGTTAATAATTTTACAAATCATGTTGTCTGCCCTACAGATCACGAGAAAAATTAAGTCTAGTTCCGGTCCGGCAAATCTATGTGTAGAAAAATAATGCAAGCTTGATCTCGGCCTGGCACGTGTCAGCTAAAAAATATTAAAACGGGTTACACACAATGTCACCGTCCGATGCCGATCTCTACAATGTACAAGTTACATTTTTATATAAGGAAAGGGCAGCTGACGTCACTGTGGACGAATTACTGTGGATAAGCGAGAAACACCTGCCCGTTCTTTAATGACTGACACTGTGCGGATGGGCTCCGGGAATTTGATTGGTCTAAGTTTGCCAATGTACAAGTAAGTATGATATGATTGGGCTACATCGTCAAGATGATTCCTACAATGATCGCTATGACAAAAAATGTAGCGGTAGATTGGTTGACAGAAGTGTTTGTTTGTAAACATGCCCTTTCCTTATTGATACTGTCAAACTAGTATGGGTCATGACGCACATTTATACTTATTCTCGTTAAAACCCTTTTTGTTGAAAATAGGTCATATTTTATCGTTTCTGCCTAAATATTCACAACGAGCCGACAGGCCTGAAAATTTTTTTGTCGGCCCGGCCCGTATGGCCCGTCTAATTTTTTACCGGCCCGACTCGACCCATTGAAAAAGCTATTCTAATTCTGCCGACCCGTTTGAAAATTCAAAACGATTCCGCGGGCCGGGTATGGGCCAAGCCCGGGCCCGAGCAGACCTCTACCCCGGAGTCCTTCAGCGATACCCAAGGAGCGCCAAGCTTCATGTTCCTCGAAATCAAGGAGCACCGACCTCTGACAAGCGGACCCGAAGAAACTGAAACAGTTTCGAGCCGAACCTAGGAACAACCGTGACCGACCTCTCCAAAAGGACGTGCCAAGCAGAAAAAGGTAGGCTCATTTTTCTTTGAGTGGCCTCAAATTGAAAGTATAGTGTATTTGTAGTAAAATATTGTCATAATGCTAAACTTAAACTTAAGTTGAAAAAAAATCTATTTTGGTAATCATCGATTTAGGTCGCATTAATTAAAGTTAATCATAAAATAATTAAATAAATAAGTAATATCTTGACATTTCTTCTCATATCTTGACATTTTAGAATCGACAGAGTGGTCGACGAGTTAAAATTCTCGAGATAGAATTATCTTTTTCTAGGAATATTTGATAGGCTAGTGAGTGGAAAAAAGCTCCTTGAAGAAAAAAAAGGCCTTTAGAAAATTTAATAATCTAGTGACTAAAATTAAAAATTTATTAAAGGTTAGTACAGTAGCATATTTATGTCGACTGGTGTATGTTAGGACGGGTTTTTGTAAAAGTATTTTGTGTTTAAATTAGTAAATGTTTCTGTTAATAATCTGTGTGAGGGCCCAATCCAAAAAAATCAAAGTTTAAGTTGTTTACCTGTGACATTTCAGAAAGTTATTTATTATTTGTATTTTTGTGTGCATAGGAATCTTGAAGTTCAGGAAAAAATTATTTTATGTCAGAATTGAGACTAGATTACAGAAATTAAGAAATGCTCTAAATTAGAAATCCTTATATATCTGTTGAATTGTGTTTGGAAATTTTATTTTCTTGTATATGCATAAAATTTGTACTGTAAGATTTTCAATTTAGTTAAACGCATTTGATTTTTTGGGTTCTTGTTAACTAAATTTAACTTAACGGAATCCTGACGAAAATTACGTCACACAAATATTGTAGGAATGCAGACTTGCAAAATTTGGCAGAAGTCCTAGGTGTGAAAATAAAGTCGGATGATAACATGGCAACGATTATTAGAAAAATTGAATCCGCGATCAATTATGATGAAACTCTTGCTTTAGCCCTAGCTGAATATATAGTTAAGGATCACGAAGAGGAAAAGCAGAGGGAAAAAGAGGAAAAACAATGGGAAAGAGAGGAGAGAGAAATTCAGAGACAGGAGAAAGAGAAGGAACGGGAAATTATGCTGGAACAACTGAGATTAACTCAAACCTCTGAGAGGCGTAGTTCCACTGCAAGTAGTAATGCAGAACGTCCATCCAAACTCGCTCTTAAGACGGTAAATCCGACATAACTCTTTTCTTAAACTTATTCGAACGACAAGCTAATAGAGTAGGTATCGAAACTGAAGACTACGTGACTCATTTACTCTCTTTACTACCCATAGACATAGCGGAATTGATCTTGCGCGAACCAGCAGACCAAATTGAAAATTTCGCACATCTGAGATCATCATTACTAGCCAGGTATAGGCTGAGTCCAGAAGCATATAGGTTAAAATTAAATAGGCATGCTAAAAATCCTGGAAGCCCGTGGAAAGATTTAATCTTTGAACTTGACAGATTTCTCGAAGGATGGTTACACGATTTAGGAATTTCAGATTTTTCGGCTCTGAAAAAGTTGATTACGGACCAAATTAAACGTCGTGCTCCCATGGAATTAGGAGAGCACTTCATAGATTCTTGGGCTAATTATACCCCTAACCCTAGCAACAAAATTAGATGAATACGAAGCCGTTATGGTATCACAAAAAAAAATCGTAGAACACCAGAAACACATTAGATAGGAGAGTCGAAAAACCGAAAATTGATGACAAATCGCGGGAAAGGAAAACCGAAACTGAAACTAATTGGAGGAGAAGGGATGATAACGCAGAAAGGCAACGTGTTTTCGAACGACCTTGCGGAAGGAAGTGCTTTTTGTGTTCTAGTTTTTACCATGTGAAGGCCGATTATCCAGAAACTGAAAAAAAAAAAAAACGTAACTAATGTTCGGCATATTAGAGACGGAACTAAATTCGAAAAAGGTTTCCAACCTTATTTGGGTCGCGCGAAAATTAATGGAGAGGAAATAGTTACGCTCAGAGATTCAGGTAGTTGCCATGACATCATACCAGGACGGTAAAGTAAGCCTGAGCAACTAGGCGGGAATTAAATCTGGATTACTCAACTCCTAGTAAATGATGTACGTTGCTTACCTACGGAGATAGTAATTAAGAAATCGAGGGGGCAGGATCTATCCGAACTAAAGCTATCATAGCAGAAATTGATATAGATTACTATATTCTGGGAAATGATATTCAGAAATTAATCGAGGAAGCAAAAAAAATAATCCCGCAGTTTTAAATGCCGTTCTCACTCGCAATCAGGCTAAATCAATTCTGAACGGGCAAAAGTCGGAGACGAATGAGGAAGAGAGGGAAGGTATTATATCAAACGACCTCAAATTTCCAATCGAACACACTACCGTATTAGACGAGAGCGCTTCCGAAAAAAGGGAGGAGACATCTCAAACGGAAGATGTTTTGATCGTTCCTGAATTGGAACCAGACGCGTGCTCAATATTGGGTGAGGTAAAAAAGCCGGTTTCGTAAAAGCTCAGCAGGAAGATGCAGAATTAAATGAAGTACGTGAGAAAGCGAAAAAAAGAAATCACATTACGAGATTCATAACTCTATTATTGGCGGAAGTCAATTGACCATAGAGGGAACGTAAGGAAACAATTAGTTATTCCCCAGAAATTTAGACAAGGAATTTTAACGGCTTGTCACGAAGGGATCTCCTCTCACAAGGGAGAGAAAAAAACGAAAGATAGATTATTACGATAATCCTTTTGGCCAAATGCAATTAAGGAAACAGAAGAGTTTGTTAAGTCCTGCGATGTATGCCAACGCGTTGGATGCGTCGGAGAAGATAAGAAAGCCCCTCTAACTTTGGTCCCTATCATTTCCGAAATTTTTTTCAAAGATCTCAATCGATCTCGTGGGCCCACTTCCTCTGTCGAAAAAGGGAAATAAATACCTACTGACGGCTTTATGTTTATACTCGCGATGGGCGGAAGCGATTGCAATTCCTAACATGCTTTCGGAGACGGTTGTGGAAGCATTAATTACCGTATTCAGTCGAATAGGATATGCAACTGAAATACAAACCGATTTAGGGCGCATTTTTATCTCCAGTCTAACGACTACATTTCTAGATAAATTTGGGGTAAAGCTAAGACATTCTAGTGTGTGTAGGCCTAGCTCAAACATGGTGGAAAGATTTCACCAGTCCGTTAAAAAGTTATTAAAGGCATTGTGCTTAGAAAATGGAGAGGATTGGGAATCAAATTTGCCTCACGCTCCATTTGCGCTTAGGACGGTGGTCCACGAATCTACCGGGCTCAGTCCGGCAGAACTTGTTTTCGGCCGAAATCTAAGAACGCCTGAAACATTGTGGTTCGAGCAGTGGACGGGGAAAGGCCCCGAACACGAATTAATTACGGAGCACATATTTAATCTGGTGAATAGATTAAAAAGATGCCGTGAACTAGCCGTCGAAAACATGACGAATAGCCGGGAGAAAAGGAAATTCTATTACGATAAAAAGGCAACCGAAAGAAGTTTCGAACCGGGTGATGAAGGTTTAGTACTAGCCACGAACAAACCAAATAAGATGTCTGTTAAATGAATCGGGCCGGGAAAAATCGATTCGAAGATTTCGGATACCAATTATTTAGTGAGTGTCCCAGGGCGACGCGAGAAATCACAAATCTACTACGTTAACTTGTTAAAACCATACGTAAGACGCGCAGTAAAAGTAAATATTTTGCCTAACAAAGTTTTCGACACTGAAGAATCCCCGGATCTTGAAATAGATTTTCCATCCGTCGATTCAAACAGTTACAGTTTCGAGAAAATAGTGGAAGACGGAAATGAGAAGGACCGATGTAACCCAAATCAGTTACGCGAATTAAAAAATCTTTTAGACGAATTTCAAGACTTGTTTTCGAACGACCCAGGATTAACTAACCTGACCGAACATGACATAGAATTGAGTGAAAATAAGCCGGTGAGAACGAGACCGTATCGTACCTCCGTTAGACAAAATGAAATCCTGAAGAGAGAAACTTAAAGAATGTTAGAATTAAAAATTATAAAAGAAGGGGAGTCAGATTATACATCCCCCATGATTTTAGTGGAGACCCCTGGAAAAGATCCGCGCACCTGCATAGACTATAGGAAGCTAAACGCTATCACTAAACCTTAATTTTTTCCGCTTCCCAACATTGAAGAAAGAGTGGAACGTGTAGCTAACAAGAAATACATCACAGTGCTAGATTTAACCAAAGATTACTGGCAAATTCCTATGACGCCTACTGCGCAGAAACTCGCCGCATTCGTCACGAATTTTGGGAGTTATTTACCTTTGGCAATGCCTTTCGGATTGATAGGAGCTTCGTATAGATTCTCCAAATCCATACCCAAATTACTACACGGGTTAGAAGAATACTGTCTTCCTTATCTGGACGATACAAGAGTATTTTCCAACAGTTGGGAAGAACATCTCATACATTTAAGGACAGTCCTAATTAGAATTAAAGAAGCAAAGTTGAAAATCAAAATTGCGAAATGTAAAATTTGCATAAAGGACAGTAAATCTTAAATACAGTAAATTTGCATCTTAGACATATCGTTGGGGAAGGACAACGAAAGCCTTCCAACCTCGGAGTAAGAAACAGAAGCGGAAACTTAATACGCATGATTCTTCGAAAATACAAAGTGAAATTTTGGTAAATAATGAGGGCGCTGGAATGCGTGGTCGGGGTAGGCTGGGTTTTTTAGCAGACTTTCGGTATGATTGTATGCCTAAGATGCATATGTTCGAATTAAAAGTTATTTTATTTTATTCGTTTATGTTTCATATTGATATTTCATAAAATATATTAAGATGGAATACAGCTCATATTCAAAATATTAGAATAATTACCCTTTTTTTAGAAATTGAAAATATTGTTTAGTAATTTAATGTCTTTTAATGAAAATATGCAAACGATATTTTTATTAAGAACTTATTGTTGATTAAACTTACTTGTTATCTTAAATTTAATATCATTTTTGAAAAGATTAATTGCAAAAAAAATTATTTTGGAAAGTCAAAATATTAGAATATTTATTCAAGTGGTTCAAAATATTAAAATATTTCACATTAATTCTCCTTTAATTATTACCAATTCTTAACTGGTGGCATCATTGATTAAATTCAGACTATTTTATTTAAAATCAGTATTCTTTTTTGCAGTTTGTTTCTTTTTCGTCTTAAAATGAGCCGTGTGAGTGATATTCCTGAATCTACTAAACTTCTACAACTTCGGTTGATTTGTATCGGCACGGTAAAAATCAATGTTTTATAGCGAATTATTTACATTGTTCGCAATCGAGCATTAGTAAAATACTAACACAATATTCAAAAATTGGAAAATTTCAAAATAATCGCCGAAATGGTGGCCGAAAACCAAAAACATCTGCTAGAGATGACAGGAAACTGAAGCGTATAGTTAAGAAAAACCGTTTTAAAAGTGTGCGATTCTTGCACCGAAAATTGAAAGAAGAAGGAGTTGAAGTTTCTACATCGACAACATTAAGACGTCTCCATAAATTTAAATTTGAATCTCGTGTACCGAAAACAAAACCTCTCATGACTGCAAGACAAAAGCGTATAAGATTGAATTGGTGTAAATCAAGACGTTTATGGAGCAATGAAGATTGGAAAAATATATTATTTAGTGATGAAAGTATGTTTTGTGTTTCATATGGTAATGAAGGTATTCGAGTTTGGAGAATGAAGCAAGAAGCATTTGATAAAGAATGCCTTAAACGTTCCGTAAAATTTGCTGCTAGTGTCATGGTTTGGGGTTGTATGAGTGCAGAAGGACCTGGAAAGTTATGCATCGTCTACGAAAAGGTTACCTCTCTGATATATCAAGAAATTTTAGAATATTACATGATTCCATCATCAGAAGATTTATTTGAAGATGATTTCATCTTTCAACAAGATTTAGCGTCCCCGCATACCTCGGTGTCAACTAAGAATTGGTTCCGCCAACGCAACATTAAGGTACTTCCTTGGCCACCAAATTCACCAGATCTTAATCCCATCAAAAACTTATGGTGTATAATGAAGAAAAAACTTCAAGAAAATCCTCCTTCAAGTAAAACTGAGTTAGTGGCACGTATAAAGTCTATTTGGGCTAATATTGATAGAAATGTTTGTAAACACCTTGTATATAGTATGCAAGATCGATTGTACGCTGTTATGAAAGCTAAAGGGGATGCTACAAAATATTAACTACCATTTACTTCATATTCATAAGGTAATATTGTTGCGTAAAATAAAATATTCTAATATTTTGAACCAATCTAAATTTTATTCTAATATTCTGGTGTGTTTAAGGAAGCTGTATACCTAATTTATTGTGCTGTATTTTATATTTTATAAATGTTAAAATCTCATCTAAACATTCCAGATTTAATTTATAAGAAATTTAATTGCATTTACTTAGTATAAAAAATAAATAAATGACAAATAATTTTTTCTTATTACTTTTTCTCAATTATTCTAATATTTTGAATATGAGCTGTATAAGTGCTGTGTTCCTGGATGTAAAACAGGCTATAATAGTCCAAAAAAAAAAAAAAAAAAAGCCGAAGGGGAAAAAATTAAGTTCATTCCGTGCTCTACAAGTGAGTGATGTTTTTTAGGCTTTAATATAAAGCTATTTGCTTGTAATTATATTTAAATTGAGAATTTTTTATTGTGTATAGATCTTAGTGTATATATTTTTTAAATGTTATGTGGAATAATGAAGCACAGACTTTGTTTTGTGTCTAAATACATAGTTATTTAATGTGCAAAAGACTTGTACATTTTACAAAACATTAAGTAGCAAAGGATTTTTTATGCATTTTCACATCATTTATAAGTAGTATTTATTACTTCTTATCCATTTTTTTTATCAGGTACTAACTGAATCTAAGGTTTGATGAAAATTCAGGCATTAGATCTTGAGATGAGGCTATTGCGAAATCATGAAACATGCAGCATAACAGCGCCATCTGTAGGGCAATTTACACGAAATACTAAACAACACCAATCTATTTCAGGGATTAACTAAATCTATATTTTTATGAAAATCCATGCACTAGTTCTTGAGATATGGCTTTTGTGGAACTTTCAAATAATACAGCTTAACAGCGCCACCAGTTGAGCGATATACATACCAAAAACTAATCAAATCTAGTTTATATCAGGGTCTAACAGAATTTAAAATTTTGTGTAATTCTGTGCAGTTATTCTTCAGATACAACTATTGAGATAATCACGAATAATGTACTATAGCAGCACCACCAGTTGAACAATTTGCACTATAACATAATCAGCACCATGTTATATCAGGTATTAACTGAATACAAAATTTTATGAAAATCCATGCATTAGTTCTTGAGATATGGTTGTTGTAGAAATTATAAATAATGCAGCATAGCAGCGACATCTATTGAGCGATTTACGCCAATTGTTAATCAGCTTTAATTTATATCAAGGACTACCTGAGTATCATTTTTTATTAAAATCTGTGCATTAGTTCTTGAGATACAGCTGTTGCATAAATCATAAAAAATTCATTATAGCAACGACACCTATTAACCCCTTTGAGCTCTGGTGGGTAAATTTCTTCAAAATTCCAAATGTCACATTGACACCAATATTTTGCAAAATAAAAAATCGGCCTACAATGTAACCGAAAAAATGCATTAAACAATTTTCAAATAAATTTGGTCGAACATTCCGGTGCCATTGTGACATTTAGGAATTAAAAGTAAGTGGTAGAAAATTCAAAGAGTTCAAAGGGTTAAGCGATTTACACCAAAAACTAATCAGCATCAGTTTAAATAAGGGATAAATGTATAAATAAATAATATAAATTTTTATTACAATCTATGCGTAGTTCTTGATATTCGTAGTTTCTGTTGCGTGATCCGTAAAAAAAATGCAGCATAACAGTGCCACCTATTGAGCGATTTACACCAAAAACTAATCAGCATCAATTTAAATAAGGGACTACCTAAATATAAATTTTTATTGCAATCTATGCGTAGTTCTTGAGATACAGCTGTTGTGTAAACCGTAAAAAAATTCAGCATAACAGCGTCACTTGTTGAGCGATATACCCCAAAAACTGATCAGCATGAATTTATATTAGGGACTACCTAAATCTAAATTTTTATTAGCATCCGTGCGCTAATTCTTGAGATACAGCTGTTGCGTAAATCGTAAAAGTTGAAGTATAGAGGCGCCACCTGCTGAGCGATTTACACCAAAAACTAATCAGTACCAGTTTATATCAGGGACTACTTATCAGACTATACTATATAAATTTTTATTACAATCTGTGCATTAGTACTAGAGATAAAGCGTGCTAATCAAAAACTAATCAGCAATAATTTATATCAGGGACTATCTAAATATCAATTTTTATTAAATTCCGGGAATATTTTCTTGAGATAGAAAACCCACAAAGTATATGTCACAGACAGATATTTTATAAAAAAAAGTTTTTTGGAATCTCTAACCCCTAAAACGGCTAAAATCCATCGAAAACCGGAATTCAAAAATTTACACAAATCCAATACTTTCTCCTTGTAAAGATAGAAGGAAATAAAAAAAGAAATTGGTGTTGGTAGAATAAATTTGGTGCTCTCCCAATCTCCTCGGATGGGGCGACCCCCCCCCCCCCACTTTCACACGGGCCTGAATGTCCGGATGGAGAAGGAGGGGATTCAAAAGCAAAAATTCATGAATGAGCTTGGAATAATTTTGATTAATAGATTTATTTTTACTGCACAGTCACAAATAAAAGATAGAAACAAAGTTTTTTTTTTTTTAACAATGTTTAAATTATTTAAAATGTGTATTCTGGAGATCCTATAATTTACACAGTTTTTTTCCCTCCAAATAATAAAAAAAAATTTGCTTTAATTCGACATGCATTAATTGCATAGATATCCAAAGTTATGAATTATTAAATTGTTCAAAGGTCATAAAAACTATACGCGAAAATTTACCTCAAAATATTTTATTAATACTTAATTTCTAAAAATCATAAGTCTCTTTCTTTGCGATATTCAACTTACTTACAGCAGTCATTTTATTCCGCGATATTCAATGTTTTTAAATGGCTTGCCCTTTGGTTTTTGTCAGAATGATCTCGTGTTTTAAATGGCTTGAAAAAGAAAATGAAGCGCCAAGTACCTTTTAAAAAAATATGTATGTTATCGTGGAGAAAACTTCAATTAATCAGATTTTCATTTCTACAATTTTCTAAAAATTCAGTTTTTTGGTAAAAAAAATTCAAAAAATGAACATTTTTTTCCATTGAAAAGCATTCCAGAAGCATCGATCGACAGCCCACCATCTACGGTGTCGCCCTCTATCGTTAAAAAATCTGCATGGCAAAATTTTAACATTACTCTCCCCTCCTGTTTCTTACTCCATGCTTCCGACGTCGAAATCAGAGCTATCGTAGATCTGCCAACACCAAGAAACAAAACTGAAATAAGGAGATTTTTGGGAATGGCAGGTCATTATGCCCGGTACATCAAAAATTATGCTGACATAGTTGAACCTCTTACGAGTGCTTTAAAAGGAAAAAAACAAAAAGGAAAAAATAGTTTGGAACAGCGAAATGGGGGAAACTTTTGATAAATTAAAAAAGAAACTAACTGAAGTACACATTCTATACGCCCCTAATTATGAATCAGAATTATGAATCAGTACAAACGGAGGCATCAGAAAAAGCTATGGGTATAATACTGGCCCAGAGACAAGGCTCAGAAGAGCATCCGATAATTTTTCTAAGTAGGAAATTCACCGACGCAGAAAAAAGTTTTAGCTCTTCGGAACGTGAATACGCCGCTATAATTTTTGCAATAAAGAAGCTAAGACATTATATAGACGGTCAGAAATTTTCTTTTAGAGACCGACCATAACCCATTAATATTCTTGAAAAACAATGCAGGCAACAACCCCAGACTTCTACGTTGGACACTCACCCTGCAACCCTATCATTACGGTATAAAACATCGTCCAGGAAGAGACACCCTACATGTGGATTATTTGAGTAGGATAGAATAAAATCTATCTAAAAATCCAATTGTATGTATACTTTTATGCTTAATATCTTTCATTTTGTAATTTATAATTGTGTACTTTATTGTGTATATAAATTAAACGGATACTGAGGGAAAGGTCCTGTTAAATGCAGAAAGCATAAAGAAACTAAAAGGAGAATTTAAAAATATAAATATATATTGAGGCCACTCTAGTTTAATGGGCTAACCTTTCCATTACAGATATTATGTCTTGCAGCCAAATATCAGGCTAGCGGGTGTTGTGAGGAATTCAGTTCCAACAGACCTAAAAATACCACCCACGTTTGCTAAACCATCGGAATTCTCAAACAGAGGTATACATCTCTCTCCATCATCAAAATCGGCATTAGAAGACATCCGTTTCTAAAGGCCACGTAAGAGAAACTCTTCTAGGTAATGCATATAGCCTTTGTGCTGTCACTACGACCCCCCCCCCCCCCATAGGGTATGCCTGTGAGATTGCGTGGGAAGCCGCTTTTCGCTGCGATCTCGTCTTTGGGAGAAATCTCTCTTCCACCGAGAGTCACTAGCGGAGCGGAAACAGCGATAGGGCGTACGTATCAGGAAGATGATAGATGGGAGAATAGGAGATAAAAACGAAGTAGATGCGAAGGAAAAGGGAGTTACCTTTTGGATGCAGCTACAGTTCAGACGGTGTAGTCTAGACTCTTAGGACCGGAGTCGGGACAATCAGCGCCTACGAAAAAAGGACTAGTGTAGAGCACCTGTGAACGGAAACTGATTGTGGCGAGTGGCGATAAAGCCCTCTTAAAAAGAACTCAAACAACAAACTCTATTTTGGTGGGATGAATCTATTAATTATATGTTGTAACCGGACTTAGAATTCATTGTATTGATGCAATAAATATTAGTGAAATCTAAACGCCAGCCCAGGCCCGTAGCTAGACCATATTGCCAGGTAGGGCAAAAGTTTTTCCAGGGGTGGCAGATTATTTTTCCACTTTCTGTTAATCTTTTATGCGTAGTTCTTCAAACATATGTTTATGGATTTTTTTCACTTAAAATATGAGGAATTTCTAAAGCCAGAGTGAAATTTTTAAAGTTTCTTCAGAAGCACGGAAAAAAAATGTTAAATACATATTTTTAGTTTAGCGCAAATAAATTGCTATTTTTTTAAAAAATAATTTAAATGTATACATGTACTATGTTCGTTTATATTAATAATACTTTTAAGTACAATTTGCTAAATGCACAATTTTGTTCACATTTTTTTTTTCACAAAATTTGTACAATGTTTCGCATGCATTGACATTCTCCAAATGCATAACAATGAAAAAGTCAACCCCCTTTTTCACTCTGTAACCAAAGACTAAATAGCTGCTAAAAATCAAAATGGTTTAACCTCGGAAGCAGAATCGGCGCGACGCTGCAATGCAACGCACGTCACAGACTCTTGGGAATGTCTGCAGACTATTTTTTAACTGTTAAAAATGTAGCAAAAATTAAAAAAATTAGGTCCTAAATCCAAAAATTAGGATACAAAATGTATCGCGAATTTCAACAAATAGTCTTCGAAAAGAAATCAATTTCGTCATAGATCGCGAAAAACACGCGAATCTCGTGCAAAGATCACGAAAAAACGGCAAGTTTCTTCAAAACATTCCATAAAAAGGCAAATTTCTTCAAAAGATCACGAAAAGCGGCAGTTTTCGTCAAAAAAAAATCACGAAATAACGGCAAATTTCTTCAAAAAATTGCAAAAAACGGCAAATTTTTTCAAAAAATCGCAAAAAAAAACCCGGAAAATTTCTTCAAACGATCACGAAAAAACGGCAGTTTTTGTCAAAAAAATCACAAAAAACGGAAAATGTCTTCAAAATATCGTGAAAAAAACGGCAAATTTCTTCAAAATATAGCAAAAAAACGGAAGTTTTCCTGAAAAGATTGCGAGAAAACGGCAGTTTTCGTAAAAAGATCACGAAACAATGGCAAATTTCTTCAGAAAATCGCGAAAAGGGCAATTTTCGTTAAAAAAACACGAAAAAACTGCAAATTTCTTCAAGAGATCGCGACAAACGGCAGTTTTAGCCAAAAGATCGGAAAAATAGTCAAATCTTGTAAAAAACGCGAAAAAAATACAAATTTCGTCAAAAGATCGTGAAAAACCCGAAATTTTTGTCAAAGGGGAGCACTTGTAGGGGAGCACCCTCTTTCGGACAATGAATGAAGTGTTAAAAATTCTGAGAACAAAGGCAACTTCTTTTCAGAAGTATATTTTTCTTTTATGTCTATCACAAATATTTGGGAGGTTTGAGTGCATATAATGTAATGCGAGGGATTGGTCTGCAGACTGTTTTTTAAGTTTTTACTTGTGTTGCAGGCTACAGAAAAAAAAATTCTGCAGCTGGGGGTTTAACTATGCATTAAGCGAGGTTTCATGAGTTTCTATTTACTTCTTAAACTCGCTGTCAGGTAATTAAAAAAATTTCCGGCGCGGTTCGGCTCGGTACAAACAAAGGGCCGCACAATCACAGGGATGGCAAATTGGATCTCTATATCCAATTTGCCATTCGCCCCTTTGTAAAATTGTCAAAAACCAACCTTTAGAAAACATTTCACAGTATTTCTTTATTTAGAAAAATAATCCCTTAAGCTCTTTAAAAAATATTTCAAAGGAAAAAGTACAATTTCAGACCACAGACGGTATATGGTCCAGTGAATGAAAGAAAGTCACTGAATAGCATAGTACCAAAGAGTGTTAAACAATTCGGCTGCTTTGGTGATCCTTAAACAGGCAATTTGTTAGCGGTCAAATCTCTAGGAAGCTAGTTTAAAATTGTATAAACTTAATTACAAATGCGATAAAATGAAGGAAAAAAAAACCTTGCAAGGGGCGTCAAATTCAGAGTTCTAATTTTTACAATAGATTAAATCTTTTAAACTCTAATGCCTGTTTTATTATCTGTTATTCTGTAAAATTTTGAAAAAACATAAATTATAGGAAACATAAAAAAAAAGCTTAAAAACACTGTATTTTCATAAACTTTTTAAATGGATTTTTATGAAAAAATATTAAATTGATACAAAATTTATGAAAATATTGTTAACACTACGATAAATTATACCACAAATTCTTAATACAATAACACGAATTAAAACTTCCTCTTGTACCTGTTTGTAAGAGGACAAATTGCAGTTCTGTAACAGAAGTTAACAATTTTGCTGTAGAGTAAACTTTTGTTGCAGCATTGAAATCAAACAACGCTTTCAAAAATTCTATAAAAACACAGGATAATTTTTAAAAGGTTATCAAATTGGGCATTTTTAACTTAATTTTAGTTTACTATCATTGTTAATTTCAAATTCTTTATTTCAGTAGGAAAATATTCTTAAAAATAATAATATAAAATTTTCCTACCTTTCTCGAGGGTTCTTGAGGGATGTACGGTGTTCCGAATCATAATTCTTGTTCGTCTTCAAAGACAGAAAATCCACATCAAAAATAAGAGACAAAACGTAAACACACAAAAAGGAAAAGTTGATTATTTACACACGCGCGCACAGATATTACATGTTTCTTGATCATTATTCTTATTCTGACTACATCGAAATCTGAAAGGTACAAAAAGAACATTAATAAAAAAGATCGTAAAATAACCAATCAGCTTTAAGTTTGCACAAGAAAGAAAAAAAAAAAAATAAATAAAAGAAAAATGTTCTGAAAATCAGCGGCTGCTGGTGCCAGAATGTCTTCGTGAAGAGTGTTTTCACACTCCCCACCTTGAGTTCATTAGGGGACAGAACTCAATCACTGCAGTTGGAGTCTTTTGGGTGGCCGTACAATTCGACCATGGCGAGTAGTCAAACGCTTCTGCAGTACTGCATCACTTTGATTATCGGCGATTTCATTCACCTCCAAAGAACAAAGTTTCTTAATGGGACGAATTAGCATTCCAGTTGCAGTCTTCAACTTTACTACACGCACAACGCCATCTTGACTAGGTATAAGTTCGATAACTCTACCAAGAGGCCAGTTTATTCGGCTAGAATTTTCCGTCCATATTAGGACAACATCTCCTACAGACAAAGATCTTGATTTTTTCCCACTAAAGATCGAACATTTTAATGTGCCGAGGTATTCGCTTCTAAATCTTGCTTTTAAATCGTTTCTAATTTTAATTCTATAATGGTATCGTTTATTCATTTCTTTGTGGTCTAGGAATTCTAGTTCAGGCATACCTATTTTAGTATTTTCCTGTAGGAACATTGAAGGCGTTATAACTTGAAGATCTTCATTATTATCTGTAACATACGTCAAGGGGCGGGCATTTATAATACTTTCACAATCGCAGATAACGGTATGTAGTTCTTCAAAATTTAAAGACGACTTGCCCAATACCCTTCTCAAGATTCGTTTCAGGATTCCAACAAGCCTCTCCCAAAATCCACCCCACCAAGGTGCAGAAGGTGGAATAAATTTCCAGTCTATACGTGAAAACGCAGTAACCGCTTTTACTTTTTCATAGTCAATAGTTTTCAATAAATTGTGGCAGCCAGTAAAATTTGTGCCGTTATCTGAATATATTATTGCAGGACGACCTCGTCTAGAAATAAAGCGTTTCAGTCCTAAGATAAAGCTTTCGGTTGAAAGAGCTGTCAATAGCTCGAAATGCACAGCTCTAAAAACTGCACACGTGACTATCAAAATCCAGACTTTAGATTCTTTTTTCAAATAAAGAGGCCCACACAGGTCTATTCCTATTATTTCGAAAATCGCGGCTTCTCTGACACGATCAAGAGGTAAGACACTTTCTGCTACATCAGGTGGTTTTGCTGAGTGTCTTTTACAAATGATACATTTGCCGATTACCCTTTTGATTGTTTTCCGACTCTTCAGTACCCAGTAATTTTCTCGTAAAGCAGTCATCAACAAGGGTACGCCACAATGACCGAATTCTAAATGTTTCGAAAATATAATCTGTTCTACGACGTAATGATTTGAAGGGAGTAAGATAGGTAATCTAAAATTAAATTCATCTTCTCGTTGAAATATCTTCGTTTTCACGCGTATGATTCCTTCCGAATCTGTAAAAATATTCAGGCATTTCAGCCTTTGATTATGTTCATTCACAAAGGATTCTTTCTGCACAAGTTTTAATAATACTGTTTCTGCCGCTTTTAATTCGTTGTGTGTTAATTGACCGAATATTCTGTCGGTACTACCCCTTTTCGAATTTTGGTAAAATCACAAAATCCAACCAGTAACTCGCAAAATTTTATTGTAAGAAGAATTGCGATTATAAAATTGTGCCTCATCACTCTCTACATTAGGAGCGGTCACAATAGTTTTTCTTTTTTCAGAATTCACTATATCCATATTAGGAAAAATATTAGTACTAGGCCAATTTTCCTTTGATTCTGAAAGCCATGATGGCCCTAACCACCACTGAGATTTAATAAGGGATTTTGCACAACAACCGCGTGACGGTAAATCTGCTGGATTCATATGTCCAGGTACGAAATTCCATGAAGTGTTGGGGGTAAGCTTTCGAATTTCTCTAACTCTATTTTCTACAAATGTAGCCCAAGGACCTTCCCGTTTTATCCAGTATAACACGTCCATTGAATCTGACCAATAGAAAGTATCAACATTTTCTAATTTCAAATCGTTTTTAATACTATTAGACAATCTAGCTCCAATACAACAGGCCAATAACTCAAGGCGTGGAATGGAAATGTCCTTTAGAGGAGCTACTCTAGAACGGGCCTGAATAAGTTGACAAGTTACACGATTTTCTACTTCATTTCTTAGATAAATGCATGTAGCGTAAGAAAATTTACTAGCGTCACAGAAAATATGTAAAGATAAGTTTCCCTCTTTTAGAGATAAGTTAGACAATCTTCGCGGGATCTCAAGATTTCCCAAATCATTAATTTCCTTAGTCCATTTTCTAAATTCCTTAACTATCTCATCGGGCAGTTTGGAGTCCCATGACGCCTTTATTTTCCAGCATTTCTGTAAAAGTAATTTTGGAATTAAGGTCACGGGGCAAGTGAAACCGATGGGATCGAATATTTTATGAGTTAAGGACAAAATTGTTCTTTTAGTGATGCACTCATTTTCCAATTTAAAATTCCGAAAATCACACGATAATGTATCACTCTTGGTGTCCCACATTAAACCAAGTAAGGGAATCTTATCCTCAGCCGCATCACTCAAATGACCCTTTTCATTAAAGCCTAATCCAATTTCTTCGCACCGATTATGACACCAACCACGAAGATCAAATTGTGCCGAAGCTAAGAGTTTCCTTGCTTCATTGCGAAAATATTCTAACTCTTCTAACGATTCTACACTAGCTACACAGTTATCTACATAGAAAGATTCTTTAAGTTTTATAGCAACATCTTTAACGTTCTCAGGTGCTTCATCTAAGTGACGTGTTAGAGTAGCGGCCAAAAGGAAGGGGCTACAACTGATCCCAAAGACAACCCGACAATGTCTATAAATTTCAAGGTTTTCTGAATTCCCATTTCTCCACCAGAAAAAACGTAAATAATCTCTATCCTTTTCATTCAGTGATATCTGTAAAAAAGCTTTACGAATATCTGCTACAATACCTATCTTTCCCACTCTAAATCGATTTAGAACAGAAGGAATTAGTTCAATTAAATTAGGTCCCTTCTCTATACAATCATTTATGGAAACAGAACCCTTAACATGTGCTGATCCATCAAATACCGGCCTAATTTTGGTAGTAGAATTAGGTTTTATTACATCTCTATGAGCTAGATAATGTACTTTGGTGCTAAGTTTTTCCTCTTCTTTCACTCTTTCAATAATCCCTTCCGTTTCCCACTCATTTAAAACTGCTTCGTAATCTTTCAACAAACCGCAATTTTGGAGATTCTTAATATTATTTTGCAGGCGTTTTATCGCTAAATCTTTATTACTTGGAATGGGAGGATGGTCACTTAACCAGGGAAGACAAACTTTGTACCTACCATCAGTTTCGCGTCTTACGGTTTCTTTAAAATGCTCCAAAACTAATTTCTGGACTTCTTCCTTAGTTTGTTTTTCCGCAGGATCTACTATGCCTAAAGAATCTAAATTCCACAAATCTGTAATTTTGGCATCGTTTACATATAATGAAAGGACCAAAAGAGAACTATCCCTTTCATTTCCGCCAATTTTGCCCATAGTAGTCCAACCTAGTTTTGTTTGCATCGCAACCAAACCACAAGATAAATTTTCTATTTTACCTGTAAATAGTTCTCCCACAACATCTGCTCCCAAAAGTACATGTATTTCATTTAAATTTCTTTCATATAAACAATTTTTACCTTCAGGGCAGATATCGCTCAAAAATATATTTTTTCCTTTTAATTCCGCAATACAACGAATGTCTCTAATTTTGGGTACATTAGCACAAATTTTTTCTTGTTCCATTACCTCAATTTTAATCTTTTTACCTCCCCTTAAACCCCTTAAATTAACAGAATAACAGTTATGATCTACCGTTGTTTCGGTACCTCCAAACAACCCGTGAGTAATTCTGACCTTTCTTAAACTTTTTAATTCCATCTTATTGGCTACGAACTTTGAAATATACGACTTAGAAGACGCCGTATCTAACAATGCGCATACTATATATTCACAACCATTATTTCTTACATAAACATATAAAGTTTGTAAATAAACTTCTTTCGGCAAGTTTTCATTCGCAAAAAGGGTAGTATCCGACACTTCGGTCTGTTGTTTAGGTTTTTCCCTTTTTACGTTTCTATAACAAAACAATGTGTTGTGATTTCCGTTACAAATACGGCATTTTATATTTTTTTTGCAAAAACGCGATAAATGTTTTTTCATTTCTAAGCACTTAAAACATGCTCCCTTTTTCATTAGAATGTTCTTAATTTCATCAATAGATAACTCATTAGTTCTATCGCAATCAACCGATGAGTGATGAAATGATTCACAAAAAACACAGTTTATTACGTTTAAATTCTCTTTTTTGTTCGTTGACACTAAATCATTAGCTGTGGGATAATTTTTTTGTTTATTGTTATTTCGAAACGAATTAAAGTTTTTCTTTTCAGGAGGATTAAAAAATTTCCTGTCTTCGTTCATTGGGTTTATTACTAAATTCGCCTTTTCTCTAGCTTTTAAACAAGTAGATAAAAAATTCATCAATTCTTCAATTTCATAAAATCCTTTTTCATTATCGGACTTATTAAGTTCTATTAACAAATCTTTCGGAATTGTTTTCAAAATGGTTGTACATAATACACTTGAAATGCTGTTTAAATCTGTCCCTAAGCTTTGCAAACTTCTCAGTTCTACTGATAATTTATCAAAATATTGTCGGAAAGCATATATATCATTCGAAGTTCTCAAAGGCTTGATAGCTAAAAGATTACTAATATGATTGTGTATTAATAATTGTTTATTAGCAAACCTACTTTTCAGCAATTCTATAGCCGCATCGTAATTTTTTTCGGACACAGGAAAACCTTCTATTGTGTTTAAAGCGGTCGATTTTAATTGCGATCTTAAATAATTAAATTTATCAACTTTATTTAACGACTTATTATCATGAATGGCCGATTCAAAACTGCTCCAAAAGGAAAGCCATTCATTTATATTTCCATCAAATATTGGTATATGTAATTTCGGTAGCTTAACTTTTACACAATTATCCACTTTTTCATTAAATGTACTGTCTGAAAATTGTTCTTTGTTACTTTCTTGTTTTGATTTTAAATTTAAAAATCCGGCATTTAATTCTCTAATTTTCTGATTTGCGCGTGACTTCCATAATATTACATTTTCGCTATACTTTTCAGCGGCTTCTAATTCTTTCTCTAAATCATCGGGATTGACTAATAATTCAATTGAATTATCTGTTGTCTTAAGTGACTTAAATTTGTCGGTCAATGTTTCAACATGTTCTTGCAGTTCTTCGATAGACACATCGTCTGATTTTATGGAAGTTTCGATTTTATTTAGAATTTTCGTAACAGCCGATCGAAAAATAGTTCTTCTTTTTTTAAGTGTTTCTAAACTTTCAGCCATTTTTTTCTCTTTTTCTCTACTTAATTAGTTTATTTCGAAATTCAAATTCTTAATTGTTTCAAAATATATTACCACCGTACATCCCGCGACAGGGATGCCATGTTAATTTCAAATTCTTTATTTCAGTAGGAAAATATTCTTAAAAATAATAATATAAAATTTTCCTACCTTTCTCGAGGGTTCTTGAGGGATGTACGGTGTTCCGAATCATAATTCTTGTTCGTCTTCAAAGACAGAAAATCCACATCAAAAATAAGAGACAAAACGTAAACACACAAAAAGGAAAAGTTGATTATTTACACACGCGCGCACAGATATTACATGTTTCTTGATCATTATTCTTATTCTGACTACATCGAAATCTGAAAGGTACAAAAAGAACATTAATAAAAAAGATCGTAAAATAACCAATCAGCTTTAAGTTTGCACAAGAAAGAAAAAAAAATAAATAAATAAAAGAAAAATGTTCTGAAAATCAGCGGCTGCTGGTGCCAGAATGTCTTCGTGAAGAGTGTTTTCACAATCATCCTTGAAGGTATTTATTCAAAAATCCCTTATATTTCAAAGTGTGACATTTAATAAAAAATGAAATTAATTCCATAAATAAATAATTAATGTATTATGCATTTATTTTTAATAATTAATAATGCAGAGTTGGGACAACTCAAATATGTAGGGAAGAGAAAAGCAGTTTTCTATACGCACGCACACACACATACATTGGATACATATATATTAAACAACATTTTATATTTGAGAATACTTTTAAGCACAAAACGCACTGTAAAAACAGTGTTTATTTCTGTTCTAAATTATAGCATGGAACAAAAGTATATGCATCTTTATCTCTCTCTCAAATCATATACTGGGTCTTTCGGAAAGTGGTGTCTGTTTGGGAAAATCAGTTCGTACAGGAAAAATTTGCCCATTGCTTACTATATATTAGATATCGGAAACAATATCTAATAATTAAATGATAGACTTTTTCAGTACTAATTAATTTTCCCAAACGAACACGACTTTCCGAACGACCCAATATTTCAATCAAACGTCTCTATTTTTTAGGGCCGAATATACGAATTTCTTTTACAAATTTGCGCCATCGTATTTAACAATAAATAACAGCCAATTACTTAAGTGATTTGGAATTATTATTTTTCAGTTTTAAATAAATACATTACACTTTAAGTTTCAATTGATATTTATCTTATGATGGTTTTTATCAAACTACCTCCTTGCAAAAATTGGCTTACAATGGCAACTTAGACGACTACTCTGAAAATTGTTTTACTTTTAAGAAAAAGTGCAGAAATACCATTCTTCGTCTCTTAACAAAAACACCTGTAACATTTTTGAATTTAAGAATAAAAATGACTTTATGAATGTGTCAGTAAGTAATAAATTTCGATTTGTAAAATTGTTTGAGTAACCTAACATATTGTATTATTTAAATTTGAAATAATAATTGTTTTATCTCAGAAGAACCAACTTTTTAAAATTTTAGTGAAATGGGAGAGAATCGAAGAAATAAAGGGACAGATCTATTATTATGTATTTTATATTTTCACATGGGGAAGGGGAGTATCCCTTGTAAAAAATTCTATAGCGATTTCTAAAGGTTCTTTTATTTCTATATACTCCCAACTACCTGGAGTCAATGTTCATGAAGGATTTAATTTGTTATGCTGTTAATTAGCTGTTTTTTATTTATTTATTTATTTATTTATTTTATGCAGGAAAATGTATGAGTTTTTTTAACCTACTTGTACCATATTGTATGGATATTTGCGCTTGAATCCATTTTGAAGAAAATTAAATAGTAACATTTTATGAATGAGAAAACATTTTATCATAAAATCAAAGTCAATGTTAATTAAATTATATAGTTACATTTTTCCTTTACTATTGATTGATATTATGTCATTCCTTGAAGATGTTTTTACTTTAAGATAAAAATAATTTATATTACGCCATGTAAAATTCATTTGAAGCGAAATATATGCAACATGGTAATAATTTTCTTCGCTAATTGCTACTTGTAAAATCGCACAAAAGAATTAAAAAAGTAAGACATACATGTATATTAAAAAATAATTCTGTAAATTTCTTATTTGAAATTTAAATTTCTATTATTTAAATACGAAATATATAAATACGAAATTTGATGGGAGTTATATTGATAAATGATAATTTTTCATAGTAATTACATTTGTTTATGGTGAAGAAGAAAAAGACATCAAAAAGCGTATTGGCTTTTTTAAAAGGACCCTCTTCCAAAGCAAACAAGTAAGCATAACAAAAGATAGAGAAAAGTCCTAATGCGTAACATTTGCTATTTATTGTAATCAGATCAAGTTTACATGAAACAGACGACTAACTGTAAAGGAAACAATATTGTAAACTAGTTCACCGTAATTTCAGAATCCCCTGGTTTCAGCCAGCCTTCTAACGATAAATTTCGTATGGTGACAGTTGTACAAAGAGACGAATCTTTAGCTAATAAGCTAATCCAGATTTGTTCAATTTGGAGCGGTGTGGAATAATTCCTACAAAGCGAAAAAGCGGGGAATCCAGAATGCCTCAATTTTTGACAGAGGTCTGTTAAAGAGGGAGAGAAAAAAGCTTTTTTGCTGTTTCCAGACTAAAAACTAAATTTAGGGGTAGAAGGAGAAAATTGGCATGAAGGAAGAAAAACGGAAATTTCATTGTTGTATTACAAAAAAGCTTTTTAAAAGGAAATACTGAGTGATAAAATTATCGGGTTCTGAGTGACCGAAATGTCGAATTTCATTTTGACTAAAAACTGGAAAAAATATAAATTTAATGTTTTTTTCCTTTGTTTTCTTAGAAATTTAATGTGGAGTTTTGTGCTAGGTAGGGCAAAAGTCTTTCCAGGTCGGGCTTTGCCCGACCTGGCCCCCCTCTGGCTATGGCCCTGCGCCAGCCTCTTGTAGCTAAATTTGTCCCGCTACCGCACGACGCCAACTGGAGGCGTTACAGTGCTTTTCTGTTATTTAATTCACTGCTGAATTTAGACACTTTCCACCGGGAGGTACTTCTGTGGTTCGAAGGAGAAATTATAGGAGAGTTCTAGAGGGAAATTGCATTTTTTATGGTTGAAAATACAAAATCTTCCGGGGGGGAGTCCCCGCCGCGCCACTCCCTGAATTCAAAACCGATTTAACATTTTAACACTTCCATTTATCTTAATTCTATAAATAGGAATGCATTATTTCTTTTGTTGGTTTTTATCACTCCCCCCTTTTTTCTGCTAATAATCGTTTAATGTAGTTATTTTATTTATGTTATTTTATTATTTTTAAAAATATAAGATCTGAATGTAGATTTATAGATCATTAGATGAAACCTAGGCCATTCTGCTGCGCATTTTGATTGTATGTAAAATAAATAAATTAAGGGCCCAAGAACATTTTTTATTGTTATAGCATATTTTTTACTTAGGGCCAAGGCCGTAGCCAATGGGGGTGGGGGGGATCATCAGGGTTAGATCCCCCTCTGAAATTTTTTCTGATAATAGCTATAAATAAGATATTAAGTGTTTGTCAAAATTAAAGAAAGATAACTGGAGTTAAAATCTAATTTTGCACTGACATCTTTTAACCCGGGAGGACGCGCGCAGGGCCTAAAAGACCCGGAGAGCGTGTGGTTTTTACATTTGCAACCACAAATTTTTTTAAAGTAATCTTCAACTTATTTTATCGTAAAATTTGTAAGAATTGTCTCCGTCTTAATAAAGTGACTGTTTTAATTTGATTTTATTGGTGGCAAAGTAAAAACCATTAATACCCTGGGTAAGCGCGCGTTTTCCCGGGTTAATATTTGTTTAGAATGATTACAATTTCTAAGATTCTTTCAAAATTTATTAATTTTTTTACGAATTACAGGCAAGGTTTTTACCTTGTCATACAAAATAGACTGATATAAATTGTGCAGTTTGTTTAAATGAAACTCTTGCAGAATTCAGTTTGAGATTTAGTTCGAAATTATCGTTTCAACTTACATTCCTGATAAAACATATTTAACAATAAAACATTTAAAACGTTTATGCAATATTCCTTGAAACATTAACTTGATTGACACCAGATCAATGTCAATATTACCTGTGGAGGAACATCAACACAGATAATGTAAATTTATCAAAATGAGGGAGGCATATTAAATTTTCCTTTTGTATTATTGAATTATTCATCACAATAAAACTTCATAAAAAGTAAACTTTATCTATTTCTATTAAAACTTATTTCTTAAAAACGACTCTTAAATAAAGAGATAAAAATTAAATTTTGACACAAATCCTTCTCCAAAATATTTTTCTGTCTACGGCCTTGCTTAGGGCTTAAGAAGCTGTAAATTCTGCTTCATATGCTATTTTAGATTCTTGCCATAACCATTCAAAACAAATTTACTTAAAAAAAAGGAAAGAATGAAAGCAATATCTTATTTATTAATTTTTGTATAAAACAAATGTTTAGTTTTGTTTTTGATACTTTAAAGTGTGAAGGAAAAGAATAAAATAAAATAATTCTTTGCAAAAGACTGAAAAACCAATTGAAAAAAAAATGTTACAATGATAATGTCATTTATGTTAAATAACATATAAAAACTAACTAAAAGGAGAAAGCACAAACATTTAGAGTATTTTTAGGAAAAAGCGACTAAGAGGCGTTTTATATATAAATATATATTAATTGTAAATGGCTATGGGCTGTGTGGAAGAATTGGCTCCTTTTACGAAGCCTTAAAATAGCCGCATGCTAAATTTACCCTTTTTTTTCACATTACTCTTTTGCATGTCATTTCATTGAAAACAACTGAATGATATTTATGTAAAGCAATGAATTTAATCACATTAATTAAGTGAATAATAATGATTTAAACTTTCACTCAGATTTACCTCCAGGCGTGTCTTATAATTTAAAATGCGCGCACGTTTGTGCGTATAGTGTCGAGGGGGGGGGGGGGGAAGGGTCCGTTTTATAAGCAGATACATTTTATAGTACACTCAGTGTTTTGAAAAAGTAAACAATTTTTTATTTTGATTTTAAACTATTCATTTTCATAGTCTAGTATGAAATATACTGTGTGTATATGAGAGTACGATAATAAATACTGTAAATTTAAAATAAAACTGTATTTTAAAAGTTTGAGTACATTTTAAAACTATCTGTTCATAAAACTTATTCCAGTCTCCCTTCTCGACACACAATTCGATCTTTGCATCTCTACAAATAAATTGATTTTATTTTGCTCATGTAAAAATAATTATGTAAAACAGCTATAAAAAGTTGTATTCTTTGAGAGAGGATCACAGTCCGAAGACCATCCAAGATAAACAATATAAAATAATTGAAGTAAAACAAATTTATATTTTTATTTATCTAAACTAAAATATTATATTATTAATTAATAAACAAAAATATTATATTATATTTTTGTTATATTATAGTATAATATATTGTATATATGACGACCTCAGAAGCCAAGGGGTACAAGTGACAAAATGTCGATTTGGAGTAAATTGAGTTAAAGATAATTGATGTTAAATTGGAACATCAATAACAATTGACTAAATTGAAATAGGAAACATCTGCTTGTTGCATTCTAATCTTTGAACTCACATTTCAATAACTGTTAAAAAATAGAGTACAATTTTCTTGAAATGTATAATTAATCGGTATTATTTGTTTTTCGAAAAAAGTGGTTTATCTCTATAACTCCCCAAATAATAAGAAAATGACCTATATTTCTTTACCTGAAATGAAAAAAGCATATTTCCAGATACCCTGTGCACTTAACTCTATTTTGTCACTTATACCCCTTGGCTTCTGGGGTCCTCATATATTGTTTGTTGTATATTATTAAATATTATTACATTTTTGTTTATTTATTAATAAACAAAAATATTATATTATTAATATAATATTTCTGTGCGCTCAATTAAATTAAAAGGTATCATTTGCCATGTTATTTTATTTTAATAGATCACTTATAGTATTTATAAATAATTTGATATATTACTGATAATGAAAGTAAATGTTATGTTATGTTTTATTTCTCAATCTTAAAATGTTCGATAATCAATAACCATGAGGGCAAAAAGATTGTTGGAACGTTTGTCAACAGGCAAGTATAATAAAAGTATTTTTCTGTGCGCTCAATCATCTCGGTTTTACAGAAAATACAACTTTTACTCAAGGCCCCCTTATCATAATATCAAGGCCTCGCATTCAGGAGAAAATCTATTGTTGAAATTGTCCCTATAATTGCCAACTTATTATATATTATATGACTTTGTCTCGTATGTAACGCCACCTGGTGCATACTACTGCTAATAATCCCATAGGAAATAATGGAAGACATTTCAGTTTCTAACATTAGATGGCGCTACCAACGTGAAAATCATGTAGTTCAGCGCCCCCTGTACTGCGGTCAAAGGAAACTTGGTGAATGACAAGCCTTTATATTATGATAAGTTAGCCTTGCTTTTACTTATTTCAATCAAAAAGAAATGCAACAAAGGACAGGAAGCTTCCTTTCGGTCTTTATTGAATGTACTGCAATTGCATTGCATTTGTAATCTGCTTTTTGGCGGTTTTAGGATAGCACAGATAGTGGGATAAATACGCCAAACTAGCAACCCATCGCTTTAAGTAAGGACCAATCATATTTGAGGGACATATGGAAACTTCCTGAGATTAATGTCGCGTTGTGGATAAGGTTTTTTTTTTAATGTTTTTCTTTGATAAGGCTTTTTTTTAAATGTTTTTTTCATGTAACTGCTTAGAAGTGTTTATTTAGTTTTAGTTTGATTTTCAGTTATAATCCAGGATTTGACAATCGAAAGCTTTTTTCATCATGCCATGTCTTCTGTAAATATTGAATGTAAGTAATTGCATCGTTCTGCAAATTCTTAATTCTCAAACGAAATTTCAAACTTAATTTATTTTTTATAGTTGTGAATACTGAGTAAATCGTAGATAATGTCTTTTATATTTGTTTATGTTAATTATTTTCGTAATATTTAGATAAAATTATAATATTTTTCGCGATAAATATAACTTCTTCTATAAATACAGAAAACATTTATTAGACGGTCACATCACAGCACATATAGCAAAAAAAATAAAAAAATAAATAAAAAAAAATAAAATAAAAATAAAAAATACATATTGAAAACCAATAATAATAATAATAATAACATATCAGCATCATCTCACGTTCATCGTCTGAAATAAATACATGGAGTAATGAAAAAATGTCTATCGCCCGTAAGTTCTTAAAAAAAAAAAAAAAAAAAGAACTATTTTATTATTGCCATCCGATTTCACTTACAAATCCCTCCTTTCGCATGTCAATAATCCTCAGCAATGTAAAGGGCAAAATTAGCACTAGCCACCGGCCACAGGGCCAGTAAATGAGAAATAGTGGCCAGTGAAAAATGGCTTATCAGTGGCCACCTTATGGCCACTCTTTTACAAGGAGAGAATATATTTTACTTACATTTTATCAACAATTCTACTTTTTTGGGTTCCAATATATTTATATTAACATATTTATTTGTGCTATTCAGTCGTACATTAATACTTATAGAAATTTTAACTGTTTAGTATACTTTTAAATAAAAAAGTGGCCGCTAGTTTAAACATAGTGGCCACTTGAAAAATTAGTCTTACTGACCAGTGGCCGCTAAAGAAATTTCCCAATTTTGCCCTATACAGCAATGCCCAGACTTGTAATATGTTTTTTCATGACATCATAACTCAAATTCTTTGTCATTATATCTGCCTCCAGTTCAGAAGAATTTACATATTTTGTTTCAATTTCTCCTTTAGCTCTTTCATCTTTTACAAAATGATATTTTCTACTGATATGTTTGTTATGATTATTCACTCTTAGGTTTTTAATCCAATCAATTATGGACTGACTGTCAGTACTGATTTCTATTGGACACTTTACCATTTCTTCTTGGTTTAATTCTTCCAAGAGACCCATTAACCATTTTCTTTCACAAGCTGCATCACACAAACTTAAAACTTCAGATTTCATTGTAGAAAGCGCAACCAGTTTCTGCTTATTACTTTTCCATCCAATTAATGATTCTCCTATTTTTACGATATATCCACCAAATGCTTTTGAATCTTGTGTAGTACACCAGCTAGCATCAGAACAGAGAGATAATTGACCCTTTTTACCTTTAATTCAAAGTTTGTAGTTTTTTGTGCCGTGTATATAGCGGCAAACTCTCTTCACTGCCTGTAAATGAATTTCTCTAGGATCTTTTGCATATTGAGACAAATATTTATACAAGTTTATTTAAAGTGAAAGCTAAATCTGGCCTTGTTCCTCTTACTAGATATTCTATACTTCCAAGCATTTCTTGATATAGTGTTTCATCAATTTTATTTTCACCTTCATATTCATCTAAATTTATTCCGGGAACACTAGGAGTTTTCACACTTTTACAATTTTCCATATCAAATCTTTCTAAGATCTTTTCTGCATATTTAGTTAGCCCTAATAAAAATTCGCTGTTATTTTCTTCAATATCAACACCAAGAAATTTGATATTTTTCTTCTGCTCTTTAATTTTCGCTTCTTTATTCAATTGTTGTATGAATTTATTTATCAAATCTTCAGGTTCACTAACGATTATCTTATCATCTACATAGATTCCAACTGTAATAAATTTATCTTTTTTATTGACAAATACACAAGGGTCTGCTTTGCATGATTTTAATCCAATCTTATCAAATATGTTAACAAATTTTTCATACCAACATCTTCCTGCTTTAGGCAATCCATATAAATTTCCTGTCATGAGTGATATCTTCCCTCCTTCAATTTGTAGGCCTTCAGGTGGATTCATATAAACAGCAGTTTTAGGTCTGCATTCAGATATGCTGTTACTATGTCGAAAAATCTACTTTTGTAGCCTTTCATTGCTGTGACTGCCAACAAAGTTCTAAATGATTCAGTTTTCATTACTGGACTACGATTTTTGATAATTTGTTCCAAATTTAAGTCTTGATCTGTCTGCTACTAATCTAGCTTTATATTTTACATCTTCACTGCTTTCTTTTACATTAAAAATCCATTTGCTTCTCAATGTTTTCACATCTTTTGGTTTGTCAACAATTTTCTATGTTTTGTGCTCTTCTAACAAATGTAATTTTTCCTTTTTGATTGTTTCTATCCATTTATCCTTATTTTTAGAATTTAATGCATCTTTGTAATTCTTTGGAACTTCCTCATGCACCAGATTTGCTAAATACTTTGGATTTGGTTTCCTAATTCATGGTGATCTTCTAGGTTGTACAGAAAACTTATTTTCATTACCTTCTTTTTCTTGTTGTTCTTCATTTTCATTATATTATTTATTTCATTTTCTTCTGACACATGATCATTCATATCATTTGTCAACTTTGTTTCTTTTTCCTGATTTAATTCCTCTTCATCAGAATTGTTCTCTTCAGGTTCATCTATTATATTCTTATTACCCCGGGAGCAGAATCGGTGCAACACTGCGACGCACGTAGCAGACTCTTGGAAGTATCTGCAGACTGTTCACATGTTAAAAATTAAAAAAAAATTAAAAAAAAAAAAAAATTTGGTCTTAAGTTCAAAAATTCGGACATAAAATGTATCGCAAATTTGGACAGTCTTCGAAAAAAATCAATTTTGTCATAAATCACGAAAAATATGCGAATTTCTACGAAAAATGATGAAAAATCGGTAAATTTTGTCAAAAAAAATCACAAAAAACAGCAAATTTCTTCAAAAGATCGTGAAAAACAGCAAATTTCGTCAAAAATCACAAAAACAGCTAATTTTTTCGAAATATTGCAAAAAACGACAGTTTTTGTCAAAATCATAAAAAATGGCAAATTTCTTCAAAAGATTGCAAAAAACGGCAAATTTCTTTTAAAAAATGGCAAAAACGGAAAATTTCTTCTAAAAATCATGAAAAAACGGCAAATTTCTTTAAAAAATCGTGAAAAAACGACAAATTTCTTCAAAAGATCGCAAAAAAAAACGGCAGTTTTCATGAAAAGATCGCGAGACAACAGCTTCGTCAAAAAATCGCGATAAATCGGCATTTTTTGTTAAAAAAGTCACGAAAAAACTGCAAATGGGTCATTCCACGTGAAATCAACCAATTTAAGGAGGGTCATTCCACGTGAAATCAACCAATTTAAGGAGGGTCATTCCACGTGAAATCAACCAATTTAAGGAAAACTTGTTGCATCATAGTCACAGATTTTTTTTTAATTTTTATCATAGACAAACATAGTACTGAAACCCTCAAATCTGAAATTTAAAAGTAATTTTCACAATATTGGCCGAGATATGGCCATTTGAAAACTGGCCATTTTTACAAAATGGCGGCCATCTTGGAATTGTATCACTGTCTAAATATGGCCATAACTTGACAACTAATGGCTCAAAGTTTATATATCTGGTACCAATTTGAAGCTATTTGTACAAAGAATGAATATTTCACATCAAAACAATAATAAATTTTCATTTTTTTACTTTTTATTATGTGCAAAGTGAAAATTTCACCCCAAAAAAGGGCAGATTGTAATGGCTCATAAAAAAATGAATCATCATGAATTTTTCTGAAACTTGGTAAAAACGTTGCTCCATCTGTGTGCTTTAAATAAAAAAAAATTGGAAAGGTAAAATTTGTTGTTTTAAAATAAATGGTTTTTTACAGATAAGGTGTCATTAACCAAATAATGATATTTTTAGAATCTGTGAGCATTCCTGATTCAAAAAATAATGGTTAAAATAAAATTTTCTAACATCTAAATTAATGTAAAAGTATAATCAAAACCTCATTTGTACTAATTTTGTAGAAATCTGCCTCCAGCCCCCCACCCCCCCAAAAAAAATTAGACAATTCAAAAAATTTTACACTGAAAAAGATAAGATAATAATTAAGGAATATAATGTATAATTATAAAATACCTATAAATGCAATGCATACATATGGTGATTTACTTCACATATAGGGGCAAGTGGGGTAGAATGGGACAGTAGGTTTTTCTCTTTATGTATCATTCTAAATATTTCATCAATCACATATTAGATGAAGTAATGGTACCCCAATCTTCAGTTGAAAAAAGTAGCTAATTTACACAAGCTTGCAATTATATAAAGAAAAAGATTATTTCAAGAATCAAAACATGAATTCAAAATTTTAAATTTTGAATTCAAAACATGATGTAAAAATTTCATTGTTTCTATAAGCTGATGTAATATTGCATCATGTTCTATATAAGCTGATGCAATTTAAAGAAAAGATTGCTACTGTACCTTCATCTACTTCTTAATTGGCTATAATCAAAGTATGATGCTATCTTGCATCATGTTCTATATGCAGGGATGTAAGACCTGCGCCAGACTGCGCCGAAACCGCTTTTCTGCGCCAAATTGCTACAAAACTGATAGTGAACACCAAAGATAGGTGTCACTATCGTGTTAAAAAGTGTTTTGAGAGTTTCCACGCTAGTGGAGCGAAAGCTGAATTAGAAGAACCCTACCAAATTTATTCCAACTATGAAAAAGGATTTTTATGTAAAAGTGTATTGATACAATAACTAAGCAAATTTAAAAACAAATAACAACTTTATTGAGCAACATTAAAAGTAAAACAAAATAACAATTAAAAATCTATTTCTTAAACATGACATAAGTTCTCAATCGTTTACTCTATATCAATGTTTAATGAACTAGAGCACCAAAAAGAAAAAGCTATTTCAATTATATAAAAAATGTATTTAATTAACTTTAAATCAAATTTAACTTAAAGTTTAATTCACTTTAAATATATGAAGTGATAATTTAAATTGTCAAAAGATAATATCTATTTAAAGTGAGAAACCTGTTTAAAAAAAATACTTTATCCAATCCATCCCAATTCATCATATTGACCAAACATATTCTAAACATGCCGACGCCACTTTAAAGACCAAAAAGAAATTTAAAAATATTTTATTTAAATTCTACATATTAAATCTCTCTCCCAAAGGCTTATCAAAAACATCTTAGTCAAGCCAACTCTGTTATTTTACTGGTCTCCTCGAAAAGCTAAACTGCCACTTTAGCATTTCCCTAATACAACACTTCCTGCCACTAAGTGTGTATTCCCAAACTAGTGTTCTGCCACAACACCTGTTTGGGGGAAGGAGAAAAAGAAAAAGCTAAGTGAACCCTCTATCTATAAAGTTAATTTCCAAACGAACCTCACAGCGGTTACCGACTTTCGGGTTCAGGAAAGATAGAAAAAAGCAAAAGAATCTCACACATCACCGCCAATAAACAACTCCAGGCATCTGGCATGGTCGTCCATATCCTAGATCCTAGACCACTATTGCCTATATCGATAATGTGACGCGGAGACGGAAAGAAATATTTCCCGGTTCCTTTGGAACCGTCTAACAACATTCATAGAAAAAGATTCACTTAAAAACTGAATGAGTTGGCCAGATTAATTCAGAATACATTAGATTAAAACTAGATTGAAAAAGACTCTAAAGAAGAGAGATCAAAAACTTTTTGTAAAATTATTTAAAAGAATTTGAAAAATATAAAAGAACCTTTCTGAACCTTAACTGCCGGTGGCTGACCTCACTTGTTTACGTTTTTCACATGGTCTTCATTTCCACGGTCAAACATCCCGCTCCGAAGATTCCATCTCTTAATACGAGCTTTAAGACTAAGTCCAGGTTCACGGCAGAATAGTATCAGTCATAATGAAAGACTTTAATTCCAATTAAAAATCAATTCTAGTTTTGGATAAAAACATATAAAAATATAATCCACTACTTTCCTTAATAATATTCATCGCCTCATGTTTCTTATCGGCACTCTTAAAAGGACATTTCAATTAAAGAGACATACTTCAAAACACGTCAACACTAGCCGCCGTCAAAATTGAAAAGCGAATGTTCCGCCGGGAATATAAATAGTTCAGACTCTTGTCTTGGGCAACTCCCCCTCACGTGACTTCCCCCTTCTGGTCATACGTCACATCCGATCTCTAGAAGGATCGGGGAAAACGGACCAATGGTATGCTGCTGTGAAGGAGAGGCACGCGTCGGAGATAGCAGACACGCTACGCCATCTGTCGATGCTCCCGGTAATCTGTCAGTCTGAACTTTGATAATATCGGCGTTTGTTGACAAGGCAGATTTGAGGAAATACGCTGAGCTCGAATACCGCTAGTTGTTATGAAGTTGACAGTACGTAATAAATAAGTAAGTAATGAAATAAAGATTTATTTTATTTTAAGTTGATGTTTGAACATTGAAATAAATAAAAAGAATGTTTAAACTGAAACTTTAATTTATTTAAACTTAGATATTTAATAAATGGAAAAATAAAATAAAATTTATTTTAAAAATAGTCTTAAACTTTAATGATAAATATTAAGGATAGAAATAGGATGAAAGCATGAGTGGTTGAATGGAGGAACAAGAATAGGAGGGAAATATACTCATATTTCCTGTCATGTCAAATTTTAAATTTTGAATTCAAAACATGATGTAAAAATTTCATTGTTTCTATAAGCTGATGTAATATTGCATCATGTTCTATATAAGCTGATGCAATTTAAAGAAAAGATTGCTACTGTACCTTCATCTGCTTCTTAATTGGCTATAATCAAACTATGATGCTATCTTGCATCATGTTCTATATGCAGGGATGTAAGACCTGCGCCAGACTGCGCCGAAACCGCTTTTCTGCGCCAAATTGCTACAAAACAGCTATTTTTTTCAATTTTGCGCCAAACCTGCGCCAAAAGGCACTTAGTTCCAAAACGAAATTTAGCGCGATTTCGTCGATCCAGGAAACAACAACAAATATTTTTTTTTAGGCTATTAATTTCATCGAAAAACAAAGAAACATTGCAAAGAATCTCTAAAAACGCGCAAATTTCGCCGAAAAATTGCCAAAAACATGCGCTTTCGGCCAGGAAAAACGCGATGTTTTGTGAGTTTTATCGTGACTCCGCAAACGACCGTAAGTTGTTTTTCCCGCGAGTATCTTACGTTCATTTTCATCGCGGCCGATCGCAGAGTTCGAAGCGGGACGTCGGGTGATGTACAGTGCGCGCGTTGGGGGAGACATGAGAGAGCCATAATGTGTTTATTCCCAATTAATGGGAGTTCGCCTCTTATTTCAGGGGTTATTCTCGTTCGAAATTTCCGAATATTTAAGGCATCCTCTTCCGAAAATTTAAAATTGGGTTATCAGTTCCACATAGTTGCCAACTTGTACGGTTTTGCGCGCGGAGAAATGCAAATTTCGTGAAAGGATCGCCGAAAAAGCACACATTTCATCAATATATCGTCAATGTTTTTGTCAATGAACTTTGTCAAAAGATCGCTGAAAAAACGCGAATTTCCTCTGCGGATTGCGAAAAACGGCAATTTCACCAAGTATCGCAGATAAAACGCTGATTTTGCCTGAAGACTGCAGGAAAACGTTGATTTTGTCTAGAGATTGCGGATATAACTCCGATTTCGTTAAAAGATCGCGGAAAAAAAACGCAGTTTTCGATAAAATATCGCTTAAAAATATTTTGTCAAAAGATCATTGGGGGAAAAAATGCTGATTTCATCAAAAGATCACGGGAAAAACGCAGATTTCGTCAAAAGATCGCAGGGATAAAATGCCGTTTTCGGTTAACGATCGGTTAAAAATGCAAATTTCCCTAAAGATCGTCGAAAAACACGCTGATTACATTAAAAAAAACACGGAAAAAAGCCGATTTCATCAAAAAATCGCGGAAAAATTGCTGATTTCGACAATAAATCGCCGATTTTGCTAAAATATCGCAGATAAATCGCTGATTTCATCTGAAGATCGCGGGAAAACGCCGATTTCATCTGGAGATCGCAGATACCCACCTCGCGGGGGGGGGGGGGGTAGCTAAGGGGGCGGTATGGGCGGCTCAGTCCCCCCTGGAAAAGATTCCACGGTCATTAAATAAATTTCTGTTTCGAAAATTCAAATGAAATTCTGTTCAAAAATCTAATTTTGTTTTGTGATCCTTTTACAGTTTTGTAGAATTACTAAATTGTATCTAAAATAAGTAATTCAACACTCCCTCATCCTATTTGTACATAGGAAGCTAACATGATGTTTAATTTTGCAACAGTTATACACTCAAAATTTTCATCATCCTATACTTTTCTTAGTATAAAATGAAGTTATTACAACAGTTTAATAAGAAGCATAGTACCTATACAGTGTAAATATGCGCTAATTTATCTTTCTGTGTCAGAAAAAAAAGAAAAAAATTATGAGCCTCCCCTACAATCTCTTGAGCCCCCCCCCCAACCCCTATAGATCACTTCAAGCTACGGCCTTGGGGGGTAACCCGCGGAACCCCCCCCTTCCCCCGCCACCGATTTCCGAAAATGCAATGTGAATTTACAAGAAAAAATTTCCACCCAGAATCGCCATTCTCTTTTGCATTGTATGTGTTTTCTGTAAATTAAATATCTTCCTGTTCTTTGTCTTTCCCATGTTCGTGGTAAATTATTTCGCTCCTCGGCGAATCCTGCGGATAGACGACAAAACCGAAAGCAGAATGAAAGCGCGTACGAAAATCCGCTGCAGCGGATTGTTTGTCAAACAATTACAAAAAAATTGCTATTTTGTCAAAACATGAACAAAACGCAGTCAAAGGAAAACAGTATGTAATTCTCTTTTCTCCGAGAAGGACGTCTGTCGCTCCGCGGGAGACATGATAGAGTTCCGGATGGGGAGGGGGGGGGATTGTACCTTTTGACCATTCAAAACCCAAAATCTCAAAATTTCTGGGGGGGGGGGACATTTCACTGCTCCGGGGGGGAGTGTCCCTCCCCGGGCCACCACCTGAATTCAACACTGAAGGAAAAAACATAAATCTGCAAAAAAAATCGGGAAAAATGCTCGAATTTCGTCAAAAAATCGCGGAAAACACGCGAATTTTGTCAAAGGAAAAGAAAAACATTCGAATTTCATTAATAGATCATGAAAAATTTGTCTATAGATCGTGAAAAACATGAACATTTTATTGAAAAATCACGAAAAACAGTCGAATTTCATCAAAGAATCGCGAAAAAAACGTGAGTTTTCCTAAAGGATCGTTATTATCATAAAAAAAAAAACAGTGAACAAAACACAATCAAAAGATCGTGGGGAGAAAAACGTTAATTTCTGGAAAAGATCGCGAAAAAAAAAAAAAAAAAAAAATGCAAACGTCTTTAAAGGATCCCAAAAAACAAGCGTATTTCGTCAAAAGATCACAAAAAAACACGCGAATTTTGTCAAAAATCGCAAATACGCAAATTTTTATCGAAAGATCACGAAAAATACTTGAATTTCGTCAATATATTGCGTAAAACACTCGAATTTCACCAATAGATCATGAAAAACACTCGAATTTCATCAATAGATCGCGAAATACACGAAAATTTTATCGAAAAACACTCGAATTTCATCAAAGAATCATGAGAAAAATGTGAGTTTTGCTAAAGAATCGTTAATAACATAAAAAAAAGAGAATAAAACACAGTCAAAAGATCATGAAAAAATGTTCATTTCTGTAAAAGAAGGCGAAAAAAACACGCAAATTTTTCTAAAAGATTACGAAAAACAAGTGTATTTCGTCAAAAAATCACAAAAACATGCAAATTTTGTCAAAGGATATCTAACTTCGTCATAAAAAAAAACAAAATATGGTTAAAAGATTTTGGAAAAAAAAAAGTTCATTTTTTTAAAAGATCATGCTGGGAAAAAAAAAAAAAAAAAAAAAAAAAAAAAACGCACATTTTATCAAAAGGATTGTAAAATCCATAAATCTCGTCAAAAGATCTCAGAAAACGTACAAATTTCATCAAAAGGTCGTAAAAAAACCGCAAATCTAGTTTTTAAAAAAAACGCACAAACAGGGTCAAAAGTTTGTGAATTATGTTAAAAGATCGTGAAAAACCGCAAATTTTATTAAAAGGTCTGAGACGTGTGGAGAAATTTAATCTGAGTATTTATTCTTTCAAATGTAAAAATACATTCGAGTCTCCCTATAACGAAACTCCATACATCGAATTTCTCTATATAACGAATTTTTTGTAGGAACGGTCCCCTTTTCGCATGATTACATTAAAAACAGTCTCTATATAGCGAAATATCCATCTCCATATAACGAATTTTTTCACAAATTGGTCTTAATTTATTCAGTTTTAAAAAAGATTCGAAATCGTATGGAATCAATTCTCCATCACTTATTTTTGATTTATCGTTCAGTGCTGAGTATTTTTTTTTTTTTATGTATCACTTATCACCTTGTTCTTTAAATCCAACGAATTCATTTCACCTCAAACACACCTTTCAACATCCCTCTCAAAACAGAGTCAATTAGATTGTTACACATATAAGAAACGAATCAATAATGAGAGGCACATAAGAGAGGTCTTCAAATGGAGGAAAATGTTAACTACAATTTTTCATTCCTTGCTAAAATTTGAGCCTTTTTTTTTGAAGGCGTAACAATTTTAAAATCAAAACAATGGGTCATTCCAAGTGAAATCAACCAATTTAAGGAAAACTTGTTGCATCATAGTCACAGATTTTTTTTTAATTTTTATCATAGACAGACATAGTACTGAAACCCTCAAATCTGAAATTTAAAAGTAATTTTCACAATATTGGCCGAGATATGGCCATTTGAAAACTGGCCATTTTTACAAAATGGTGGCCATCTTGGAATTGTATCACTGTCTAAATATGGCCATAACTTGACAACTAATGGCTCAAAGTTTATATATCTGGTACCAATTTGAAGCTATTTGTACAAAGAATGAATATTTCACATCTAAACAATAATAAATTTTCATTTTTTTACTTTTTATTATGTGCAAAGTGAAAATTTCACCCCAAAAAAGGGCAGATTGTAATGGCTCATAAAAAAAATGAATCATCATGAATTTTTCTGAAACTTGGTAAAAACGTTGCTCCATCTGTGTGCTTTAAATAAAAAAAAAATTGGAAAGGTAAAATTTGTTGTTTTAAAATAAATGGTTTTTTACAGATAAAGTGTCATTAACCAAATAATATTTTTAGAATCTGTGAGCATTCCTGATTCAAAAAATAATGGTTAAAATAAAATTTTCTAACATCTAAATTAATGTAAAAGTATAATCAAAACCTCATTTGTACTAATTTTGTAGAAATCTGCCTCCAGCCCCCCTCCCCCCCCCACCCCCCCCCCAAAAAAAAAAAAAAAAAAAAAAAAAAAATTAGACAATTCAAAAAATTTTACACTGAAAAAGATAAGATAATAATTAAGGAATATAATGTATAATTATAAAATACCTATAAATGCAATGCATACATATGGTGATTTACTTCACATATAGGGGCAAGTGGGGTAGAATGGGACTGTAGGTTTTTCTCTTTATGTATCATTCTAAATATTTCATCAATCACATATTAGATGAAGTAATGGTACCCCAATCTTCAGTTGAAAAAAGTAGCTAATTTACACAAGCTTACAATTATATAAAGAAAAAGATTATTTCAAGAATCAAAACATGAATTCAAAATTTTAAATTTTGAATTCAAAACATGATGTAAAAATTTCATTATGTTTCTATAAGCTGATGTAATATTGCATCATGTTCTATATAAGCTGATGCAATTTAAAGAAAAGATTGCTACTGTACCTTCATCTGCTTCTTAATTGGCTATAATCAAAGTATGATGTTATCTTGCATCATGTTCTATATGAGCTGATGCAATTTAAAGAAAAGATTGCTGCTTTACTTCATCTGCTTCTTAATTGGCTATAATTAAAGTATGATGTAATCTTGCATCATAATGTCCAAGAAACTTGAGTAATTCCTTTTAAATACCATATACCACTTCTAAAGTTTTCAATGAAGTGTATTTAGACATACAATAATTATTTTGTACTTATTATACAGTGGAGATGGAGTGTTTTGTATGTAAAAAACTCAATGTTTCTCTGAGTACTGATGTTATTTCTGTTCTTCAATTATCCCCACGGGATTTACATTTATTAAAAAAAAAGGTTACATTATATAATCCCAGATGAAAAAAGTTTTTTGCATGCGAATATATGCAAGGTTCACAAGGATAAATTTCTAAAATTTTATAGTTTAAATCAGAGACAGTGTTGTGATCCATTTAATAAACATCCAAATAGTAACAGAGCAAAATCACTGAAAACAATTTCTTTAGATATGTCTATGACAAATCCAGACATCCTCATTCCAGGAAAAAAATTATGTACTTCCTGCTATTCATCAATAAATAAGATGATTTCTATTGTTGACATGAAAAGCATCTCTGATCCAGAATTTAGTGAACCCACAGTAGTAATGGAACAATTAAACAAAAGCTGTGAAATGTTAGAGTTATCGCCAATAAAAATGAATAGGCGTAGCTCAAAGAGGAAACTTGGTTATTTGCAGACAAAAGTTACAAAAATTTTGAATGAAATGAAATAAAAAGTACTGTAAAAATAAATATTTAGTGTAAATAACTGCAAATTGATATTTCTTTATTGAATTATATAATATAAACACAATACTTTAATTTAGATGCTAGAAAATTTCATTTTAACCAATATTTCTTAAATTAAGAATACTTAGATTTTAAAATAATCTTTATTTGGGTCAATGACATCTTATATGTAGAAAACCATTTTTAAAACAACAAATTTTACCTCTCTAATTTTACAGTATAATGTTCCATATATAGAGAAACTGTTAAATCTATGCATAATCAAATCATTATACAGAAAGCGTAAAAAGTATATGAACTAAATTTACTTTTCATTTTTGAAATAATCTTTTACTTTATATAATTGCAAGCTTATGTAAATCAGCTACTTTTTTCAACTGAAGATTGGGGTACCATTACTTCACCTAATGTGTGATTGATGAAATATTTAGAATGATACTTAAAGAGAAAAACCTACTGTCCCATTCCACCCCACTCGCCCCTATATGTGAAGTAAATTATCATATATATATGCACTGCATTTATAGGTATTTTATAATTATACATTATATTCCTTAATTATTTTCTTATCTTTTTCAGTGTAAAATTTTTTGAATTGTCTAATTTTTTTTTTTTTTTTTTTTTTTTTTTTTTTTGGGGTGGGGGGGGGAGGGGGGCTGGAGGCAGATTTCTACAAAATTAGTACAAATGAGGTTTTGATTATACTTTTACATTAATTTAGATGTTAGAAAATTTTATTTTAACCATTATTTTTTGAATCAGGAATGCTCACAGATTCTAAAAATATTATTTGGTTAATGACACTTTATCTGTAAAAAACCATTTATTTTAAAACAACAAATTTTACCTTTCCAATTTTTTTTTTATTTAAAGCACACAGATGGAGCAACGTTTTTACCAAGTTTCAGAAAAATTCATGATGATTCATTTTTTTTATGAGCCATTACAATCTGCCCTTTTTTGCGGTGAAATTTTCACTTTGCACATAATAAAAAGTAAAAAAATGAAAATTTATTATTGTTTTGATGTGAAATATTCATTCTTTGTACAAATAGCTTCAAATTGGTACCAGATATATAAAATTTGAGCCATTAGTTGTCAAGTTATGGCCATATTTAGACAGTGATACAATTCCAAGATGGCCGCCATTTCGTAAAAATGGCCAGTTTTCAAATGGCCATATCTCGGCCAATATTGTGAAAATTACTTTTAAATTTCAGATTTGAGGGTTTCACTACTATGTCTATCTATGATAAAATTAAAAAAAAAATCTGTGACTATGATGCAACACCCATTGGTTGAATTCATGTGGAATGACCCCAATAAAAAATTACAGATTTCTTCGTCTGAAATTAATGCAAGTCTTCCTTATTTGATTTTCATTAAGCTTTCAAACAAATGTCTGTTCTCTTTTTTAAAAACTGCTTAAATAATTAAAAAATAGAATTTTACGTTAATATTTACTTTTAAACATTACAAATTCTTAATTAAAAACATCAAAAATAATATTTGTTCAAAATTTACACATTAAATACAATTTTTCATATCATTTTCTATACATCGAATTTCTCTATATAACGAATTTTTTTACTGGAACGATGGATTTCGTTATATAGACTCGACTGTATTTTTCAAGATAGCAGTTATTGTAATTGTTAAGAGTTTATTAGCATTAGAATATTTCAATCTGCTCCTTAAACAGCTTTTATTGCTAAAATGTTATTACAGTAGAACCCCGCTAATCCGGATCGGTTTGCTCATTTTTTTTTTTTTTTTTTTTCAAGTTTGAGAAGCGATTGGCTAATTTCCATAACATTAACTTGTTTCGTCGTATTCTAAATAAAAAAGCTTTTTCTGACATGTTTTCAGAATAATTAAGCAAAGTAAACATTATTACTGTCTGCAAATATTCAATAAGTTTAACATAAAGGTGATTTTCTGTTAATATATTTTATTTTATTTCATTTTTTTTTCTCATTCTCCGGATAATCCAGATTTTCGATAATCCGGATTGGGTGTGATCCCAATTAATCCGAATTATCGGGGTTTTATTGTATTATTATTATCATTATTATTATTATTTTGCTGCTACAAAATCCGATATTTACTGCTACAAAAATAGATTTTACTGCTCCAAAATTCGATTTTTGCTGCTCCAAAGCTGCTACAAAATGGCTTTAGCGCACTTTCATCCCTGTATATGAGCTGATGCAATTTAAAGAAAAGATTGCTGCTTTACTTCATCTGCTTCTTAATTGGCTATAATTAAAGTATGATGTAATCTTGCATCATAATGTCCAAGAAACTTGAGTAATTCCTTTGGGAATCAGTGAAATTGTCAGACCATTGACATTTAAAAGTGAACAATATGTTGCATGTGTATATGGGATAAATTGGTGGATTGGGAAAATTTTAGATTACTGTGAAGAACTGAACGACTATAAAATTATGTTCATGCATCCTAATGGCCCCAATTCTTCATATTCATGGCCAAAATCCTCAGATGTTTGTTGGATTCCGTATGAACAAATAATAAAAGAAGTGTCTATTCCTTTAACTGCTACAGGAAGAACATATACTGTTCCACCAGAGGAAACTCGAACAATTCAAGCATTATTTTTAAACTTTAAAACTAATTAAATCCATTTTAGCTTAAATCTGAAGAAAAAACTGCTATATTATAAAGTTATATGCATGTAAGTAAATATTTTCTTCTTATTTTGTCTAGATTTGTTCCATGTGTAATTTTTAACTTTGGCTTATTTCTCATCATATTCAATGTTTTGCCCTGGATTTGTATTGTATTATTGTTATTTATTTTTTTGTCTCATCATATCTAGATTTTTGTTCATATAAATTTTAATTCAGTGTGAACAAAAAATAACAAATGTCAACTCAATTAACTCATTTATGTATATTTATTGTATTTAAATTACACAATTGAATAATTTAACTCTGTAATTTACAGCTAGTATTTCTCCAACATTTCTGGAGAAAATATTATGTGCCTTTTTTTTTCATGCATTCCATAGTAAGGTATTTAAAATATTTATGTAAATATGTTTTGAGAATTATATTATCATATTTTGAATGAAATGAAATAAAAAGTACTGTAAAAATAAATATTTAGTGTAAATAACTGAAAATTGATATTTCTTTATTGAATTATATAATATAAACACAATACTTTAATTTAGATGCTAGAAAATTTCATTTTAACCAATATTTCTTAAATTAAGAATACTTACAGATTTTAAAATAATCATTATTTGGGTCAATAACATCTTATATGTAGAAAACCATTTTTAAAACAACAAATTTTACCTCTCTAATTTTACAGTATAATGTTCCATATATAGAGAAACTGTTACATCTATGCATAATCAAATCATTATACAGAAAGCGTAAAAAGTATATGAACTAAATTTACTTTTCATTTTTGAAATAATCTTTTTCTTTATATAATTGCAAGCTTATGTAAATCAGCTACTTTTTTCAACTGAAGATTGGGGTACCATTACTTCACCTAATGTGTGATTGATGAAATATTTAGAATGATACTTAAAGAGAAAAACCTACTGTCCCATTCCACCCCACTCGCCCCTATATGTGAAGTAAATTATCATATATATATGCACTGCATTTATAGGTATTTTATAATTATACATTATATTCCTTAATTATTTTCTTATCTTTTTCAGTGTAAAATTTTTTGAATTGTCTAATTTTTTTTGGGAGGGGGGTGGGGGGGGAGGGGGGCTGGGGGCAGATTTCTACAAAATTAGTACAAATGAGGTTTTGATTATACTTTTACATTAATTTAGATGTTAGAAAATTTTATTTTAACCATTATTTTTTGAATCAGGAATGCTTACAGATTCTAAAAATATCATTATTTGGTTAATGACACCTTATGTGTAAAAAACCATTTATTTTAAAACAACAAATTTTACCTTTCCAATTTTTTTTTTATTTAAAGCACACAGATGGAGCAACGTTTTTACCAAGTTTCAGAAAAATTCATGATGATTCATTTTTTTTATGAGCCATTACAATCTGCCCTTTTTTGCGGTGAAATTTTCACTTTGCACATAATAAAAAGTAAAAAAATGAAAATTTATTATTGTTTTGATGTAAAATATTCATTCTTTGTACAAATAGCTTCAAATTGGTACCAGATATATAAAATTTGAGCCATTAGTTGTCAAGTTATGGCCATATTTAGACAGTGATACAATTCCAAGATGGCCGCCATTTCGTAAAAATGGCCAGTTTTTAAATGGCCATATCTCGTCCAATATTGTGAAAATTACTTTTAAATTTCAGATTTGAGGGTTTCACTACTATGTCTATCTATGATAAAATTAAAAAAAAAATCTGTGACTATGATGCAACACCCATTGGTTGAATTCATGTGGAATGACCCAAATTTCTTCAAAGGTTCGCGAAAAAATGCCAATTTTCTTCAAGAGATCACGACAAAACGGCAGCTTCCGTCAAAAGATTGTGAAAAAACGGCAGATTTTGTCAACAGATCGCGATAAATCGGCAAATTTCTTCAACAAATCACAAAAAAAATGGCAAATTTATTCAAAAGATCGAGGAAAAAAAAAAACAGCAGTTTTCATCAAAAGATCTGAAAAAACATCAAATCTTGTCCAAAAAAAAAAAAAAAAAAAAAAATGCAAATTTCGTCAATAGATCAAGGAAAAAGGACATCTCGTCAAAAGATCGTGAAAAACCTGCAAATTTTGTCGAAAGTGGAGCCCCCCCATCCCTCTTTTGGACAATTTATGAGGTGTTAAAAATTCTGAGAACAAAGATAACTTCTTTTTAAAAGATTTTAAAAGACTTTTCTTTTATGTCTATCACATATACTTGGGAGGTTTGAGTGCATATAATGTAATGCGAGGGATTGATCTGCAGATAGTTTTTTAAGTTTTTACTTGTTTTGCAGACTGCAGAAAAAAATTCTGCTGCTGGGCTTATTACTAATAATATTGATGTATTAAAATTCATCAGTCATTTCTTCTTTATTTACTATATCTTCATATCCCATTTTTTCTTCTATAAATAGAACATCTCTGCTTTCACGTATTCTCTTTTCCTTTAAGCCATATAATCTGTATGCTCAACGATCTCTTGAATATCGGATGAATACTGCAGGTTTTGCTCTTACATCAAATTTCTTTTTATTGATGTCATCGTTGTGATAAAAAACTTTACATCCAAATACTTTCATATGTTTTACTGTAGGTTTATTACTTGACCATAATTCTAATGGCATTTTCTTTCTTGTAGCCATTGGAGTAAGCTGTTGACACTGCTTCAGCCCAAAAAGATAAAGGTTGCTTTGCTTCTATCAGCAATGTTCTTGCTGTATTAATAATTGCATGATTAGCTCTTTCAGCAATTCGGTTACTTTGAGGACTATGAATTGTTGTTCTTTCATTCTTTATACCCTTTCTTTTGTAATAATTCATGAGCTGTTCGTTAGTAAATTCACCACCATTATCTGATCTAACTGCTTTTACTTTCTTGCCGGTTTCATTTTCTCTTCTCTCTATTATATTTATAATTCTTTCTTTTGTTTCATCTCTACTTCTTAAAAAATCTACAAAATATCTTCTACTATATTCATCTACTACCATACATATATTTCTTTCCTCCCAATGAGTGTACTGTCATTGGTCTACATAAATCAACATGTAACCGCTCTAAAATACGTGTTGTTCCATCTATCACTTGTTTAATGGCGTTCTTGTTAATTTTCCTTGAATACATATTTCGCATTTTGTTTTTTTACCATCTATCTCTTCTAATCCCCTTACAAGATTTTCTCTCGACATTCTTTGTAAGTATGCATAATTTATATGCCCAAGTCTTCTATGCCACTGTTCTTTCTTAGATTCATTTGTCTGTAAACAAGATTCGTTTCTATCTTCAATTATTTCTCATACAGCTAAATTTATTTTAAATGTATTGTCTTCAAAAGTTCCTTGAGCAATTAATTCGCCTGTGTTCTTTTCATAAATGGCTGCTCCTTCATTATTAAATATGACATATTTTCCTTTTCTGACTAAATTTGGAACTGACATCAAATTTTCTCTTAAATTGGGTACACAAAGAACATCTGTAAGTTTTATATTTCATTCGCCAAATTTCTGATCACAAGCAGTAACATGAACATTTCCTCGATATTTTGTTTGTATTGATTGCTCGCTGTCAACAGTTGCACTTTCTACATCTTCAGGTTTTCCTTCTACAACGATATCTTCTCTGTGCGTCATATGCGAAGTGCAAGCTGAATCTAACATCCAGGTTATTTTCAGATTCTTCATACTCATTTTTATGAAATTCATCTGACTGCAGTGCATATTCGTTTGTAAAACATGTATATTTTTTTTATTTTCTTGTTTGAAACATTATTGTTAAAATTTTTATTGTTGGTGTGAATATTCTCTCACATCCTGAAATGCCTTAACTTTATTACTAGAATAATTTTGAAAGTTTTTGTTTGGTAAATATTCTCTATTATTTTGTGAGTGTGTCATATTCGATTTATTATAACAATTCCGTGCTGATGATTGGCTTTCTGCAAGTGAAGCAATAAACTCTTTTCTTTTTGTTAGCCCTAAATGCTTTAAAATTGCTTTTGTGAAATCTGTCATATTTTCTTTCATATCTCAGTAAAGTTTCTTGCATCACTTTGTAAGTTATATTTGGGTTTGATGATATTGCAGTTGTTACTTCACTATATTTCTTTGGGAGTCCTTCTATAATAAATCCTATTAATTCGCTTTTATCAATTTCTATACCCAATTCTAATATTTCGTTTGCGATACTTTGAGCTCTTATTTATTAAATGTTCTTCAATTGTTTCCCTTTTGTTTTTCTCTATTCTTGCCAGATTAATTTTTAATTGAATTTTTCTTTGATTCTCAATTCCTACATAAAGCTTTTTAAGCAATTCCCATAATTCTTTAGCTTTCTTAATTCCTCTAACTGCCATAGTTTGTTCTGCTGACAATGTTAATACAATTATACCATATATTTCATCATTTTTCTCTAACCATGTTTTATGCGCTTTTAAACTCTTTGGATCCCTTTCATTTTTTATCGGTTCATCATTTTCGATAACGTCAAATAAATGCTTTGACTTAATTAAAGCTTCAACCCTCATACTCCATAATGTATAATTTTTACTTGTTAAGGGCTCTATTCTAGGAATGCCAAACATATTTGACTCAGACATAGTTAAAATACTTTCTTATCTTCCTAAATATTTTAAGTGCATATAAAATTCTTACCTCTTAAATTTATCCTATTGGTGGTTAGTCCAATCAGAACAAATTATTCTCTTCTATTAGGCCTAGTTCCACACAATTCTCGCAAACGTTTTCTTTAAATCCACCACACCACTCTTCTACTAAAATGTTAATTATTTTCATAATATTTAGATAAAATTATAATATTTTTCATGATAAATATAACTTCTATAAATACAGAAAACATTTATTAGATGGTCACATCACAGCACATATAGCCAGACTTGTATAAAACCAAAAACTTTCTGTGCGCATAATATTGAGTCAAAAACTTTCTGCAAATTAATTTAATGTTTAAAAAAATTATGCATTACATTATTTTGGCATGGACAAAATTTGCTTTTATTATGCAATTCATGGATGTAATTTGCATTTTTTGTGTGATTCATGGACCTAATTCATATTTTTTACGTGATTTATAGACGTAACTCACTTTTTCTTATGCGATTCATGGACATAATTTATTTTTTGAGCAATGTGACAATGAAATTTGTGTTTTTTGAGCGATCTGTCAACAAAATTTGCAGTTTTTGAGCGATTTAAGGACGAAATTAGAGTTTTTTTATGCAATTTATGACAGTAATTTGCGTTTTTTGAGCGATTCATAGCCATAATTCATGTTTTCTGAGCAATACATGGGTATAATTTGAATTTTTTTTGAGAGATTTATGAGCGTAATTCGCGTTTTTGAGCAATTCATAGATGTAATTTGTGTTCTTTATGCAATTCGTGCACGAAATTCGCTTTTTTATAATATTCATTCACAAAATTCGTGTTTTCTATGCAAATCATGCACGAAATTCGCATTTTTTATGAGACTTATGTATGGAATTTACTCTTTTTATGCAGTCTTTGGACAAAATTCATGTTTTTTGCGCGGTCTTTTGTCAAAATGTTCGTTTTTTACACGATTATTTGTCGAAATGCACATTTTTTTACGTGATTTTTCTAGGTCTTTTGACAAAATTCGCTATAAGTAAATAAACTCGTACATAAAATTGGAGGAATATTTTTATTTTTTGGCACTAAAAAAAGTTACAAAAGTAAATTTTTTCTTTCCTAAAATTTTCTGCAAAGCTCATAAAATTTTCTGTGCACATGCGTCTATATTATACAACTCTGCATGTAGCAAAAAAAAAAAAAAAAAAAAAAAAAAAAAAAAAAAAAATATCAAAAATTAATAATAATAATAACATATCTGCATCATCTCACGTTCATCGTCTGAAATAAAAAAAAAACTTAATACATGGAGTAATGAAAAAATGTCTATCGTCCAAAAGTTCTTTTACACACACACACAAAAAAAAAAAAAAAAAAAAAAACTAATTATTGCCATGTGATTACACTTAGTTTATTTTATATGGTAACGGATGAAGCATTTCGTAAATAACTTACGAAATCATATGTAATGTAATATGCTAATGGTGTTTTTTACATTAAACAAAGTTTTCATTGGTTTTTAAATGTTATCCTTTTCAACTTATACAGTGGCTGACATGTGTTTTTAGACATTTGTATTTTTTAAACTTATTTATAAAAACATCATCGAAGTATTAAAGCATATACAGTAGACTCCCTCAAATCCGCAAACCAGAAATCCGCAACTCTCTAAAATCCGCGCATATTTTATGGATGTAAACAATGAAACTTTCATTTCGGATATTAGGACAAAATTTGATTTTTTTTACTTTTGTATTAATTCCAAATATTTTTTAATTTGTAATTTTCTTAATAAAATTCTATTCATGTTTTTTTCACGTAGGAAGAATAAATGTTTTTGGAAAAAATTCAAGATATTGCTGATATCACTGGTAATCACAGGCTTACCAAATATATTTATGCATTAATCAAGATTTTTTGGTTATTAAAGCCTGGCTAAACTTGAAAAAAAAATCTTTATTTTATGATTTTGATGTGAAATATTAATGTACTTTTATGAGGCAAGTTGCACTGAATAATTTTGGAAAAATACATTTAATCTTTATACAATGAATATTTAATAATATACTATTGATTATTAACTTGACCTTTTCTATTAGTATTTTAATCATTTTAAAAATTATCTAAATTTTTATTTTTTTTATTTATTACTTATTTTAATATTTTATTACATTGTAAGCATTCATTATAGTTCCGATTGCATTACTAATTGCACTCAAATTACTGTTTAAAAAATGTAAACAAAGCAACGACCAGAAATCCGCAAAATTCTAAAATCCGCACAACCTCTGGTCCCAAGCTGTGTGGATTTTAGGGAGTCTACTGTATTTAAAAATAAATTCAAGACTTCTTTTTTCAAAAAATTAATTTATTGAGAAAGTGTTAAAAGCAATCTCACATAAATAAATGGACACATGAAAGCTTTACTAAATTATTTGACAGACAATGTCTTTTGATATTTATTTTTATTATAAATGCGATATATCAATGTCAAGAAGCTCTTTTTGACATAGTTTTTAACAATGGCTGTCAAAAAATTAAAATTGAGTCTAAAATTGTACAGTCACCGCAAAAAAAATCTTGACATTTGAGATTTTAAACTTTTGTTGACTATCTAGAAATATACATGAGGAATTATTTTGAAACTTCAGGTGTGTAAACAAAATAGCACAGGTCATATATTTTTGTGAAAATTGCTTTTGTGAAAATTTTGCTTATTATTTTCAGAGTTCTTAACATAAAATAAAGTTTTTTTCTGAAAATATGACAAACAATATTGTACACAACACCCTGCAACCAGAATTAAAAAAAAAAATAATTGTATGAATAATGAACAGGTTTACTAAATACTTTTTCATTGCACAAGCATAAAAGCTACCAAAATTTTGATTACATATTGTATTAGCTAAATGTATAGAGCAACTTTTGTAAAAGTCTCAAAATCACAACATAAAAATACCGAAAATTATCGTCGATAGAAAAAGATGAAAATTCGTTATTCCCAAAAAGCAGCAAAAAGATAAGGGGCTCTATCTATATTTCATGTATTAGTAACAATATATAGCATACAATGCCAAAAAAAAAAAAAAAAAAAAAATTGCATCACATTTTCAATTTTCAGATGTTTTACTTTATTTTTTCCTGTTTTAAACATAGGAGCCGGGTAGAAGTTTCCATTGAGCGTGCGCCACTTTAAATAGTAATGCTTGCAGCTTGAGATGACTCAGCGTTTTTTTTTTTTTTTTTTTTTTTTCCCGTATCTTCTAGTGGTTTAAAAGGTGGAAGTTATTCTTTTTGTTGCAAATACAAATCTTTTTTGGTGCATATAATGGGACGTAAAAGCTTACAGTTGTTGAAAAATCTCGCGCTTTAACTTTATTAGACCGAAAAGTTCCTATAAGTCACATTGCTAACGATTTGTAAGTATCGAGACAAACAATTTATGCCCTAAAAAAGGCGAGTGAAAATTTACCTCGGGGCAGAATGCCGCTATGAAAAATCGATTCAGGAAGACAAAGAAAGACCTCAGACCAGACTGATAGTTTATTGAAATGTGAGGTAAAAATAAACACTCAGATTTATTTATTAAAGAATGTATCAGTAAGGACTGTCTGTTACAGACTTCAAAAAGACTTGAAGCTTCCAGCTCAAATAGCAGCGAAAAAAACAATGCTTACTGATGTCATGAAAAAAAAAAAGATTACATTTTTGTAAGAAATATTTAAATTGGACAGCTGAAGACTGGAAGAAAGTACCTTCAGGCTTATCAGAGAACGATGTTGGTAAGACGACCTAAAGGTTCCTCACGCTATGGCACAAAGTTTACTGTGAAAACTGTAAAACACTCGGATAGTGTCATGGTATGGGGAGCTTTTAGTGGGGAAAAAGGCAGAGCTGGATTGTATTTCCTTCCCAAAAATATTACTAGGAATGGAAGAAATATTTAGAAGTTTTACAAAACCACTTGCTGAAATTTTGGTCCTTTCATGGATGTCAATTTATTTCATGCATGATGGAGCACTTGCACATAAGTCAAAACTTGTGCAAAAGTGGTTAAATGATAATAATCTACCAGTACTTGATTGGCCAGGCAACTCACCTGATCTTAACCCGATAAAAAATTGCTTGGAATCACATGAAAAATAAGGTGCAAAAGTCACATCCATCCAGCATAAAGGAACTGAAAGAAGTATTGAAAATTTTGTGGGTCAATATGGACAAATACTATTTCCAAAACTTAGCAACTTCTATGCCTAACAGATTGAAAAGTGTCATAAAAGCCAAGGGAAACAATAAAAATATTTACAATGTGTTTACTTTTATAACACTTTTTTTATGAGTGTCAAAATTTTTTTCTTGGCTCTGTACACAATATTGCGCACACTACTATATTTGGATACAAGCCCTTATCTTTTTGCTTCTTTTTGGGAATAACAGATTTTCATCGTATTCTATCAATGATAATTTTCAGCATTTTTAAGCTGCGATTCTGAGACTTTTACAAAAGTTGCTCTATACATTTAGCTAACACAATATGTAATCAAAATTTTGATAACTTTTACGCATGCGCAATGAAAAATTATTTAGTAAAGCTGCTCATTTTTCATACAATTTTTATTATTTTTTAATTCTGATTACAGGGTATTGTGCACATTGTTTTTTGTCATATTTTCAGAAAAAACTTCATTTTATATTAAGAAATAATAAGCAAGAAACTTGGGGGGAAAATTGGGACTATTTTTATAAAAACCTTAATTTCTCTACGAGTGTACATGCTATCCGCATAAAAATCAACACACATTATTACAAGTCACTTAATGATAATCTGTAGTTTGAATCCTTTTGCTACATTAGTTTTGACAGAGTTATCCAAAAGATCTTCATTATTTTTAAATTTTTTGATTGTCCGTTATGGGACTTTGTAAAAAATTTTCACGAAACTATATGATCTGTGCTATATTGTTTACACACCTGAAGTTTCAGAATAATTCCACATGTATATTTCTAGATAGTCAACAAAACGCCTAAAATCTCAAGTGTCAAGATTTTTTTTTGTGTTGACAGTGCATAATTATTTTTTAAACATTAAATTTACAATTTTTCACTATTTTTAGTTTTTAACACTTGAATAAACTTTTTGACAGCTTTAAACAATAAAAACCACATATCTATACTAATAAAATCTGTGCGCCTATGTCTGTCTGTCTGCTTGAAGCCGATTACAGTTCACAACGCGGGCGAGTTGGAAGTCGCGAGAGATGTCTTTCGATTGGAAAAATTTCGGGGAAGTCATTTCGGGCATTTTTGAGACCGTGGGACCAAAATTAAAAGAGTTATGAATTAAAAACTCCTTGGGAATCGGAACGAAAAATGCCTCAATTCCCAAACGGAGCTCCGGAGCAGAACACTGCGCCACCTTGCAGTGAAGGACATGAATTTTTCCCTTTTGGCTAAAAGAAGAAACAGCCGAAAACTTCTTTTTCTACCGGCGCTAATTGCGTTTTTTTCTGCATCAAATTTTTTGACTTGCTGTAGAATATTTACCGCAGTTTTCGCTAAAATATTGAACTTAGAAATAAAACAGGACTATCGAAACTTTTTTTGCGTGTTTTTTCTTAAACCATCATGCAGACAGTTTTTAAAGTAGAAAAAAAACTGATTACATATTCAGAATCTGCGTAAAAATCTGCTTCTGTTGAACTAAAAAATACGAAAAAATGTCTTATGGGCGCGTAGTGCCCACCGTGCAAAACCTGATAGTGAACACCAAAGATAGGTGTCACTATCGTGTTAAAAAAAGTTTTCAGAGTTTCCACGCTAGTGGAGCAAAAGCTGAATTAGAAAGCCCTACCAAATTTGTTCCAACTATGAAAAAGGATTTTTATGTAAAAGTGTATAAATGCAATAACCAAGCAAGTTTAAAACAAACAACAACTTTATTAAGTAACATTAAAAGTAAAAAAAACAAAATAACAATTAAAATCTATTTCTTAAATATGACATAAGTTCTTCACAATGTAAATCAGATATCCATTGCTTACTCTGTATCAATATTTAATGAACTAGAGCACCAAAAAGAAAAAGCTATTTCAATTATAAAAAAAAATATATGTAAATGTATTTTTTTAGCTTAATTAACTTTAAATCAAATTTAACTCAAGGTTTAATTTACTTTAAGTATATGAAATGATATTTTAAATTGTCAAAAAAGCATTATCTATAAAAAAAATGAAAAACTAAATACCTTTGCCAATCCATCCCTATGTATATATCCCTATCATATTGACCAAAACATATTTAAAACACGCCGACGCCAGTTTAAAGATCAAAAAGAAATTTAAATATTTTATTTAAATTTAACATATTAAATCTCTCTCCCAAAGACTTATCAAAAACACCTTAGTCAAGCCAACTCAATTATTTTACTGGTTTCCACGAAACACTAAACTGCCACTTTAGCATTTCCCTAATACAACACTTCCTGCCACTAAGTGTGTATTCCCAAACTAATGTTCTGCCACAACACCTGTTTGGGGGAAGGAGAAAAAGAAAAACTAAGTGAACCTCCCATCTATAAAGTTAATTTCCATTGGTTGAATGGAGGAACAAGAATAGGAGGGAAATATATTCATATTTCCTGTCAAAGCCCCCCCTCTTGTTATCTCCATGAAGCTAAAGTAGACCAACTCGATACATACCAGAAAGAGGTTACCTTTCACAAGAACCTTCACATTGGTATTCCATGATCATCACTCATACATCCAATCCTAAAAAATATATGCTTAAAAAAATGCCAACCTCAAACACTAGCAATTCCAAATCCTGGCAAACAAGTTACTCAAATCGAAACAGCAAGAAAAATGTCCATAATGTCCACTAAATATATATCAAGAGTCATGAAAAAAAAATTAAAAAAAAATTTCTGGGCTCTAGTCCATATTTTACACACTTAAAAAATAAATAAAAAGTTAAAATCACATCACATAACATTTGACGGCACCCTGTACATATGTCATCAATAATAGACTTCAATTAAGAACATCAGTTACATAAATTTTTACTTAAAAATATTGTCTTACACAATTATCTAAAATCTTTCAAAAAAAATTTCTATATCTCAATATCATAAGTCCATTTTTCACAAGTAGAGTAGAACCTTAAAAGTTATTTCTCAAATATATTATACAGAAATTTCTTAACACTAATTTAAACTCAATATTCATATCTCAAACAATTCAAAATCTATATCTTTTACACATGAATACTTAAATTTCCCATATGAATATGTAAATTCCATATTAGCATCTAAGTTTCTTACACATGAAAATTCAAATTTTCTAATACATGCAAAATCCAAAATTTCTAACACTTATATTTAAATTTGAAACTCGGATATATTCACACTCTATTAAGTAATAGTTCAAACACAAATACCATAAAACATTACTAACCATATCCTTAATTCAAAAATCACCATATCTTCACCTATCTCAATACAAAAGAAAAATTAAGCTCTACATTTCTCATATCAAAAACCAACATCCCGGATCAAAACATGATGCATTCCAGGAAAGACGATCTGAATTCACTTCCAACACTAATTCTACCATTAAAGAAATTCTACCATTAAAGAAATTCTGCCACCAAGTTAACCGCCTGCTCTGCCAACCAATAAAAATAGATAAAATTTATAACTACATTATATCCAAGGTATCCTGCAAAAAAATATAAAAAATTTATTTTTCGACAATCCATTTAAACATCACATTCAAATGACCCTTTCAGCACCATATGCAAAAAGCATGCATTCATACAATCCATTGCTTCGGCCGAAGACTTCATACAACCTTTCATACACCACAAATAAGACATGGATATAAGTAGTACCAGATTAAGTTCAAGGATTATAAACAGCTAGTATATTAATTATCCCAGCATTACTCCAAACTTTATCAAAAACAAAAGAGCAGGATTAACTACAGCAACTCTAAGAGTACAGAAATTAGTCACAGGAGAAAAATTAACTCTAAATCATAACCTTAAACACTATTAGAAACATACCAGCCTCTTTACACAATTTAACTTAAAAGCCAGTAGTTCTACCAAAGACGATTGAAACTCCTTAAAACATATCACAATGAATGCCCCCCTTTCCTCAGTATCTAACTCCTTGAAGACATCAGAACTCAAATTCTAACACTACTATACCTGAGTGATCTCCAATTACCAAATTCAAACATCGAGGGAAGCAACTAAAAAATTGTTAAAGGATTCCAATCATTATTAGTTATAATCAGGCATTCTCCATATAAAATGACCATTCAATAAAACAGACCTTCAAAAACAAATCCACCCCCCCGAAGTACATCTCACAAGTTAAACCACATTTCTTTCTCTCTTACTAAGAAATACTTAACTTAAACTAACCTCTATTATTCAAACAAATGTGCAACCACTCCATACATCTTAAATAGCTTTCAGAAAAACTCAATACTACTTTTAAATCAAAAATAGCCATCTCAGAAATCCCACACTTAACCAGCTAACAGTCACAACAGTTCTACTGAGATTATAAAAATTAGCATAACACAAGGTAAGTGCAAAGAAATTCTCACATTTTCAATACATGCAGCGAAAGCTGTTCAAAAATTCCCCCCTTTATAAATGATAGGTTATTCAGCTTAACAGCTAATCTTAAACTCTAATCATTCCTAAACTTTAGGGAAATATAAAAATATTGCACTTATAAAGCCTTGGTTAAGTAGATATCACAAAATACATCATATAACCTTTATAAAAGTAAATTTTAAATTTCATTTTAAAAGTATAATTTAATTTCATCTAAAAAAACATATTTTAATATGTAAAGACAATTTGGTTCAGAAATTAAAATCAAAGAAATTAACATACTTTAAATTAAAAAAAAATTAACTTAAAGAAAATAATTCATAAATTAAAACAAATATTTTGATAAAACAAAAATTAATAGAGGAGGTAAAAATCAAACTAAATTTGAAAATCTTTTTATATTTGAATCAAACTGCACCCTTTTATGCAGACCCTCATGATTTCATTCCAAGGGTAACAATCCTTAAACTTTACTCTAGTTAACCCCAAGAAATCATAGGTTTTAATAAATTCAAATTGATTTTCATTAAACAATAATTTCTTATTAAAAAAATTAAAAAATATATATATAACATAAACCTCCCCTCAAAAGAATTTAAATCAAAAGCTTTAATCATTAGATCCATTAATATATTATTTCAACAAAATTAAATTTCAATCTGCATTTAAACTTTTATCTTTTAAATTCACTTAATGTGTTATTTAAAAAAAAATTTAACCTTTAATCTATATTTAAACTTTTAAAAGAACTGGATCTGTAGCCTTCAATAATCTGAGAATTCTGGCTATATTAACACACCTTAAAATTATCTTAATTTCACTCATTTAGCTTTAACGTTTAACACTTAAAACTTAAAAGTTTTTGTAAATATCACAGGCAAGAATTCATCATAAAGCCAAATTAGAATTTCATCTTAAATGAAAGAGCTTAAACTCAATTTCCAATCTTAAACCCTAAAAACATCTTTAATATTAAAACCTAATTAAAAACAATTTCATACTATCTTTAATAAAATTTCTATAACTTAATATTAAAAACTTAAAAAAATTTCAAAATCTATCTTAAACTAGATTTTTACAGACGGTTCCACTCTCTTGCTACAAATTCTTCTTCTGTACATCTCCATGGATCACAAAAAAAAACCGATGTCTCAAAAGTTCAAGGGTCTTAACAGTCAAAATATTAAATGTCCTTTTTTTTTTTTTTTTTTTACCACAGGAAAAATGTCACTTAATCGTTCGTCACATGAAGCAGAATATCAGAAAACACAGTGGCCCCAGTACGGCAACCACTGCGCTCAAACCAGCCATATCTTGTGGACAGTTCAATGAAAAATAGCAAATTCAAGACTCACCCATCAATTCTTTCCAGCAGGACTTTACACTTGTAGTTAAAAACCAACATGGTAACACAAAAATTCTCACATCAAACTGGTCTTGATTTATCACCAACAGAACATCCACACTTGACAAGACTTTTCACACTGGACTGGTCGTTCCATACCTGTGGGCTCGTCTCAAAAAAAAGGATCACACACTTTACTGGATTCACATGAAGTGGCACTATCACATTCCAGCACAGCAGCAGATGGCACTTTTATCTGTCACCAAAGTAGATGGGACCAAGAACACTTGGGCAACATGGCACAGGAAAAACTTTCAAAATTGATGACTCTGCAGAGAAGATATTCTATCGATATCACAGAAGGCAGATCATCATCTTACAGCCAAACCACCAGGCAGAAAAAATTGTTCAGAAAAGGCAGAAAAAAAATTTCAAAAGAGAAAACCACTTAATCCTTACTATTAGATCCAAAAAAAATTTCAAAATTACAATTCTCTAATTTATACTAGGAAAAATTTTAAACAAAAATTCGAAAAAGGAAAATATTTCACCTTTACTACTAGACTCAAAATTTCAAAACTCGCGATTCTCAAAACCACTAATTTTTAAGCAGGAAACATATCTTCAAAAAAAGTCAGCAAATCTTACACCAACAGCCCCCCCATCTCAAAGCTTCCTTACATTTTACATAGCTTCTTACATGGAGAGCCAAAGCGGTCAAAAGAAACAAGGACAAAAATTTACAAAAAAATTTCAAACAGAATTATTTTAAAGGAAGGGCTTCTAACTTTGGCCCATAACCTTTTGATAGTGAACACCAAAGATAGGTGTCACTATCGTGTTAAAAAGAGTTTTCAGAGTTTCCACGCTAGTGGAGCGAAAGCTGAATTAGAAAGCTCTACCAAATTTGTTCCAACTATGAAAAAGGATTTTTATGTAAAAGTGTATAAATGCAATAACCAAGCAAGTTTAAAACAAACAACAACTTTATTAAGTAACATTAAAAGTAAAAAAACAAAAACAAAATAACAATTAAAATCTATTTCTTAAATATGACATAAGTTCTTCACAATGTAAATCAGATATCCATTGCTTACTCTATATCAATATTTAATGAACTAGAGCACCAAAAAGAAAAAGCTATTTCAATTATAAAAAAAAATATATGTAAATGTATTTTTTTAGCTTAATTAACTTTAAATCAAATTTAACTCAAGGTTTAATTTACTTTAAGTATATGAAATGGTATTTTAAATTGTCAAAAAAGCATTATCTATAAAAAAAATGAAAAACTAAATACCTTTGCCAATCCATCCCTATTCATCATATTGACCAAAACATATTTAAAACACGCCGACGCCACTTTAAAGATCAAAAAGAAATTTAAATATTTTATTTAAATTTTACATATTAAATCTCTCTCCCAAAGACTTATCAAAAACACCTTAGTCAAGCCAACTCAATTATTTTACTGGTTTCCACGAAACACTAAACTGCCACTTTAGCATTTCCCTAATACAACACTTCCTGCCACTAAGTGTGTATTCCCAAACTAATGTTCTGCCACAACACCTGTTTGGGGGAAGGAGAAAAAGAAAAACTAAGTGAACCTCCCATCTATAAAGTTAATTTCCAAACGAACCTCGCAGCGGTTACCGACTTTCGGGTTCAGGAAAGATAGAAAAAGGCAAAAGAATCTCATACGTCACCGCCAATAAACAACTCCAGGCATCTGGCATGGTCGTCCATATCCTAGATCCTAGACCACTATTGCCTATATCGATAATGTGACGCGGAGACGGAAAGAAATATTTCCCGGTCCCTTTGGAACCGTCTAACAACATTCATAGAAAAAGATTCACTTAAAAACTGAATGAGTTGGCCAGATTAATTCAAAAATACATCAGATTAAAAACTAGACTGAAAAAGACTTTAAAGAAGAGAGATCAAAAACATTTTGATAAAAACTATTTTAAAGAATTTGAAAAATATAAAAGGGCTTTTCTGAACCTCAACTGCCAGTGGCTGACCTCCCATGTTTACGTTTTCACATGGTCTTCATTTCCACGGCCAAACATCCCGCTCCGAAGATTCCATCTTCTAATACGAGCTTCAATACTAAGTCCAGGTTCACGGCAGAATAGTAGTGGTCATAATGAAAGACTTAAATTCCAATTAAAATCCAGTTTAGTTTTTAATAAAAAATATTTAAAAATATAATCTACTTTCCTTAAGGATACTCATCGCTTCACGTTTCTAATCGGCACTCTTAAAAGGACATTTCAATTCAAAGGCATACTTCCATGTTAACACTGGCCACCGTCAAAGTCGAAAAGCGAATGTTCCGCCCGGAATATAAATAGTTCAGACTCTTGTCTTGGGCAACTCCCCCTCACGTGACTTCCTCCTTCTGGTCATACGTCACATCCGATCTCTAGAAGGATCGGGGAAAACGGACCAATGGTATGCTGCTGTGAAGGAGAGGCACGCGTCGGAGATAGCAGACACGCTACGCCATCTATCGATGTTCCTTGTAATCTGTCAGTCTGAACTTTGATAATATCGGCGTTTGTTGACAATGCAGGTTTGAGGGAATATGCTGAGCTCGAATACCGCTAGTTGTTATGAAGTTGACAGCACGTAATAAATAAGTAAGTAATGAAATAAAGATTTATTTTATTTTAAGTTGAAGTTTAAACATTGAAATAAATAAAAAGAATGTTTAAACTGAAACTATAATTTATTTAAACTTAGGAATTTAATAAATAGAAAAATAAAATGAAATTTATTTTAAAAATAGTCTTAAACTTTAATGATAAATATTAAGGATAGAAATAGGATGAAAGCATGAGTGGTTGAATGGAGGAACAAGAATAGGAGGGAAATATATTCATATTTCCTGTCAAAACCAAATATTTTTAACGGGACTGTGGGCGCGAAGCGACCATAGCTCCGATCCACAATTTTTTTTTTCAAGTGCACGTGGCCCACAGTGTGAAATCACATATTTTTAACGGGACCATGGCTCTTTAATTTACATTTTTTTGTGCTTCAGGATTCGAACACCAAGACTTGCTTATTAAATGAATTTTTTTGCTTATTATATACTGCTTAATACTGAGGTTCGTTTGGAAAAAGTGGCCCAGCTAGCGGGTGTAGCTCGCTAGTCTTGTATAAAACTCGATACATGGTTTTGGTTCAACAAGTTGCTTTAAAAATAGAAAGTAATTTTAAACTATAGAAGATAGTGTTGTACCTTGGAACGCTTGTACCTCGGGACATTGACAATTTATAATAAACCATTAGGAACAATGATCTTTTGTTTATGTCTAATGGTTACATATAACCAAATGATTTCATCATAGTAATAGACAACATCAGAAGCAATAAATAAACGACTTGTTGAGAAAAAGAAAATTTCTGTAATCCAAAGTAAATATTTTCCCCCATTCAAATATCATTTTTAACTATGTACTTTTACAAAAAGTTAAGTGCAACTTATTATTTTATAAAAGAAAAGATTTTTAAATGTTTTGGCTATTAGAAAATAATGATAGTGCTTCTAGATTTACCATCATTTTGATTTTACTTAAACTATGCAGTGATTGTACCTTGGGACAGTATAAAATGTTGTACGTCGTGACATGTTCGATGGTGCAACAAATGTAAGGTTTGTAGCAATTTGCATAAATAAAAGTATTTTTGTTACTTATTTTACAGAAAATTCCACAATATATGTGAAGAATCTGAAGTTAGTTGATGTGCTTGCCAATGATGAAAACTTTAGTTTTATTACCGATTTCCTTGAAAAAAGTTTTGTTACTTTAAATGACTGGCAATTTTTTATTTTCAAACTGCCTGAAATTCTAAATATATTTTATAGAAAAATACATTGGTGTACAGAAAAGCTGCCTTTAAATTTTAAATTGGATTGTAATCTTTGAAGTAAAAAATTAAAATGTGAAAATTGTCCCAAGGTACAACACTCTCCTCTAAATATAGAGTACAAAATAATCAAAAGTATCGTTACATAAAAAATATAAACAAATCAAATGAAATACTTTAATTTTTGCAAAAAGTTCCATATCCTGTTCTCCTTTTTTTTTTTTTTCCATTAAATGAACCAATGTGGTTATGATTTTTAGCCATTAGGGTTGCTTTTTTAATTGCTGGAATGCATTTTATTCATAGACCTTTTGGTTAGCATGTTTTTCCAAAAAGTTTTTGATTTTTTTTTTGACCTATATAATAAATGAATAAAAATATATAAATATAAATGTATAATATTTATTTCTAGTTTTAGGGGAAAGTCGGATAAAACCGGGATCCTAATGTTTTTCTTTTTATTAATTGTGCACAATGTGAACAAAACTTTCAAAATTTGTATTAAAATGATAAATCGATTCCTTAGGAAGAAAAAATGTGTTCATTCAGTCACAAACAACAGAAGTTGACATCATAACACTTTTTACTTACCCATCATACGTAGTATAGGGTAAGTCTTGCAATCGTTTTGAAAATCGAAAATTTTTTTTTGACGGATTTACACGTTTTGGACACTGGAGATTCCGAAAAACATAATTTTAGAAAAAAAATTTTGCCGTCCGTCTGTGTGTCTGTCTGTCTGTCTGTAACCGCTCTATCTCCCGAACAAATTGAGATAGAGACTTGAAATTTTGTAGGTGCTTAGTATGTAAGAATGGAACAAAGCCTATTTAATATCAGTAACCTCGATTATCCGTAACTATTTTTTTCGGACTCTCGAAAAATTCGTTCTGATGAAAGGTATATAAAAATTTTCGAATTTTTTTTATTTTAAGAAATGGACATAAAAGACAATAAAATAACACAAATTTTGCATAAAAAACGAAGTCGATCGGATTATTAGTTGTTGAGATATTTTTAATCCTGGGTCATTCCACACGAATTCAACCAATGGGTGTTGCATCATAGTCACAGATTTTTTTTTAATTTTTATCATAGACAGACATAGCAGTGAAACCCTCAAATCTGAAATTTAAAAGTAATTTTCGCGTTATTGGCTGAGATATAGCCATTTGAAAACTGACCATTTTTGCTAAATGGCGGCCATCTTGGAATCTTATCATTATCTGAAAGAGACCATAACTTGACAACTAAGGGCTCAATTTTTATATATCTGGTACCAATTTGAAGCTATTTGTACGAGGAATGCAAATTTCACATCAAAACAATAACAAATTTCCATTTATTTACTTTTTATTATGGTCAAACTGAAAATATCACCCAAAAAAAAGGCTCACTGTAATGGCCCATAAAAAAAATGAATCATCATGAATTTTTCTGAAACTTGGTAAAAACATTGCTCTATCTGTGGGCTTTAAATAATAAAAAAATTGGAGAGGTAAAATCTTTTGTTTAAAAATAAATGATTTTTTACACATAAGGTGAATCTAACTAAATAATGATCATTTTAGAATCTGTAACTATTGCTAATTTAAGAAATAATAGTTAAAATATTTTTTTTTAACATTCAAATTAATATATTGTGTGTTTATTATATAATTCAATGAAGAAATATCAATTTGCAGCTATTTATACTAAATATTCATATATTAAAATACAAATAAATTTTCATTTCTACAATACCTTTTATTTCATTTGAAATATGAGAATATAATTCTCAAAACATATTACATAAATATTAAATACATTACTAAAATAAACTACATTTTAAAAAAAAGAAAAAAAAACACTTAATATTTTTTTCTGAAATATTGGAGAAATACTAGCTGTAAATCACAGTTGAATTCATTCAATTGTGTGATCTAAATAAAATAAAAAAATATATAAATTATATATATATAAATTTGACCACATAAATATTATTTTTTTTAATGGAAAAAAATGTCTTAAATAGGTTCTATGTATAGGGGAGAGTGGGGAGGAATAGGACACATTTTACAAAAATTAAAAAATCATTCTTTGTTTTTTTTTTTTTTTTTTTTTTTTTTTAAAGAAAAACAAAAAAAAAAAATTATTTTTTGAATACAAAATAAAATACTTTCTAATATTTTTGAACAATATAGCTAAACAATTTTATAATTAAAGAAATTCTAAATTTCGTGTCCCATACCTCTGCACTAACAAGCAGGAATGAGACAACTATAAAACAATGTATTAAAGAAAACAAATTATTCTAGTGTTGGCTATATTTCCTATTTAACAAAAATTATAGGTTGATAATGTTTGTGTTACAACATCAAATTCCAGTATCTTCATCAATGGAAGGATGATTCAGAATTGTTAGAGATATTGTTCAAGAACATTAGAAAGTATTTTATTTTGTATTCAAAAAATCAAAATTTTTGTTTTTGTGGGGAAAAAAAAAAAAAAAAAAAAAAAAAAGATTTTTTAATTTTTGTAAAAAGTGTCCTATTTCTTTCCACTCTCCCCTGTACATAGAACCTATTTAAGACATTTTGTGGCCAGATTTATATATACATAATTTATATAATTTTTTATTTTATTTAAATCACACAATTGAATGAATTCAACTGTGATTTACAGCTAGTATTTCTCCAATATTTCAGGGAAAAATATTATGTGGCTTTTTTTTTTAATGTAGTCCATTATAGTAAGGTATTTAATATTTTTGTAAATATGTTTAGAGAATCATATTCTCATATTTTAAATGAAATAAAAAGCATTGTAGAAATGAAAATTTACTTGTATTTTAATGTATGGATATTTAGTATAAATAGCTGAAAACTGATACTTCTTTATTGAATTATATAATAAACACACAATATATTAATTTAAATGTTAAAAAAAATTATTTTAACCATTATTTCTTAAATTAGCAATAGTTACAGATTCTAAAATGATCATTATTTAGTTAATGACACCTTATGTGTAAAAAATCATATATTTTTAAACAAAAGATTTTACCTCTCCAATTTTTTTATTATTTAAAGTCCACAGATGAAGCAATGTTTTTACCAAGTTTCAGAAAAATTCATGATGATTCATTTTTTTTATGGGCCATTACAGTCAGCCCTTTTTTTTGGGTGATATTTTCAGTTTGACCATAATAAAAAGTAAATAAATAAAAATTTATTATTGTTTTGATGTGAAATTTGCGTATTTTGTACAAATAGCTTCAAATTGGTACCAGATATATAAAAATTGAGCCCTTAGTTGTCAAGTTATGGTCTCTTTCAGATAATGATAAGATTCCAAGATGGCCGCCATTTAGCAAAAATGGTCAGTTTTCAAATGGCTATATCTCAGCCAATATTGCGAAAATTACTTTTAAATTTTAGATTTGAGGGTTTCACTACTATGTCTGTCTATGATAAAAATGTAAAAAAAATCTGTGACTATGATGCAACACGTTTTCTTTAAATTGGTTGATTTCACGTGGAATGACCCTCCTGTTTTCCACAATCTTTGATTTTTCATGACCCTGTATTTCATTCAAATTTTAATTCAAAGATATCTTTTAATTGGAAATGAGACACTTAATTCGATGCAAGAAACCGTTAGGGAATATGATTATTATTTTTGGAGTTATAAGGATGTTTCTTTTATGCAATTCAGTGCTACTTGAATAGTTTGGCGTTTCATACAATTTATCGAAATTGGTTCATCAGCAATTCATTAATAGAGCATGATGATGTGTTAAAAATACTTAAATATACGTTTAAATATTTTGTTTTGGAATTGTAATGCATTTTAGAAATAGTTTACATATGTTATGTTTTCATATATTATGTTATGCATAACCATGATGGGTAAGTATTATGGTGGCCTCCAACGACTAGTTTTAGAAGTGTGCAATGTCCCAATTTTATCCGACCAGGTCGGATAAAACCGAGTTCTATATTTTAAGGGATTCAAATAAGGATAGACATTGCAATAGAAATGACTAAAAACAATATTCTATATAACAACTAATTTAAATTATACTTTTTGTATAGTTTTTAGCTCACAGGCTATCATAGTCTGAGAGCTTATGGGCCCATCTGTTCTGTATGTTCGTTCGTGCGTAACGTGATAACTCATGATAAAAATATCCAATCCACTTGAACTTTTGTATGTAGGTATATCCTGACAAGGCGCTTCCCTGATTAGTTTTTGGAGTTCATTCGATATGTATAAAAGGGGGAACGGGGGCTCATGCCCCTCCCCTTAGTTGATGTAAATGGGATTTTCATGCAGAATTAAGTTTTCGTTCAAAATTTAGATTAGGATCATTCTGATGAGGCGATTCCGTGACTGTTATTAGATGTTCATTGAATAAGTATAAATAGGGGGAACAGAGGTTCTAATGCCCCTCCCCCCTTAATTTATATAAATGGGTTTTTCAAGCAGAATTTTCAGATTTTGTTCAAATCTCTGAATAGTTTTGGAAGTTTAATGGTTAAGTATAAAAGAGGGGGATAACTCCTTTTAAATTATATAAATGCTAAATGGGTTTTTATTAAGAATTATCTCATTTGCTCTGAATTTTGGATATAGATTTTTTATATGATAAAGCATGTCTTTGATAGTATAGGAGGTTCAATGATTAAGTATAAAAAAAGAGGAAAGGGGAGAGCTGTTTCCCTTTCTTAATTTTTTTTCGAACGGAATTAACCCTTGAAAATATAAGGCTTTAATGTGCAATTAGTATTTGTAGCCTGTGAGCTCAATGCCATCAGTTTAACTGGGCAGTATTCTTTATTAGATATTTATAGATCATCAAACAATGCATAAACAAGTTAATTTTGTTTCAATAACGCAAATAAATGAGTTGTCCGAAACCGGAAACTTCCCGGTTATGTCCGACCATCTGCATCCCGGTTGCATTTTTAGAAAGAATCACGTTTTGAGCACCAGCCTTGGCGAGTTGGCGAAAGCGAGAACGTTCAGCTAGCTGCATCGCCAAACACAAAATAAACTAAGTTTCAAATGTGTCATAAAACATATGATTAATAGAATTATATTTATTACAAGAGAATCTTTACTACTGTTTTTAATTAACTTCTCAATTTCTTCGAACATAGCGAGTTAAGGAAATAATATTTTTGAATTGAGAAAAAAAAAACCTATGTTTAGATATTTTGTGAAATTTAAAGCATTTTAATCTGAAAAAGCTTTTTGCTTTAAGCTATGTTTTAATCGTAAACAACGGTGAATAATATTTCCTCATATTATCGTCTTTGCTTGATAACATTTATGAAAAAATCAAATGAACAATAAGCACGATCTCTTTGCAAAAGGAAGGGTTGCTATTTGCTAGGAGTTTGACGTCACAAGCAACAAAGGTTGCGTAGCATTGATTTCATCTCCGCACCAATTGTTGTTCTGGCGATAAGATGCTCAAAACACGATTCTTTCTGAAAATGCATCCCGGTTTTGTCCGACTACGCCATTTTGATGAAATGTTACTCTAGCATTGCTCAGATAACTTGTAGGCTTTAATGCAAAACGTTAAAATAACGAGTGAATAATAGACTATCACACGTTATACTTACCTAATCTAAATCCTTTGGTATTTAGGATTGGCAACGTAATATTGCAGACATCGAATTTTTAACATTTTCAAGTGAAATCATTAAAAAATCACCACTGCGAAATGAGTTCATTTACACGACTTTAGGTTACTGGCAGCTGACATGCCACTTGCCTAAAAGTAATTTTAAAAGTTTCGGCTAGGTACCGCACCAAATAAAGCTATAAAGCCTGTTTCCCTGTTTTATCCAACTTTCCCCTATATAATGAATCGTAAAAATACTTATATAAAGAAAATTTTTTTAACATGTGGCATATGTAGTAATGTTTATTAAATAAATATATGTTTATAAACATTTAAAGACCATGATTTTTCGCCATCTTGAAAAATTGGTACTACTAAGTTATCCTGTTGACCAAAAAATTATCGCCAAACTATAAGATTAAATGCCAATAATGGATGATAGTGAATGTAACCTTCAATGACATTAAATATGATTCACGTGTTTAAAATGTCATTAAGTGATTTTTATTTCGACTTTTTATTAATATTTTACTAATTATTAATATTATTATTTTTTTTTTTTTGTGATTTAAAATAAAAATTATGTCAATATGTACAATTTGGCTATTAGTCTAGCGAAATCGGTTGACGAGATAACAGAGTAGTACCAAAAAAAATATACAATGCTATTTTTTTTTTTTTTTTTTTTTTTTTTTTTTGTGGCATTTTGAATTTTGTTTGCCAATTGTGTCAATCAAAACAGAATATGGAACTCTTCTCAAATTTTTAAAAATGAAACTGGCACATGATGAAAATACAGTAGAATTTCTCGAATTCGCAAAGCTTGGGATCTGGGGCTGTGCAGATTTTAGAATTTCGCAGATTTCTGGTCATTGCTTTGTTTACATGTTTTTAACAGTAATTTAAATTGTAATCAATCATGAAATTGTAATTATAACGAATGCTTACAATATAATAAAATATTAACCTAAGTAATACTTAAAATAATAAAAATTTATATAATTTTTAAAATGATTGAAATATTAAAAAGAAAGGTCAAGTTAATAATTAGTCATGCAAAAAACTGGTGGAACAAGAGAGAAAGTAGAGCTTGATCTAAAAAAAAACAAGTTACAGAAAAAATTGGGAAATTTTTTCAATCTATAAATATGCATAGAAAGAAATGGGATCAGATGATCTGTAAAGCTCATGAAATAACCCAAATTTTTGTTAGCTGAAAATGAGGACTGAGCTTTACTGGTGCCTTAAAATCAATCAGGGAAAAAGAGGCATTTTTAACTCACTTCATATTCCAATCATCCATTACCAGTTTAAAAATTTGGATTCATAACTATAAGTTACAAGTGATGTAATGAAGTGTTAGAATGGTAAAGTTAAAAATATTTACAACATTAGAACACCAGAATATTCGAATTCCAAGCATACCAGTTTCGGTAGCATATAGCATACCTTCCTCAGTGCTAAAGATAGTGGAGATTTGCTCATATATATATAGGGAGGATGGGGATTCAAGTGATAAGTTTCTTGACCAATAGGAAAACAGAGGATCCTAGGCAACAGCCAATAGGAAAACAGAGGATCCTAGGCAACAGCCAATAGGAAAACAGGGAACAGTTAATAGGAAAATTGGGTGGAAAATGGAAAAGATATTGCGAGAATTGCATTAAAAGATTAAGAAAAATTAGTTTTAATGTAATATTTCCAACAGTCTGATAATGGTGGAATAGCAAAATCACAATTAACAAGATTAGGAAGATTTTTATGGATATGGAAAGCTTCAAGGAAGTTGAGTTCTTGTATAGAAGTAGGTTTAGTTAGTATCTTAACCGAATTGAAGTCAAAAGCATGACTCGTCTCCCAGCAATGTTTTGCGATTGAGGATTTCTTGATTTCTTGTTTTTCAATATATTGCTTATGTTCTTTAATACGAAATTTTAGACTGCGTTTGGTTTGACCAATGTAAGAAAGACCACACTGACAATTGATATTGTAAATGCCCCATGAATTTGATAAATCAACAGGATCTTTAAGGTTGGAAAGGTTGAGTTTATTAGTAGGAGTAAAAATTATTTTGAAATCGAACCGACTAAGAATTTTAGCAATGTAAAAACTTGATTTTGGAAAGAAAGGTAAGACAATGCTAATATTGGAACGAGTAGAAGACTGAGAAGAGTTTGAGGAGTGAGAGTTTTGCAATTTAGAAAGGGCAGTATCAATAATAGAAGGGTTGTAACCTCTATCAAATGCAATTGCTTTAATGTATTGAATTTCATTATTGAGAGACTGAGAATCAGAGCAAACATGAAGAGCACGATTTATGAATGTGTAAAAGGCAGCCATTTTTTGACTTGGAGGGTGACATGAACGAGCGTGGGGGGTAGAGAAACAGCGAAGCTTTTTCGATAGACAGAAGTAGAGAAGCCAGTTTCACTGCGAGTGACAAGGGTGTCCAGGAAAGGGAGTGAACCATTATTTTCTGTTTCATACGTAAATTGGATATTGTTATCAATAGAGTTCATGATGCTAAGAATGTCCACAATATTGTGAAGAGAAGTGTCAAGTAAGGTGAATGTGTCATCAACGTACCGAATCCAGAAAGGGAAAGAGAATTTATCAAAAAGAGAGCATTCAAAATAGTGCATGTAGAAATCTGCAAGGATGGGAGACAGGGGCGAGCCCATAGCTAAACCATCAGTTTGTCTGTAAAAATTGCCTTGGAATGAAAAGGTGGTTTGAGAAAGACAAGTACGTGTAAGGGAAATAAGTTCTTGAATTTCGAAGCTTGAAAAATGAAATTCACGGAGTCTTTGTTCAAGACAAGAGAGGGCGCCATTTATCGGGACATTTGTGAAAAGGGATTTAACGTCAAATGAAACCATAGTGAAATTAGTCGGAGACAAATTTTGTATCATTTTGGCAAAGGTGATGGAATTCTTCACAGTGTATAAATTTGCTGATAGAAGGGGAGAAAATATTGTTGTTAAATATTTTGCTAAATTGTAAGAGGCTGTGCCAATATTTGAAACAATCGGACGAAAAGGGATATTGGGTTTGTGGACTTTAGGAAGAGCATAAAATCTTGCACAGTGTGCAGCAGAGGGAGAAATGTAGGGATGAGAAGACTTAGGCAAGAGAGGACAGGATTTAACTATGGACTTAATTACTGATAATTCATGATCAGAAGGGTCCCGAGATAGAAGTTTATATGGGCCATCTTTAATAAGGTTAGTTACTCCATCAATATAATGCTTTTTATCTATAATGCTTTTTCTCAGTCTTCTACTCGTTCCAATATTAGCATTGTCTTACCTTTCTTTCCAAAATCAAGTTTTTACATTGCTAAAATTCTTAGTCGGTTCGATTTCAAAATAATTTTTACTCCTACTAATAAACTCAACCTTTCCAACCTTAAAGATCCTGTTGATTTATCAAATTCATGGGGCATTTACAATATCAATTGTCAGTGTGGTCTTTCTTACATTGGTCAAACCAAACGCAGTCTAAAATTTCGTATTAAAGAACATAAGCAATATATTGAAAAACAAGAAATCAAGAAATCCTCAATCGCAAAACATTGCTGGGAGACGAGTCATGCTTTTGACTTCCATTCGGTTAAGATACTAACTAAACCTACTTCTATACAAGAACTCAACTTCCTTGAAGCTTTCCATATCCATAAAAATCTTCCTAATCTTGTTAATTGTGATTTTGCTATTCCACCATTATCAGACTGTTGGAAATATTACATTAAAACTAATTTTTCTTAATCTTTTAATGCAATTCTCGCAATATCTTTTCCATTTTCCACCCAATTTTCCTATTAACTGTTCCCTGTTTTCCTATTGGCTGTTGCCTAGGATCCTCTGTTTTCCTATTGGCTGTTGCCTAGGATCCTCTGTTTTCCTATTGGCTGTTGCCTAGGATCCTCTGTTTTCCTATTGGTCAAGAAACTTATCACTTGAATCCCCATCCTCCCTATATATATATGAGCAAATCTCCACTATCTTTAGCACTGAGGAAGGTATGCTATATGCTACCGAAACCGGTATGCTTGGAATTCGAATATTCTGGTGTTCTAACGTTGTAAATATTTTTAACTTTACCATATTACACCAGGCAACAACCTATTATTAAGTGTTAGAATGGTCCATTCAGTACAAAGTGTGGACACAATTCCATTCCAGCAGTTTTGGTAAGTGGAAGATCAAAGCTCCAAAAAAACAAAGTCTTGAACAGATACGATTCAACCATATACAGTAGACTCCCTCAAATCTGCAACCCTAAAATCTGCAACTCTCTAAAATCTGCACATAATTTACAGATGTAAACAATGAAACATTCAGTTCAGATGTAAGGACAAAATATGACTTCTTTTTTTTTTATATCAGTTCTGTATATATTTTAATTTGTAATTTTCCTTAATATTAATGAATTCATGTGTTTTTATGAAGGAAAAATAAATTTATTTGGAAAAAATTAAGATATTGTTCAATATTGTTCATATCAGTGGTAATCACAATCTTCTTACCAAATATATTTCTGTATTAACCAAACTTTTTTTATTATTAAGTCTGGCTAAATCAGAAATAAAACTTCCTTATTTTATGAATTTGATTTGAATTAATAATGTATCTTTATAAAGCAAATGTCATATAAAAAATGCATTTTATCTTTATAATAATTATTTAATCATACATTATTGATTATTAATTTGACCTTAATTTTTAACATGATTAAAATATTAAAAGTAATCTAAATTTTTATTATTTTAGTTTATTGCTTTTCTTAATGTTTTATTACATTGTAAGCCTTTATAATAGTTTTGATTTCATTGTTAATTACATTCAAGTTACTGTTTAAAAAATGTAAACAAAGCAATGACCAGAAATCCGCAAAACTCCTGGTCCCAAGGTTTGCAGATTTGAGGGAGTCTATTGTACTAAATATTTGTGTTCAGACCTATCATTTAAATTGTTCAGTTCAATCTACATCAATTCCTTAACAACCTGATAATATTAATGTTATACTTTAATTATTACTTCATGGTTTATATTCGTTTAGCATTGTGGAGCTGAACTGATTTGACACAACAAAACAATATATTCTATTGACTACTTTGCTCAGTAATCATTTTGAGTGGATATAGTATATTTCTGAATATAAGGAACCGGCACCAGTAAAGCTCAGTTCACATTTTCAGTTAACAAAAATTTGGGTTATTTCATGAGCTTTACAGATCATCTGATTCCATTTCTTTTCTACACATATTTTTAGATTCAAAAGATTTCCCAATTTTTACTGTAACATTTTTTTAGATTAAGCTTTACCAGGGTTGCCGGCTTTTAGCCGGGCCAAAAAAAAAGCCGGCCGGCTTTTTTTGGTTTTATCTTCTTAAAAAGAGCCGGCTTTTATTTTTAAAGTGTTAATTTGTATCAAATCCATATTGAATTTAAATTGATTTATTTTTAACACATTTTTAATTATTTACTGCCAAAAAAATTTCTAAACTAAATTTCTATTTAATTTTTTAAATAAATAAGTCTTTATAACTGCTAAAAGTCAACTGTGAAGGCATTATGCCTGAAAAAATATATAAATCTTGGAATGAAGAAAATATACTCAAAGAATGTATTTTAAACTTCTATATTTCATATTTCTACTTATATTACACATTCTTAAGAATTATATTTAATTGAATTATGACAAAGCATAACACATCAAAGCAATCATGGAAACATTCTTACAGGTCAATATGTAAAGATTAAGTCATAGAATGAACAGTGTTGTGTTACATATGTTGACATCAGTTATTTGTAATTTATCTAACTGTGATTTTATAATATTCAAGATATAACTGTGATTTATAATATTTTATATAACTGTGATTTAATGTTCTATATAACTGTGATTTATTATATTTTATGTAACTGTGATTTAGTAATATGTTTTATCTGTAACTGTGTGGTTAAAGCGTCGTTTACACGGAGCGAGTTTACTAGCTACAAGCCGGCGAATTCGTTAGCTGCTAGTGGACTCGCCCCGTGTAAACAGGTTCACTAGCTAACTATCTGGCGACTTAGCGAGTGCGAAAAAAGTTGAAAGCTCGGCTACTTTTCTCGCTACTCGCTGGCATGTAAGCTATCTGGCTAGCAAACTATCTGTGTGTAAACGTTGCTGCTAGTGAAACTGCTGCGAGTATTCACTAGTTCTAGTGACACAAAATGAATATTTTAATTACTTTAGATAATTTAAAATACTAAATGTCAGGGAATAGCAAAAAGCGCGTGATGTATTTAATTTATTCACAATAATTATTTATTAAAAAGCGCGTGATATATTTAATTTAATTTCTGTCAGCCTACTCATACCCTTAACACTCTATAAGCATATATACATATTGTAATAGGATAATATAGCATGACTTACTGGTTTTTATTTTATTCCAATCTTATCTTATCTTTATCTTATTTCCAATCCCTTTATTTTGTTTTTCCTTGTTCCATGGCATATTCTATTTCTTAGTCGGTTACTTATTTGTTTACTTTCGATTTGAACTTTTTACATGTGCGTTCATGATCGTTTTCTTCCGTCTGATCGCGATTTGCGATCTTCGCAAATCGCAACTTACGAATAGCCGTATCTCCATATCGCAAGGCAGGACCGCTTTCGCTCAACTTTGGCAGACGCAAAGGGGGCGTTGCTTTCTGGCGATGTCTGGAATCGCGAGGGGTATTTAAAGCAGTCGGTTTGTTTTGACTGCCGGTAGTCTGACAATGTTTTGGTCTAGCAAAGGCCGTACGTTATTTTAAATTTCAGTCATGGAAGTTTACGTTTGCAGGTTGTTTTAGTTCTGAAAGATGATGTTGTTTTAAAGATGAATCCAGTTAATAGATAGTGAAAAATATTTTTGCTGAACATTTGTCGCGATGAATATTTTGTTGTCATGAATTAACATCCAAGGTTTTTTTTTGCTTCCTTTGAACATTTTCCGGACATTATTTCTTTCGTCATTACCTAAATCAAGAAGCCTGTTTTCTTCCAGTTATGCTATAGTGAGTAGTTTATTTTGCAACCTGTACAGGTCATTTTTTTTACCTTACGTCATGCTGTTTAATTAATTAAGTATTTTTATTGTGTTAAAGTATGACTTTAATTTTATAGATAATATAATTTCAGAAATTACTTTTTTGGTTGATTTTACCAGATATAGTTTATGATTGTTTATTATTTTATATATACATATATTTTTATTTTGAATATGTTTTTCTTGAAAATAAACGTTAATTATCTTTTAATTAAATGCTTCTTTACTGACTCTATGACACTACCACAGATTGCCAATATTTATTTCAGGTCACCAATTTTAATTTTTCTATCTCTGCTTTAGTTTTATATAATTTTAGAACGGTTCTGGCTTCAGAACCGATCACGGGTTATGGGCCAAAAGCTACTACGCTTTTTAACCTGTTATGGTGGCCATAACCTTCATTGGCAATATCATAAACTAGTGGTAGCATGCGGCCATTAGACCTCCAAGTGTTTTCTAGTGGGGGGGGGGGGCGCAATAGTATTTTTTTTGATAAACACATTTAATTTTTCTGGCTTGAAATAGAAAGGTTTTTTTTTTTTTTGGTATAATTTTTTTTTTGTCGTACTATCTGACTGTTTTAGAGTGTTTAAAAAAAAAAAAAAAAATTCTTTTTCCTTTCTGTTTAAATTTAATAAAGTCTAGTTAAGAGCATGGCAATGACCAATGTACAGGTCAGCATAAACAAACTAAATTCTCACAACTATGCAACCTGGGCAGCAGACGTAAAATACCTGCTGCTTGATAAAAAGTCTTGGGGCATCGTGAATGGTACTGAAGAGGCTCCGAATACCAGTGATGCAGTGGCCACAAAAGAATATCAGGCACGGCTCAGGTCAGCACTGTCCATAGTATACTTGAACGTCGAAAATGAGTTCCGGAGAATCATAGAAAACATCGACGACCCTCATGAAGCATGTACAAAGCTGAAAACCCACTTTCAACCTGACAACCGTGCTCGCCATATGCAGCTCTTCGGCGAGATCCTATCCTGCAGAATACAGCCTGATGAGCCGGTCGACATGTTTGCTGCATGTCTACAAAGACTAGCCGATCAACTGGCTGCCATGAATGAGCCGATAAAGGAAATTTATCCGACATTCCAGTTGCTGCGATGGCTCCCTAAGAAATTTGATAATCTCGTACAGGGACTTTTGCGATGGCCCGAACAGCAGTTCAAGTTTAAAGATGTCCTGACCGAGTTGGTAGCTGAAGAGTCCCGCATCAAATTACGAGAAGAGGACAGAGGTAACCTGGTCCAGTCCCATTTTTCCCGAGCTCGCACACCCAAGAGGTCCGCCTATAAGCCTAAGTTTAAGGGAAGATGCCACAGGTGTGGACAAGCCGGCCATGTGCTTCGACAGTGCAAATTGCCTCAACAAGCCTCCAGTCCAGAATCTTGCCTCCATACTACTTCGAGAGACTCCTCAGACTCCTCATTCCAGAATTCCTCAGTATCCAGAGGTTCATCGGTGTCCAGTCCAGTTCGAGTCCAACCCAGTAATCCCAGATCCAGCAGAGATGTGCCTCGCAATAGAACCAGAAACCTGTTATATGAGGTTACTCATATAACGAAATATGCCGTGTAGAAAATAAATCTTAAACATGTCTGCACGTACATACTCTCTATTACGTCCTATTACTAAGAGAGCTAAATAAAATATGCGCAGATGAAAGCTGAATTATCTTTTAAAACATGCAGATGAAAATTGTAATGGAGTAAGTGTATAAAAGATAAATGATGACGAAGTTTTAAGATAAAATACTAGCTTTATTTAAAGTCATTTGTATGTAGAAAAGGAAAATGTAAATATTGCAGTTAAATTATTTCAATAAAATATATCGTATTAAATTTAGAGATTGCACTAATTAAAAAAAAGATATTTTATCACTCGGGAGCTATTTAGAAACGAAAGCAAAACAAACTTGAAGACAAGTTATTCCGGACTTTAATAACACATGAGATAAGCTTTAAAAAGATGAAACTATTCAGTAACTTGAAGATTTAAACCAACGTAATAAAGTAAACAAACTATCACTAACGTTCCAGAAAGATAACATATTACCATTACGCTGCGAGACTAAATGCAAGCATCAGCTGTTTAAAACGAAAAGCCAAACACCATACTAGAGGCCGGAGCACAAAGTAAGCGATCTTCAAAGCTGCCGCGATTCTACTTAAAGCTCTGGCGCAGATCGAAGCATGCGCCATGAAAGATCGGAAGTAGAAACCGCCTCTTCTCCGGAGGACGTCATCGGAAGTTACGTCGCTCGTATGCGCCGAAAGAGGAGAGCGATCATACGGTCAGATTACGTCATGCGTAGCACAGTTTGAGATGCTGCGTCAATACAGGGAAGGATGCCGCGGAACTTTAACGAAAAAAAAATGTCTACGGTAGCGACGTCCGATAAAGCAATAATTAAGCTTAATTAAAGAACTAAAATAAGGCAAATTGTAAAAGGAAAAGTAAGTAACCATATGTCTTTAAATGAATAGATTAAACATTACAGATGATAAGAAATATGGGATGTGGCTAACACTTTGCCCCCCCTCTTATCATCTAACTGGCTACCAATAGGTAAAATTTGCCCCAAAAAAAATTATACTAAAGCTTATAAAACTCTTACCAGAACAAGAAAAAAAAACAAAAATTACTAAGATAAATTGAAGATTAGCTCCAGAGTGATTCACAAACTTCATTGACTAAAAAAAAATGTTTCGTAAAGCCAGCAAAACATTAGACACACATTTTAAAACAAACATGATCAAAGGATCAAACATACATGTTAGGATTATTTTCAATTACTTAATAACTCAAAAATTAACCCAGTTAGTTGCAACAATATTAAACCTTCCAACAATTCAATAACATTAAATTTTAACAGTTTGTATAACTCAACAACGATAACACATACTAGTAGTAAGTACTTAATTTTACATATGCAAAGAGAATATTTGTGACACATAAAAAATTTCTTCTAGTCCATTGATCAATATTCAAATTTTACATAAAAAAAAACTTCAAAGTCAAATCAATTTAACAATTCATATACAATTATTTCAATCATTACATTAGTTCTTCCACATGTCCGTAGGACATTTCGTGAGGTACAAAAATCTTCCACATGTCCATAGGACATTTTGTGAGGTACAAAAATCTTCCACATGTCCATAGGACATTTTGTGATTAACAGCAATTGATACAGAGTCACATAATACCTATAAAACAAAAACTTCAAAAACAACATAATATAAAAAATACACTCTTACTTCCTAACATTCTCACATTCATACATCCTCACGTGGCGCCACGATTTTCAAAATACATTCTCTCAATAAAGATACATGTAACAATATATCAAGAACCATTTATCACTATCTCAATTCAATTAAGCTATATGAAAGTTTCATTAAATTTAACTCTAGAAATATCTATTAAACTTCACATAAGTAATTCCAAATTTCAAAAAAAAAAATTTACTCTAAATTACAACCAAAAACTTTTCACCTGGGATTAAAAAGTCATGACTATATCACATTTTAGGAACATTGCTAGCAATTTAAAATTTCTCTCCCCAAACATACAAGTTTCTAAATACATATGAAAAACAGATTCTAAATACCAACTTTTAACATATAATTCTAATCCAAAAGTTTAAATATAATATCATGCAAAAACACTAAATTCTCAACATTCACAAACATAGAAACATTAACACTTAAAAATACTTTGAATAAATTTTGTCAATTCAAATTTGGTGGCGGGCTTTGTAAAGATATCTGCTACATTTTCTTTACTACGTATAAAGCATAGGTCAAAAATATTTTTATTCACCAGATCTCTCACAAAAAATAATTTGACATCAATGTGACGGCTTCTATGGTTCTCTATTGGGGATCTAACAAAATCTATGGTTGCTCGGTTATCAACATATAAAACTGATTTTACTTTCTTTCCTATGACAACACCCTTTTCAAAACACTCATCAAATATTCTATCAAACCAGATAAGTTCTTTCGTGGCTTCAGTCATGGCTATGAACTCTGCTTCCATAGTGGACAGACTAACACTTCGTTCTTTGAAGGTTCTCCAAGAAATGGGAGAGTTCCCCAGAAAAACAACCTGACCGCCTAACGAAGTCCTATCATCTCTGTTAGATGCAAAATCAGCATCAGAAAAAGTAATTAGCTGGTTTTTGTCACAAGAAAGTTTAAGAGTTAAATTTTTAGTGTGTTTGACATAACCCAATAACCGAAGCAAACCATGCCAATGAGACATGCCAGGATCCGATTGGAACTGGCTAAATATATTAATGGCGTAACTGATATCTGGTCGTGTTCTATTTGATATAAAAGAAAGGCAACCGAGTATACTCCGATATGGAAAACGTGACATTTCATTTCGTTCCTCATTGGTTTTGGGACAATCTGACTTAGAATAAATGGACCCTTTACTAATTGGTAGTGAGGAAATTGGGAATTTAAAAGACTCAAACCTATTGCACACTTCCTCAATGTAGGGCTGCTGGTGAATTCTTAAACCTTCTCCATCTTCCTCAAATTCTACCCCAAGTAACTTCCTGGTTTTTCCCAGTACTTTCAGGTCAAAATGTTTACTTAAAAGATCCAAAGCTTTATCTATTACCTTTTTACATTTTCCAAAAACCACTATGTCATCCACATAAAGCAACAAAACCAACTCGGAACCAAAAACATAACCACAATTACACCATTCGATTTTAACAAACCCAATTTCAAGAAGAACACGATTAATTTCATAAAACCACATACGACCTGATTGATGCAATCCATAGATTGCTTTATCCAATTTGCAAAATAAGTTTTCCTTCCCTGGCTCGACAAAACCTGGCGGCTGAGACATAAAAACCCTTTCATTTAGGGGCGCATAAAGATAAGCACACTTAATGTCACATTGTATATGTAGCCACCGATTTAAGGAAACAAGCAAGGAGAAGAAAAATCTTATAACGGAAAAATTTACAACAGGGGAAAATGTGTCATCATAGCTTTCACCCTGGATTTGTTTGAAACCCTGCGCTACTAAACGCGCTTTAAATCTAGCTATTTTACCTGTCTCATCTTTCTTTACAGTAAAAACCCATCTGCAACCTACAGGATTTGCATCTTTAGGTAATTCTGTTAAATGCCAAACACCTCTATCATGCATCACGTTTATCTCCTCCTGCATTGCCCTTTGCCACTCTTTACACTGATCTGATTTTACTGCTTGTTTATAAGTTCGGGGTACTTGCAGGTCATATAGTCATGCCTGCGACTGACAAATGTCTGCACTGGGGTTAGGACTACTACTGGGGCTAGATACTATGCCTTCATACAAGTCTCTTTTCTTAAAATTAAACAAATCCGGTTTAAAAACAAGATTATTTTTCCTACAATATTCGATTACCTCTCTCGGAGATCTTAAACGATGAGATTGGTTTTCAATATCAAAATAATAAATATCTCGTGTATCACCGATTGTTCTGGGCACAACTTTTCTTATCCAGCGAGTTTCTCTTAAAACAGGTTTAATAGTAGGTTCTTTTAAAGAATCCTGATCTATACCCTCACTATCAGCAGATGATTCAAGGGGGTCGCTGGAGATATCGGGAACAATACCGCTCTCCTCAACAGTGTCCTCATCCTCAGAATCACTGGAAGTAGTTGGTACCCACTGAAACTCGTCCTGAATGGTGCCCATCACAGCTTCCTCACTGTGCTGCTTAAACATAGTGGACTCGTCAAAAGAAACATTTATAGTCTCAATTATCTTATCTTCCTCAGGCAACCAGATACGGAACCCCTTTGTCCTGAACGCGTATCCTACAAGGTATCCTCTTCTAGCTTTGGAGTCAAACTTAGTTCGTCTCTGTCGAGGGACACCCACGTAGGCTACACAACCAAAGGGTCGAAGGTGCCTGACTGAGGGCTTAAAACCACCAAAAAGCTCATAGGGAGTTTTGGATTGATTTTTGTGGCACAGCCGATTCCATGTATAAGTAAAGTGAAGCATGGCTTCAGGCCAAAAACTAGAATGTAACCCACTATCTTTTAACATTGTTCTCGCCCCATCAGCTACAGTCTGATTATACCTCTCAATTGTCCCATTTTGTTCGGGAGAAAACGTGTTTGTATATTCATGACTGATCCCCCTTTCTGTGCAGTATTTCTCAAATTTTTCATTTGCAAACTCCCCGCCATTATCCGATCTGATGGCTTTGACTTTTCTCCCCAAAAATCTTTCAACACGATTAATGTGTTGTTTTAATACTTCAAATGCCTCTGATTTTTCTTTTATGGGATACAGGGATGCTTTTCTTGAATAGTCATCAATGATAGAGATAAAATAACGTTCCCCCTTTCTACCTTTTACAGGAAATGGCCCCCAAAGATCGGTGTATAAAAGTTCTAACGGTGATTTTGACCTAATAAAACTTACAGCTTTAAAAGAAGTTCTTCTATACTTATTTAATTTACACATTTCACAATTAAAATTTTCCCCCCTTAAAAATGGCAAGCCCCTAGCACCAACATTCCTACATGTGTGTTCAATTAAGTATGGACTTACATGGGCTAACCGCCGATGCCATCTCATCATATCATTCTGCCTATTAACTGCAGATGTTTCAAATCTTACCCTTTTGTTATTAGAACTAGGAATTTTAGGATAAATGTAATATATACCATTCTTAAGAATTGCCTTAAAAAGAAATTGACCTTTGCAGGATATCTTTACTACACCTCCACCACCATTAAAATGTGCCCCATTTTTATCAATTCTTGCCCCAGAAATTAAATTGCGCCTCAGTTTAGGTGAATACATGACATCTTTGAACATTAGAGTTCTTTGACCAAACTTTAATTTAATTGTCCCTCGACCTTCGATTGGAAAAGTTATTCCTTCTACTGCAACGGCCATATTTTCATCATTAAGTGGAGTAAAGTCAATGAACAAGGACTTATCTTTACAAAAATGATGGGAGGCAGCTGTGTCAAAGACCCAGTCTGCCACACCATCAATCAAATTTGCCTGCGAAATAAAGAAAGAGGAACAGGACTTACATTCAGGACTTCTATTCCTAGTGTCTCTAGAACGGCCTTGTCTGGCTCTTTCAGGTCTCTGGGCACTGTGTCGATGTCTATACTTGGACTTGGACTTCTGGCATACCACAGGACTTGTACTCCTCCTGACCGGGGATGGATCACGAGACGTCAAGTTAGCTGATGCTGGTGAATCTCGACGAGCAAGACTTTTAATGTAGTCTCTACATTTATTCTTAAAATGACCAGGTCGGCCACAATAAAAGCAAGCATATTTCTTTTTATTCTTTTGATGTTGAATGGACTGGGCTTCAGCATACACCTTATGTTGATCCCGGTCACGCAAGTCAAGCCTTGTCTCCTCCGCAACTAAAGCCGTCACCACATCATCAAATTTGAAATCAGAATCAGACCACCGAAGTATCGTCTGGACCATGCTGTCAAATTTAGGCGGCAAAAATCGTAATAGTTGAAAAGTGACATAAATGTCATCAAACTTTTTATTTACATTTTTGAGCTGATTTGCAATGCGAAGTAATCTCGCAGCGTATAAATCTATGTTTTCGGATTCACCAATCTTACACTCGCACAGTTCCGTAAAAATTCTCATGTGTCTACTTCGTGTATCGGGGTAAAAATGTGTTCTTAACCTCTTCCATGCCTGAACAGGACAATCGCAATTCTCAATTATTTTTCTATAATCAGGCTCAATATTCAGGTAAATTAAAGACAATGCCAGTTTAGAGCGGATTTTAAAATCCTTGATATCCTTTTCAGTAACTGCCAAGCCTTCAGGACACTTCTCAGCTTCAATGATAATATCATAGACATTTTTCTCCATGAGGAGATATTTAATATCACATTGCCAATTGGCATAATTTGAAGCGTTTAATTTCTGAATCTGGGATTGTATCAGTGCCATGGCAAGGATCTCAAAAAAAAAATTCAGCCAATTAAAAAAAATTTAATTTAAAAAAAAAAATTTGGAAGCTTTTTCCCTTTTTTTTTTTTTTTTTCTTCTCTAAATTCTAGCAAAGTTCACAAAACTTTAAACTAGTCACAAAAAATTTTCATATGCCCCAAAAAAAACTTTTTTTTTTTTTCAAAAATTTAAAAAATTTCCCCCTTTTTTTTTCCCTAAAATTATTTTATTATCAAATTCTACTCATTCTCATTAAACAGATTCTAATTAATTAAATCTTATTGAAGTGTCATCATTTTTAAAACGAAAAATCGGCCCCCCCTAATAAAATTCTCACCATAACTCCTAAGGGCCGTATTTTAACACTTTACTGCATTTTATCAAAACCTATTAAGGTAAAAAAAAACGATCCATCTGCATGGGTCTAGATGCCCATAACCTCTAAAGGTGTTATATGAGGTTACTCATATAACGAAATATGCCGTGTAGAAAATAAATCTTAAACATGTCTGCACGTACATACTCTCTATTACGTCCTATTACTAAGAGAGCTAAATAAAATATGCGCAGATGAAAGCTGAATTATCTTTTAAAACATGCAGATGAAAATTGTAATGGAGTAAGTGTATAAAAGATAAATGATGACGAAGTTTTAAGATAAAATACTAGCTTTATTTAAAGTCATTTGTATGTAGAAAAGGAAAATGTAAATATTGCAGTTAAATTATTTCAATAAAATATATCGTATTAAATTTAGAGATTGCACTAATTAAAAAAAGATATTTTATCACTCGGGAGCTATTTAGAAACGAAAGCAAAACAAACTTGAAGACAAGTTATTCCGGACTTTAATAACACATGAGATAAGCTTTAAAAAGATGAAACTATTCAGTAACTTGAAGATTTAAACCAACGTAATAAAGTAAACAAACTATCACTAACGTTCCAGAAAGATAACATATTACCATTACGCTGCGAGACTAAATGCAAGCATCAGCTGTTTAAAACGAAAAGCCAAACACCATACTAGAGGCCGGAGCACAAAGTAAGCGATCTTCAAAGCTGCCGCGATTCTACTTATAGCTCTGGTGCAGATCGAAGCATGCGCCATGAAAGATCGGAAGTAGAAACCGCCTCTTCTCCGGAGGACGTCATCGGAAGTTACGTCGCTCGTATGCGCCGAAAGAGGAGAGCGATCATACGGTCAGATTACGTCATGCGTAGCACAGTTTGAGATGCTGCGTCAATACAGGGAAGGATGCCGCGGAACTTTAACGAAAAAAAAATGTCTACGGTAGCGACGTCCGATAAAGCAATAATTAAGCTTAATTAAAGAACTAAAATAAGGCAAATTGTAAAAGGAAAAGTAAGTAACCATATGTCTTTAAATGAATAGATTAAACATTACAGATGATAAGAAATATGGGATGTGGCTAACAAAACCAGCGTCAACGTAAGCCAACAAGCCAGGTAAATTACCTCATTCAATCTAATCTTAGTAACATTAAATGTGGTGGAGACGCCTGGGTCTTTGACACAGGTGCCTCGCACCACTTTTGCAAAGATAAAAATCTATATGTAAAATTTAAGCCTTTGCACAATGAGGAGTTGGCTGTTGCCATTGACGGAGCGACTTTTCCTATTGAAGGGACCGGACTAGTGGACTTAAAAATAAATGGGGAGATGGTTCGTTTCAGCGATGTGATGTATTGCCCAAGTTTAAGGCACAATTTGATATCTGGCCCTAGGCTTGATAAAACTGGTGCCAAGTTCAAAGGAGGTGAGGGTAGGGTTAAAGCATACCGTGACAGTGGTACCCTATTTCGAGCTTTTCTTAAAGATGGCATTTACTGCCTGTACCCAGATCCTAACCCTAAAAATAAAAATAAAACTCAAAATAGTCAGAGTCCTAAAAAGGTGCGTTTTCAAGCCTCTACTGTCCAGAAGGACAACTTTAAGTTATGGCATAGACGTTTTGGACACATTAGTTCCACTTTAATTGAACATACCGTAAAATGTAATGGTGTAAGGGGCTTACCACCTATTAAAAGTGAAGATTTTGAATGTGAGACATGTAAAATTAACAAACACAGGCGAACTTCCTTCCGTCCTATAAATCAAATAAGATCAAAATGACCCCTTGAATTACTTCATACTGACTTGTGGGGACTGACACAAATAACAGGTAGAAACGGTGAGAAGTACTTTTTAACCATAACTGACGACTTCTCACGAAAAGTATCAGTCTATCCCTTATGTAATAAATCACAGGTATTCAAGGTATTCACTAATCATGTAAAAAGAGCTGAAAGATTTTTAGGCACTAAGGTAAAACAGGTTCGTAGTGACAATGGGCAGGAGTTTGACAATGAAGCATTTACAAGATACTTTGAAGAGAACGGGATACACCATGAGTTTACCAACGTGTATTCTCCGGAACACAATGGGAACGTTTAAATCAGACTATAATGGACGGGGCACGCTCAATACTTAACGAAAGTAAGCTCAGCTTAAAATTCTGGCCAGAAGCAGTTCTATACATCGCGTACACACTAAACAGGATATGTCATAAAACACAGAAAAAGACACCCTTTGAGTATTACTGTGGTAACAAACCCTCAATACGACATCTACGCCCTTTTGGTACTGTGGCATACGTGGGGGTGCCCAAACAGTTAAGAAACTCAAAGTTTGATCCTAAAGCCAAAAAGGGGGTTTTAGTGGGTTACGCGATGTCAACCAAAGGCTACATGGTATGGATCCCCGATACAAATAAAATAATAGAAACCATAAATGTTAGATTTGGGGATGAATCTGTACTGAGAAATGTTCACAGACATAGCGAGCAGGGCCCAAGTTATTCAATAGGCACAAACCCTTTTACAACTTCAGAGCAGCACAACGGAAGCGACCTGGGACCCACATACATTTTGAGTTCAGAACAACCAGAAATTGACCCTTTGACCGACCTTCAACCAGACAGATTCCCTTTAGAAAGATCACCATCTCCATCACCTAAGCCGGGCACCTCAAAATCCGTTGAACCCGCCTCCGTTAACTCATCTGAGGATGAAAGTGACGAGGAGGGCGAGGAATTCTCGAGAACACTGAGGGATGCTGTATGGTTCCGTAAGGCCATAACTAGGCCTGATAAGTCGAGAACCGACATCTATTATTATGAGATGGGTGAAACGCAACGTTTAAGATCACTCAGAGAAGTGCGGGAATACTGTCAGTCTAATGGTATTAAATTTGATCCAACTATGTTCAGTTTCAAAGGGGAGAATAAATACCAGGGTATTGTAAAATCTACTTCCAGTGCTAGTTCAAGTCCTAGTTACACACCTCCACGTTCATCTTTATCAGAAACACGTAAAACCAATATATGACTAGAAGACTCCATACCAAACACATATAAGCAAGCCTTAAAATCCCCTCAGTGGGAACTCTGGAGACAGGCAATGCAGGAGGAAATGGATGTAATAAATAAAAGACATGTATGGGAATTAACATCATTACCACCCAACACTGAACCTCTAGGCTGCAGATGGGTCTTCACCATCAAACGAGACGATAAAGGGCATGTGGCAAGATACAAAGTGAGACTCGTAGCCCAAGGCTACAAACAGGTCAGGGGTGAAACTTATGACGAGACATTTTCACCAGTTGTAAATTTTAGTCTAATCCGCTTTTTCTTTGCCGCCCTAGTCTCATGTCTCGGATGGATTCACACGCAATGCGATGTGAAAGGAGCCTATCTGTACGCCCCTCTTTCAGATAACATTTACATGAAACAGCCTCCAGGTTTTGAAATAAAAGGGAAAGAGCATTTAGTCTGTAAACTCCAGAGGGCATTGTATGGCCTCCATCAGAGTGGCCGAGTGTGGTTTTATGAATTGCATAAAATTTTAATTTCTCTTGGTTTTAACAAATTGGATTGGTGTAATTGCGTTTATACATTCTCTAACTACGTTGTTTTATTATTATACGTTGATGACTTCGTTGTTTTAAGTAACCATCAGAAACACATAAATGAAATTTTAAAATTACTAACTGAACATTTTGACATCAAAATCCTGGGGAAAACACGTGAGCTTCTTGGGGTTGAGTTTGAGGAAGATAGGGAAGGTGTAATGTCGATTCATCAAATACAATATATTGATGACATCTGTGCACGTTTTAAGGAATTTAACTTTCCCATCACTTCACTTCCCATAAGTAAAGGAGTAGTGTACTCCAAGGCACAATGCCCTCAAACAGACACAGAAACCCAGGAGATGTCAAAATATCCATACAGAAGTGTTTTGGGATGCTTATCTTTTCTTACAAGCAGGACTCGTCCCGACATATCCTATGCTGTAAACATCTTCAGTCAATTCCAGAGTAATCCTGGTATCATACACTGGAATGGTCTCTTAAAATTACTAGGATATGTCCAAAGCACCAAACACTACAAACTGAGGTTACCTTGTCATCATATAAATCTAATAACATACACTGATGCTGACTTTGCCGCCAATCGCGATGACAGGACGTCAATGGGGGGACAACTTTTAATGCTAGACAAATCTCCTATCATGTGGAGGGCTTTCAAACAAAAATCTGTCTGCTTGTCTACCATGGAATCAGAGTTTGTGGCTTTAACAGAAGCAACTAAAGAGCTTCTTTGGTTCAGTAGAATCATAACTGAATGCTATGATAAACACATTTTTACAGGCCCACAAACTAAACCAACCCTGTTAGTAGACAATATGGCCTCCATTGATTTCCTTAAGTCTCCCATAGAAAACTATAGAACAAAACACATTGACGTTAAATTATTTTTTGTTAGAGACCTTTTAAACCAAGAGATATTTCATGTAAAACACGTTACTAGTAAAGCTAATCTCTCAGACATCTTTACAAAACCCTTAACGAAGTTTGATCTTAAAAGGTTCATTGAGGTGATTTTTAGTTATAAGTAATATATAATGTTTTAAATAAGTATTATTTAAATGTAAAAAAAAAAAAAAAAAAAAAAAAAATCCCCCTCCTCTGAACTTGTGTCAAGCATTAAAATGCTTGTTTAATTTTTTTATGTTAAACCCTGAAGTTTAACACGTTTCATTTTTCAAATCTGAAATTTTGTATATTTCAGTGTTTTCTTTATATAAATGTTTGAATATGTGATTATACACTTGTTTTTCCTGTTAGTTCATATTTTTGTCTCATATGCATATGTTCTATTTTCATACATAAGTTTTCAATACCCTCATTTCCAACATTGCGGACAATTTAACTCCCGCTGGAATGTGACCAGACCTCAGGATGGTTCATCCTCCGGGGTCCGAGCAGCCCCAGGAAGCGGCTCGCAGGGGTGCAATTGTAAATAGCCAGAGTGGCCTGCAGGGGGGTAGTGGCCTTCTTGAGTGTTCTGATCACAGGAAGGCCTGTCGCAGGCATCGTTTCTTTTAAGTCCCTATTTTGAAAAATGGAAATGTCACATAGGTCCTGTCCGTGGTGTTGAAAATTGAGCGGTATTTTTTTTGCATATATAAATAAGAAAAGGGTTGTTTTACTTTTAAGAAATTGCATAACAAGTGTTTTTCACATTTTAAATCTTTGTTAAAACATTTGCAAATGTGTATTATTTCAAAAGTTTAAGCATGCATGTTGTTGTTGTTGTTGTTTGTTTTTATGTGAGCGCTCACCGTCCTTATCATAATCAGTCATTATCATGATCATTAGTGTTATTATCATTGAATGTGTCTATTTTTGCATATCATGAATTTCCCATACATTATCAAAGTGTTTTTGCATTGTAATTCATGTTTTGCTATTCTTCATATTCGTAATGTTTATGAATCTGTCGTATGATAATCATTTACTCTAGTGTAATTATGCAAATGTATGTAAATGTAATCGTGTATTGTCAAGGCCAATATCAAGTAAATCGACATACTAAAGAATGTTGTGGTATGTACTGGTAATCGTAGTCACTTGCATGTGACGAGGTAAAATGTTAACGAATTTTCATGAACTTTTGAAATATTTGTGTACCTAAAAGACTTTCAAATTTTTAAGTTATTATGGTAACTAAAGACTCTTGTGCTATGAAAAAGAATTTGTTATTCTTGTTGTTGTATAGTTATTAATTTGTTATTCATATTGTGTGGTTATTAACATTGTTAAAAAGTTGTTCATTTTTGGAAATTAAGCTTGTTATATGATATTGTGAATTTGTTGCATTTATGCACGATAATGTTGAGTTGTTCTTCACTAGTAACTGTCAAAGTATGATAGATATACTGATATCCTATGTTGTTCAATATGACCTTTAATATTATTTATATTATTTGGTAATACTTGGTAATTAGTTTCTTTGGAGTACGAGTGTTAAGGGGGGGGGGCGATTGTCAGCCTACTCATACCCTTAACACTCTATAAGCATATATACATATTGTAATAGGATAATATAGCATGACTTACTGGTTTTTATTTTATTCCAATCTTATCTTATCTTTATCTTATTTCCAATCCCTTTATTTTGTTTTTCCTTGTTCCATGGCATATTCTATTTCTTAGTCGGTTACTTATTTGTTTACTTTCGATTTGAACTTTTTACATGTGCGTTCATGATCGTTTTCTTCCGTCTGATCGCGATTTGCGAACTTTGCAAATCGCAACTTACGAATAGCCGTATCTCCATATCGCAAGGCAGGACCGCTTTCGCTCAACTTCGGCAGGCGCAAAGGGGGCGTTGCTTTCTGGCGATGTCTGGAATCGCGAGGGGTATTTAAAGCAATCGGTTTGTTTTGACTGCCGGTGGTCTGACGATGTTTTGGTCTAGCAAAGGCCGTACGTTATTTTAAATTTCAGTCATGGAAGTTTACGTTTGCAGGTTGTTTTAGTTCTGAAAGATGATGTTGTTTTAAAGATGAATCCAGTTAATAGATAGTGAAAAATGTTTTTGCTGAACATTTGTCGTGATGAATATTTTGTTGTCATGAATTAACATCCAAGGTTTTTTTTTGCTTCCTTTGAACATTTTCCGGACATTATTTCTTTCGTCATTACCTAAATCAAGAAGCCTGTTTTCTTCCAGATATGCTATAGTGAGTAGTTTATTTTGCAACCTGTACAGGTCATTTTTTTTTTACCTTACGTCATGCTGTTTAATTAATTAAGTATTTTTATTGTGTTGAAGTATGACTTTAATTTTATAGATAATATAATTTCAGAAATTACTTTTTTGGTTGATTTTACCAGATATAGTTTATGATTGTTTATTATTTTCTATATACATATATATATTTTTATTTTGAATATGTTTTTCTTGAAAATAAACGTTAGATTATCTTTTAATTAAATGCTTCTTTACTGACTCTATGACACTGCCACAGATTGCCAATATTTATTTCAGGTCACCAATTTTAATTTTTCTATCTCTGCTTTAGTTTTATATAATTTTAGAACGGTTCTGGCTTCAGAACCGATCAATTTCAATAATTATTTAATAAAAAGCGCGTGATATATTTAATTTAATTTCAATAATTATTTATTAAAAAGCGCGTGATGAATTTAATTTAATTCAATAATTATTTATTAAAAAGCTCTAGATATACTTAATTCAGTTTCAATAATTATTTATTAAAAAGCGTGTGATGTATTTAATTTAATCACAATAATTATTTATTAAAAAGCGCGTGATATATTTAATTTAATTTCAATAATTATTTATTAAAAAGCGCGTGATATATTTAATTTAATTTCAATAAATATTTATTCCAGTCACGGACAATATCCAAATTAAAAAGCGCGTGATATATTTAATTTAATTTCAATATTTATTTATTAAAAAGCACGTGATAAATTTAATTTAATTCAATAATTATTTGTTAAAAAAGCGTGTGATATATTTAATTTAATTTCATTAATTATTTATAAAAAGCGCATTATAAATTTAATTTAATTCAATAATTGTTTATCAAAAAGCGCGTGATATACTTAATTTAGTTTCAATAATTATTTATTAAAAAGTGTGTGATATACTTAATTTAGTTTCAATAATTATTTATTAAAAAGCGCGTGATATACTTAATTTAGTTTCAATAATTATTTATTAAAAAGCGTGTGATGAATTTAATTTAATTCAATAATTATTTATTAAAAAGCTCTAGATATACTTAATTCAGTTTCAATAATTATTTATTAAAAAGCGCATGATATATTTAATTTAATTTCAATAATTATTTATTAAAAAGCGCGTGATATATTTAATTTAATTTCAATAATTATTTATTAAAAAGTGCGTGATATATTTAAATTAATTTCAATAATTATTTATTCCAGTTTTACACGTTCATTATGTTTGTAATTTTATTTTATATTTTTTAGTTTCTGAAGATGAGCCGATTAAAAAGAGTTGAAACATGTAAATAAAAATTTTGAATGTATTTTAAGTGTTTTTATTAATACAACGTCTTATAAGCAAAATATTTATTCGTAATATAAATTCTTACTTTTTTGTGGAATATATATTATTAATATTACGATATAGTTATTAATGGACGTAATCAAGACTTATTACTGTTAGTTTTAACGTAAAATTAAGTTTTAGAACGCAACTAGTGATGCAATAGTGAGTTGGCTACTGAGCGAATAAAGAAGTTCGTGTGTAAACGACCACTATCTGGCTAGCTGACTCGCTCGCTACTTTTCAGCACAATCTATCAGCACAATCTATCTCCGCCGGTTTAAATAGCAGCGGCAATCCGAAACTGGATACGCCCCTCCGAGTTGAGCAAGCGAGCTCCTGACTTGCGATGGAAGAAATGCAAGACAGCCACTTACGAGTTGCGATCCGCGATGCTTGCGGATTGCGACCGAACGGAACGATAAAACCAGGATGAACACACCCATCAGCGACGATCGGAAAAACAGAAGATAAGCGATTGATTTGAACATGTAAACAAAAGATCGGAAGATTGAAAAATTGCCGGCAAAGAAGAAAGATGGAAGTTGGAACAAAATATAAGATAGTAAGCCATGCCATTTTACAATATTACGATATATATAATTAGAATTATGTATTTTAGAGTGTTAAGGAAGAAAAATGGCTGACAATCGCCCCCCCCCCTTAACACTCGTACTTAAAAATGAAATGGATAATCAACAGATATTGTAAATTATATATATATAGAATAATGTAAAACATTAGAATATAAACTATCACACTTCGATAGTTACCAGTAAAACAGAAACTTGACATTAACAAGTATAAATGCAACAAATTCAATAACTTCAACAGGGTTAATCAAAACATCAACAATGTTAATAACAAGATTCAACAATAACAACAATTTTAACAATTATATAACAACTAGATTAACAACCTTTCCACTTCATGAAAGTTCAGTTACAATTGTAACTCTAACGAAAATTTTTTTTTCACGTCGAATATAGTTCAATAGCAACAGTCTATAAAGATAACATTTTCCTGAAAAAAAACCGTGAAAGATAAGTACAATTACCTCGTCACGTGCAAGTGACTACGAGTTACCTTTACATAAACAATTTAATATGATGATTTTTCCTTTGGTCTTGACTTGTAACAATATTCGAATGAATTTTAAACAATTATACATTTGCATATTTATTCTGAAAGAGAATGATTATCACATAAACGCAAATTTAGGATAATATGAAGAATAAAAATACATGAATTACAATATGAAAATACTTTGATAGTATATGAAAGATACATGTTATGCTAATGAGAAAATTTCAATAATGAGAACAACAACGATCATGATCATGATAACGATTATGAATTATGATTATGTTAGTGACATAGTTAAATGACTGTGAGCGCTCACGTGAAAGACAACACAAAAAATAAAAAATATGCTTAAGCTTTTGAAACGATATACATTTGCAAATGATTTGGCCAATTTAAATATGAAAAAAAAACTTGTCATCTATACTCTTAAAACGAGAAGAAAAAAAAAATTTCATATTTACATATGCAATAAAACAAAATACAACTCGATTTTCAACACCACGGACGGGACCTATGTGACATTTCCATTATACAAAAACAGGGACTTACAGACTTAAAAAGAACGATGCCCGCGACAGGCCTTCCTGTGATCAGAACACTCAAGAACGCCGCTACCCCCTGCAGACCACTCTGGCTATTTACAAGGGCACCTCACGAGACGTTTTTCGAGGCTGCTCGGATCTCGGAGGATGAACGATCCTGAGGTCTGACCACATTCCAGCGGGAGTTAAATTGTCCGCGATGTTGGAAATGAGGGTATATCAAAACCTATGAAAAGATATTATGAAACGTATGCACATGAAACAAATATGAAATAACAAGAGTATAATTACATATTCAAACATTTTTCTTCAAAAGAAAAGTACTGAAATATACAAAAATTTCAGTTTTAAAAAAATGCTAAACTTCAAGGTTTAACATGAAAAGTTAAACAAGCATCTTAATGCTTGACACCAGTTCAAAGGAGGAGGAGTTTCTTTTTTTTTTTTCATAGCATTTAAATATCATGTATATATATAAATTACTTATAACTAAAAATTACATCAATAAATTTTTTAAGATCAAACTTTGTTAAAGGTTTAGTGAAAATGTCTGAGAGATTAGATTTACTGGCTACGTGTTTAACATTAAAAATCTCTTGGTTTAAAAGGTCTCTAACAAAAAATAATTTTACGTCAATGTGTTTCGTTCTGTAATTTTCAATGGGAGACTTAAGAAAATCAATGGAGGCCATGTTGTCTACTAAAAGTGTTGGTTTAACTTGTGGACCTGTAAAAATATGTTTGTTATAACATTCAGTTATGATCCTACTAAACCATAGAAGCTCTTTAGTTGCTTCTGTTAAAGCCACAAATTCTGATTCCATAGTAGACAAACAGACAGATTTTTGTTTAAAGGCTCTCCACATGATAGGAGCTTTGTCTAACATTAGTAGTTGTCCCCCCATTGATGTCCTGTCATCCCTATTAGCGGCGAAATCCGCGTCGGTGTAAGTTATTAGGTTTATGTGGTTGCAAGGTAACCTCAGTTTATAGTGTTTTGTGCTTTGGACATACCCTAAAAGCTTCAGGAGACCATTCCAGTGAACAATCCCAGGATTGCTCTGGAATTGGCTGAAGATATTTACAGCGTACGAAATATCAGGACGTGTCCTGCTTGTTAAAAATGAAAGGCAGCCCAAAACACTTCTGTATGGATATTGTAACATTTCCTGGGTTTCTGCTTCGGTTTGAGGACATTGTAACTTGGAGTATACGGTACCTTTAGTTATAGGGAGTGATGTAATGGGAAAGTTGAATTCTTTAAATCTTGTACAAATATCATCAATATATTGCCTTTGATGAATTGAAACAGTGCCATTCCCATCCTCCTCAAATTCAACACCAAGTAGTTTGCGTGTTCTCCCCAGGATTTTTATGTCAAAATGTTTTGTTAAAAGGGTTAAAACTTCATTAATATGTTTCTGATGGTTACTTAATATTACAAAGTCATCCACATATAGTAATAAAACAACATAATTAGAAAACGAATAGACGCAATTACACCACTCTAACTTTTTTAAAACCAAGAGAAATTAAAATCTTATGTAATTCATAAAACCATACGCGTCCACTCTGGTGGAGGCCATAAAGGGCCCTCTGGAGTTTGCAGACTAAATGTTCTTTACCTTTTACCTCGAACCCTGATGGTTGTTTTATGTAGATGTTATCAGAAAGAGGGGCGTACAGATAGGCTCCTTTTACATCACACTGAGTGTGGATCCATCCGAGACATGAGACAAGGGCTGCAAAGAAAAAGCGAATTAGACTGAAATTAACTACGGGCGAAAACGTCTCATCGTACGTTTCACCCCTGACTTGTTTATAGCCTTGTGCTACAAGTCTCGCTTTATATCTTGCAACCCGTCCCTTGTCGTCTCGTTTGATGGTGAATACCCATCTGCAGCCTAGTGGTTCGGTGTTGGGTGGCAGAGATGTTAATACCCATACTTGTCTTTTATTTATAACATCCATCTCTTCCTTCATTGCCTGTCTCCAGAGTTCCCACTGAGGTGATTTTAATGCCTGCTTATATGTGGTAGGTATGGGGTCTTCTAGTCAGGAACTAGAAGACCAGAAGAGCTCTTTCCAGTTCTTGGAGAGTTTGTGTGGGTTGTTGGCGGCCAGAAACTCGCCTTCCTAGAGCGTCCCAAACGTGCTCGATTGGATTCATGTCTGGAGAACACGCTGGCCATTCCATTCGAACGATTCCTTCCTCGAAAAGGAAATCCTCCACCAGGTTTGCACGATGTGGCTTGCAGTTATCGTACATTAAAATGAAGTTATATCTGATTTCTGCAGCGTAAGGGACTACAATAGGTCTGTGGATCTCATCCCTATATCGGCGACCAGTCAGAGCTCCATCTTGAATGATGTAGAGGTCAGTGCGCCTGTCAATGGAGATGCCACCATACACCAACACTCCTCCACCACCAAATCTGACACTTTCGTGCACAAACGCAGGATTATTCCTACTGCCACGGTCCCTCCAGGTAAAAATACGCCTATTATCCGGATGCACAGAAAAACGGGACTCGTCAGAAAACAGAATATTGCTCTATTCATTTCTCCTCCAGTTGACATGCTCGGTTGCCCACTCCCTGCGGTCGCGACAATGCCTTGATGTTAATCTAACACATACCATTGGTTGGCGAGCATACAGACCTACAGCATGGAGCCGGTTTCGGACAGTCTGAGTTGAAATCATGGTGCCTGTAGCCGAGCGAAGGTGTTGTTGGAGAAGAGTAGCGTTCATGTTTCGGTGTCTCCGAGCTGTTAACGTTAAATACCGATCTTCATTGGGCACTGTTGCCCGTCTACGACCTTGCCCTGGTCTTCGGCCTACAATCCACTCTCCAAAAAAACGGTTCCAGATCCTGGAAATGACACTTTGTGACACTCCAATGGCTTGCGCTACTTCGGCTTGAGTTTGGCCCCCTTCTAACCTACCAACAATTCTCCAAGCTTCTGAATCTGTCAAATGACTTCGCTGAGACATCATACTCATCGAAACAAAGCAATCACTGAATGCCGATCATCCTTGTCTTCATTCTCTTTTATCCAGTTGAAAGTCAAACTTCATTCGCTGCCACTGAAGTGACGTTTTTGACGTCGAACTCAAAATTTGCATACTCCACAGTTTGAAAACCAGAAAGATTTGCATTTGTGATTCTCTTCTTCTATTTTCGGCAAAAAAAATTTTGTTTATATCTTTATTTTATATAAAACTTCAAATATCCTTTAATTCTTTTGAGCAGTGTACATTCCAAATTATACTTTATTTCTAGATTAAACTTTGAATTTTAGTACAGTAGAGGACCTGTTATCTGGAATCTTCAGGACCAAGGGCTTTCTGGATTTTGAAATTTTCTGGATTTCAGGTCCCTCTGAATTTTAGAACCCCGCCCCTTCCTCCAATATGTGATCTTTAATAAAAACATTAAAATGACAAAATTAAAACAATCCCATATAAGTATATAATTAAAACTTATGTTTTGAATTTTTAAAATTATGTAAACAAAACTTACTTTATTATTCAACGATAATGAAAAAAAAAAAATGAAAAAGGTATAACAAATATTCTATCTATAAGCTCTAACCCCCCCCCTTTTTTTTTTACAGCTACATAATTTACATAAAAATTTTTGAAATATTGTTTTTAATAAATATTTTTTAGTAAATAATTTCACTTGTTGAGCAAACTTTTAAACTTTTTCCACAACAATTTTTAACTGTTTTGCCAAAATCCATCAGAAAAAAAAACTTGAAACTGTAAGCAGATAGACGATTTGGAATGTCTGAGAAGGGAGGGAGGATATCAGAAAATAAACAGAACTCCTATAATATGTGTATTCAAATAATACAATAGTGTAGCCATAATATTTTTTTCAGAAGAAGAGGCGAAATGTCTGACAATTTTTTTAAATAATGAATCATACTTTAAAATTAATTTAAAATTAAAATTTGATATAAAGACGGGGTTTTTTTTCTAGTCCATCCCCATTCCCAGCCCTGAAATAAATAATACATTTTAGTAGTAACACATTGAAATAATGGAATAAAAAAAATTAATCTGTAAAATTTTTGAAAATTTCAGAAATTATAAAATTTTTGAATATTTTTCCCCTTTCTAGATTTTGGGTCCTTCTGGATTTTTGAATTCCGGATAATAGGTCCTCTACTGTAGTTTTCTAAAGAACAGTAGAAGTTTATCTCTGTGTGTAACTGCTTTTGTTCTTTCCTCACGAGCATTTTTTATTTGTAGTGCTCTGTTTTCATAACTTTCGAGTTCCACTCTTAGACATATGAAATTACCATATGGAAATATTATTGAATATGGATTCTTACTCAAGTATGGAATACCAGATTTCAAGATAAAAAGAAAAAAATTACATTTAATTTAACTTAAAAAAATATTTTCCTGGTTTCGGTGAGAAAAAACATGCTGTTTTTTAGTTGCAGACCTCAGTAAGCCAAACTAAAACTTAGTTTTGTTTGAATTTAGATTATAAAACTAAATCAAAACTTTTTTGAGCTGAGATTGGAAAGCTATGCCAAAACTAAACATATTTTTTTAAAGGAAATAAAATTATAAGAAAAAAATGTAATATTGTAAAAATATACATTTTTTTAAACAAACAATGGAATTTTTGAATACTGATATTCATAATAATGAGAAAACTGCAATAATTTCTTTCATTAAACTAGTATCATTTACTTAAAAACTATACTTATGTAAATAAGATACATAATTTATTTCATTTCAAACTGTAGGCATATTGGCACAGGTTTTTACATTAGGTCAATTTGTAGTTAAACATGTAACTGAAAAATCATTTCAACAGAGATATGATATAACAAACAATAGCGTTTAATAAAAATTCTTAGGTTGTGAAAAAAACAAAAAAAACTACATTTTTATAAGCAGGCTTTGTTTCTTTCTTTTTATTTTGTAATATAAAGTGAAAATAATTTTCTTTCAATACAAATAAATGGAAAAAAATGTTTGTTATTTAATATTTCCTAAGAAAATATAATTTATTTGGGAGGAAAATCATAAAAAATCAATTTTTCCAACTTTTCCGTTTAAAAAAACAGTAAAAAACCATTTTTTTCCACCGCTTATACTTTTCCAGAAAATTTACATCGCTAAGGAATACTAATAACATTCATGTGTATGTATGTAAAATTTATATTTTTTAAATTAAAAAGTCATGTATCTGATTTAAATTTAAAAAATCTGATTATTTTGATTTTTATTAAAAAAAATTAAAAAAAAAAAATCACAAACCCTGACTAGGTTAGCATTTGCACCTCAATTAAAAATTTGAAATTTGATTTTCATTTGAAATACTGATTCTTACACTTTTAGGAATGGGTTGACAACAATAAACTGAGCATGAATGTTTATTATCTTGCTCAAATAGAAACATGCTTTTTTTTATAGATGAAAATATTTAAATAGATTAATTGTATTTTTATGTGCTTATAATGTAATTTTTTTCTTTTGTAGACTTTTGAAAGATTTCAGAAGTATGTCTCATCAAGATCAACTGAAGTTACTCATAACATTTCGAAAAAACATTGAAGATGGCAATTTTTATGATCCAATTTATGTCAGAGAATATGCTCGATTGTTTTTCAATAATTTCAGAGACAATCTTCCAGATGAAAACGATGAATATGATTTTGATATTAGTGAAGCAAAAAATATTGATTTAGATTCTGTTTACAAAGCAGATTTATATGAAATTGAAATAATCCTCTCTTTATATACTCCACAATCTCACAGCGTACTTTTTTCAAAAATCATTCAAAGTTGGTGTAATCCTACAAAAAATAAATTATCAAATCTGTGGCTGCAAATTGGTAATCCATCTGTTTTGCAAAATAATGGAAAACTGCATCACTCGGATGTTGATATTAAAGAAATTGCATTTGGCACGCTGCCAGACATGCATCATTTTATACAACATTACCATTATCTCTCAAATTCTGGCGAAAAAGAAATAAGTTGTTCATTTTTGCACAGTCAAAGGAAGCTAATGGTTTACACTTGTTTTGGCCATTCAGGAAAATGTGACCCTGTTCATAATAAATTTCAGTTTAGTTATGAATCCATATTTCGAGTCACTGTCAATTATGTTCCTTATTCTGATTTTGTACAAATATTTTTTCATCTACGTCATACACCATTTTTATATGTAAAAAAAAATAACAAGAAAAAAGAAGAAGAAAATGCTAACCTATCATTCTTAGCATCCGATCAAGAATATCAGACCCAAACTTGGGAGAGAACATTAGATTTTGGATGTTCATGTAAAAATTATGATTGTTCTGTTGAAAAAATTGGTAGATGTCCAATATTTAAAATAGTGATTCCCAAGAAGCACAAAACATATGATATAATTGAACGATTAATTCAAAGATGTCCAAACGATACTTTTTTCTATTTCTGTAACATGAAAACTGTAATTCGAAGATTTCAGTCCTGCTTAAAAGATTTCGAGTTATTCCCATTCAATGATAAGACTCTTCGATTGTTATCTGACCAACATAAAATTGATGAGATTAAATTTAAATGCCAGTATGCTTGGGAAGTACTAAATAGTAGATCTCTTGAAATAAAAGATCAGATAGCTCTCAAATATGAGTTAAATTCTGAACATCCACATTGGGAAAACTTAAAAAAGGTGTTGAGAATGTTTTTCAGAGTTGAGAAAAATTTGACTTCCCATAATAAATTATCTGAAATTTTGGATGAAATAACAGAAGCTATTTCCAAAACTTTCTTTGACATAAGTGAAATGATAAGTAAAAACCTTATATTCACATTTGAAGATGCTCTGAAGAAATTGTTTAAATATCACCTCACTTCTGAAAATGATGAAGAAGTTCCAGATGGAATGTGCATTGTTCGACGCATTGTATTGACACCTTCAAAAATTCTTTGCCTTCCACCTGCAGAGCATTTTGATAATAGAGTAATTCGTAATTTTAGAAAAGAAAATTTTCTTAGAGTATCTATCCAAGATGATAATTTTCAAAAGTTGACCTATGCTGTGCAGTATAACTCAAAGAAAAATGCAATTTTAGATAGGGTTGTGAAAACAATTCTATTGAAAGGTATTCTTATTGGACCTAGAAAATATGAAATACTAGCTGCTTCTAATAGCCAACTTCGAGAACATGGCTTATGGATGTATGCTAAAGATGAGAATGGAAATACTGCTAGAGACATAAGAATCTGGATGGGAAATTTTACAGAAATTAAAAATGTTGCAAAATATATGGCTCGAATGGGACAGTGTTTTTCAACATCTGATGAAGCTGTACAAATTGAATTGGATGAAAGTGAAGTTATTAACATTCCTGATATTGAAATAAGGGAGAAAGGTAAAAAAAAATATGTATTTACTGATGGTGTTGGAAAAATTTCAAGAGATTTGGCAAAAGAGGTATAAAAATGTTTCACTTTTATTTAATTTGTTATAAATATAAAATTATCTTGCTTTTATATTGTAGGCTGATGTAGAAATCACCGCCCGTAATTATAATATATAATACTATCCCTTTCATGAGAACTAGTGCTCTCGATTATATGTTTTACGAGTATACGTATGATACGTATTACAGTAGACTCCCTCAAATCCGCACAGCTTGGGACCAGAGGTTTTGCAGATTTTAGAATTTTGCGGATTTCTGGTCATTGCTTTGTTTACATTTAAAAAAAAAAATAATTTGAATGTAATTAATAATGAAATCAAAAGTATAATGAATGCTTACAATATGCTAAAATAATAAAATATTAGATAGTTTTTAAAATGATACGAATACTAAAAGCAAAGGTCAAATTAATAATCAATGTACAATTAAATATTCATTATCCAGATGAAATGTGTTTTTCCTAAATTATTCATTAAAACTTGCCTCATAAAGGTACATTATTAATTCACATCAAGATCATAAAATAATGAAGCTTTATTTCAAGTTTAGCCAGACTTAATAACTAACAAAGCTTGATTAATACATAAAAATATTTGGTAAGATTATGATTACCAATGATATCAGCAATATCTTTATTTTTTCAGATATAAGTTATTCTTTCTTCATGAAAAACATGAATTCAATTACCTTAACAAGAATTACAAATTAAAAAATATATGGAATTCATATAAAACTAAAAAAGTCAAATTTTGCACCTACATCTGAACTGAATGTTTCATTGTTTACATCTGTAAAATATGTGCGGATTTTAGGAGTGCAGATTTGAGGGAGTCTACTGTATATGAAATACGCATCTGCTATACGTATAATACGGCATCGGCGGTTATACATATAGCACAAAACAGCATATATGGTACATCGTATATACAGATTTTATCGAAACGGTTAAACGTATAAATGTTTAAACATTTTTCGTTCAAGGCATGAAATTTAATGTTTCAATGTTTTTCTGTGGATTAGAGACATTGAGAAATATCTGGTAAAGTATTCCAAACGCGATTTTTTGTTCAAAGAACTAAGATGTTTTTACTTTACTACTTGTTATGCAGGTACTTAAAAAAATCTGAATGCTTCCTCAGTTTAGATTTTGGTTTTTTCCCAAAAAACTAAGTTATTTATTATAAAATGCCTTACATTAGTTGTGGGTAGAATCAAACTAATCTTTGGAAGATCTTTGGCGCAGTATTTAATTTTTTATACGTATTTTCTTGTATCTTTACCAGAAAAATGTATTGGATTTGGGAAAACTTTCAACGAATTTACACGTTTTAACAGTAAGAGAGTCCAATAGACTTGTTTTTACAAAATATCTGCCTGTGAGTTTGTGAGTCTGTGACTTTGTCTGTCTGTAAGTGACATGAATTTTGTGGGCGCTCATCTTAAGGGAACTTACTCGTGGAGAAGATACGTTGTCGATTTCCATGTTAGCCTATGGGAGAAAATACTTTGCTTTTCTTTCATTCAAATATCAAAATATCAGAATTTTTTTTTTCTTCAGAATATAAATACGAAAGCTCTTCACAAAATTATAAGCTTAAAATATTTTAAAAACAGTTTTAAGTAAAATTCATGTTAAAGTTTCAAAAAACACAAAAAAGTATGATATCTAATCTTTATTCGTTTATAACTTTGAATAGAAGAAAGATATAAAAATTTAATACTTATGGAACAAAAATTTGATTTGTTTTCTTTTATGTAATTAAGCAACTTTTTAATTTTATTCTAATTAAAACGTTGTAATTCTTAAATTAAAATTAGCTATATCAAAAATCCTTTACAAAACTGTCAACCTGTCAGCTCTATCAATTAGATTACTTTAGCTCCCGATGTAAGAGCATTCACACCGGGGGGTGTAGGATTGCTATAAATAAAAATACGCCAGATTTTTGCAAAAGAATTCATTCTTGGCATAGTACTTTTGAATAGGTCATTCAAAGATATCCCCCTGTGTTATCCACTTTATCTCTCTATCTCTCTTTTGACCGTGTGTCACATGATTGCAATAAAGAGTCAGATTACACCCACTCCTTTTAACCATGACTCTCTAATAATGTAAATGTTAAACAATAACAAAACCTTGAAAAAACGAAACTAAAACTATTAGTTTCGTTCGGAAGTACATCGGAAGTCACCCCAATGCTCTTTTCCCGAAATCTTAACAAAATCGAAGGAATTTCTTCGATTAAATTTGGCCCTTTAAATAAGCAGTCATTGAGAGAAGGAGCTCTACCTACTTTGCACGACGCATCGAAAACCGGTCTTATCTTAGTAGTTGCACTATCGGGCTTAAACACTGGGTGATGGGGGAGATAATGTCCCTTACTCTCTATTTCTGCATCTGGAACTATTTCAATTATGCCCTCTTCCATCCATTCATCGAAAACCCTATTATATTCCTCAAATTTATTCAAAGATTTAAGTTTTTGAAAAACACTAAAAAGCCTCTTTTCTGCAACATGACGATTCGATGGCAACTCAGCGTTGGTTCCCAACCAGGGTAAGCCCACGCAATAACGACCCTCTTCATTTTGACAGGATTTAACATTGACAGGACACTATTGGTTCTTATCACTTTTATCTCTTTTTAATATTTCAAATTAAGTTCATTAAAGTTCATTTATCATTTATTAAAAGTTAAATCTAAACTTAAAGTTTTATTTAATTTAATCAATAACTGAAATTAAATATAAAGCTTATTTCTTATTTAATTGTATTTGCAAATTATATTCTTATTAAAATTATATTTATTCAAATTATATATATTATCGAAACTATAAATCTTCATTAATGTTATCCTTTATTAAGGTAGCTTTCATTTAAACATAATGTAATAGTTTTTATTAAAGTCTTTCATAAATACATCTTTAATAAATTAATTTCATTTTTATTTATTTGAAAATATAATACATATTAATTAAATCAGTTTTAAATTAAGATATTACCTTTTTCCAATAAACTTTATTTTCTTTATATTCGCTTAAAATAGTTTTTAAATGACCGGGCATATGCTTGTTTATTTTACATCGTACGTCTTTTGACTAAACTCTCCACTGGACTGGGGAAGTACTTTTTACGACCAGTAGATGGCGTTAGGTGCCTAGGTCGCGTTTTCAGCTTCTGCGTCTGTCAGAGTTACGTCACTCGGCGGAATGTTCCAGATGGGAGAGGAGAAGGCACGTGGATGCCATCAGTGTGTATATATACCGCGGTCATTTGAGTGAACTTCAGTTTCGTAGTTTATTTACGTTTCGTTTTCGTTTTATCTTTCTGTGCCGTATGTTCTAATTATTTTGCCAGGTGGTTAGCTAAATACGAGAAGCTGTTCCGTATCTTTTTCTTCATGTAAGTAAGCTGTGGATCCCTGGACGAAAGAAGTCATCTCCATGGATTGGGAAGATGTGACATTTTTTTGTTAAGTCTACTCGTCTGCGGGAAGTTGTTATCGGATGGCCGGTGAATTTTTATGGCAATTAACGTAACAGGTGCTTTACAGTGGAAATATGAGAAGTTAATTGTTTTTAAATAGTTCCATTTTTCAGCGGTTGGTATCATTAGACATATTTTTGTTATTACGATATTTGGAAGTTTAATTAGTTTTACATTTTGATTAATTGAGATAACTTTAAGTTTTTCGTAGTTTTTCTAAATATTTAATAAATTAAATTGAAATTAGAGTTAATATGAAAATGGCCGTTGTTCCAGTTTACCCTTTCACCTATAAACAAATGTAAATCTAAAAGATCGTTTTTGAATATTGAATTAGATAAAAGATATTTATGTTAATAAGAAATTGATGTTATATTTTATTGGAGATCTGCTTAATATGTAAACATATCTATTTTATTTTAAATAAATGTTTGTTTGTTTTTAAAACTTGTTATCTTTATTTCTGAATATTTTACTTTACTTCCATTTTAATAGAATAAATACAGTTTAACATTCATTTATAACAATTTAAATTGAATGTATTTTTTGAGTTAGAGCCTAGTTAAACTTAACCAGCTTTCTTCCATCTGCGTGACGATCTTTGGATTGTGCTCTGCTAGTGTAAGTTAGTGTTAGATTTTGATACGTCAGTATCAAACTATCACATTTTGAGTAAGGGAATCTAAGAACTGTTCCCGGGCCATTTCTCCCTCCGCTGCTTTAGTCAAATTTTGTGGCCCATCTGATATTCCGATTGCTTCTAAATTCCAAAGATTGGAAATTTTGAAATCTCTAATGGCCAAATTTGTACACAAAGTTGTTGCTCCTTGCTCTTTCAGAGGCGAAAATTCATCCAATGCGCCGCAAATGGCCCAACCCAACTTCGTGCAAACTGCTGTCGATCCCCCTTTTAATTGCTTGACTTGACCCGTGAGAATTTTATCATATATGTCACTCCCTATAAGCATCTCAATTTTAGGAGGATTCGCACCTATGTCAGATAACCAAATTTTATTATTTTTCAATTCTCTCAAAATTGGCCCTCTAGGTCAGGGTTCGCTTCAGCGTCAGGGTTCCCCAGCCCGAAAAACCCCGCCCGGGTTTTTTCGGGCGGGCCCACTTGAAAAAACCCATCAAAAACCCATTTGTGGGTTTTTTCAAATTTTCTCGTGTTTTCACATCTGTATCATTATTTAATCTAAGATATGAGGATAGAAAGATAAATGCCAATTTAAATATATTTCAAACTAACCATATTTAAAAGAATTTCTAAGTATTGATAAAATGACCATAAAATAAATTAGTTTGTAAATAAGGAAGATTTTCATGGCCATATATTTTAAAATGCATCCAAGTGCTTTAAATCTTAATGTATACCTAATGATGGCGCTTGAAATGTGATCCTCATCCTGATTGCTTGTATTGTTATAGCTTTTAAGATTAATCGCAACATTTATTATCCTGCTTCAATGTTCAATGAAAGTTTATACAGTAATTTTCAACACAAAAATGGTGACAGATTATACAGGGTTCCCAGCATCATGGAAAGTCAGAAAAATCTCAAAATATACAGGAAAAGTCAGGGAATTTACAAATAATTTCTAAAAAAGTCATGGAAAACATTTGAGTGAAAAAATTAAAAATGACATAAAATTCATTAAACAGTTCGAAAAAAGAAAAAAAAAAGACTGAAGTATGATTGCAGAAAAAAATTGCTAATTTTAGCAAAAGATTGTGAAAATAAGTATCAAATTTTGCTGTATGCTCGTTTGGTCAGAGAAATTTTCTAGGTTTGGTTTGGGAAAGTCAGGGAATTTTTTGAAATTTGGTCATGGAAAGTCAAGGAATTTGCCAGTCATGTTTTGCTGGGAATCCTGTTATAACAAAAAAAAAAAAAAAAAAAAAAAAAAAGAGTGAAAAAGTTTTAGTATAGTACTTTAATAATTTCATTGTTAAAATTATTACTAATAATTAATTTTTGTAAAAGCAAATTATAATGTTCATTATTGTCATAACCTTTTAACCTTTAACCTCATAAACTTTTTGTAATCAATTAGTTATTTTAAATTGTATTTAGTAGTATAAGTACCTTGTTTTCAAACATTCTGGACCATGTTTCTTTAACATAAATAACCTTGATAATATCCAAAAAACCCAAATAAAATCTAATGTAAAATGTATCCAGATACTTTAAAAGATTGCTTACAGATGTCATACAAAAGCAAAACTAAACTAGTAAAAGTGTATTGCCATTTACGATCTAACTTTATAGATATGACTGACATTGACTTTTAGATAATCCAATTTAATACTATTGCAATATAAATGTTGCTTAAATTGTAGTATATATATATATATATGCATATATATGTGTGAATTCTATTTTTTTCTTCACAAAAATAAAAATATTTACATAAATGTTGCTGCTTTAAACTGATTTTTATTGAAGTAAATGAAAGAAATTGCATAAATTAGTCTTTAACTTAAGATTTATATAAAGAAATTCAGTTGCACTTGATTTAATGTATCATTCTTCCAGTAATCTAGTTCTATGAGATACAAAATTATCTTTTTAAATATATTTATATTTTCTTTTTATGTATTTATTTTTATTGTTAATCTATACTTAATGCAAAATTATATCTTTGTTTCACTGATAAATGAAAAATTTAGGTACTATGCATGTGAAAATTAGAAATGTGAAGAGTTCTCTAAAAAAAATTGATAAAACCCGAAAAAACCCGGGTTTTTTCAAAAAAGCCCGAAAAAACCCGGGTTTTAGACTACTGGGCCCAGTGGGTTGGGCTTTTTAAAAAAAACCCGGGTTTTTTCAAACCCTGCTCTAGGTAAACTCGGGATTTCACCACAGATTACGTCTTGGCTCAAAAAATCAAATTCTAAATCTGGAAAATTCCGTTGATTTAGCGAACACAATTTTACTCGATATTTGTTATGCAATTTCGGAGCCGTTCTAGCACCCCCGAATAAAGTATGAGCTATGTTTTCTTTAGAAATAATTGGCAGACCTAATTCGGCTGCCAGAGACTGTAAAATATATGACCTTTTTCACTATATTCTTACCCGCGACTTTTACACGTAAAGTCATTAATGCTACTTCTGCGGTGCATGTTTGTTTAGCAGCAGTCATTTGTACAGTTTCCGTTACCCCTTGTCCTTCGGCGGTTCCCCTTTTTTATGCATTTCTGGACAAAGTGAAATAAAATGGGGTTTGCCACAACAATAGCACCGTATACATTGCTTGCAAAATTTGGCAACATGATTAGGCTCTAAACACTTAAGGCAACACCTTTTATCTTTAATCTTCGCAATTTTTTCTTCTAATGTTAATAAACGGGCTTCGTAACAATTTTTACTCTCGTGACTTTTGTCACAAAAAATACACGAACGCTCTTTAATCGTAAGAAAATTTGATGCAGTAGGGATATTGGGTTTTTTAAATTTATTTCTATCTCTGTCATGATACCCTTCCCTGCGATGGTTATTTTCGAAACCACTTCGTGCTAATTTTAACCTCTCCTCGCCTTCCACTTCAGCTTTCAGGAATTTCATCAAATTCATTAGACGAGAAAGATCTGACCCTTCGGGTTGATTAAAGAATGCACTTCTTTGCCACGCTTTCAGGACGTCTTCCGTAAGACTCGATTCTGACAGGAAATATGAGTATATTTCCCTCCTATTCTTGTTCCTCCATTCAACCGCTACTCATGCTTTCATCCTATTTCTATCCTTAATATTTATTATTAAAGTTTAAGACTATTTTTAAAATAAATTTCATTTTTCCATTTATTAAATTCCTAAGTTTAAATAAATTATAGTTTCAGTTTAAACATTCTTTTATTTATTTCAATGTTTAAACTTCAACTTAAAATAAATCTTTATTTCATTACTTACTTATTTATTACATGCTGTCAACTTCATAACAACTAGCGGTATTCGAGCTCAGCGTATTCCCTCAAACCTGCATTGTCAACATACGCCGATATTATCAAAGTTCAGACTGACAGATTACCGGGAGCATCGATAGATGGCGTAGCGTGTCTGCTACCTCCGACGCGTGCCTCTCCTTCACAGCAGCATACCATTGGTCTGTTTTCCCCGATCCTTCTAGAGATCGGATGTGACGTATGACCAGAAGGAGGAAGTTACGTGAGGGGGAGTTGCCCAGGACAGGAGTCCGAACTATTTATATTCCCGGTGGAACATTCGCTTTTCGACTTTGACGGCAGCTAGTGTTGACAGGTTGGAAGTTTGTCTTTTTGATTGAAATGTCCCTTTAAGAGTGTTGATAAGAAAAACGTGAAGCGATGAATATCTTTAAGGAAAGTAGATTATATTTTAAATGTTTTTATTAAAAGTTAAACTGGTTTTTAATTGGAATTTAAGTCTGTTATTATGACCACTACTATTCTGCCGTGAACCTGGACTTAGTCTTGAAGCTCGTATTAGAAGATGGAATCTTCGGAGCGGGATGTTTGGCCGTGGAAATGAAGACCATGTGAGAACGTAAACATGAGAGGTCAGCCACCGGCAGTTAAGGTTCAGAAAGGCCCTTTTATATTTTTTTTTTTTTTCAGATTCTTTAAAATAGTTTTTCAAAATGTTTTTAATCTCTCTTCTTTAAAGCCTTTTTCAATCTAGTTTTAATCAGATGTCTTTTTGAATTAATCTGGCCAACTCAGCCAGTTATTAAGTGAATCTTTTTCTATGAATGTTGCTAGACGGTTCCAAAGGAACCGGGAAATATTTCTTTCCGTCTCCGTGTCACAATATCGATATGGGCAATAGTGGTCCGGGATCTAGGATATGGATGACCATGCCAGATGCCTGGAGTTGTTTATTGGCGGTGATACGTGAGATTCTTTTCAAATATTTTTCTATCTTTTCCTGAACCCGAAAGTCGGTAACCGCTGCGAGGTTCATTTGGAAATTAACTTTATAGATGGGAGATTCACTTAGCTTTTCTTTTTCTCCTTCCTCCAAACAGGTGTTGTGGCAGAACACTAGTTTAGGAATACACACTTAGTGAGAGGAAGTGTTGTATTAGGGAAATGCTAAAGTGGCAGTTTAGTGTTTCTAGGAGACCAGTAAATAATAGAGTTGGCTTGACTAAGGTGTTTTTGATAAGTCTTTGGGAGAGGGATTTGACATGTAAAAATTTAAATAAAATATTTAAATTTCTTTTGGTCTTTAAAGTGGTGTCAGTGTGTTTTAAATATGTTTGGTCAACATGATGAATAGGGATGGATTGGATAAGGTATTTAAATAGTTTTTCAATTTGAATAGATATTATCTTTTGACAATTTAAATTATCATTTTATGTATTTAAAATTAAACATTAAGTTGAATTTGATTTAAAGTTAATTAAGTTAAAAATACATATATACATTTTTATATAATTTGAAATAGCCTTTTCTTTTTTGGTGCTCTAGTTCATTAAACATTGATATAGAGTAAACGATTGAGAACTTATGTCATGTTTAATAAATAGATTTTTAATTGTTATTTTGTTTTACTTTTAATGTTGCTCAATAAAGTTGTTATGTTTTTAAACTTGCTTTGTTATTGTAGTTATACACCTTTTACATAAAATTCTTTTTCGCAGTTGGAATAAATTTGGTAGGGCTTTCTAATTCAGCTTTCGCTCCACTAGCGTGGAAACTCTCAAAACACTTTTTAACACAATAGTGACACCTATCTTTGGTGTTCACTGTCAGATTCCACCATCGGATAAAGCCACGATGTATTCTCGCTTGACTTTAGCCCTAATGATTCTAACGCCCTTAACTGAGCTTCAATTTTGTCATAAAGTTTATCAAGGGGTAATTTATTTCTATTATCTGCTTTTACATTAGAAATAATTAATTTAATCAATTCCCTTACATAAACCTCAATCAATAACTCCGGTTTTCCAAAACGTTCTGTAAGTGCCATAACTGCACTTTTATAATTATCCGAAGTAACCGGGTAACTGTCAATAAATTCCTTCGCGCGTGACCCTTGTTTCATACTCTGAACTAAATAAGAAAATTTATCACTATCGTGTAAATCCCCATCCTCATGAATTTTCTGAAATTGGCTCCAAAAGGGCAACCAATTAATTAGTTCCCCATCAAATTTCTTTAATTCTATTTTCGGTAATTTATAAGACTTCATTTTATTACCTGTAGTACTAAACACATCGTCTGGCCTCGTATCTATCTGAAATCCCTCCGGAATTTTACATTTCTCATTAAACAGGCGAGACAACATAATAAAATCATCTGAATATGCTTCCCTATTTTCTATTTTACTCAAAACAAGCTGTTCCGCCGCACTGCCGTCCTCAGTTATTAAATCTAAGATTTTATTATCTAAATCATTTAACTCGTCTGAATATTTTGTAATTTTGTATACTTATCTCTAACAATACTTATATCACTATCTTCCTTTGCAAGTTCTGTTTTTAAAATATTAGCAGTACGGGTGAATGATGACCTGACGCCTGTCCTTTTAAGCTTAAGTGCCTCCATTTTATCTAAAACACTATGATTACTATTTCCCAAAAATATTATGTACAACTATGTGCCAAAACAACATTAATATTAATATACCGTATTTTCGGGTGTATGCGCCGCACCCACCGTAAGCGCCGCACCTCCGAAAATGCATTAAAATAAAACAAATATTCATCAGAAGCGCCGCACCGCCGTATGCACCGCACTTACGAAAATACATCAAAATGTTAAAAATTGCGTTAAATTCATTGTTTTTTCGCGTTTTTTTTAACATTTGTAATATAAATCCAGTTTTAAATTTAGTATATTTTGTATATTTTTTATGATAAAATGAAATTGAATTCGTGCAGCCTTTTTTGGCGATTTTTTAATACGTTTTTACAGTTTGTAACGAAATTGGCAGGGTTTTATCGCGATATTTGACGAATTTGCAGAGTTTTTTCGAGATACTTGAAAGAAAACGCGTTTTTTATGGGGATGAGGAAGGGCTGAATCATGAATATTTGAAGGAATAATGAATCATGAATTTTGATACTTGAAGCAATACTTAAAAAATGTTGCATTCTTTAAAAAAAAACTTAAATTCTGTAGGAAAAGTGCAGAAAAAAGGAGAAAAAAGAAAGCATAAAAAGAATGAAATCTATTAAAAAAATGTCGAAAAAGCACATTTCATCAAAGATTCATGAACCATTCATTTCATCATGATTCAGGCCGTTCTCATTCGCCTTTGAGAAAGGTATGACCCATGATGAAATGAATGAATCGTGAATCTTTGATGAAATGTTCGTTTTTTCGAGATTTTTTAATAGATTTCATGTTTTTTTCTCAAATTTCTTCTTTTTTCTGCGTTTTTTCGCCTGAATTCACGTTTTTTCTCGTTTTTTTTTACTATTTATTTATAGATACGACATATTTGCGTTTTTCTAAAAAAAATTTGACAATTCCTTTGGCGTTCTTTTACCGTTCCTTTGAGAAATTCACGATTTTTCTGCGATCTTTTGACATAATTTGTGTTGTTTACAGATTTTGTGATATATTTCGCATTTTTACTGCAATCTTTCGTCGAAATGTGGGTTTTTTTAGTGATACTTCGGCGAAATTCATGATTTTTTTGCGTCCTTTCAATAAATTTGCGGTTATTTTTCGTGATTCTTTCGCGAAATTAGCGTTTTTTAATCGATTTTTTATAGCGGGGACTAGCGTTTGATTGGGAAGGGCGGATTAACGGGATTTTATGATAATAAAATTGTAGTTTTCAAGTGATCCTTTCATTAAATACACATTTTTTTCTTTTTACATATTCGCGCTTTTCCCGCGAACCTTTGATAAAAGTCGTGTTTTTTCTCCCTATCCTTTGATAAAATTCTTGCTTTTTCTGCGAATAATTGACAGAAATTAGGCTATCATTTGTCGAAATTCGCGATATTTTTTATGCTTCGCATTTTCTTCCTGATGATTGACTTTTAAAAATTTTCAGAAAAATTTCGATCAGAATCACCTCTGTAATGAATATCGCTGCAAGGGAAAAAAAATATATCGTATCCGCCGCCCCGGCAGAAGCGCCGCAGTAAGCATAATTTTAACTTTTAAACTCGTATGCGCCGCGGCGCATACGCCCGAAAATACGGTATTCACAAAATTACAAATTTCAATAAATACACTAATAACTAATATTCTAACTCAAATATACAGGGTGATTCAGCTCGTCGGTGACAAACTTTAAGGATCGATAGAGCACACCTAGACGAACATTTTTGAATAGGGAATGTAGGGTCCCTGACGCGATGGTAAGGCGCTAGGCGCTTTCGAAAATTTGGGTGCCGAAATTCGAAACGTCATAAAAACTAGGGAAATGGTTAGATTTTCTTGCTTGTTGCGTCGAAATGATTCTGTTTGTTTAGACTTTCTTCAGTACCAATTTGATAAGCGTATCTCTTAAAACATGGATAGGGGGCGCTGCAGACTTTGGAGAGCTAGACAACAACTTTAAGCCCGTTATTTTGATAATTTAACACATGCTCGCCAAAGTTTATACTCTAACTTAAAGTTTGAACCCAAAAGTAGAGCCCTGCAAAAAGCGTAAGAGCCGGAATAAAATGTCAAAGTACAGGGTGGTCGAAACTCGAAGGCTCCTAAGAGATAAACAAACAGATTTCTTGACTTATGGCATGCATTTTCATGATTCTGTTTGCTGGGGCTCTCTGAAACTCAGTTGAACGGTACAAAAAGAAACATCGATAGGGGGCGCTTTGGGCAAAAAACATAATTCGTTGACATTTCGGACGCTAACTGGAAACGGGGCGCTACGATCAGTTAGTAATAATGAAAACACATTTTCTACCTCTGCTCAACACTTCTGAATAAATTTAGACCAAAAACATCAATGATACTGGAAATTTATTTACAAAAAATAACACTACAGAAGATGCTCGAAATTTCGACCTTGGGCCATGATGCAGGCTTCGCACCTCCGTCGCATTGAGGAGTGTGTGTTTCCAACAATGCCAGGAGTATCTCTGATCTGCCCTGCAGCTGCCACAATGCGCGCCACAAGTTCTTCAGCACTGCTGACAGGTGTATGGTATACCTCGGCCTTCAGGTAACCCCAAAGGAAGAAATCCAAGCAGGTGAGGTCTGGTGATCGGGCAGGCCAGTGAACTGGACCCCCACGCCCGATCCACCGCTGGCCATACCTTGCGTTTAGATGGAGACGCACGTCGTTCGTGTAATGGGCCGGAGCTCCATCGTGCTGGAACCACATCTGGCGACGCGAACCTTCGGGTACGTGCGCCTCCTCCAGAAGCTGCGGCAGCACTTGATCCAGGAAAATCAGGTAATTTCCACCTGTCAGCCGTTCAGGTAACAAATAAGGGCCAATGAGGCAATCCCCCAGAATGCCGGCCCACACATTTACTGAGAAACGCTCCTGGGCTGCTCGGCTTCTGGTTTCATGTGGATTTTCATCACACCACACATGACTGTTGTGGGCGTTCCACATTCCCTCCCGGCTGAAGGTGGACTCGTCCGTAAACAAAATGCTGTTTACAAAACGGGGATCCCTGGATCTCATCGCCAAGTACCATCTTGAGAATTCCACTCGAGGGCCAAAATCCTGCTCTCTGAGCAACTGCACCCGCTGGATGTGGTAGGGGTGCAGATTCCGGGAACGTAAGATGCGCCACGCAGTAGCTTGCGAAATGCCAACATGTCTGGCGATATCTCTCGTGCTAAGACCTGGGTTGTCCTCAACCAGGTTAAGCACAGCCTCTTCGTTGTCGGGGGTGCTCACTGATCGCTCCCGTTCAGGCCTGCCTCTGTCGAAAGATCCCGTTGTGGACAACCTCTGGTGTACTCGAGCGAAGAAGGCATGGCAGGGGATTTGCCTGTTGGGGTAACGCTCGGCGTACAACCGCTAAGCGGCTCGTCCATTACAACCAGCAGCGCCATACGCCAAATGCATGTCAGCCAATTCAGAGTTTGTGTACCGTTCCATCCTACTACCGATCTGCAGACAAGTAACCCGAAGCTTAAGTAGGTACCGCACGTTCAAAAGACGTGTCTGCGCATACAACTATGTCATCTCGCGTTGTCGTCTACGCATTACGTATCTTTTGCATATCGATATGGTACGATATCTTTTGCATAAATCAGCAAAAAGCACCTTATGTAAATTTTATTGCGCGCATTGTGCATGATTGAAACCAGCTATGTTTGTTAAAAAAAAAAAACAAACTGCAGTTTTAATAGCTTCTTATGATAAGTAAATTACTCTCTTGTTTTGTTTCTAACTGATCGTAGCGCCCCGTTTCCAGTTAGCGTCCGAAATGTCAACGAATTATGTTTTTTGCCCAAAGCGCCCCCTATCGATGTTTCTTTTTGTACCGTTCAACTGAGTTTCAGAGAGCCCCAGCAAACAGAATCATGAAAATGCATGCCATAAGTCAAGAAATCTGTTTGTTTATCTCTTAGGAGCCTTCGAGTTTTGACCACCCTGTACTTTGACATTTTATTCCGGCTCTTACGCTTTTTGCAGGGCTCTACTTTTGGGTTCAAACTTTAAGTTAGAGTATAAACTTTGGCGAGCATGTGTTAAATTATCAAAATAACGGGCTTAAAGTTGTTGTCTAGCTCTCCAAAGTCTGCAGCGCCCCCTATCCATGTTTTAAGAGATACGCTTATCAAATTGGTACTGAAGAAAGTCTAAACAAACAGAATCATTTCGACGCAACAAGCAAGAAAATCTAACCATTTCCCTAGTTTTTATGACGTTTCGAATTTCGGCACCCAAATTTTCGAAAGCGCCTAGCGCCTTACCATCGCGTCAGGGACCCTACATTCCCTATTCAAAAATGTTCGTCTAGGTGTGCTCTATCGATCCTTAAAGTTTGTCACTGACGAGCTGAATCACCCTGTATATATTACTCTTACAAAATCATAAAACAGAGAGTTATAACTATCATACAACCAAAAAACATCCCACTCTCCAAGTCCCTGTTACCCGGGCGCCACTTAATGTTAAACAATAACAAAACCTTGAAAAAACAAAACTAAAACTATTAGTTTTGTATTTAATTTAACACTTTTTAGATCGATGAAAACTAACCGTTTTTAAGGGGCAGAGTGGGAAAACTCTCTGTATTATACACTTAAATAATTTTAACACTTCCATCACTTGCTCAAAACAGAAATAATCAGAGTAACAAAAAGAGACAGTGGAAAGAAAAGAGAAAACTTACATGGTTTCATTTTCGTCTACATTTACGTTTATTTCCAACGCTTAGTGTTCAGATGACATCCCGCTGTTAAAACTATATCACATTTAAGCTTCAATCTTGACTAATATACAATATGGGGTTTTCTACAATATACCCCAAAACAAAACTTTAACATCTCTTTTTCAGCGAGAAAACTTACTAACATAATAACAACTGGAATTCGCTGACACAACAAAAAAGCTTTGTTCTCAGAAACATTACATATACATACAATACTGGACACACAGTGCCATCTGGTGAATGAAAATTACAGGTACATATTCAAATACTCTTTTTACAAATTACCATAATTATTTTGATTATTCATAAATTTAAACAGAAAATAAAAACACCAATATAAATCACACAAAAAATATCAAAAATTACCAAAAAATATATAAATAGACACAGTTTACATATTAAGATACATTTATACATAATGTTAATATTAGATAAATATCCGTTCTTTAAATCTTTGCTGCTGCCATCTACTGGCAAAAAGTCATATCACCGTCTTTTCTCAACAGTAAACATTAGGAGACTTCTCATTTGAGGTGCACTGAAAGCAAGCGAACATTTTCTGTTTTGCTACTTTGCTTTATTCCAAGAAGAAACATTTGCTGAAGATTTTACTATGGGTCGTTATGGAAAAGGAGGATAGCTGTATTTATCAGCTAGAAGACGCAAAAGAGGGCAATATTTATCTAATTGAAAAAACAGATAAGAATGAAATGACATTCTTTTATTAACCTTATAAATATTCTTTAAAATTCTGGATTTATACTATTGTTTTGTTTTTCCCATTATATATAAAAAAGTAGTTTTTTCCATATCTGTTAAAAAAAAACTTATGTATTTGCAATCCGTTTATTTTTGGATATATTATTTTAATAACTGTGTTGTTGATATTTTATTGTTTACATTTTTTGAATTAAATTAATCAGGGATGCCACTTTTCCGCCGAAAGGCGGATTTCCGCTTTTTTTAATTTTTAAGAATTCTCGATTTTCGTTAAGCGATCACGAAGTAAAATAGCGATTTTCGTCCAACGATCGCGAAAAAAATAGCGATTTTCATCGAACGATCCCGAAATAAAACTGGAATTTTCGTCAAACAGTTGCGAAATTACACAGCAATTTTCGTCAAGCGATCGAGAAATACAACAGCTTTTTTCGTAAAGTGATCGCGAAATATAGCAGCGATTTTCGTTAAAAGATCTTGAAATATAACAGCTATTTTCGTTAAAAGATCGCGCAATATAACGGTGATTTTTGTCAAAAGATCGCAAAATAAAACTGTTATTTTCATCAAACGATCGTGATATAAAACAGCAATTTTCATCAAACGATCTCGAAACGAAACTGTAATTTTCGTGAAACGATCGCAATGTGAAACGACGATTTTCGTCAAATGATCGAGATGTAAAACGACGATTTTCGTCGAACGATCGCGATGTAAAACGACGATTTTCGTCGAACGATCATGTTGTAAAACGGCGATTTTCGTCAAACAATCGTGATGTAAAATGGCGATTTGCATCAAACGATCGCGTTGTAAAACGGCTATTTTCGTCAAACGATCGCGTTGTAAAACGGCTATTTTCGTCAAACGACCACGTTGTAAAACGATGATTTTTGTCAAACGATCGCGAAATAAAACGGCGAGTTTCGTCAAACGATCGCGAAATAAAACGGCATTTTCCGTCAAACGATCGTGAAATAAAACAGCTATTTTCGTCAAATGAAAAAAAAAAAAAAAAAAAAAAAAAAAAAAACGCAAGAAAAACAAAGAAAATTAAAAAAAAAAAAAAAAAAAAACCTTGCAAATTTTTGCTATTTACTCCTGGAATAATCATCGAATCTATTGCTGGGTTACTTAAATTGATTTAAAATGATGTGATACATAAAATTCCTCACTGAATTTGTTGCTGGATTAAATTAATTCATGTAAAATACTGTAAACTAAAGACAAATCATTTTTATTTACTCTTATAAATTAAATTTACAAAAAAAAGAGCTGCAATTTTTTAAAAATTTATTATAAACAATATAGTTTACAAAATTCATGCATAAATGTTGTGAAAAATGTCGTAATTTTACTTTACGCATAATTTCCTCTTTTTGGCTATTTTCTGAGTGGCATCCCTGATTAATGTAGTTTAATACATAGCTTATCAGGAAGATAAATTAAAAAAATTAAATCATGAATTATGTTATTTGTTTCCATTGCTGATAAAATCAACTTCAGTTTCAGAATAACAATTTCGAGTACACAAAACCAGAATTTATAGGAAAAATATGAAAAACAAAATATTAATCTTTTTACGTAAAAATTTTCTTTAAATTTATTCATGGGACCGTTCAAATATTACGCAAGCATATTTTTAGACATTTTGTATACCTCACTTCCTTTTCTAAGGAAAATAAGCACATGCTACCCCCCTCCCCCCCCCCCCTTGCTTGCGTTCGGTTTTATGACGTTTTAACATTAACACTGTCATAAAAAAAATACCATAGGCGATAAATTACATTATTAATCCAGCAAATTTACATAAATAACCATATAAGGATTATGTTATCGAAGAAAAACAAAATCGGTTTAATATAAATACATGATATGAACTCTAAAATGTCCAGATTTACTTAAAAGGCTTTTCAAAAAATCAAAGATGTTAATTTTATTTAAAAACGGTGTTCAATGATTTTATATTTTTAAATGGCAATATGTCCAAATGAGTCTACTGTTTGTGGGGAGAGGCGATTACCTTCAGCAATGCGCACTGCACACTTTGGTCTTTTTTCAGCAAACGAACCCGGAATTCATATGATTATATATATTTTTAACCACAATTTATCCAATAGAACTAAGAGGTCTCCATTTTAATGATTGTTGATTTAATTTCGGATATTTAGATGTATTAACTTTTTAACTCTGACCAAAATTTCCTCAGAAAATTTTAAAAATATTACCCTCTCCCCGCACCCATTTATTTTTATTTTTTTCCATTGCAGATAGAAGAAAGTATTGTAATCGAAATTTTTTTTTGTTTTTCTACGGATTTACACATTTTTGGGGTCAGAGATTCCAAAAGACATTCTTATACAAAATGTGTATCTGTCCGTGCGTCGCTATAATACTATCATAAAGAGTGAAGTTATGCATAGAATCGAATCAAATATTTTGTGCATGTTTTTGGGTATGGCAAACAAGTTCTCCTTCATTTTAGTAATATTTCGCCGGAATTGGGTGCTGTAATAGTGATGTCTGTGCCATTTTTATTATTGTACCATCGAAAAGTGCATAAAACTATGCATAGAATTGAACTAAAAATTTCCCTGTGTGTTTATAGCTATAGCCAGCAGATACTCCTTGAATTTAAAAATAATCCTGAGGAAAGCGGCACTGTGATGGCAACTTTTGTATAATTTTCTCAATTTTTCGTAGGTTTTTTTTTTTTTTTTTTTTTTGTCTATCGGTGACTTGTGCAGCGATGGAAAATTGCATTCTACTAAGCCGGCTATTCACAAAAAGTTGATGGCAACAGAATAAAGGAAAAAATGCTTTTAATAAATATGATCTAGATTAACTCGTTTTTACTTTAATTAATTAGCTGAAGCAGGAATTTAAGATGAAAATCAAAATGGTATAGCATTGAATTAATAATATTGGAGTATTAACAAATGTAACTGCTTTTTAAAATAATAAGACATGTGAGACAGAAGAAAATTTAGGGACTGGCATATACAACTAGTTAAACATTATATATGGTGAACACATATTTCTTATTAGAAATGGGAATGCTTGGAAGAAAACTCAGTTTTTTCTGAAGGCTTGTTTTTCCAAACCGGAAAAAATGGAAATTTCATTTGTAAAATAATATATTGAAAATTTTGTAATAGATACATTCTCATGCTTTTTATTTTATTTATTTTTATGTTGAGTGTCCCACATGAAAATTTTAATATCTAATCTCTGACCTATCTGATTTCTCAGCAGAAATCTGTTTGAGAAGATTTGAAAGGATCCTTCACATTTTTTTCTACTTTGAAACTCAAGACTCTTCACAAAATTTCTCTAGAAAATAGACATTTCAGAAAGAAGTTTAATCTCCAAATTGAATCTTTCATAAATGCAGTAATGGAAGAAAAAAATATTCATGCCATATAGCAGATGAATCTAATGAAGTTATATGGTATATGTATGAATAATTTTATTAAAAATGGTCTAAATAGGAATCTAAATATAGTAATTTCTAATTCTCAAATTCTAATTATATTTTTACAAGTATATGCAAAAAGTTCACAATTTCACAAAAACATGATTACATGAAAAAAAAAAAAAAAAAAAAAAAAAAACTAGATATATAATTAAATGGAACTTCTTTTGTTAAAAGTGAATACATATGCAAAAGAATTATTTCAATAATTTGCCGATTAATGGAAACTGTAAAATTAAAAATTTAACATAAAATTTGAAGCATGCATTTATTACTTTCTTTTATCTTTACAAGAAGTAAGTATTAAATTCGTGAAAAATTTTATTTCCAGTTTTTAGTGGATTTATATGTTTTAGCAGGTCCTGAACACGATTTGGTGGTTTATTAAGTTTTGGTGGGGGAAGGGGAAGAGTATATGAAGGGGAAGAGCATATACGCTATAAAAAAAGGAAAATGTGCGACAAAAGCTAAGAGAATTATTCTTTATTAACAAATTAAAATATTTTAGTTAATGCTATTTATTGTTTTAATATTATCAAAAATGTTTTACTTAATGTTTTGACATTAATAATTGAAAAAGAAACTAGGTAAATTATGAGATTTTGATACACAAGAAATCATTTTTTACAAACTTCGTACTTCTCGGATTTAATTAAGCATGAAATAACCCACAATTTGTAGTCCTCTTCCCCTTCCCCCACCAAAAATTAATAAATATTATGAGCATTTTTTTTTTTCGTATTCTAAATGGAAATGTCAATCAAATCAACTGTGAAGCGAATAATGCCCTTACTTCCCCGAACTTGATTTGTTCATATTTCACTCGCTCCTTTCCAAAAGAAATCTCGTTGCCCTTCAGTACTTCAAAGATGATAGGGAACCAGCTAGGCATTATGTCAGTTATATCAAGATGCTTTTTGTGAACTGACCATGAGATAAGGGAAATTGAATACAAAACAGAATGCATTTTCACAGTGGGGAACTAGTTAAACATAAGCAGGGGGGGGGGGGTACAATTTCTAAGCAAAATCTTTATTTTTACTTCTTCGAAAAAAAAAAAAAAATTTCATTGATTAATAAAATGCACTGATTAAAAAAAAAAAAAAAAACTATAAAGTTATTATATGTTTTCTAGAAAACTGGGATTTCTGTTATTTTTATGTAAAAAGTTCCAGGAATTCAAGTTTCCAAGAAAATATTTAATAACTTTACAGATTTTTTTTTTTTTTTTTTTTTTTTTTACAACGGACAATAATATGCAACTAAAAATGTATAAATTGGTTTTATATTCGGAAGAGATACATTGTAAAATTATATTAAAATTACAATGTGTCGGTTTTTTGTCGGAAATAATTAAACTACAATCATTGGAAGGATAAAACATTAGAAGTATAAAAAGTACATTAGAATTTATTAACGAGTAAAACGTCAGAAACTTATCATGTAGAGTTCATGATATCATGGGAAAAACATTTTTATACATGCAGCTTAATTTAAAAAAAATTTGAATTCCCATTACAGCTATTCACCCAAACAGTTATTCATATAACTGTAATTCAAGATATCCTTAAAATAAGTAATAATATATATATATATATATATATATATATATATATATATATATATATATGTGTGTGTGTATACTATATATATATATATATATACAGTAGACTCCCTCAAATCCGCACTCCTAAAATCCGCACATAATTTTCGGATGTAAACAATGAAACATTCAGTTTAGATGTAGGTGCAAAATTTGACTTTTTTAGTTTTATATCAATTCCATATATTTTTTTAATTTGTAATTTTTGTTATGGTTATTGAATTCATGTTGTTTCATGAAAAAAGAATAATTTATTTCTGAAAAAAATCAAGATATTGCTGATATTATTGGTAATCACATTCTTAACAAATATATTTATATATTAATCAAGCTTTTTTAGTTATTAAATCTGGTTAAACCTGAAATAAAGCTTCGTTAATTTATGATCCTGATGGAAATTAGCAAGTTTCATTGAATAATTTAGGAAAAACACATTTCATATTTATAATGAATATTTAATTGTACATTATTAATTATTAACTTGATCTTTGCTTTTAGTATTTTAATCATTTTAAATATTATCTAATTTTTTATTATTTTTGTTTATTACTTATTTTAATATTTTCGCATATTGTGAGCATTCATTGCCTTTTGATTTCATTATTAATTACATTCAAATTACTTTTTAAAAAATATAAATAAAGCAATGACCAGAAATCTGCAAAATTCTAAAATCCGCACAATCTCTGGTCCCAAGCTGTGCGGATTTGAGGGCGTCTGCTGTATATATATATATATATATACAGTAGACTCCCTCAAATCTGCAAACCAGAAATCCGCAACTCTCTAAAATCCGCACATATTTTATGGATGTAAACAATGAAACTTTCATTTTGGATATTGGCGCAAAATTTGATTTTTTTAGTTTTGTATCAATTCAAAATATTTTTTAATTTGTAATTTTCTTAATAATACTCTATTTATGTTTTTTCACGAAGTAAGAATAAATGTTTTTCGAAAAAATTCATTGCTGATATCACTGGTAATCACAGGCTTCTTACCAAATATATTTATGCATTAATAAAAATTTTTTGGTTAATAAGCTTGGCTTAACTTGAAAAAATCTTTATTTTATGATTTTGATGTGAATTAATAATGTAATTTTATGAGGCAAGTTGCACTGAATAATTTTGGAAAAATACATTTAATCTTTATAATGAATATTTAACCATATACTATAGATTATTAACTTGCTATTATTGACCTTTGCTATTAGTACTTTAATCATTTTAAAAATTATCTAAATTTTTAGTATTTTAGTTTATTACTTATTTTAATATTTTATTACATTGTAAGCATTCATTATAGTTCTGATTGCACTATTAATTACACTCAAATTAATGTATAAAAAATGTAAACAAAGCAATGACCAGAAATCCGCAAAATTCTAAAATCCGATTCCAAAATCATCTGGTCCCAAGCTGTGCGGATTTGAGGGAGTCTACTGTATATATATATATATATATATATATATATATGCATATATTAAAGACATTAAGCCAATCCCTGCCATGGTATCTCATAGTTAAATATGCTAATAAACAAACTTAAATACACATAGTTTTTAAAAAATTAATGTTTAGTTAAGTTAGTTTTAAAAACTAACTTAAACATTCAAAGTTTAAAAAATTCTCGCAGATTTATATATGATTCATTTCCTTTTTATGGTATATCAATGTCTTTAATACCATTTACTTTCTTTTTACTTTACGAGAAAACTATCACTCATTCTACAATAAAAAATAAAACAAGAAAGAAAAAATCAAGTGTCAAGCATAGATTATGGAGCACTTTTCAATACATTCGAAATAACGTAACAAACTGCACCATTAAAAAAATTAAAATATTGCGCCTTCTTTCACCATATAAAAATGTGTACGCATTTCAAAACCAATTTTCAGCTGTTCTCATCTACATTCGGAAAATTATCTGGAATTTTTAGCAGCTATGTATATATTGTATTTATTAACAAGTATTCTAAAATTCAATTCATTTTAGAAATACACATATTTCAGTTGAAAATTCTCCTTCAGCAATTTCCTGTAATAAGGAGAATTGTATGGGAATTCTCCTGTGTATGCCTGTATATGAGTTAAAGAATTTATACATAAAGCAAAATATGCAAAAAAATAATTAAATTTAAAAGTGTAAACCGAATTTTAAAACGTACTCTACAGCAATTACTATGCAAAGATAGTACTGTAACTTATTTCTTTTGTGTATTCTTGTAAATTAATAAAAAATGCTATGAATGCTCTGTTTTAACATAATCGTAGTGAAATTCAGTGATTTATAACATTTTCAATACATTTGAATTAGCGTAATGTCCTTAAAATACTCTTCAAATTATTTCCCACCATATACCATAATGTCACCGAATTCTTTTGAGTGTCCCTTTAAATGGACCATTAATCGTACCTACTTCATATGCAATACCAAACATGCTTTGATGACCCTAAATAATATTTATTCTCTGGATTCTCTGGATGCTGTCGTACTCGATGGAGATGTTTCTCTAGAAGTTGACTCACTGGGTCCTCCAACACTATCTGGTTGGAATTTAATAGATTTGCATTGTCTCAAGTGATGACCTGGTCTTCCACATCTATGGCAAGTTATTTTTTGTCGATATTTTGGTCTGGCATACTGCACATGGGCACTCTGCTCTCCACTTTTGTCGTTTTCTCTCAATAAAAGACGTGATTCCTCAGCAACCAACTCTGTCACAATATTTTGGAACGTAAATTTGTCATCAGTCCATCAAAGAATAGATTGAACCATGTTGTCAAACTGGGGCATTAAGTACCTAAGTATTTGAAATGATAGGTACTCTTCTTCCATACGCTTTTTCATTTCTGTTTATTGACCTGCAATCCTTTGAATACGGGCAGCGAACATGTCTACAGACTCCTCTGGCTCTATTCTGGTAGCTAGAACTTCCGAAAAAATCTGCATATGACGGGCTCTATTGTCGGGATAAAAATGTGTTTTTAGTTTCTCCCATACAGCCTTTGGATCATCCAAGCTTTCTATAATTCTTCGGAATTCTGGCTCTATATTTAGGTACAGAATGGATAATGCAGACCGTTCTCTGGCTTGAAAGTCCTTTAATGCAGTTGTTTCAGTATCTGCTGGTTTGGTTTCAGTTCCACTGACAATAGACCAGGCATTTTTGTCCAGTAATAAAAATTTCACATCAGAGCTCCAATTTCCGTAGTTATAGGCATTAAGCTTTGTAATGCTCACCTGTATAGTTGCCATTGCCATAAAATTTGGAATAGTAAAAAAAAAAAGCTCAAATTTCAAATTCTTCAAAAAAATTCCAAGTTTTTTTTTTTTTTTTTTTTTTTAACTAATTCCAAAGATAAATATTATAAAAGTTTACCATTTAATATTGTACCAAAAAAAACATACGTAAATAAGAAACATATTGAAAAAAAAAAAAACTTTACTTTTTTTTTTCAAACTTCAAAAATTTTGACTAAGTCCCCAGAAAGACATTAAATTCCTTTAAAAATAAAACAAAAGTTCATTAAATGTCACTAAATGAAAGAAAAACTGTGCCCCCCCCCCTCCCAACTAGAATTCACTTGGAGGTCTTAATGAGCGCTGTCTGAACACATCTGCCAACGTACTCTGCCAGAGTTATGGCCCTCAAAGGGTTAAATTCGCCAAAAACGGGCGGGGTCCATAACCCGTGATGGCCCGGTATGTCGGGCCAGCCTTTAAATAAATCTTAAACATCGGCTTTCTAAAACAGTCTTAAATTAAAACAGAGTAGTGGAAGCTTAAGAAAAAAAAAAAAATGGCAGAATGACAGTGTGTAATAACGGACAGAAACGTAATTAAGTTTTACAATAAACTACGTTTATTAAAAACAAAGAACACAGTTAAAAGAAAAACAATAATTAAATAAATTTAAATAGCACATAACTTAAAAAAAAAAAAAAAAAAAAAAAACTCACTCTCTTTACATTTCATCTTCTAGTTTATAAATTAATAAGAACACCGGCTTTGGCAAAATACAACAGGTAGCTTAAATGTCCTTTCATCATAATCCTTTTCATAAACATTTAGTCTTAAAAAGAGACATACTTTCCAATCATTTTTAGAAAAGCTATTTCTAATTTATATTCACCCTGCATAACGGCAGGTGTTTCATGAAGCGATATATATATTCCCAAACCACAACGACATACTCAAAAAAAAAAAAAAAAAAAAAAAAAAACTACTAACTACTAACACAGTTTTCCAAAAAGAATTGCTGATATCTCTCTCCAATCAGAATCATCTGGTTCCATAAATTTGCATACTATATTGTCTTATTCCCCTCAGATAAGCAAACGATCTTTGAAAAAAGAAAAGCCACAGACCTTTGCCGGGATGACGTCACTTTGGAATGAAATGATGTAATAGAAACAGTATGACGTAATACTGTACTTTGATCGTTCAGAGGGGAAAGGAAACAGAGTTTAGATAAGCAGTTAGATTGAATGAATCAGATGGGTAGATTGGAAAAGAGATAAACAATATGTTGTTTTGATTTGAGGTTGGGAAGGAAAGTTTAAATTAAAGAAATGAATAACAGAATAAATGAATAGTGTATAAGTGTCAAGGAAGGTTTATTTATGCTGACAGTGTTGATGGATGTCCTCAATGCTATAAAGCCAGATTGGTTGCCAAAGGTTGTTTCCAAAGAGCTGCATTGACTACACAGAGACATTTTCTCCAATTGTACGCTACGATACATTGAGAGTGTTAATAGCCATGTGTCTGCTCTTTATGATTGGGACATTGATAATCTTGATGCTGTTGTTAAATTCCTATAAGGAAGCATTGAGGAAGAAATTTTCATGGAGCCACCAGAAGGTTTGGAATTCTCCAAAGAAAGGGGAGGCCCCACCAGTGGCCGAGAGGTTCCGACTTCTCAACTGGTAGACGGCAGGTGCTGGGTTCGAACCCAATCGCGGCTGTCGGCCTAACCGTTCAGAGTTTTCGTGGTTTTCTTCGAACCTTGCATAAATACGGATTAGGTTCCCTTAGAAAGACCCCCACGAAGGGCACTTCCCCCCTGTTCCTATATCCCTAGCGTAGCTAATCGAACGACAAAAATAAACCAAAACCAAACCAAAGAAAGGGGAAACAAGAAAGAAGACAAGATAATTTGTAGACTCCACAAAGGAATTTATGGACTAAAGCAATCAGATAGAGCTTGGTACACTAAACTAGACAACAACCTCAAAGACTTAGGATTAACATGTGCTACTTTGATTGTTGTGTTTATTATAAAATTACAGATAAGAAGATTTTACTTATAGCAATTTATGCAGATGATCTCTTGATATTCTCAAATTGTCTTAAAGATAAAAGCTGCATTCAGTTATTTAAGAGATTTGAAATGAAAGATTTTGGTGAACTAAAGTATTGCCTGGGAACTGAAATTAAAAGAGATAGAGGGAAGGTAATTATCGCTATAAATCAGTCAACATACATCGAATCAATTCTTAAGAAGTTTTCTATGCTTGGTTCTAACTCTGTTTCTACACCATCAGACTTCAATCAAAAATTGTCTAAATCCCCTAACAGTGATGAAAATTTAACATCTGTATACCACTCAGCTATTGGTTGTTTATGCAGCAAAGGGAACTCGCCCTAATATGTCATTCATTGTAGGATTATTGTCAATAATGCCAATGTGCATCAAAAATGCATTGGGCTGCTGCCAAACGTGTAGTGAGATATCTCCATGGCACAACTAAAACTAAATTAAAATATGGCCATTCATCTAATAGTGAATTTTTAGGATATTGTGATTCAGATTTTGCTGGATGTCCTAATGACTGAAAAATAACAATAGATTTTCTTTTCAAACTTGCTGGTGCTACAGTAACATGGCAAAGTAAAAAGCAAACAACTGTAGCTAGTTCCACTGTTGAAGCTGAATATACAGCTTTGTCATCTGCCACTAAAGAAGCAACATGGCTTAAAAAGTTCTTGAATGAATTGAACTTAGTGTCTAAAGACAAACCAATCAAAATATTCTGCAATAACAAATGTGCTATTAATCTAAGCAAAAACAGTCTATTTCATGCTTGCACAATGCACATAGATGTATCTCACCGTGTCACTCGAGATTCTGTTAAAAAGGAAATCATAAGTGTTGAAAAGAGTTCAACTGATGATATGGTTGCGGACTCTTTAACTAAAGCTGTTCCAAAACAAAAGCACGAATGGTGCATGAAAAATATGGGACTATCTGAACTTTAAAAACTTTTTTTTTAATTTTAAATTTCACTGTTTTGTTTATTCTTTAAAATATAAAATCAGGGGAAGTGTTGTAAGTGATCAGTAAGTGATTTTATATTTATTCTATTTGGCAACATCATGTAATAAGTTTTTTACATTTCTGTATTGGCAATACTCATTTATATGTATCTCTCTTAACTGCCTCATGTTAGTTGTTAGCTTTTCATCTCATCCTTGACGTAATGCTATCTTTCATAAACCTTTTTGGTTTAATAACTTGCTAACTCTGACAGTTTTTTACAAAATTTCGTAAGTCGCATTTAAGTCATCACATAATAATGGTTCTGATTTATTTTGTAATTTTAAATTTAAAAGGATTTCATCACAGCCAAATCAACATAATAATATATATAAATGCATTGTAGTATACAATAATACATTGAATATGGAAAATATTTGGAGATAAATCTTTGTTTTTTTTTTTTTTTTTTTTGTATGCTTGTTTTGTTTTGTTTTGTTTTCATAATGATGAATAGATTACCGTATTTTCGGGCGTATGAGCCGCGGCGCATACGAGTTTAAAAGTATAAAATATTGTAGGTGCGGCTCTTACGCCGGGGCGGCGGGTACGATGATTTTTTTTTTTTTTTTTTTTTTTTTTTTTTTTTTTGTCAAATGATTTTGACACTTTTTTTTCGTTTAATCAACAATTATATGCTCTCAAATTGGTATCAAAACATTTGAAAACGTCTCTCAACCGCAGGTGTCCGTGATGCGTTAGTTGTTTATTTTTAAACAATCAACATTATTCAAAAATAATGTTGGTCTCACCGGTTCTCATGTTAAAAATTATTATATTTTCCCCAAATCTATTAATGATTTTACCTGTAGGATATTGGAATGTACAGCTGTCACATTTTTTTCTTCTAATGATCCTCCTTCCAGTTAGAAAATAAAACTGCCCAAAGAGAGCTCAAATCCCGGTATAGAACTCTTTTGAAATAGACTTCCTATACATAGTAAAAACTTTAGAGAGCAAGATTTTTCTTTATTTTTTTCAATAACTCACTCTTTTTTTATCCGGCAAAAATAATCCAAACTTTGAAACCGGTCGAATCAGCAAGTTTTTTTTCCCCCAAATGAGTTAATTCAGGTGATAAACAACAAAAACGGGCCTGGCGAATAATAAAAAATAATAAAAGGCCGACTTCCGTGATAAACATTTAAAAGAAGCCAATAGAATATAAACAATTTTCAATGCATATGACTTTGCAAGAATAAGTTTAAATGTGCTACACGAGTCGATGTTAACTTGGCAACTTTAAGGGCTATTTCACCCACGTGCAAACATCGGCTAACTAATGTTAATCTCAAAGAAAAAAAAAGTGTCATTCTCATTCCATTATTTTTAAATGATATTTTTTGCTTTGGATAACGGAAGTCAATCTCCACAAAGAGTCTTTACTTTTTCGATTTTGTTTACAGGTTTTTTTATTAGTATACTTTCACTTTCGAAACTGGTTCTAAAAGTCAAAGTATACCACTAAAAACATCTGTAAACGAAATCGAAAAGGTGTCTTCTTAGGGATCAACATCTCAGATATAAAATACAAAGAAATCATTTAAGCATATTGAAATGCAAACGCATTTGAAAAAAAAAAAAAAAAAAAAAAAAAAAAAATCCATAGGATTAACATTAGCGAGTAGATGTTTTTACTTGAGTGAAGCAGTCCGATCTATAGGGGGGGGGGGGGGGGGGATCAGCTCGGTCCGGCCCATATAAAATAATAATAATAATTAATAAATAAAAATAACAATCCGGCACCCGGAAAATTTAAAATATCCGCATCATCCAAGTGAATTTTTTCAATAGATTAATTTTTACTATGATATGGTTAAAAATTGTTTCGTACGAAAAGTTCTGAACAAAACTACTTATTTTATCCTTTTTTTTTCCTTTTACTATGTTTATTTTTAAAGAAGTGCCTAATAAAAGCACTCAAGTAAGTATTTATAACTATAAAGCAAACGTGCAATTTTGTTATCTCTTGTTTCTGCTAATAAAAAAAAAAAGAGAGAGAGACACTGGTTATTTAAAGTCACCTTTTCTCCTCATCCTCTTCATGACTCAATGTGCGGACATGTTGCCCTTTGACCTTGATGCGTAAGTCGGCTAATATCGCATTGCTTCTGTTTTGTTTCTTTGAATACAGTAGAAAAAAAAAGAACGAAAATAGTTTTTTTTTACGCTAAGTGGATTTGTGGATTTTTTTTTCTTTTCTTAATTTATATCTTCATAATATAATCATCGAAATAACTTAAGATGAATATAAAGTCTAAATTTGAGCAAGAAATATTTAAACTTACAAAATTTTTGTAAATGAACAAGGATAGATGCGTATGTACCAAATAAAAAATAAACTAATCTACCACAAAAGGAATCATTAAATCAATTATCAATAGTTAAAATATTAAATAAAGATATGCAGGTATATATTTATATAAAGGAATTTGTAGTGCTGTAAGCTATTTAAGAATCGATTTTTTGCCGCAGGCATGATAAACAATTGTGGATTGTATTCGCTGTGGATAATGATTTGTAGTATTATACAATGGTTATATATATATTTATTAATCAATTGTGGTTTAACATGTGTAATTTAATTTTAGCATATGTGCTGTGTTTCAATGTAATTCGTATTTTATTATTTACTTCACCAATTTACTTGATCGTCATTTCTTTACACTGAGGAAAAAGTTGCTTTTTTTTGGGGGGGGGGGGGCATGATATTGTTTTAAAATTATTTTTTAACAGATCTCGAAAATACGGTATCGCCGTGATCCCGCTGATTCTAAAATGTTGAGGTTCAACTGTATCATATTTTCGTTAAGAGGCTACTTCAGTCAAGCGACCCGCTCGTTAATGCTAATCCTATGGGAAACATTTATAAAGATATTTCGTTTGAATTTAAATATTTTTAAATGATTTTTGCATTGATTAACTCTGATAGATTTGTAGAAAGAACATTTTTCGCTTTTTGCTTACAGGTATTTTTCAATGAGGGCACTTTCATTTTGGGAGTCGGTTTCGAAAGTGAAAACAATCTTCAAAATCGAAAAAGTATAAAACGATCTGCATATAGATGGACTTGAACTATCCAATGCCCAAAAATCATTTAAAAATATTGAAATGCAAACACGATATCTTTATAAATTTCATCCATAGGATTAGCATTAAGGAGGTCTTTGTGTGTGACTGAAATAATATCTTAACTTAAAAAAAAAAAAAAAAAAAAAAAAAAATCCTACACTAAAATTAATTTGAAAAAGTCTTTGATCGAAAATCTGACGGATTTTTGCTGGAAAGAACTAGAACTTTGTGGTGTTAATAGTGTTATTTATGACGGCCGATTATCTGCAGGAGGGATATAGGCCCTAGGATAAGTGCCCTCCGTGGGGGGTCTTTCTAAGGGAACCTAAACCGCATTTACACAAGGATGACCAAGATTCGAAGAAAAGTTTAGAACTTTGTGGAAAGAACTAGAAGTCTGTGGAAAGAGCACTTAGAATTGAACGCTACTAGGAAAAGATGCTAGGGAGGAAGCTAGCATCCTGCTGCGCTCCTCTCATTGGCGCAAGTAATTGCGCCTATTTCCGATTGGATTTTAATTGCGTACTACAAACACGTTTTTTTTTTCTTTTTAGCTGAGAATTATTTTACGGTACTGTTCTGCTCTTTTTGTCTGACGCTCTTATTTAAGCAATTTATTTTTTTTTTTTCAAGTGAAAATGGCTCCCAAAAAGTTAAAAAGTTACACCGCCGCTTTCAAGCTTGCTGTGGTTGATAAGGCAGAGCTAATAGGTAATCGTGCTGCAGGACGAGAATATGGAGTTGATGAGCGTTGCGTAAGGAGATGGAGAGCTGAAAAATCTATTTTGAAGGAAATGCCAAAATCTAAGAGGGCACGAAGAAGTGGCGTTGTTGTTTGGCCAAATCTGGAGAGAAATTTAGCCAAGTGGGTAAAGGAGCAAAGGGAAAAAGGAATGCCCGTTTCAACTGTTCAGATACGGTTTCAAGCGAGGATTATGGCATCGAACATGGGATTTACAAATTTTAAAGGTAGTCCCAACTGGTGCTTTAGGTTCATGTCGAGAAATAATTTGTCTGTAAGAACCAGGACAACTGTGGGACAAGAACTGCCTGCAGATTGGGAAAAGACAAAAGCATCTTTTTTAAAGTATGTCGCTGAAAAAATCAAGGAAAACAACTTTTCAACAGCACAGATTATTAATATGGATGAAGTTCCATTAACTTTTGATTGCCCCCCCAGTAGAACTGTTAACACCATTGGGGAAAAAACAATCGGCATCGTAACAACTGGTAATGAGCGAACCTCATTTACCTGTGTTTTAGCTTGCGCTGCGAATGGAGACAAATTAAAACCACTAATTATTTTCAAGCGCAAAACTATGCCTAAGGCAAATTTTCCTTCCGACGTCGTAATACGGTGTAACGAAAAGGGATGGATGTCGGAGGAAATCATGTATGAGTGGCTGGCGGAAGTGTGGAGGAAAAGAAAAAATTCTTTTTTTCAGCCTAGTGGGCTTCTTATTATGGACTCAATGAGTGCCCACAAAGGTGATTCCGTAAAAACTGCTTTGAAAAAAGTCTCAGCCGAGCCAGCAATAATCCCTGGCGGATTAACTAAAGTTTTACAGCCTCTTGACTTGGCTGTGAATAAATCTTTCAAGTCCAAAGTAAGAAAACTGTGGGAAAAATGGATGATGGAAGGGCTACATTCATTTACAAATTCTGGAAAAATGCGCAAAGCCACTTACGAAGAAGTAGCGTCGTGGGTTTCATCGGCATGGAAAGACATTAGTGCTAAAACTATTATGTCGGGCTTCAAAGCAGCCAATATCATGGAAAATACAGTTAGTGATGATTCATCTGAATCTGATGATAGTGAAGATGAAAATTGTGACGTATTAACTGATAAACAATTTTTAGAACTATTTAATTCCGACAGTGAAAATTCCGATTTTGATGGATTTGAAGATTTTTAAACATGTTGATAAAATCTTGTATATATTTTTTTCTATATTTTCACTTCATTCCAATAATAATTTTTCATATTTTAAAGATATTTTGAAGTAGTGTTCTCTTATTATATGTAATCCAATATTTTTTTAGAAAATTTTATAAATATTACAAAAAATTGAAATCTTAATATTAAAATTACATACCTGCTATTTATAACGGATCAGTGATAGGAAACGTTATTAAATTGAAAAACAAATACATAATAATAATAAATCAACAGTCAAGGGAAAAATGATTCTGCAATATTTACAGGTAAGATTATAATATTATAAATAAGTTTCTGATATTTATTATATTTTTCTCTGTTTGTTATTGATCCAGTGACAAAATGTTGCTTTTTTGCAGTAATCTGAGGAGTTAACATAAACTAGTATGCATTTAAAAAATATTTTCTTATAGCAATACGCTTTATTACATCACATTTTTCAGTAATATTTTTACTACAGTTTTTAAGGCATTTGCATACATTAAATCTAAGTGTCTTTCGTCCAATGATTTTTTTCTTCAACAGCTTATTTTATTTATTTTATTTTTTTCGTCAGTGTCTCTATACGATATTTCTTTACATTTTAAATATATTTTTTAGGCACTTAAGTGAAAAAAAAATTTTTTTTTTAACTGTTCAAGTGAAAATATTTTATATACTGTAACAGTCTCTAAAATCTGGAAACCTCAAATACAGATAGCATAAATGATCATCAAATGTTTTATATTTATATAGTTCAGTTATCCTATCTTATCGACAGATGGCAGCACCAAAAATGTATTTAACTTTTTAGTATAATCTAGATTATATTCTGCATTTTGCCGACAGATGGCCGTACCAATCATTTCTTCTAATTCATTTCCAAGTTTATTTATCTTGATATAGTAAAATAAGAAAACAAAGAAATATCAACAGAAAAATTCATAAACAGTTTATATAAAATATTAGGCCTGGAACAAAGGAATTTTATTACAGAGATTGAGCTAATATCATTGTAATTGGGGAAAAAGTAATGACCAGTAGGCCTAAATTAAAGCAACTAAATACTAACATATAAATAAAATCGTAATCGTGAAAATGCTCTGTGTATATTTAATTTTAATAAGATTAAATGCTTGGCTTTGCTGTTAAATAACTTAATGTGCCATTTATGATTTTTTTTTATAAATATGTGATTTTTTTTCTTTTTTAATGATGATTTTCAATAATTTTTACTTACATTTTAAAGTTGTTTTTTGAAGATCACTAAAATTCGGAAATAACTAAAAGCCGCGTCTACGAACGATTTCGGAATTTAGAGATTTATACTGTATAAATATCAGCAGCTTGGGTGCGGCGCTTACGATGGTGCGGCGCTTACGTCGATGTACTTTTTTTTTTTAACAGATTGTCATTGGTGCGGCGCTTACGGTGGGTGCGGCGGGTATTCCCGAAAATACGGTAATCATTTACCAATTATATGGAAAAATAAAGATCTACTTCCATCTGTATCAGTATATTTATACAAAAATGTTTAAACACAAAACTTTTCACATTCTATTATTTTCCTTTTTCTAATTTATTTATTTATTTATTTTAATAAATATTTCATACTTACATTGCATTCTCAGCCATCTCTTATTGAATAACTTATTTTTTATTTGCTGTTTCTTTAACAAAAGCAAATGAAGAAATTTGGAAATAAAAACATCCCAGTTCTGAAATATATAGAGGTAGCAATGAGGGTTTTGAAGTAATATTGCAAAATTTTCTGGTCTTTAATTGTGTTGCTCGAAAATTTCAACTTCGTTGATTACCGAGAATTACAATCCCTATCTTTGCATCCCAATTTACGAAGAAATGGAAATCCTTCCAGCTAGACCCCATGGCCAGTTTAATTTTTCTTGAAAATTAATTGATTCTTCTGATTCAAATTATTTTAATTTTGTTCTCGGATGTTAATTTATTTTACTATCTTGTAAAATCCCACTCTTTAATAATGGATCTTTTGCTAGGTTCAAATAGCTTATGCTGAAAGACACACCCCAGATAATATGGATGAAGATGATATGTATGATCCATCTGCATTTCAAATTCGTTTTGGTGGTTGTAAAGGCATGTTAGCTGAAGCACGTGCAGATGATTTATCTGGCCGAAAAATTGCAATACGTCCAAGCATGTTTAAATTCCCTTGTTCTAATTCAAGCACCCTAGAGATAGTGAAAGTTACTGCTCCTCGTAAGTTTAAATTTTTTTATTATTTATTTTAACAATGTGTTCTTTGTATTACTGCTATTATTAGTGTTTATTTAAAATTTATAACATAGACTTTTTTTTTATCAGACACCCATTCATGTATTATATTACCTGTTGCTTTGTTCATGTAATATTTAAGAAGGAATCAGTGCATTGATGGAGTTTTAAAAAATGAGTTATGGTAATAAATCCTGTGCAACTGAACAACTTTTTATCGTATTTTATTATAGACAACACTTTTTATGACTTCAGTTTGCATATTTGTGCCTGTTATACATAAGATCATGAATTTTCATAAGTTTTCTCAATACATTTTCATATGCTTTCTGTAAGATTAAATGTCTTGAATAAACTTACTTGCTTGTTATTCTATTTTATCATCTATATATTTAAAAGACCTGGCTGTTTTTTTAGTTATCAGCCCTGAGATTTCTGCTGGACCGATTTTGATAATTATTTTTTGGTAGATTTTGTATGAAATACTACCTATTGCATTCTCTCCTATGTTGAATTTCTGAAAAATTTTTGCAGACCTACACCAATCATGACTCCTACACTCTAAAACTACCATCAGTAAAAAAGTTTATATATCTATCTATCTATCTACCGTATTTTCGGGCGTATGCGCCGCACACACCGTAAGTGCCGCACCTCCAAAAATGCATTAAAATAAAACAAATATTCATCAGAAGCGCCGCACCGCTGCATGCGCCGCACTTATGAAAATACATCAAAATGTTAAAAATTGTGTTATATTCAGTGTTTTTTTGCGTTTTATTTAATATTTCTAGTATAAATCCAATTTTAAATTTAGTATATTTTTTATGATAAAATTGAATTTGAATTCGTGCAGCCTTTTTTTCGCGATTTTTTAATACGTTTTTTATAGTTTGTAATGAGGTTTGCAGGGTTTTATCGCGATATTTGACGAAATATACAGGGTGTTATCGTGATATTTAAAGAAATTTCCAGGGTTTTATCGCGATAATTAACGAATTGGCAGAGTTTTTTAGCGATAATTGAAAAAATTTGCATTTTTATGGGGATAAACAAGGGATGAATCATGATGAATTGAATGAATCATGAATTTTGATACTTGAAGCAATACTTGAAAAAATTTGCGTTTTTGTTTTTAAAAAAAACGTAAATTCTGTCGAAAAAGCACAGAAAAAAAAGAAATTTGTAAAAAAAGCATAAAAAGAATGAAATCTATTAAAAAAATCTCGAAAAAACACACTTTTCATCAAAGATTCATGATTCATCCTGTCCTTTCGCTTTTGAGAACGGTATTAATCATGATGAAATGAATGGCTCATGAATCTTTGAAAAATGTTCCTTTTTTTGAGATTTTTTAATAGATTTCATGCTTTTTTCCAAATTTCTCCTTTTTTCACCTGAATTTATGTTCTTTCTTGTTTTTTTACAGTTTATTTATAGATACGACATATTTGCGTTTTTCTAACAATTTTTTTTGACAATTCTTTTTAGCGTTCTTTTTGGCATCCTTTGAGAAATTTACGAATTTTCCGCGATGTTTTGACATACAGTTTGTGTTTTTTAGAGATTTTTTCACATATTTCGTATTTTTATTGCAATTTTTCGTCGAAATGTGGGTTTTTTAACGATACTTTGGCGAAATTCATGATTTTTTTGCGATCCTTTCAATAAATTTGCAGTTATTTTTTGTGATTCTTTGGCGAAATTAGCGTTTTTTTCAGCATTGTTTTTACGATGGGGACTAGCGTTTGATTGGGAAAGGTGGATTAACGGGATTTTATGATAATAAAATTGTAGTTTTTCAAGTGATCCTTTCATGAAATACACATTTTTTTCTTTTTACATATTTGCGCTTTTCCCGCGAACCTTTGATAAAAGTCGTGTTTTTTTCTCCCGATACTTTGATAAAATTCTTACTTTTTCTGCGAATGATTGACAGAAATTTGGCTATCATTTGTCGAAATTCGCGATATTTTTTATGCTTTGCATTTTCTTCTTGATGATTGACTTTTCACAGTTTTCAGAAAAATTCTGATCAGAATCACCTCTGTAATGAATATCGCTGCAAGGGAAAAAAATACATCGTATCCGCCGCTCCAGCAGAAGCGCCGCAGTAAGCATAATTTTAACTTTTAAACTCGTATGCGCCGCGGCACTTACGCCCGAAAATACGGTATATATATATATTTCACTATTCTTCTAGACACGATAACTTCCATAATTATGCTCAGATCTTCTTCAAACTTTTACATAAAATCAAGAGGCATAAAATCTCGGTCGAGTTCGTTAATGGGCAAAATCGGACTAAGGGGGTGGAAATAGGGAGGGAAAACCGAAAAAATGCAATAACTTCTTAATTATTAAAATAGATATCGAATCAGTTTAAAGTTTATATTACTTCTAAAAAATAAGCTAAAAGTTTATGCATGACAGATTTTTGATAAAGTAAAAAATGGGCTCAAGGGGCGAAAAAAACAGGGTTTTTCAAAAATTCATAACTTCATCAATTCTCAAGATATCAAATCCAACTAAATTTTTTATAAATGTACTCAACATTATCTAAAACTTTTGCATTTACAAGTTTTTGATAGGATCAGCTTTTACCGATGAAATAAATTTTTAAAAAAAAGAAAAAGGGGGGGAGGAAAAAAAAAATTCATAACTTACTCAATTCTTAAGCAATCATATCTAATTAAATTTATTTTACATCTTCTCAATGATATCTACAACTTTTATACCAACAAGTTTTTTATAGGACGAATTCTTATAGCAAAAATAAATTAAACAAATATAGGAGTCTGAGAAAAAACCTCAAATCCAAACTGCTTATATTCCGACTCATTTTTAAATTTATTTTTGATTTTAAACGCATCCAAATGGCAGATCCTCTTATTTAGAAAATATATAATGTGATGTTTTGGCCAGTGTTTTGATAAAAGCAGAATATATTTCAAAACAGACTGCCAAAAAGGGTATTTTGAACAGAATTTCCCGAAGTAATGTGATTGAAAATTTGAGGAAGTATAACAAATTGCGTTTTTTCAAAGTCATTTTTAAATCCATTTTTGTTCTCAAACACATCCAATTTACAGGTCCTCTTATTTAGGAACTATATAGTGGGACGGATTGGCCAGTTTTCAGAAGCAGAATATATTTCAAAAAAGGCTGCCAAAATGGGCACGTCACAAAAAAAGATTAAACGATCATGTTTAAAGAATTGAGGATGTATTCAAGTAACAAATTGGTCATTTCATGATTCGTTTTTAAATCCAATTTTGCTTTCAAATGCATTCAATTGACAGTGTTTTGTTATTTAAAAACTATATAATAAGCGTATTCATCAATTTTTAGATAAAGGATAAATATATATTTTTTAAAAGCTGTCAAAGTGGGCACTTCACAAAAAAAGATTAAACGATCATGTTTAAAGAATTGAGGATGTATTTAAATAACAAATTGGTTATTTTATGACTCATTTTTTAATTCAATTTTGCCCTCAAATGCATTCAATTGACAGTTATTTGTTTTTTAGGAACTGTGTAATGTGCTGTATTGGTCAGTTTGTTCATAAAGGCTAAATATATATTTAAAAAAAGCTGTCAAAGTGGGCATTTTGCACAAAATTTCCCAAAGCGATCTTGATTAAATAATTGTTGGTGTATTCAAATAACAAATTGGTTATTTAAATTCAATTTTGCTCTCAAACGCATTCAATTGACAGTTTTTTGTTATTTAGAAACTGTATACTTTGCGTTTTCATCAATTTTTTAATAAAGGCTAAATATATATTTTTTAAAAAAGCTGTCAAAGTGGGCACTTCGCAAAAAAAAATTTCCCAAAACAGTCATGTTTTAAGAATTGAGGATGTATTCAAATACCAAATTGGTTATTTTATGACTCATTTTTTAATTCAATCTTTGCTCTCAAACGCATTCAATTGACAGTTATTTGTTATTTAGGAACTGTGTAATGTGCTGTATTGGTCAGTTTGTTCATAAAGGCTAAATATATATTTAAAAAAAGCTGTCAAAGTGGGCATTTTGCACAAAATTTCCCAAAGCGATCTTGATTAAATAATTGTTGGTGTATTCAAATAACAAATTGGTTATTTAAATTCAATTTTGCTCTCAAATGCATTCAGTTGACAGTTTTTTTGTTATTTAGGAATTATATAATGTGCTATATTGGGCGATTTTTTTAAATAAAGTCAAAATATATTTCAAAATATGTTGTCAAAATGGGCATTTGAGTCGAATTTAGCTTAACATGATTCTGATAAAATCATTTCTTACAGAAAAATGAAATTAAAAATTTTTACAAAGCGACCAATAAAGTTGTTAAACTGGGCTCATCTGCAATCAAATTTTTTTTTTAATTGTTGAAATGAGCACTCTTCGAAATCTACCTCCGCCTATAGGCCAAGCCGACAGGGATTTTTTTAAATGAAAGCTATTCATATGTAAATGTGCTTTTTAACTATTTTTTAATTTATTTTCTTTTTTATATTTTATTTTCAATTTTAAAAGCTTTTTTATGAAATTTCTTCAAAACAGTTGTAATTGTATATTCCTCCCATTGTTGCAGAGAAAAGAAAAGTAATGAAAAATATTCAGACACATGACTTTTTGAACATATTTTTTTACTTGCGAGTTAAATTTTGTTAAAAAATATTTGTACACTTGTACTTTATTTTGATGAGTGCATAAAAAATATTTATTTTGATGTCACAAAAATCTATATATTTAAAAGGCCTGTTTTTTTTAGTCATTAGCTCTGAGATACAGGGTACTGATTATGATAATTATTTTTTTAAATGAAGCTGCTCATATGTAGATCTGCCCATTTTAGTTATTTTTTAATTTATTTTCATTTTTATCTTTTATTTTTAACCTCTGTTCTGAGACAAATATTAACACAGAGCAAAAAATTCAGTTTAAAATTACTATACACACCTTCAAAAATCTATCATTCAATATATGCTTAGACAACACAAACACATCCTAAAAACATCGTAAAGATGTCACATTCCGGACATGCATCATATCCTGTGGACCGATGAATTGGTCCTGTCGACAGTTATAGAATATCCCCTGGGTTTCGAAATGTCACACCTGTCAACATCCTACAAATATCACTTCATGACACTTTTGGGATGGTTTTATGACACTTATATTATACCCTCTGGATGGCCCTAAAATCATCCAAATAATGTCATATTCAAAATAAGCTGATATTCTGCAAATGGGTGAATTCATCTTGTGGGCAGTTGTAGGCCTAACGATGCCTAATGTATAATATCATTAAATATGAATATTTTTAAATATTAGCTGTAGAAAATAAAAATAATAAAAATTCTTACCTTATATTGATTTTTAAAGAAAGCAGAAAGAAAACTTAACGTAAAATAGAATATACATAAACCGCAAAACTTATGAAAATCTTAAAATCACACCACAGCCTGATAATGTAAAGTCAAAGTGAGATTGTAAAGATTGTAAAAAGTAGGTGAGTTGGGAAGTTCAGAAAAGTCACCGCATGTGTTAAAAATGCACTGACGGTTACAGAAATTCATAGGCCTTTATGGGGACAATTCAGTTGGATGGTCCATTCAGAGTTGTTCATTGGCTGTTCAGGGGACAATGTGATTGGACCGTCCATTCATTATCATCCTCAGCACATTCACTGGATAGTTTGCATGGGATATGACTAGAGTTACAAAAAACCCATAGTTTTTGAGGGACGGGAATAAACCTGGGAATTTTGGGGAATAAACCCGGAATTTTGGGGAATGTTAGAAATTTTGAAGAAGTTTTGAAAGTAAACAAAACCAGTCATTTTTCAACTTGAAATTTTCATTTTAAGACATCTATGCTCATTGTTCTGAGAAATTTAAATGGATTTTTTATTAATTAACAAGATTTATTATTTTAACACTTTGTAACTTTTTAAATTCCCAAAATTCATCAGCTTTGCAACAATGGTGACTGAATTAATGAAGATTTCAATTATTCTCTTAAAAATTAAAATTGTTTACTTTCTGTTACCTGGCATATCCAATATATATTCTTTATTTAATTTTTCTGTTTACATTGAATCTGAGAACAAGGGTGATGTTTACATTTATGAATAAATCTGTCATTTCCCTTTCTTACTTATCAATATTTTAATCTATTTAGTTTTCACTTAAACTCTACTGGTTTTGTTTATGTTTCTTATTGTAAATATTTTTATGCACTCATTCAGTATGTTTCATAGTACACAAATAGTTATAAAATCATATTTATTATACTTGATGCCTTGTCTTTTCAATATAAAATTGGACAGAATCAGAACGGAATCAGAGAAAAGCCGAGAAAACATGCTCTGATGTTATTTATCTTCGCTTGGCTCGCTCAGAAGAAGAGTTGAGTTGTTCTTGCAATTACAGTTAAGAATAAAACAATTGAAATCATTACAAAAATATTAAATAATAAATTAAATATTTCAATGTTTAAAACGTTCTAAAAACTCACGGAAATTTTCAAAATTTCCTTTCCAAAAAACCTGGTTTATTCCCGGGAATAAACCCATTTTTTTCCAGCCTTTGCAACTCAAAAATCTTAAAATCACGCCACAGCCTGACAACATAAATTCAAAGTGAGATTGTAAAAAGTAGGTGAATTGAGAAGTTCAGAAAAGGTACCGCAGGTGCTAAAAATGCACTGACGGTTACAGAACATTCATGGGCCGTTATGGGGACAATTCAATTGGATGGTCCATTCAGAGTTGTTCATCGGCTGTTTAGGGGACAATGTGATTGGACCGCCCGTTTCTTATCATCCTCAGCGCATTCACTGGATAGTTCGCATGGGATATGACAGCTATAAAATCTATATAACCATTGTAGGATGTCCGAAGGACAGTTGTGGTTGTCTGGGTGGATGCTTATGATATGCACACATTTATTAAAAAGGTCTAGAAATAATTTTAACATTTCTTTTAGCGTTTAAATGAATTTAAAGGATGTTATTTAGTGTTTCCTTTAGGCGACATCAGGACTGAGGAGGTTAATTTTAAAAGCTTTTTTATGAAATTTCTTCGAAACAGTGTCAATTGCATATTCCTTTCATTGTTGGAGAGAAAAGAAAAATAATGAAAAATATTCAGACACGTGGTTTTTTGAATATATTTTTTAGTTTGTGAGTTAAATTTTGGTAAAACGTATTTATACACATGTACTTTATTTTGAAAAACAAATAAAAATTAATATTTACTTTGATGTAACAAGATTATTGCTTATTGGACTTATGCATTTTAATTTTATTGATACCATTTTTTTATTACAATGAAATAGATACAGTTGACATTCGTTTTTACGAACTCGTAGGGAACACTCAAATAGTTCGTGAAATAGAAAGTTCGTAAAATAGAAAAACACCAAAAATATATGCATTATTTATGTCTATTTTTATCAAATTTCTCCCTCTTTATAGATGAAATATTATTTCAAGATTATTTATTTTTAAATAAAATGTTCTTAAATTATACAGGTATCTTTTAAATATTTAAGAAAAAAATGAAAATATATGTACAGAAATTAATTTTAGCACACAGTAGAATATGTTATCAATCTTTGAAAGCTTTACATATCACTCACCTGCAAGAAAAGTAACACATCTCAACAAAATTGAATTTTACAGAACAGGAGCGTGCAAAAAGAAAATTGCGCCCGGGGCAAAGTTTCAATTTGGCGCCCCCTTTCCCCCAACTTGACATAACCACCCCCAAAAAATGATGCTGGTAGTGTACAAATTTGGTGCCCCGTAAATTTTTGTGCCATGGGCAACCGCTCCCTTTGCTCCCCCTTGCGCACAGCGCTGTCACAGAAGAGGCTAAAGAAAACTTGCATTATTTCATTGTAATCTGAGATTAAATCACTTAGATCTGCATACAGAAATAATAAAAAGAATATTGCCCAGTTAAACTGATGGCATTGAGCTCACAGGCTACGCATACTAATTGTGCATTACAGCCTTATATTTTCAAGGGTTAATTCCGTTAAAAAAAATTTAATTAAGAAGGAGGAACAGCTCTCCCCTTTTTTATACGTAATCATTAAACCTCCTAAACTATCAAGGACATGCTTTATCATATAAAAAATCTATATCCAAAATTCAGAGCAAATCAGATAATTCTTAATAAAAACCCATTTAGCATTTATATAATTTAAGAGGAGTTATCCCCCTCTTTTATACTTAACCATTAAACTTCCAAAACTACTCAGAGATTTGAACGAAATCTGACAATTCTGCTTGAATAAAAGAATCTGACAATTCTGCATTTATATAAATTAAGGGATGGGGCATTAGAACCCCCGTTGCCCCTGTTTATACTTATTCAATGAATACCTAATAACAGTCATGGAATCACCTCATCAGAATGATCCTATATCTAAATTTTGAATGAAAACTTAATTCTGCATGAAAAACCCATTTATATCAATTAAGGGGAGGGGCATGAGGCCCCCGTTCCGCCTCTTATGCATATCAAATGAACTCCAAAAACTAATCAGGCACCTTGTCAGGATATACCTATATGCAAAATTTCAAGTGGATCGAATATTTTTATCATGAGTTATCGCATTATGTACGTACATATGCACGCACGAACGAATGAACGAACATACATACATACAGAATGGGCGGGCACATAAGCTCTCAGGCTATGATAGCCTGTGAGCTAAAAACTAACGTGAAAATATAAAATGCTTAAGAATGAAAATGAAGGATGACGTTTTGAAAATTGGCTAATTTTACGTCCCTGCACAATCCACCCCTCTTCTGTGGTCAAAAAGAACATATATCGCAATAAAGTGATTTTCCATATACTTACACTTATGTAACATTTTGTATAGCAAGATTCACTCATGTCAGGCCTATTATTGCAGTAAAATGCAAAATGTGTAACTTTTCTCACGGGTGAGCGATATGGAAGCATAGATTAGTAATTAGTAGAGGAAAATACATAGATAAAAAATTAGGAATGGAAATAATCACTTATCTTTTTTTTATTATTACTTTATGTAAAATACATACTTCCATTTTATGTATGCTTGAAATCATTTCACAATTAATGCTCTCTTCTTAAAAGCCTTAGCCCTGACAATCATTCAGCTGCTTGTTTGACAGTCGGGTGGCAGTTGTTTCCATATATTTTTTGTTCAAAATCTGAAAGTTTCTCTTCCTGTTTCATTTATTGAGTCCAGTGACGTAGTCGTAAAAAATACAGAGGTTATACACTCTGAGCAGAGAGCATATGACGTATACCCCCATATACCCTCCACTACATTCCTGTTAAATCAGCAGCAATTTCTTCATCTGATATTTTTTCAGTACAAATCACGTCTGAATCCACATTAAAAAAGATCCTAAAATGAAATTTCAAGTAACAGTGGTGTTCTTTTGCGGAGTTCATTTATGAGTAACTCATCTTTATTCATTTTCTCGGTTTTATTCAACTAAGGTACTAAAGCCAACATGTTGAAATCCTTTAGAAATTATAGTCACTTGAAAATCATTCCAAGCACTATTGACAACTGCATCGCACCTAGAATATGAATTTCGTATGACTGCTTCAACTCCAAGCCCATGACTCTTTGCAAAAGCAAAACAACACATTCATAGAATGCACCTGCTGATTTTGCACTTTTTGAGAATTTTATTGGCGTTGGCATTTCATTCCAATCAGACTTCGAGTCGATTACAGAGGACTGTAATCGATTACGATTACAATTATTTTCAATTTCTAAAAACCGATTACGATTATGTCTCTTTTTATGACAGTTAGATTACGATTACGTTTAGATTACGATTACAATTTTTTTGTTGGATTACGATTACATTTAGATTACGATTGTAATTTTTGCGGCTGCAGATCATGTTGACTTTAAATGTGTTGGCTTGTGTTTTAGCCATTTGTGACTCTTATTAGGATTTACCCAATTTTTTACAAAACAGTCCTAAATATTTTTTCGGGGAAAAAATGCATTCTTAAATATTAAGGAGTGTTATATTTATGTATGTACGCAAGATAGCATAAATTTCTTCCTTTATAAAAAAGATCAATTTCTTATTAGAGTAATTAATTAGAGCATCTTATTAGAGCAATTTCTTATTAGACTTTCTTATTAGTTTCTTATAGGCTAATATTATGATGAAGTATGTTGAATTTGAGTCGGGTTTCGCATTTCGTCACTAAACTGAAATCTGCTAACAACAACAACAAAAAAAAAAAGATATTCTGTTTATGTATAACATAAAATTAACATCTTGTGAAATTGCTTGAAATATGTTTTTAATCTGACTATGCTAGGAATTATATTTCATTATTTTTAAGGATCTGTTGGATATGTTACTTTATAACATGGAAAGTAACCCATTTGTAGAGAGGGGCAGACATCCTGATTATGGAACAGGAACGAGGAAGCCTTGCAAAGAAATTATCAATCAAAATCATTAAAATTCTGTTTCATCTACAAATTGTCCTAATATTATTGAAAAATATTTTCTCTGTTTTTACAAAAAAAAAAAAAAAAAAAAAAAAAAAAAAAAATCATCAGTTAGCTTAAAACAATGGAGGCATTTAGAAGAAATGAAGTTGAACGAAGAATGAATGATACGGGCATTTTAAAACTTTTTTTTACATCAAAATTTTATGTGTTTCATCTCATTTCTATCTATTTTATTTTACATTTATTGCATTTGTGGGTATTGATTTACTTTGTTTTTATGTTAACTCTATCTGTTTTTGTATAGACAGAATTTTGTAATCGTTTTCTAATTTTCTTCCAGATAAACTTGAATTATAAGAATTATGTTACAGATATGTTTTTGATGGCAACACACCTTTAAAATATTTTTACTACATAATTATAAATTAATGCATTCATTTTAAGATATTTTCTATTAGTTTGCCACAAGTAATAAAACACCAAATATCCTCTGTAACTTGTACATTTGTATACAAGGTGAAACAACAATGGATTTAATTATTCACCAATAAATGCTTGTTAAAATTGGCCAAATGGCTGTGAAACTACAACAATGAAACATTTTAAAGGTTAAAAAGTGGAAAATAAATTGTAAATAAAAAAGTGACATTTATAATATTTAAAAGGAATATGCCTTTATCAATTAATAATTTAATATTAATTTATGATTGTATGTTGAAAAATCAATTTATAATCTTAAAAAAATAGTTTAATTAATGATTCATTTTCTTTTTCTTTCCTGTTATCTCATCTTAAAAAAGAAGTAGAGTAATATATGTATTTTTTAATAAATTTATATGCTTGCATTTTCAACAAACAAACAAAAAAAAGAATGAATTTATTTTCTATAATCACGTTCAGTGCTTATGCTAAATGAATGTATCAGAACAAAAAATTTTTGGGAAAAGCAAGAATTACAGCCGAAAAAAAAAATAATAATAATAATCAGGTGTAATTTTCAAAAGAAAAGTTGAATCATTATAAAATGTAGTCTTTAAAAGGTGTTCTTTTTCTTTTTTTATTTATTTATTTTTTTTTTCTTTGAATGGAATACTTGAATACTTTGTAATAGTACAATTCTTGATTATTTTCTTTTTCTGCTAGTTATTATAACATTTTTTGAAGAAAACTTCTTCTCAACATAATTAACATTCAGACTTCATGAATAGCAAAAAAAAAAAAAGTTTCCATTTTAAAATGCAATACCATTTTACTTACCCATCATACATAGCATAGGATATTTCTTGCAATTGTTTTGAAATTCAAGAAAAGAAAAAAAAAAAAAAAAAAAAAGATTGATTGATTTACACATTTTAGACACTGGAGATTCCAAAAAACATATTTTTAGGGGGGGGGGGGAATTTATTGTCCATCTGTCTGTAAACGCTCTATCTCCCAAACAAATTGAGATAGAGGCTTGAAATTTGATGTGTACTTAATATGTAATAATGGGAAGAAGTCTGTTAAATATCAGTAATCTCGATTATTTGAACTTTTTTTTTTTTTACTCTCAAAATATTTGTTCTGATGAAAGGTATATAAATTTTTTTTAATTATTATTTTAAGTAGTGGTTGTAAAATACAATAAAAAATCATAAGTTTTGTATAAAGAATGAAGTGGATCAGACAGTTAGTTGCCGAGATACTTATAATTCTATTTTCCACACTCTTCAATTTTTCTTGACCCTGTATTTTATTCAAATTTCAATTCAAATTTATATTTTAATTGTAAATGAGACACTTCATCAATACTGTAAACTGAGTTAATAGGTTTATCATTTTTGGAGATAAAAGATGTTTCTTTTACTACTTGATTATTACATCGACCAAAAATCTATCACCAAACTATAAAATAAAATGCCAATAATGGATCATTTTAAATGTCACATGCATTTGACATTAATTATGTTACATGTGTTTGTATATCATTAGTAATTTTTTATTTGACATTTAATTTGTATTTTTATTAATTTTTTACTAGTTTATCAGCTCTTTTGTTATTTAAAATAAATATTATTCCAATTTATATAATTTACGAGTAGTTTTCGATTTATGTAATTTGTTAAAATGGGCCAATGGGATAATCAAGTAGTACCTGCACTTTCTTAATAGAGCATGACTATGTATTAAAAATATTTAAATTTATGTTTACATTTTATTTTAGAATTGTGATGCATTTTATAAATAGTTTACATATGCCATTTTCATATTTTATGTTCAGCACATGCATGATGGGTTAGTATTATGGTGGCCCTTAATGACTAGTTTAAATACAATGTTAGTGTCACTCAAAAAAATTTTCAAATAATCTGTCTTTCACAGTTGGGAGAGCAATTAAGATTAATAATAGTTTATTAAAAGAATAAAGTCCATTAGAATATATGCATTAGTGTCCAAGATACTACATTGTACTCTTACTGGTACAAGTTAATTGATATTCTCTAATATAAAGCCATGATTCTATTTGAAGATTCTGAACTACACACTTTAGTTACAGATCAAGGATGTACATTTTATCTGCCTGGTTGCAGAGTCAAGACAGAACATTTTTAGGAAAATATAATAATAAGAAAAAGCATCAAAATAGATTTACATGATCATAAATTTAAAAATTTTCATTAACTTGACATAAAATAATTAAAAACTTAATAAATCTCTGTTAATGATTTCAAAATCACTTAAGTTGACAACTTATCAATAAATAAAACATTAATTTGACATAAAATAATTATAAGACCAATAAATATCTTTTAATGATTTCAAAATCACTCAAGTTGTCAACTTATCAAGAAATAAAGCATTAATTTAATAATAAATCAATCAAGAAATCAAACATTTAATTATAAAACAAATAAATCAGTATTAAGTAGTTTTAAATTATTATTTTACTCATAAATATTAATCTAGAACTTTTATTTGACAGTAATTAATTTTTGTCAAGGCCAAATGCATTATAATGTCAATAAATTTGATTTCTTTATTTAAGGCATTGCACCTAAACATACAATGTCAGTTTGTTTGAAATGATGTATAGAAATGATTATGCATATATTATTTGCATATTTTATTAATTCAAATGAAGTGCAGTCTATAAAATATGACTTTGTATATGAAATAACATTATGTCAAATACCACTTAAAAGTGATAGTTACTATTTGAAAATACAGTTGACTCTTGTTGATTTGAACTTGTTGGGACCACAAGATATGCTCAAATTATCCAGAGTTTGAATTATGGAAAGTATGAGAAGAAATTTTTTTAAAGAGTACTGTTACAAAGGAATTAAAGTTAAAATATTTTTTTTAATTTATTTCAGCTCTTATTATTTGAATATGGCTTAATATTAAATTAAAATATATAAGTACATAAATTAATTAATCTTAAAAAAATATAAACAAAAAATAAAAATTAATAATATGGTATAAAATAACTGCATTTTAAAATTATTTTTCATTGTACTATAATTTTCTTACTTAAAATTAGATAATCATTTAAGAAATTATTTACACTATTTATGATCACTGTGAAAAAAATTATCAATTGTTGTTTGCTTAGACCTATTCATTTTTTACTTTTTAGTAGGGTGTCAGTGATTTAAATCAGCGACTAAATCATGATTTTAATCAAGAGATTTTTTTTTTAAATTATTGATTAAAATCATAAATTTTCTAAATGTTTAAAATGACATAAAAAAGTATTCAAATCTCAGATGAATATAATTTGGAAAGTTATTTTGACTTAAGAATACACAAAAAAACTTTAAATAATTCTTTCTAAGCTTAATTTTTGAGCTGTTATAAAAAGTTCAAGTACAGTGAGTTTGTAAAAAACCTAATTTTTATCTAACATAACATAAAAACAATTTCATTTAAAAAATGATTTTTAAATGTTGTAGTGTCATAATTTCATTTTAGTAATGAAATTATTCATTCTTTAATATAAAATAAGCAAAACAAGTTTAATAAATTTCTGCAAGCAAAAAAATAAAATAACCAGAATCTTATTTTCCCATTCTACTGTTGCAATAATAAATTTATAACAAATGCTGGAGCTAAAGAAGATAAAAGAATGACATTAGCTGAACTGCTGTTATAAAAGAATCAATTGGTATAAAATGTTAAACACAACAAAAGCTTCTTCAGTACAGGTTGAATGAATGCTTTTTTTTTTTTTAACTCATATACACCAAATAAAATTTGTTAGAAATTAAAAAAACTAAAAACTATTTGAAACACTGAATGCTGAAAATCTTCACTTAGTACTAATAATGCTATTGATTAATGTTTTTAGGATTTCATATATAACTGACTTTCCCTAATATTTACACTACATGTGTGTATGAATGTGTTAAATCATTTTCACATTTTTGGGGGCCTATATGCGTCTAAGTTTAGATCTAGGCAATTAACAGCACAAATGCAAAATTATGTGCAAATAATACTTGTTAGTTTTGTGCTACTACTTAATGAAACTACTTATTTGCAGATTTTATTTATTCTGTAATTGCTATTTCCTCTAGGTAATTTTCAACAGTATAAAAATTTCCGAATCCACAGTGTTTCTAAATCTACGTGCCCAAGACCTTGTAAAAATGATAGAACTGTTGGGTCTGGTGTACTATTAATAGTACATGTCTTTTTATCGAATATTATTTTGTTACTTTCTACATTTAAAAATGATAGTATATGTCTATGCCTTTCATATTATGACTTCATTTATGTTTTGGCATTTCGAAATAACAATAATAATATCAGTTTACTTATTTCTCTTTGTTCCGTTGTCAATTCCTTTATTTTATACATACATTTCACTCTTTAAATTAAAAATATAGGTTATTTTTCTAAACGAATCATGCGTCATAAAACGTATAAAAAAAAAGTTGCAATATGATATTTTCCAAACATCTCCAAAAACTCTTATTTAATCTATTATCATAAAAATATGAATTGAATAGTACACAAAATAGGTACATTCATTGCATTTCAGACTACAAGATAATCTTTAAACATCAGTAAGTCTATTTGGATTGCTAAGATTAACATTATTAAAATAATAAATTTGTTCTCAAAATGGAAAAAAATTTGCACGTGAAAGGGTTAAGAAAAATTTTTAAAACATGTTTTTACAGAATTGTATTTTCCAATTTGTAATTCATAAATTTATTAAAATTAATGATACTTTATTTATCATACTAAGAAGTTATATACTTTTTTTTAATATATTTATTAAACATTTTACAATATTTCCTCAGGAAGTAGTGTCCTTTTTTGGAATTAGCATATTGCCCCTTTTTCTTTCTAGAATGAATATGAAATTATTAAAATAGCAAATAAAGCCTTTGTGCAAAAATGTTTAAAGATAGAAAGCCAACGGTTATAAATGCACAAATAATGTATGAAAAGGTAGCAAACAGCTGTTTCGAATCTACTATCAAGATTCTTCATCAGTACAAAACTCAGCGAGCTGGAAAAAGCAAAACTGAGCAAAGAGACAGAGAGACGCAGGCTTATATACCCGCTACGGGAACGATCCCTCCTAAAGAAAAGCAACCAATGTGAAGAAAGCAGCCTCAACAACTGGGTGGACAAGTAGCAACATCTATTTGAGAACAAACAAAACAAAAATAAAAATGTGAGGGGGAAAAAAAGTTTTAAATTAAAGTATTCCAAATGCTTGGAAAATAAGGAGTACTTGATAAGTTGTTGACTCAGGAGTGAGAATTTTTAATGATGTGGTAAATTTCCCAAAATTAAGATAAAAAAATGGAAGGAGACTTACTTATGGATGATGGTGGCTGAAGAAAAGTTAAACTTATGTTGTGAAGACCAACAATGTTGAGCAATAGAAGAGCGTTTAAGCTCTTGATTTTTGACATACCTTTTATGTTCCATTAAATGAAATCTGAGAGCATGTTTAGTCTGACCAATATAAGAAAGACCACATTGGCAAGAAATTTAGTAAATACCCCAGTTATCTAAGCGATCAATGGGGTGCTTAAGATTTGAAAAAGCAATTTTATTAACAGGAGAAAAAATAACATTGAAATCGAACCTTTTTTAAAATTTTAGCAACTTGCTGACTGATTTTGGGGAAAAAAAGGCAAAACAACCAAAATATTGGAGTTCGAATTAAAGTTTTTTCTTTCAGATTTTTTCCCCTCGCTTTTTAGTTTTTGTTTTGTTTGTTCTCCGGTAGATGTCGCTGCTTGTTTGTCATTAAACATGTCTTTCATTGATTAAGTAGAAATGAGTTTGGTAGCTTTTTGCAGAATTCATTGCAAACAGTGAAGTCTACAGCACTTTCACCACACACAGCTTTTTGTACAATGTTATTTTGAGGCTTAAAACATGCCAATCATTCTTCGCTGCAACAAAATTGAAATTCTTAATATCCATGAGTAGTATAGGTTCTTTCACTTTAGTTGCCAATATAGGTCCACTCAAAGGTGCATTTCTTGCCAAAGCATTATTTGTCCATAACAGTAATATTTCCTTTAAATCTTCGTAGGCTGATGTTCTCATATGTTTTTGTACTTCCGCAAATCTTTAATTTTCAGATGATTTCAGGATGGATTCTTTATTTTTCAAGTATTGAGTGAGTGTATTCTTTTTATTCCATATTCTGCAGTAATTTCTGCAGAATATGGAATAAAAAGAATTCACATCTTACGTTTTTAATAAGTTTCACTTTAGTTTCTAAACTTAAATATTTATAACTTCCATGTGGAGGCCATTCTAAAGAAACAAAATTTTCTACTTTCTCAAAATCACTTTACCAGTTAGTAAGTTAAGTCACTGACTGAAAAATTCAATGGCTACACTGCAGGAGTGTAGTGATAAAACAGGTTTTCCCTATCTTTAGCATATGCCTACCTTGTGGATTTCTAGGGATGTCACTAGGTCAAATGTCAGAGAAAGGATTAGAAAGAACCACAATAGAAGAGGGATTGGAGATGTTATTGATGGACAGAGGGGGGCACCAAGAAATGCGATATCAAATGCATGGTATTATATGTATACTAGTTCAGAACAGTTCTGACAAAAATGAAATAAAGATAGTTATTTCAAGGATCTGAAGTCCATGAAAAAATAAGGGAAAATGAAAAAATGAATTCTCATTAGTTCAAATTAAACAAAGTCAAGAGAAAATAAGTTTGAATAAATGAAAATTTTTAACCTTGTTCTGCCATTGTTAAAATTTTTGGGACCTCATGTTTAGTTCAAATCAAGCCAAGATTCGATTTATCCGATTTCTAATTAACAAGAGCTGACTGTATTTAATAATAGCTTTTTGTTAATTGTTATGTAATGCATTTAATAGTAATAATATCTTTGCTCTTTCCCCCCTCCTCTACATGGGTGTGGTTGATGGAATAGATAGAGCCTCTTATCAGTTGAATAGGTGGACAATATTCTTTCTTACTTATTTACTTTACTAGTAAACGCAAGTATGATTTCAAGTTGTTTCTCAAACAGCAAATTATATATTCACACACTTATGACAAAATAATAGGAATGCCAAACCACGTGATATTACATATTTTGGAAATTAAATAATTTTATAATAATTTAATCATTTTAATAATAACCTTGTATTTTCATAAATATAAGGTAAATGCACCAGTAGTGGGTCACTTAAGGATATTTGTCTAATTATTATTGATATGTTAGTGAATTCCAAAAAACATATATATTTCTAGCCTAATCCATACCTTCATGTATCAGAATAAACATTCAAATTTTTAAAATAAATTCTTTAGAAAAAATGAAAAATAAAAAATGTTACCTTCCTCTATGCTCCAGTAGTGGGCATAGTAAATTTCTGATGCCCCAGTAGTGGGCCCCCCAGAAGTGGGCCACTCCATTCTTGAGTTTAATGTGGGCTGTACAGAGGTTATAACATTTTTTACATTTCTACTCTTAAATATACACAATAATGAAATCATAGTTTGAAGTTTTGATGATTACGTAAAATAATTTCAGCTTCTCTTTAATTTTTTTGAACAGTGTAATATTTTATAACTTAAAAAATATATCTGTCCTATTTGTTAATTTGCAGTAGTGATAAATAATAAGATATTCATAATAAAAAGGGTAATTAAATGCTGAAATAATTGCAAAACTATATTATATTTATAAAAAAACAAAAAGAAAAAAAAAACGTGAGTGGGATTTAAATTTAACTGCATTCATTTTTCTTTTACAGCCATTTTATTGGCTCTCTTGTTTTTCATTGGATATCTTCTTCAACTCTTCCTTTTGAATTTTTCTTTTTTCTTTTTCATTTTTTCTTTTCTCTTTTTCTGCAGCTTTAGCATTTTTAATATTTTCTTTCTTCTTAAAATATTGGAGCATTTGAGGAGAAGTCATAACTGCAGGAAATTTCTCTCGCTTTCTCCTTTTCTTTGTTTTATCTTCTCCTTCTGGCCAGAAAAGAGCTCTTTTGAAGGGAGATGGTACATTTCTAGATCTTCTAGCAATTGGCCCGGTTGATCCTTCTGGAATATCCACCTCAGCATCAGCATATTCATCAGTGTCAATTGATTCTGCATTGCATGCTGCCACAATAGATATGACTAGTGTACTATTTAAGAAATAAAATGTTTAATAAATAAATAGAAATTTTTTATAAATAATAGTAAAAAAAATATACTAATTTTAAGTGCTTAATACCAAAATTATTTTGGGATAGTTTACCTGGAAAACTGATTCCTTGTTCTAAGTCTCCTTTGTCTCCAACCATAAGTAATAAAGATCTGTTTACTCCACAGGGCCTTTCCTTTCACCTTTACTTTCTAAGAAAGATTTCATTTTTTCTTCTCCAATTTTTTTCTTTGAGAATATCCAAAAAAAAATTTTTCTTTCCTTTATTCAGGGGTGATTCTCGTCCGAAAATTCCGAAATTTCCGAAAATTTAAGACATCCTCTTCCGAAAATTTGAAATTGGGTTATCAGTTCCGCATAGTTACCAACTTGTACGGTTTTGCGCGCGGAAAAAACAATTGCGTAGAAATGCAAATTTCGTGATAGGATCGCCGAAATAGCATACATTTCGTCAATATTTCGTGAAAAAACGACGATTTCGTCAACGTTTTTTGAACGAACTTCGTCAAAAGATCGATGAAAAACGCGAATTTCCCGTGCGGATCGCGAAAAAAACGGCAATTTCACCAAATATCGCAGACAAAACGCTGATTTCTTCTGAAGACGGCGGGAAAACGCAGATTTCGTCTAAAGGTTGCGGATATAACGCCGATTTCGTTAAAAGATCGCGGGAAAAACGCCGTTTTCGATAAAAGATCGCTTAAAATATTTTGTCAAAGGAATATTTGAAAAAATACGCCCATTTCATCAAAAGATCACGGAAAAAACGCCGATATCGTCAAAAGATCGCGGGAATAAAACGCCGTTTTCGAGAAAAAATCGCGTTAAAAAGCAAATTTTGCCTAAAGATCGTCGAAAAAAACGCCGATTTCGTTTAAAAAAACATGGGAAAACGCCGATTTCGTCAAAAGATCGCGGAAAAACCGCCGATTTTGGCAAAAGATCGCAATACATCGCCGATTTCGCTAAAATATTGCTGATTTCGTCTGAAGATAGCGGGAAAACGCCGATTTTGTTCGAAGATCGCTAAAGGGGGGAGGGACTCACGCCCCCCCCCCCGCCGATTTCCGAAAATGCGATGCGAATTTCCGAAAAAAAAATTTCATTCAGAATCACCCCTGCCTTTATTGGTGATATTACCATTTTCTTAGATGTTACTTTGGATTCAACAATTACTTTCTTTGGATCCCATGGAACCAGTCCACATGCACGGAATTCCCTGACAATTGTTACAGGAGTTAAGTGATCTAAAGATGACTTTAGAACTGGTGGAAATTCATGTTTTTGTAGTTCTTTGCCTTCATGGGTTTTCTGAAGTTCACTACTTCCTGTCGCCAAGCCAGGCCCGTAACCAGACGGGGGGCAGGTGGGGCTGAGCCCCCCCTAGCGTCCTCTAGAGCCCCCTCTAACAATTTCTTTACTTTCTTTTTTTTTTTTTTAAACAAAATCAATATTTTAACTTTTCTCAAAAAAAAAAAAAAAAGTAAGAGAAATTTTTTAGATCTTTTAACTGCCTTGAATAAAATGGGAATACGCCAAGAATTTTGTATTCAGAACCTTATTAGATTAGTTGTTTTCTGTTATCTTGCTAGCGGTATAATGCATTTCTCGAAACACATTTTAAAGGAACATTTCTTTCTCCTGAAAAAAATTAAGTCCAGATGCACTAACTGGTGACCACATGTGTTAGTACATCGTTATATTTTCAAAGCAACGATCTTACGCAGAATGAATGGAAATGGACAGATGGTGTTCAAGTTGACCGATAATTAGTCAAGCGATGTTCAAAATCTTGACTAAGACATAGTCATTAAAAACCCATGTTTCTACATTTTAATGATTTGCTTGTTGACAATACGTACTTATCAGTAGATTTAGTTGAATGAAATATCACTTGGAAACTAGAACGTTTGAAAATAAAAAAGATAAAAAATTTCAATTTATACACATGGAATAAAAAAGTCAGTAATTGTTTCATTCTATAGGTTACATACAAGGGTGTACATTAGAAGAAAAAAAGTTTCTTTTATTTTATTTTTAGTTACTTATTTTATTTTATTTTTGTTTGTGTGTTAAATGAAAAAAATTTTTTTTTTTATCAATTTGTCATATAACAATCAAAAATTAAGCAAAAAAAACATGATTAAGGTTAAGTTTATTATAAGATTATGGCAAAAATATCTGCAATTATTTGATGTATGAAATATTAAGAAATAATTATAGTATTAGAAAATAAAATATTAATGAAATTTAATAAATTACGATTTGCCGTTAGTTAGAGATATTAAAAGTAGGAAATTAAAATAAGAATAATAAATTAAGTTTCATTAAGTATTTAATATCTACCATAACATATGCAAAAAAACCTGTTAATTTTTAACTAAAAAATAAACTTTTTTTTTTATCAAAAAGAAAACAGATTTCAAAAACTATTGCAAAGTATTTTTTCATAATAATTAATAAGACATTAAATTAAGAGCATTGTATTTACCATGTGTATTATTAATATTTATGTACATTAATTTGATTTTTTAGAGTCGGCGCCAGTCTAACCAAGATAAAAAAAAAATAATTGTCCTTTAAAAATTATAACAAAATTCAGCAAAAACATTGCGAAAATAAATTTAATTTTAAATCAATCAACTTTAACTTAGAATCCCATATTTTAAAATTTGTGTGTTTGGTTGGTCTCCCCCACCATTAATGGCCAGTACAAACGTATTATTTTATACTAACCATAGTTATAATTACTAATCTTACTTGAAAATATACATTTAAACACGTGAGATAAAATGTTACAAAAATGGTAAGATTAAAATTTTTAAACTAAATATTAAATCAGAAAAAATTTCATAGATAATTGGATATATATCTATTGGACACTTATATTGAACTTGGCTGGACTTGCATAGACACCAAAAAGTCAAATTAATTTACACAAAAATAAATATAATAATACGCATTCTCTTAATTTAATTTCTTATTAAATATATTGTGTAAAAATAATATTTTAAACCTTGCAGTAGTTTTTCAAAAAGATTTTATTTTTGATTAAAAAAATATATATTTATTTTCCGATGATCATGAAGTATTTTGCATTTATTAATTTCCTTATAGAAAAATTCCGTTATAGAGAGGTTTTACACTCTATACACTCTAGACTAGAGGTCTGCACGGGCCCGGGCCAGCCGGCGGAATCGTTCCGAATTTTCTAACGGGCCGGGCCGGCAAAAAAATTGAACGGGCCATACGGGCCGGACCGGGCCGATAAAAAAATTTAGCAATATTTAGTTATAACGATATTTAGTTATAATGATTTAGGCACAAACGATAAAATTACAGCTGTTGTTAATGAATATGGCTTTAATGAAAATAAGTATTAATGTGCGTCACGAACCAACACTAGTTTGACAACATCAATGCAGAAATGTAACTTCTATAGTGTAGAGATCGGCAACAGACAGTTACATTGTGTGTAACACGGGCTTAATATTTTTAGCAGACTCATGCCGGGCCGAAATCAGACTTGCATTGTTTTTCTACATACAGACGAGCCGGGCCGAAACTAGACTTAATTGATCTCAAGATGTGTATTGTCAGACAACATGATTTGTAAAATTATTAATAGCGATAAAGAACTTATGTTAACGTAATCTTTGTATATGTTACTTCTTGGTGATTCTTAAATACAATTTTCTACAATGCTAAAGTTTCATAAATTTTCTGACTAATTTTTAACTGTAAAAGCATAATATTGACAAGCCTGATTTTTGAAAGGATTTGGAATCAAACAGCATTTTTATTTTTTGTAAAAAGGTTACTTGTATAACCTTGTTGAAATATAAGTTATTTTGTCAAATGGTTGTAAATTTTTCTTCCAACCAATGTTGTCGCTTCTGGAAATTCTATTCAAAACGCTAACTTTGAAAGTATTTTTTTAGCTTTCTTGTATCAAAAAATGGATAAATCCATTCGATTACAGTTTCTGAATAAAAACATCCGCTAATCTAATGATTTTTCGAAAAAAAAAAATGAATTCAGAAAGCAGCTCTTTTGAATTAGAGAATGAATTTGGATTTGGAATGTTTAATAAAATAATATAGAAATATTTCCATAAATCTATTTTTACTATACAGCTTCAAAAGTTACGACGTTTTTAACTTTCTTTTTTTTCTTTTATTCGAAACCATATAAATTTTTTAATGAATCTTTGTTTGAATATTGAAAGTCTAAGAATGTAAGTAATCATAAATGTTGAAAATGTATATTTCCTGTAAAATATACTGTAATATCCTCCCAGTGACATATATGCAGTATTCTTTAAAATAATCTTAATTATACGATACAAATCTAATTTTTTTAGAAATAATAGAAATATTGACGTGCCACAACGGACTGGGCCGGGTCTAAAAATGTAAATTATGAACGGGAAGGGCACGGGACTGGAAATTCCGGCCCGTGCAGACCTCTACTCTAGACACTATAGGCAGGTACAGACTCTACAGGGCTAGCTAGACACTCTAGACACTATAGGCTATATATATCAGTTTTTGCTATATTTTGTTTGCTTAAGATATGGATTGTTAAAAAATGTTAGCCCCCCAGAAAATTTTCAGAGCCCCCCCTGGCATGTCTCGCTGGTTACGGCCCTGCGCCAAGCGCTTTTAAGGGTGTATTTCGATTCAAACTGCTTATTTTCCGATTTATTTTTAAATTCATTTTTGCTCTCATATGCATCAAACTGGCAAAGTGTCTTATTTAGAAAGTGCACAAGGTGCCATGATTGTCGATTCTTTGATAAATGCAGAAAATATTACAAAAAAAAGCTATCAAAAATGGCATTTTGAACAGATTTTTCCGAAACAGGAGACCTGGGAACGAAAAAAAGGTCCTAATGCGAAGATAATTGTTTATAAATCAAATTCTAATGAATGGAGCGTAAAATGACATCACACGGCACCTTGTACGTCTCTTCAAAAATCTCCACAGCAAGTTTCATGTTTCTACTTTTAAAATTGTGTTTGAAATTATATCCGAAAATTTTGAGCTGTTGAAGGTGAAAAGGTATTTTTTCGAATACACCCTTAAGAGTATGGAAAACAGCAACGTCCATAGGTTGCATCAGGTGGGTGGTATTTGGGAGCAAAGCTACCATTTCAATTCCATGAGCTATACAGAAGGTGCTTAGGTTCATAGATATGTGAGAAGTGTGTCCATCCATAAATAACAGTACAGGTTTCTCTATGCTATGCTTATTTAAGTATGGCTCAAAAATGTTTGTCACATACTCATAAAATGTTTCTTGAGTCATCCATCCACTTTCCAACTTTCCAGCCCAATCAGAAGGCATGGCCTTTGCAATTTGTTGAGGGATCCTATCATACCTGAAAATTGCAAAGACAAAAAATTAGAATATAAAAAACATATTTAACAATTTCAAGGTTTCATTTACTAGATTTATGATTTTAGACATGCTTACCTCTAAACGATCATTGGTGGTGCAAGTTTACCAGCTGCATTGGCTGTTAAAAGAACAGTCAAATTAAGTTTTTCATTAGCTCCAGCAGTGGTATACACCTTTTTTTTTATCCTCTTTCAGCAAGAACTTTTCCTGGCTTTGGATTAAAAAAAAAAAAAAGCTGTCTCATCACAATTGAAAACCCTCTGGGGGTTACATAAGAAATTGTCCAGTTTTTTGTTTTTTAAATAAGTTTCAGTCTCTAGAAATCAATCATTCATACTCTTTTGTGATACTTCTTTCCTGCTCATTGTTAAATTTTGGCTGATACGCAGTTCAATGTCAGGATAGCGTTTTAAAAAACTCTCATACCATTTTCGTCCAAGAAGACTATTTTCTCCAGGGAAAGTGATTTTATGCTCTTTGGCCAATTTTATTATGTTAGTCATGAGTATTTCTTTTGTGATAGGAAATCCTTTACTGGCCATGCTTTTAATCCACAAAACAATGTTCTTTTCCTGGTCATTGGTAAACAATGTACTTGGGCCTTTTTGTGTAGCTAATTTGAATCCTGCTTTCAATTTCCTTTGCAAAGTTGTTTTTGCAATACTATACTGCTTAGCTACAGAACGGACACTCTTTCCTTTCTCCACATCCGCAATTGCACTTTTTAGTTGTTCTTCTGTATAATTTTGCTCCTTTCTTTGCTCCATTATCCTGCAATATAATAAACATATATAATAAAAGATACATAAAATACAACAAACATATTAGGAAAATCATATCTTGGTTGTTCCAGTAGTGGGTCACGTGTGTACCAGTACTGGGCCATGTGGTCCACTACTGGAACAAATTGAAATTTAATGACCCAGAAGTATGTACCAGTAGTGGGCCACCTGGCCTACTACTGGAACAAATTGAAATTTAATGACCCAGAAGTGGACCACCCCCCAAACTTAATAATATGTTAGTTTTATACCTTTTAAGCATAAGGGATAAAGTATTCCCTTATGCAGTGTATTAGAAATGTGGTGTTTTAATATAAAATACAATATACTTCTAAAGAAAAAAATATTGAATGAAAACTTACCTCTTAAGGAAAGCAGTAAGAATGAGCCACAAAATCCTTGTATTTTAAGACTGGAAGAAAAACAACCTTCCAACTCAAAGACTATCGGAATACTGAAGTTGTCCCTTTGTCTGATAACAGATAAGGGTTCCAGCCAGTCAGCAATTAGTTTGTTATCTGACAGGGGTGACTAGAAAACTTGTTTTTCAACTTTGAAAACTGGTGGCCCACTATAGGTATGTGGCCCCAATATCCAATGCTAGATATATGCAAAGTATTGTTTGTTTGTATCATGACAGAAAAAGTTTTAGTAAAATAGTAGGTTTTAGAAAAATATGTTTGGAAATTAGCCTGATATAAAAAAACTGTAAAACCACAACAAGAAAAAAAAAGGTGAACGCAGAACTTAAATTGAAAATTTATACAATAAAGCTATTTTACGTTTTTCATAAGTATATCAAAATTGTTCATGGATATTAAGTTTTCAAGTTTTGTCATTACAATCTTTATTTTAAGCATCTTCTGTATTTGTATTTTAGTTAACATTAACGGTTAACCTTTATGCTTCTTGTTTTCATTGCTTATGACTATGATTAGAATTCATTGTAAATAGATAATTTTTTATGTAGTGGGGATATAAATAATGGGGGTATAAATTTTAATAGTAAATCAGATAAATTGTCTACTAGTAGCTTTTTTTATATTATTATTTTATTATTAATTTAGGTGCTGTATATTTGAATCGACCATTTATTACTATTCTGGAAAATTTAGGAGTTGAACCAGGTGTTTTTATGGAGCTACAAAAGAAAATGGTATTTGATTTGACAGATTCATTGATATATGATAAGAAAGCTTGTAAGATGTTTGAAAATTGTACTTCTTTGCCATTCCCTTTTGTGAAACTTAACAGAAGTGGTATATCATTGACACAAGAGCCATTTTTCCGGTCATTACTCCTGTGTGTTTATAAGTCATTGATAGGTATGTTATGCATGTTATATAATACATTCAAGGTAATCATTCTAAGATAATTTTGAAATGTTAGATTTAGTACTAAATTAAACATAAAAATATTAATGTATGCAAATTATTGAGAAAAGTAATTAAGTTTGAAAGCTATAGTGCTTAAAATATATCTTCAAAATTACTATATAATCATATAAAATATGTAAAACGCCAACTATGAAGCAAAAATCTTTAGTTTATTACCTTTATTGAGTATAGATAACTTAGTAAAATTTATAGTAATATTCATAGTATATGAAGTATATTTAGCTTAGTTTAAAGTTGTCAATATTAAATTATTTTAATCTGAAATAAATATGAATTCAATGATTGAATAACTCACCAGTTTGTTGAAGTACTAAAGAAGATAATCTCAAATGAAAACAATGCACAATTTATGTTTTAATTGAGGCACATACACAAAAACTAAATCTTGGGCAAGAAATAAATTTTCACACACATATAGTATAACATCTTTAATTTGGACATCTCTAATCCAGAAACTTCTGTAATCTGAACATTTTGGTGTGTTTATTCATTTTTATTTTGAATTAAAGATAATAGATGGTGCCATAGTCCATTTATAAATGAATTTCAAAAAATGGTTAAGAAAAATGAAAAGACTATTTAATAACAATACATTTTTTTTTCAATTTTAAAACTGTAAGAACTTTCTAAATTACATGGGTAATTAATACAGGTGTCTTTTTAGATATTAAGTTTTAAAAATCCCTGATTAATAGTAATATCACTATTTCTCTTTTTTTTTTTTTTTTTTTCAAAGATAATAAGATGTCCCAAAAACATTGCAAAATCACAAAAAAAAAAAAAAAGCATTGTAAAATTTAAGTATTTAACAAATCACTTACTTTGATATTTCTAGTTGCTATAGATTTAATTTTTTATAACATTAGCCCTATATATCACAGTTTTAAATATATTAAGAGAATTATTGTTTTTTTTTTTAAATTATAATTGTAAAATTTAAATTTCTCACTATATTTTTTTTTCAATATATTTTATGACAAGTCTCTTATTCTTGTGATTTGCATTATTTAGTGAATATTCATAAATCTGAAATCATAATTTAAAAAAAAAAAACTGTATATTTGTTATTTTTATTATTTACGACAGATGACAACACTGCATAAAATATACATAATTATTTAAAAAACTTTCTAGCATTTTGAATTGATTTTTCTCAATGTTTTTAATTATCAAGTTCCTTGCATTTTTGTATTGCCATATTAATAAGATATATTAGTATTATCATTTATCTACATGCATTTTAGTTACAAAACTTCTGTTATCCGTTATTTTCTATAATCGCTGTAGTTGCGATGATTCTGGATTAAAGAAGTTATACTGTAATACATACATAACTTTTAAGCTACCATAAAATGGGGTGAATAGGAACAGCAGGGTGAATAGGAACGAAACTTTGCCGTCATACAAATAAATTCATTATAAATATATGTGATGATATTTTTAGCTGCCAATATTTTTATAAGAAGGTAATAACGTTAAGAGTTGGTAAATTCAGTTTTGACATGTTGGCACTACTAGTGGGGTATATAAAAAAAATCAAGAGGATCCTCAAAAATCTCATTTTTTCAACGTCTTCAAAACTTTGTATGTAACTACAATATTTTTCGTATTCTAAACCTAAGAGAGGGGATTTTTAATTAATGATAGACCTGTAAACAATATGCTGTATTAAATTCTACTTATTTCTAAACTAGATAATGAAAAAATGAAAAATGGCTTGTAACATCAGAGGTTTAAGATTTACAGGGTGAATCAGAACACGTTTTCTCTAATGGTTTTTTTTCTATACAATAATAGTTTCATGTAATATATGAATATATATGTATGAATCTGTATTGCAACAATATTTTGTTCGTTCTAATTACTTGAAGAGTTTAAAGGTGCCAAGAAATTACTTGGTTAAACAGAAAAGTCAACGCGTAATCCAACAGACATGGAACACACAATAAAAAATTTAAAAATAGCAAATTAGTTAGAAAAACTGCACAGAATTATTTTCTGACATCCACAACATTACACAATTATCTCAAAATGAACAACCAATTAAAAAAGAGAGGGATGCAAACAGTACTAAGGTCTGGGGATGAGGACGTATTAGTAGATCGTATTAATACATGCAGTGATTGGGGCTACGTAATAGATTCACTTATTTAATGACTACTAGTAAAAGATAACATAGAGCAGGGCTGAATTTGTATTAAATTCTACTTCTGCAGTTCGAATATAATTTCTTAAAATAAATTAAAATTTTTCTTGATTTCAAAGTTGTTTTTTATTTTTTTTAAAGGCATATCTTTACTTGTATATAAAATAAAGGCTTGGTTTCACAGTAACTTCGTGTTCCTATTCCTTCCTTATCATTATTACCTGTTTTTATTAACCTTATTAAAGTTTGAATCGTAATAAATAAAGATTATAACATGTGTTCCGATTCAACCCTATCTGCAGGGTGAATCGGAGCATCATTAAAAAAGTAAACATAATATATATAAACAGTAAAAATGTTTCGTTTTTGCTTAAAAAATAAATAACAAAACAAGACCGAACTTTCTTGTAGAAAAATAAAAAAAATTAAAAAATCAGTTGTTGCTTTTTTTAATGTTAAAGTTGAAAAGTGTTCTGATTCACCCCATTTTATGGTATTGATGAAAATAACAAATGTATTTGGGAATCTAGTAACTATATGTCTGATAGTTGGTCAATTCTTTTTGTTAAATGTTAACAATTATTATTGTCATTTGTGATTTTGAAATGAAAATTATACTGAGAAGAAAGTTGTCTAACCTATAACGAGAATTGATATTAATAACTCTTATATCAGGCACGTCAAACACTTGGCCTGCTAGCAGTTTAACCTGCCAAACCTTTGAAAATCTCCATATATTTGATTCAATTCTTGTTATGTAGAAAACGCATTCTTCAAGAGACATGTTTTATAGATCTTTGCACATGCACAAGATTTATAAAGTCTAATGGTATTTTTTTTCTAATTGTTCATTATGTGTTTTATCTTAATAAACAATTTATATTACTTAAGAACTGTGGTAAGAAATATATTAAAAGTAAAAACAATTGACATGTTTCATTTCCAATTCTGGTAAGAACCATAATCATGATAAAAAATAAAAATGCAAATCTTCTCACAATCAATACAAATGACACAGTACAATTAGATGTGAACTAAACTATATATTCTATTGTAAAACATTAAATCAAAAATTGAGACCATGGTCTAAAATTATTTTCTAATCTGGCTCCTTCTATTCAAGTTTTCCACAAGGAATGTATTCCAGGGTTAAAAATTAGCGGTCATCAATCGCCAAATACAACTAAATTATTACATTTGGAAACCACAAAATTATACATAGTCGTCAAATTTGACGCCTATCTTTATTTCACTTTTTTAAAAAAACCTATTATTCAGACTTTAGTATATGTTTTTTCCCCCACCGCAAACACTTGAAGAATCCTCTTTTCCATAAAATATTGAACAGTAGCATGTGTTTCAAACAATCCATGCACCTGTCAATCAAATCTAAACCAACTGCACTTTAACCAATGACTGATAAAACTGACCTTAAAGTCACATTTCTAAAATTATATTGACAATTAAAAGATTTCAATGCTGAAAAGGCCTTTATGGTATTTTTTATGGCCTTTATGGTATTTATGGTATTCCGGTGTAATGCATTGTCAAGTTAAGATACCTGATTTTAAAAGCTAAATATCATTATTTTAATTTTTGTATTGTTTGTTTGTATTTTCATATTTTGCATTCATATTAGCTTCATAAAAAAAATTAATTAAACATTTTCCTAGAATCCATATATTGTAGTTTAAGCAAATTTTACAGTTTTCCAGAAATACTTTTTTTTTAAAGGAATTTAGTTTTTAATATATATTCACCCTCCCCCTGCCTTAACATATAAAAATAGAAACATGGTTGCAAAAAGAAATAAAAAATTATGGTACACATAGATGCCAACTTCTCCGGAAATTCCGGAGTTTCTCCGGAAAAATACGATAAAATACGGTAGTACGGTAATAAGGTAGAAAATACGGAAATTTGCGGCAAAAAATCGCGATATTTTCGATCATTCGGGACCAAAAAATAACGATCTTTTTCGATCAATCATTGCAAAAAATCGCGAAATTCGACAATAGGTCATTGAAATGCATCGTAAATACATTTCCGTCAGTTGTTCGCCACAGCAGATCACGATTTTCTTCAGTTACTCTCAGGAAAAAAACGCGATTTTCGTCAGTAATTCGCGGTAAAAAATCTCGCGTTTCGTCAATAAGTCATGGCAAAACACCGCAATTTTTGTCAGTCGCGATAGAAGATCGTGATTTTCGTCAATCATTCGCGTAATAAAACCACGATTTTCGGCATATTACACAAAATCGCGATTTTCGTCTATTAGTCTCTGGTAAAGATCGCGATTTTCGTCAGTTAGTCTTCGGAAAAAACAGGGATCTTCCATTGTAGGTCTCGGCAAAAGATCGCGATTTTCGTCACTCAGTCTCGGGAAAAAATCGCCATTTTCGTGAGTCATTCCGACAAAAGATAGCGGGTTTCGTCTGTCAGTTTCGGGAAAAAAATCACGAATTTTGTCTGTCATTCCTGAGAAAAGATTGCAATGTTCGTAAGTCACTCTGGAAATGATCGCGATTTTCGTCAGTCACTCCAGGAAAAGATCTCGATTTTCGTCAGTCATTCGTGATAAAAGACTGCGATTTTCGTCACTTATTCGCGATAAAAGACCGCGATTTTCGTCACTTATTCGCGATAAAAGACCGCGATTATCGTCAGTCATTCACGATAAAAGACCGCGATTTTCGTCAGTCATTCGCGATAAAAGACCGCGATTTTCGTCAGTCATTCACGATAAAAGACCGCGATTTTCGTCAGTCATTCGCGATAAAAGACCGCGATTTTCGTCAGTCATTCGCGATAAATGACCGCGATTTTCGTCAATCATTCACTTAAATCACGATTTTTGCCAATTATTCGCGTCAGAAGATCGCGATTTTCGTTAATTACTCTCGGGGAAAGATCGCGATTTTCGTCACCGCTGCAAAAGATCCTATTTTCGTCTGTCAGTTGTGGGAGGAAATCAATTTGTTAGCAAACCACTTGCGGAGAAAAAAATTTTTAATGAATTTCACAGCTATAAAAATCATGGATTTTTTGCTCTGTAAGGATAAAAAATATTCCATTTGTATAATTTTTTTTTTTTTTTAACTACATAAAAAAGTGACAACATTTTTTAAAATTTTGTTTGTATGAATAAATACAAAAGCTGTCAGGATTGAGGATTAAGAAAGTATGTGTAAAAGATATTTTAAAAATACCTCAAAAAATTATGTGCAACTCCTGAAACGACTCCTGAAAGGTGACTATTTTACTCCTGAAGAGTGTCCAAAACTCCTGAAATTTAACTAGTTCACTCCTGATATGGTATTTACAATGTTGGCATCTATGGGTACAATGTAAAATTGCAACCATGAAATGCTGTTTGAAACCTAGAAAAAAAATTGTAGGCATCACTTGACGTCTTTCTTAAGTTTCCACTTTCTAACCCTGATTTAATCATTAACTCTAACCATAATTTAAGAATAATAAAAGAAACAGCATCATTGCAAATGTTTTACAGTAGGAGTGTGTGGTTTTGTTTACATCTCATTGTCTTGTGTCATTTGTATTAATTGGGAGAAGATTTTTATTTTTTATTATGATTATGATTTTTATCGGAATTGGAACTGAAACTTGTCAAAAGTTTTTTGTTTTTAATATATTTTATAATACCTTTCATAAGTAAAATAAATTGTTTATTAAAATGTTTAAAAAAAGATGAATTTCTAAATCTTGTGACTTTAAAAATCTAATGGATTTAATAAACTTTTCATTATGTGTTCTATGTTGAAACTAATAGATTATTTTACTGATCTGTTTGTTTTACATGACATTTCAAAATAAAGTTCAGTATTTGTTAAGTACTTAAAAGTTATTAAAATATAGTCAGCCCTTCAAGAATACAACAAAAATTGGCTTGATGAATGACTTGATACAAAAGACTTCTTCTTCAGACAGGGAATCCATAAATTGCTTGAAAGATGGACGAAGGTTGGGATTTCTGATGGAGCATACTTTGAATAATGTACTACTTTTATATACTGCCTAAATAAGCATATAATTTTAACAAGAAAATGGAACTTACTTTTGCATACGTCTAATATAAATATTTATTATGTTTCTATTTTTTGTCTTACTATAAAAACTAGTAAATTTATTCAAATATATCTATACTTTTTATTTTGTTTTCAGGAAATCTGAAACGTAAAGCTAGAATTGCAATTCCACCTAAATATGGAAGAAACATGATGGGAGTTGTTGATGAAACAGACAGTCTAAACTATGGTCAGATATTTGCTCAGTATTCTGAACAAGTTGGACATGTGAAAACACCTATTAAATGTGTAAAAGGTATTCAGTTTTTACATTCAGTAGTATAATGAAGATTTTGTGAATTTCTTAATTTATTATTGTGTATATCATTTTTCACACTATATGACTTTTTAATCATCTACCACTAAACAAATGAGAATTTTGTTCTGGCTGTTTATAACTTGAATTCTACTGAGTGTATTTTGGTGAGACTTCTACTGTTAGTTAGATTATTTTTCAGGGAAAATTGTAGAATTATGGGGGAAAGTTCTATAATATGATGAAGCTATTTGCAAAATATTAGACTTTAAAAAAAATTCTACTGGGCAGATTTTAACCCTTCAATGTACAATTTTTTTCTATTTTTATGGAAAAAAAATATTTGAAATATATATATATATATATCGGGGTTGCAAAAAACCCACCTGCCCAAAAAAACCCAGGTGGGTTTTATTGGGTAAAACCCACATTAAAGCGGGTTTTATTGAGTTTTTTAATATCTGTGGTCTAAGTGTTTAATATTCAGCAGGTTTTATATTAGTTTTTTAACTTTTGTGCTTAAAAAGTTACACTATACTATCAAAATAGATTGTGAGTGTACTGCTAGATATGACAAAGCCAAAATTGTCAAAATAAAATATTATGCTTAATTCTTTTAAAAACTTGTTAATATTATGAAAAAAAGTGCCAAAATCAATATATGTAACTAATTATAACATTTTCGAATAATGAAAAATGACAAGATCTTTTATTTCAAGATTTAACAATGTAAAATTTCATTATGTCCCAACCAGATACAAATTTGACTAATTCCTTTTTGGCCAGTATTGGTTAAAAGGAAAGGAGGGGACTTTTTCAAAACACTCTAATATATATATTTTGTTTATTTAAATCAGGATTTTTACCCTATATTTTATTTCCTAATATATATTGTACCATCTATAATTGTTTATAAAAAATAAACATCATTGTTTATTATATAAGTATTATAAATTCATTTCAAAATCAGGGTTCACACAGAGATGGGAAAGAAAATCCAAGGAGTACAGAAAAAATCCAAGGAGACCAAAAAATTTTAAGGACTTGCCACTTTTGTTATTATTTATTTGGCATGCACTTGCACACCAAAATTTTTAATGCATCATTTGGAGAGAAAAACATTTTATTTTTTTCTCTATTATAATCTAATTATTGGTGCTGAAATTGCATGGAATTCACAACTATGTTCTCCTTACGTTCTACCTACTCCCGTTACACTTCCTAACATGCAATACTTGGTGATTTTATAAGTTTAAATAAAAAAATACGCAATCAACTTTCCTGAGCAGTGACCAATGGTCATATACACAGATCAGTCAAACTGGAAACACTTATGTATATCGCATACATCTTTAAAAAAATTTCAAAAATTAAAAGAAAAAAAAAATTTGCTAATGCAACATACTTGAAAAAATATAACAACTTCTGAATTTATTATTTTAGAGCAGCGATAAGGTAAAATGTCCTAAAGCCGACATCTAACAAATATTTAAAGCATTACCAATTTTCTAAAATAATTTTGAATGAGTTTTTCTTCTTAAATTAAAGATATCTTGGATTTAGAAAATTGATAATGCTTTAAATATTTTACTTAAAGATGTCAGCTTTAAGAACTGTATTTTGGGTGTCAGCTTTAAAGCACTTTACCTTAATCACTTTCTTTGAAAGTGAATGTTGTCCATGACATACACAGTAGTAAAATGAAAAAAAAAAGCACCATTATTAATATCCCTCTAAGATACTAGTCCCCATTATCTACTCTTGAATACTTTAATTAAATTATGTATACACACATAAATAAAATATAGATCAAAAGATTTACAATAATCCGGGATAAAATATTTTTCCGAGAGCAATATCGCTCACGTGGCTTATTCGCAGTACAATTTAAGGAGTTTCTAAGGAGTATTTTGTTTATCTAAGTAGTTCTAAGTAATACTTGGGAACATTTTCATTTCTAAGAAGTTTCTAAGGAGTCTGTACGAACCCTGAAAATATTCAAATTAAATAATTATAATTAGTTATGTAGATAATTGAAATTCATTTGTAAAATATTTTTAGTAATAGCTCTGTATTATGTTCAGAGAATAAACTGCTCTATACAATGAACTATAGATATCTTGAAAATATTATCAAGTTTCCTTTGATTGATAAAGAATAAAACATTTGTTTAAAATTGTGTTTTTAGTGGGAAACATTGATAAAAAGTAATTTATTAAAGTAGCTTTCAAATATGTGCTATGTCGTTATTATATTATCATATAATATCAGAAATAAAAGCATTTTTTACAACATTTTACATTGATTTATTCATGCACATAGCCAGGGGGGGGGGGTGTGTGCCCTGGGTGCCCGGGCACCCCCCCCCCCCTGCTCGTGCAGATCCAAGATTATTTTAAAAAAATCACAATTTATAAAAGAAAAAAGAAGAAAAATGAAAGCAAAGTTAGTTCAATTAGTTAATCAAAACTAACACTCTATGTTTTGAAATGCCATAAAAGAAGAGACCCAGGCTCTTTTTCTATTTTTTTAAGAAAATTATTTTGTTCATCTTTTTTTAAACTAGAATATTTACTGGAATCTGTATTAATCACAGTTAGTCAAAAAATTGGTTTTATAATACCAATTTCATGTCTTTTGTTTATGGAAGTTTTTTTTTTAACGCATTCTTTTTCATGCATGTTTTTGCAATTCCATAAAATATTAGCGTAAATTCTCGACAAGGATAGAAACTATTTATATCTTTGCTTTTGTAATCTAAAGTTTAGATAGGAGCAAAAAAATTGAAAGGAAATACAGACTAGAGATGAGAATGGCTCAGCCCGAGCCCGGGACTGATTCAGGCTCGGGCTCTATTTTGATTTAGTCTTTAGGCTCGGGCTCTTATTTCTGAAACCGGAAAATTACTTATTCGAAAGTAGAAAAGATTGAAGGAACATACCCCCTTGAGAATATTTATTGTTTTTCACATCTTTTCAATGCTATTTTGTCAAAACTAAAGGGGAGCAGAAATCGTGTTTTTGCATTTTAATAGTTTATTGCTGTTTCAAAAGAAAATTTGTGATGATTGGAGATTTATGTCTACAGCATTTTCTGCGATAATCTGTTATTGATATGGCAGCAATCAAAACAGGCACAAACAATAAATTAGCTTCTGGTTGGATTTTCATTTGTAACAAAGGATATATTTTTTTAATTCAGTCGTTTATTTAGTTAGTTAGTTATATAAAACTTAGAATGATTTCTTCGTTTTTTGATGTGACCAAAAGCTTGAGATTTGCAAATTATTTATTTGTGTGAGTTATTTATAATCGTCCTTCATATGAAAATAACTCAGTGATTAATCAGTCTGTTTTTTAACATGAACTCTACTCTACTTATGCTGAGGATTGCCCTTGGTAAGTAAACATATTTTCCATGTTACACTGACAGAAAACAATCAATCAGTGTTTCTTTTTTCCCATAAAAACATCAGGCCTTTAAGGTAACTGTATCAATGTTTTCAGGTTTATATCAATTATGGGGAATTGTTATGAGAAATTAATTGATTATATTTAAAGATGTACATATTTTATAAGAAATTTAAAATGTTGTGCGATTCTTCAGCATACAAATAATAGTTTCTGCAAACTTCATATATTTATTGTTTACACTTCTTTAATGTATTCATCAAATTTTCTCGTTAAAGGACAAAAAGTATGGCAATCCTTTTAAATATGAAGCATATTTTTATATGATACAGGTAAACCTTGTTAACATGAACGTGCTTAACATGAATTACTTTTAATATGAATTGTTTACACAAGCTCCTATAAAAATGAATACAAAGATTTGTTACTGATAACATGAATTACTGTTAACATGAAAAACGTTGTGATTCCCCTTGAGGTTCATGTTAACGAGGTTCGACTGCTCTTTTGATAAGATTGAATTAAATTTTTTTATTTAATAGTAATTTTTATGCAAGAAATTTTTAAAAACGAGGCATCACATTTAAAACAACTTTTAAATTTCATGGATTTTTTTATACATATTTTTGGTATTGGGCTCGGGCTCTGATGACAAAAGATCTTTCGGGCTCGGGCAGGCCCAAGCTTTAAAAACGAGCCCAAACTCATCACTAATACAGATACGTGAAACAATAATTCCACCATGTGATTAGCCTGGAGAACAGAGGGGGTGGGGGGATTGTACAAATCTGTTTCCTTTGAAAATGAGAAATAATGCTACGTAAAATTCAAATCAATACGGAAGTTAATTGGTTGGTTCGTTAAATTTCTTTTTTGTAGCTATTTTTTGTCATTTGTATGGGCTCATTTTTTTAAACTGGAAAATTTTACTTATTCATGTGTAGAAAATATTGAAAGAACTCTTTTCCGCCTTAAATTGCGTACTACAAGTTATTTTAATGCTACTTTGATCAAAATGCCGGGGGAACTTAATTTATTTTAGTATTTCATTGCTGTTTGAAATGAAAATTTGTAAGAAGTACAGATTTATGTTTGCGGATATCTTTGTTTTATATCTATCATGTTTTATCTATGTTTATATATTTTTTTCTTATTAGATTTAGTTTTGAGCAACTTCTCATCTTTCTTCACGCAATGAAAAATTGCGTTTGGGCCTTTTTTAAGAGAAGTTCCACACAATTATACCTTCCGCAAATAAAAACCTGTCTAAAACGGAAATTTAATGGGTTTTATGGAGTTCCGTTTTATAAGGTTTTACTACATAAGATATTGTCTGTACCCAACATGTTCAGGCTAAAAAATTTGGGCACCCCCCCCCCCCCCCCGTTCAAAAGGCTGGCTACGCCTATGTTTATTTGTGTTATTTCAATAAAAAGTTATTGTATATTAAATTAATTAATAAAAATATCAAAAGATTTTTAAATATAATACATACTTTCTTGAAATAAGAGACTTCCCCTGCTATCAGCTCTTAAAAAAACAAAAATCCCAATAAAACCCGAAAAAACCCAATAAAGCCCAATAAAACCCGAAAAAACCCACCTGGATTGGGTTTTTTATATAAAACCCGGGTTTTTTGCAACCCTGATATACATATATATATTGGTTGAATTATGGGGAAAATTTTCTGTTACATTTTTATATTTTATAGCAAGTACCCTATATACACAGATGGGGGTTTTAATTAATGTATTGCTGTATTTTGTAATTAAATAAGCTTAAATTAATTAATTTTATCTGCTTAACACTCTGCAATTTTCTGTATATTAATATTTTTAAGAGTTCAGTAAAAATAATAAAAGTAAATTTTGTTATAATAGTTTGATCAATTTTATTTATTGTTGTTTCCAAAGAACAAATTTTAAAATAGCAAATAAAGCCTTTGTGCACAAATGTTTAAAGATAGAAAACCAACGAATATAAATGCACAAATAAAGTATGAGAAGGTAGGAAATAGCTATTTCGAATCTACTATCGAGATTCTTCATCAGTGCAAAACTCAGCGAGCTAAAAATAGCAAAACTGAGCAAAGAGACAGAGAGACGCTGGCTTATATACTTGCTATGGGAACAATCCTGCCTAAAGAGAAGAAAGCAGCCAAAACCACTGGGTGGACAAGTAGCGACATCTATCGGAGAACAAGCAAAACAAAAACTAAAAAGCGAGTGAAAAAAAAAAAGTATTAAAGATTTCCAAATACTTGGAAAATAAGGAGTACTAGATAAGTCATTGACTAAGGTGACCTTAGTCATGTGTTTTTTCGTTCTTTAGACTGTTTTTGATCAGTTACAGTGATCATATTGGCCAAATTTATTTGCAAAATATGGCACACAGTACAGTGAAGGGTTAATGGGACTTGCATTGTTAAATAATTTTTCAAAATATTGCATATTGTTTTATCATTCTTTATCAAATCCTATTATAAATCATTAACTTAAATAGTTGGTCTTTAACAGCCCAAATTTGTCCAATACATTAGGAAATTTAGGAAATATAATTATGCAATGTTGTTGGTATTATTTTCAACAATATAGAAAGGCATACCAGCTAAAGGTCCAAGTTGTTTTAAAATGCAAGATTAAATTCATTGGTATATATAATTTTTTTATTCTGGATTCATTTAGAGCAAAGCTTTCTAGTTATAGCATAAGTATGCTAATGTTAATTGAAATAATTTATGTGTTTCATTCTAAAAAAAAGAGTAACACATATTTTTTCATGTATTTTGTGTACCTCACACCTTCAAAAATAAAAAATTAAAATCCAAGTGCGCATGATTACATGAGTATTTGGAATATGATGACACTTCACTAGTTTCTGTATTTTTTAACCTTATACTACATGGAACCCGTCAAAACTTGACGGCAACAATATAAAAGCAACAAAAACAAAAAAAAGTATCTTTTTCACCTATAAAATTTTTTTTAAAAGATTAATTTTTATTAAAAATTTCAATAAATGAAAAATAAAAAGAATGATGTCCAGTTAAACTGATGGCATAAAGCTCACAGGCTATGCAAACTAATTGTATACTACAGCCTTATGTAATAATGTCTTCAGAAAAAAAAATAAGAAGAAGAAGAAAGAAATTCCCCCCCCAATTTTCTTTCTTTATACTTATCATTGAAGCCCCAAATTTAATCAGGGATATGCCTTATCATATAATAACCTGTATCTAAAATTCAAAGCAAGTCGAATAATTCTGCATAAAAACCAATTTATATAACTTAAGAAACGTTGTCCCCCATTCGCACCTTTGTAATTAATCAGTAAACCTCCAAAACTGTTCAGAAATTCAACTTATCAGAAAGAACCTACATCCAAAATTTAAAGAAAATTGGATAATTCTGCATAAAACCCTATTTAGCTAACTTAAGGGGGAGGTAATTGCCCCTCCCCTTCTTTATAATTAACAAAAGAATACCACAACAAATGAGCGAAGCTTCTTACTACTATGAGCCTGTATTCAAAAATTAAAACAAATCGGTTAATTCTGTATGAAAAACCATTTACATAAATTATGAGGGGTAGTTTCGATATCCTCCCTTTATACTTATCCAGTAAATTCCAAAAACAAATCAAGGAAGCGCCATTTCAGAATAAACCTTTATACAAAATTTGAAGCAAATCGATAAATTTTGGGTGAAAAACCTAAATTAAGAACTTATCCAGTGAACACCCAATAACAATCTTGAAGGCACCTCATTAGAATGATCCTACATCTAAGATTTGAACGAAATCTACTAATTCTGCAGGAAAACCCATTTATATAAATTAAGGAGAGGGGCAATAGCTCCCGTTCCCCTTCTTATACTTATCAAATGAACTCTGAATACTAATCAGGGAAGCATCTCATTATAAGAAGTCTAAATCCAAAATTTCATTTAAATCGGATATTTTTATCATGAGTTATCGCGTTACGTATGTACGAACATACATACATACAGGACGGGCGGGCACATAAGCTCTCAGGCTTTGATAGCCCGTGAGCTAAAAACCTGCATTTTATATCATCATAGAATTTCTCTCATCTGAGCTTTTCCATTTACCAACATAACACCAATATCACATGATACCGGGTGCAGAATCGGCACACTGATGCGACGCTCGTCACAGTCTCTTGAGAACGTCTGCAGACTATTTTTCACCCGTTAAAGTTTTTAAAAAATGCTAGAAATCATTTGCCATGTTCCATTTTAAAGTTATCTGAATCACATACGATTGACGAAGCTCCAATTCATGTTAAATTATAAATCAAGGCAATTTCACACATATATCTTGGGAAAAACATGTTAAAAACTATAAATCAAGGACGATTCTGTTTTGAATTTTCCGAAAAATTCAGGCAATCATATCTAAAACATAAAACATAAAAAGAAAAATCCATCATAAATCTGAAAAAGAAAAATCCATCATAAATCTGAAAACTCATAAAATTTGACAAATGGTCTTTAAAAAAAATCATTTTTGCCATTTGTGTGAAGAAAAATCACATATTTCACTATATATCTCGGGGAAAATATCTCGCAACTTGGCGGCAACAATATGAAAGCATCAAAGAAAAAAAAAGTGTTTTTTTCACCTATAAAAGAATTTTTAAAAGATTTATTTTTATTAAAAATTCCAATAAATGAAAAAAACCCTGCATTTTATAACCAGGCAAATTACATTCACAGATGTACTCATAGAATTTCTCTCTTCTGATGCTTTTCCATTTTGAAATAGTAAGTTATTTGTTGTTTATCATTATTTATTTTATTTTGCTGTGCCCATTTCAATCTCTATTATTTTGCATAAAACTATCTGCTATTTTGTTATTTTTCATAGCGAGTCCTGCGTTTATTTAGTTATGGACCTAGCATATCTTCGTGAAATGTTACATCTTTTCCCCCTGCAATAAATGAATGTTACAGAATTTCAGTTGAGAACGTCTGCAGACTATTTTTCAACCGTTAAAGTTTTTAAAAAATGCTAAAAATCATTTACTATGTTCCATTATAATATTATCCGGATCACATATGATTGATGAAGCTCCGATTCATGTTAAATTATATATCAAGAACGAGTAACGATCAAACGTTTTGAATTTTCCAAAAAATTTAGGCAATCACTTCTAAACTTAGAAAAAACCGTCATAAATGTGAAAATTCTGAAGTAATAGTAAATTTCGACAAATATCAAAAAGGAAAAAGAAAACAATTTTGTTAATTGTGCGAAGAAAAAGCACCAATTTTACGCATATATCTTGGGAAAAACATGATGTAAACTATAAATTGATATAAACATGATAAAAACTATAAATCAAGGACGATTCTGTTTTGAATTTTCCAGAAAATTTAGGCAATCATTTCTAAACTAAGTAATCTAACTAAAGTAATCATAAATTTTGACAAATAGTCTAAAAAAAAAAAAAAAAATTACCAGTTTCGCCATATATCTCAGAAAACATGATATAAACTATAATTTGATATAAACATGATAATGTAATCATGATCATAATCATTAAATATATATAAACATGATAAAAACCATAAATCAAAGACGATTCTGTTTTGAATTTTTTGAAAAATTCAGGCAATCATTTCTAAACTTGAAAAAAAAAAAAAAAAATCTGTCATAGATCTGAAAATTTATAAATTTTGACAAATGGCCTCAAAAAATATTTTGTTAATTGTGCAAAGAAAAATCACCAATTTTGCTACATATATCGGGAAAAACATGATATAAACTATAAATTGATATAAACATGATAAAAATTATAAATCAGTGGCGATTCTGTTTTGAATTTTCCGAAAAATTTAGGCAATTATTTCTAAACTAAGTAAACATAAATTTTGACAAATGGTCTATAAAAAAAAAAAAATTTTGTAAACTGAACGAAAAATCACCAATTTTGCCATATATCTCTGGCAAAACATGATATAAACTATAAATTGATATTAAAATAATATGACCATGATCATGAAATATGATATAAATGTGGTAAAAACTATAAATCAAGGACAATTCTGTTTTGAATTTTCTGTAAAATTCAGGTAATTATTTCTAAACATAAAAAAAAAAATCCATCATTAATCTGAAAATTCATAAAATTTGACAAATGGTATCGGAAAAAAATAAATCAATTGTGCAAAGAAAAATTACCAATTTCACTATATACCTCGGAAAAAACATGATATAAACTATAAATTGACATAAACATGATGATATAAACATGATCATGATAAAAACTATAAATCAAGGATGATTCTGTTTTGAATTTTCCTAAAAATCTAAGCAATCATTTCCAAACTAAGTAATCTAACTAAAGTAATCGTAAATTTTGACAAATGGTCTAAATAAAAATAAAAATCAATTTTGTCAATTGTACAAAGAAAAATCACCAATTTTGCCATATATCTCATTAAAAACATGATATAAACTATAAACTGATATCCTAAATTTTGACAATTGTGCGAAGAAATATCACCAATTTCGCCATATATCTTGGGATTTTTCTCAAAGGGTAGTGAAAAACACTCAAATTTTGTCAAAGGATTGCAAAAACAGCAAATTTCAACAAAAAGTTGTCTATAAAAATAGCAAAATTTGTAAACAGACCATGAAAAAAACTGCAAAAAATTGTGAGAAAACAAAAAATTTTCTCAACTGCAATTTTTAACAGACGATTGTGGGAGGAAAAAAAGTGCTGAAATGGATTTTCTCCCTGTTTTGGATATGAAGGATGGTGTTAAAAATTCTGAGGTCAAAAGTAGTTCAATTTTAAAAGTACTTTCTTTTTATGTTGATCACAAATACTTGTAACATAATGCAAGGGATTGAAAAGAGGGCATTAGTCTTTATGTTCTGCAGACTGTTTTTAAATTTCTACTTGTGTTGCAGACTGCAGAAAAAATTCTGCTGCTGGGAACATGATATGGATAAATTATAAATTACAGTCATTATTCATTACTAACTTCATATAAAATTACTAATTTCATATGAAATGCATTCATATACACTATGATGACAAAATCACCATCGCAATTCATTCTTTACTACAGTATAGGATCCGTTATCCGGCATCGCATCCCGGTATCCAAAACACTCCGAAAACCAGAATGCAAATCAGTAACTTTTTTTCAGCGATCCGGAGGACGCGCTATAGCGCGTAAATTATACAAAAAATCGACGACGGATGCAAAAAAATAGCTCTTATAGCGGTATCACACGTGTCCTATTCGCCGAACTTTTTCCCCAACACAACATTACAGTGAGCAAAAAGTTGCCTGACCTTGATATGGGGGAGAATTTGCTCCCTGTTTTGCTTACCGAACATTTACCGCATTGCATGGAAAATGTTGGCGATTCATTCAGCGCTGATCAACTGACAAATAGGAGCGGAGCGAGAAACTAAATAACCCCGCGAGAAGTTTGAAAAACCTGTTTACCGAACAAGCAGCAAAATGAGCGATCGTGGATTGTGAAATGCTTGCCGAAAAATCTTTCTCCGTGTGATACATATCTTACGCGTCTCTTGAGACGTGTAATTTCGTCTAAGGATCGCGAAAAAACGGCAAATTTCTTTAAAAATCACGAAATAACGATTAATTTTCGGCAATTTTTGTCAAAAGATTCGCGGGAAAATGGATAATTTCGTCACAAAATCCCCACAAAAGAGAAATTTCCCCAAAAAATCGCAAAAAATAACAAGTATAGTCCAAAAATCGCGATAAAACGGCAAATTTTGTCAAAAGATTCGCGAAAAACGGCAAATTTCAACAAAAGATCGCGAAAAACGTTAACTTTCTTCAAAAGATCGCGATTAAAGGCAAATTTCTTCAAAATATCACGAAAAAATAACGGCAAATTTTGCCAAAAAATCCCGAAAAACGGCAGATTTCGTCGAAAGATCCTTGAAAAACGGCAAAATTCGTTAAAAATCAAGAAATAACGACTAATTTTCGGCAAATTTTGTCAAAAGATTCGCGAAAAAATGGGTAATTTCGTCACAATCATCAAAGAAGGCAGATTTCTCACAAAAGATTGCAAAAAAATAACAAATATAATTAAAAAAATCGCGATAAAGCGGCAAATTTTGACAAAAGAATCGCGAAAAACGGCAAATTTCAAGAAAAGATCGCGAAAACAGCAATTTTTATCAAAAAATGCCAATAAATGGCAAATTTCTTTAAAAGATCACGAATAAAAAGGCCCATTCTGAAGCAGAATTCTTAGAAATGGATAATGTGTTTGCAATGTTTTTGCCTCCAAATTGCACATCACTTATTCAACCATTGGATCAAGGGATTCTGAGATCTTTAAAAACTCTCTACAAAAATGACTTCTTTACAAAATGTTCACAGACTGCAACAAAGGAATTGGAATAAAAAATTTCCAGAGAAGCTTCACAATCAAAGATGCTGCCATATGTCATGTGGCCCTCTGCATTATTTTTCAATGACGAAAATGAGCCAGAGTTTGAAGGCTTCAAGATTTCGAAAGAGAAGCAAATTATTGCTGATCTGTTGGCATATGCCAAAGACTTTAATTGTCTAGAAGTTAAATTGCTAAATTGTTTAGAAGTCGATGAAAACATTCCTGTCACTAATCACATAACTGACAGTGAGATTTATGAAATGATGACAAACAATATATCTGATGAAAGTGATGATGAGAAGGACAACCAGCAGAATGAAGCAGTTGAAAAGGTATCAAATGAAAAATTGATATTTTAAACAGAACAATTAATTTCAGGCATGCTACAGAGGAGCTACTTCTACGAGCAGAAAATCATGTCTCTGTACAAAATACAAGAAAAATTAGGGTAAGAGACGCGCTATAAACAAAAGACTATCTTAGAAATGTTTGCTAAATCCCTATCAAGATTCTGTTTCAAAATCTCAAAATTAAATTTCATATGTAGATTTATATTTTTTTCATTTATTATAATTATTTTTTTATTTTGTGTAAATTAATCAATAAACTAAGGTATTTACATGTATTAGTATTCATATTTATTCATTCATATTAGTTATTCATATTTACCGTTTTGTCAAACATTTACAATGCTACTTTTTATTTTCTAACAGATTAGATTTTATAATTTAAAAAAAAGCACTAATATTCAAGCATGCCTACTGAAAAAAAGAAAAAAAAAAAGTTAAAATGCTGAAAAAGGTGGTTTCCCCCATCAAGATACCTTGAAATCCAAAATTTGAATACCATTATATTTCAGAAAATTAATATTTGACTTAATTTTACATTTAAATGTTTAAATATATAAAGAAAATGTTCATTAACATTCATTTATTGCAGGGGAGTTGTTAGGCTTAGGCTCAGCTTAGCACTCGCTATGAAAAAAAGCAAAATAATAGATATTTCTATGCAAAATAATAGAGATCAACATGGACACAGCAAAGTAAAATAAATAATGATAAATAACAAATAACTTACTATTTCAAAATATAAAAGCGTCAGAAGAGAAAAATTTATGGTTGCCGTCATGTTTCAATTTACAAATCACTCGCTTTGCAAATGCGTATGCAGAGAGTAAAGTAGTCTTCTCCAATTGGTTCTCAGATCGGCGCAAGTGCATATGTATAGAGACCAGTTTTAGCTATGCTGAAAAAAATCCTTACGGTTTTAATGTATAGATGACCATCGTTTTGTGCATAAAGTTATTTTAAATAATTTTGTACTTAAATTTACAAAAAATATGAGATATTAATAATAAAAGTTTAATAATAATTGTTAGAAATGATTTTATATTCTCTTATTGTATTGTATTTTTTTTTTTTTTATCCTCAAATGAAACATTAAAAATCAGTCTACATGTAATACAAGAAGTATGCATGAATATATATATATGTATATATATATATATATATATATATATATATATATATATATATGGTAATTTATCTAAGAAAATTTTATAATATATATGTGTCATAAATAATTGAGGAAAAGGTGTAACAGCTGCAAGAAAATTTTGCACCACAGTAATAAATATATGAAGTAATGTGTGTTATGGCATTTATATCTACTACAAGAGAGAAAAATCCCTTTATTATCAGTAAATCTTCTAAATTTTGTTTGCAAACTAGAAGTTTAAATGGAATATTTGCTATTTTTCATTGTAATTTTTAGAATTTATAATGCACAATATTTTTATATGGAAAGAACAGAAATTTTATTTAGACTCACATCAGTGATTGGCACTTTTCTAATTTTTATATGCTGGCATTCTGTGAAACATTATATGATTAAGAATATAAAGCAGATTAAGAATATACAACAGTTTTTTGTTAACTTTTTGCTTATCTCTGCATAATACAATTCATTATCATTAATTTTAATATCTATTTGAAGATCAGGAAAAGTCTTAAAACATAAAGGATTAAAATTTGAAAGTTGTGGACCAAGGGCATTTACAAATTTAACCAAAATAAATAACTATTACTTTTTTATTTATTTATCTCCACAGGTTTAACTAAAAATCCTCATCTTATCTATCTTTTTACTACTTTTCAATAAAAGTTCAGTTATTTAACTTACAACATTTAAATTTAGATTGCAAATTACTTAGTTTGTAAAGTTATGTATTAAAATATAATTTTTATTTTGTTATGCTAAGCTCTAATGAAAAATTTTGTGTTATAAACGTTTTCTCTTTCTAAGCTATTACTTTTCAATAGAATATCTGGTTTATATCTTCGTCAAATGTTATACAATAAATTCTCTCAAAACCCACACAGTTTGGGACTAGAAGTTGTGCAGATTTAAGAATTTTGTGGCATTCTGGTCATTGCTTTATTTATATTTTTTAAACAGTAATTTGAATTTAATAATGCAATCAAAATTTATAATGAATGATTGCAGTATAGTAAAATATTAAAATGATCAAGTTAAAAATACCTCAAATAATAATAAAAAATCTTAAATTTTTCACTTATGCAAAATTTAATAATTACAGTTCCTTAAATAAGAAATAAGTAAATATAATTCTTGAAAACTTAAACTATTTCTTGAATAAAAACAATAATACAAGTAATAGAATGCAGCTCATTCATTTATGACAGTTATATGAGCTTCTTTGAAACCATTCAAAATTATCTTATGTTTGGCTTTATTAAATGTGTTTTGGGATTTTTCAACTTTCTATACTTTTCATATAAAATTCAAAAAATTTCCAGCTCGGGAAATCTCATGTATCTTCATTTTCGCGAAAATTACGACTCTGAAAAATAGGTGCTTTTACTGTTGTGAAAATAAAGGTCAAATAAAATTTAAGGAAGTTTTATTTCAGATTTAACCAATCTTAACCAAAAATGCTTGATTATTACATAAATATATTTAGTAAAAGATTTCAATTTCTAGTTATCTTGATTTTTTTTTTCTTTTTCTGAAATAATTACATGTTAAAATACATACAGAATGATATAAAACTGAAAATTCTGTAGTTTTGTCTCTACATTTGAACTGAAAAATTTATTGTTTACATCTGCATTGGTGTTGGCATGGTGTGTTTAAGCATTTGTGAATTTTAGGGTTGTGGATTTGCGAGAGCTTACTGTATCATAGTTGATACTTCCTTTTTATAAATATCTTGCACAATAGAGGGAAAGCTTGATTTAGCAGGAAAAGTAAAATTTTCTAAAGTATTTTCTGGCAACCTTTATTTTAACAACCTCATCACATTTTTATTAAAGCATGGCATGGCAGTGCCATGCTTTATTTATTTCCAGTGCGAGTCCTTAATGTTATTTTAATACATAATTTAATATTGAACGAATTATTTACTAGACATTTCTGCATTTTTTGTATGCACTTCCACATATTATCTTCGAAGCACCTAATTTTGTTAGAAAAAAGTTCCTCCAATAAAAAAAAAAAAAAAATCTAGAGGTCAATCGACATATTTCTGTAGTATTTAATCATTGTTACATGATTTCAAAGTGAAAAATAAAATTGATTTTTTTTTCTTTTGTAAGAATTAAAAACAGCATAATCATGACGTCATATTGGAAATGTAAAAGAGATTTTGAAACATTTAATACCAAGACAAGAATCATTTACAAAAAGCAATGAATATGAAGCATGATTTTTATAATAAAAAGACTTTTTCACACATTGATTAACGGGTCAAGAAATTTCTAACTGAACAAAGACAGAAGATCAGTAAATTAAACTTTTTTCTATTGATTGTCTCTACAAAATAATAGAAATTAATTTTTAAATATATACGTAACTGGCATTTGAAAACAATGTTTCTGACACATTGGCATCAGAAAAAAATCGCACCAAACCCAGTGTGTTTATGACATCTGTGCCGCGATTTTGTATCTACTAAAAAACAACTTTTCAAAATAAAAAAACAAGAGCCAAGCTTACGAAAAGAAGAAAAAAAAAAGATTAAAGTTGTGGCTAAAAAATTGGTGTGATATCAAATTTCCATGCTTATATTATGGTTCTTATTTAACATTTTTCATTAAAAAAAATTACCATTTGTAACTCGAGTGTCTTCATATATGTTGATAGAAATCCTTTTTCTTTTGCACTAAATACGTCCTAATGTGTTTCTGAAAATTCAAATGTTTTAAAAATATGCATGATGGGCTTGGCGGCCATCTTTCCATATTTTACATGAATGTCTATCTACCATAAGCCATAGTCAAAAATCCGAAATTCAAAATTGTTAATAAGCAGACATTTTAAGCTTTTTTTTACGGCTTTTATTCGCAGAATTTTATCTCATAAAACAATTGTGATTTATCTATAGGATTCATCTAGTAATTTATTTCATAGAGTAATTAGTCATTTAAAAGTAATAGGAATCAATTTCTTTTCTGAAACTATCAGTCTTTTTTGATTTGTCTGTTTGCAGTAGAAAATCAAAGTTTAACATTTTATTAAAGAAAGCATTTTATGATTTTCCTTCATGGAATTGTGTGCTTAGAAATTTGAGTGTTAAGATAATGGTGGCATATCTTCGCAATTCCTCTTATTATTACTTTTTTTAGAGTAATTAATCATCTAAAAGTAGTGACAACCACTTCCTTTCTAAAGATAAGTCTTTTAAAATTTATTTGCTGAAGTTAAAATCGGAAGTTCTAAATTGTTATTAATGCAAACTTACTATGCTTTCTTTTATGAACTTGGGTGCTGAGACATTTGTGTAAAATATCAAAAGTTGGCCGCCAAGCCCATCATGCATATTTTCAAAAACATTTGAATTTTCAGAAACACATTAGGATGTATCTAGTATAAGAGAAAAGGATTTCCATCAACATGTACGAAGGCACTTGACTTACAAATGGTAATTTTTTTTAATGGAAAATGTTAAATAAGAACCATAATATAAGATTGGAAATTTGATATCACACCATTTTTTAGTCAAATCTTTAATCTCTTTTTTTTTCTTCTTTTTTCCCCTTAAGAGTAACCGTCAGTGTTATTTTGTCCTATTCTCTCCATACTATATTCTTACAAACAGTATTTCTCATTTGCTATTCAACCAATTTGTTCAAAAAATTTTTTTGTAATTGATATAACTTATTTCTTTAACCCTCTAAGCATTTGGCCCGTAATATTCCGTACACTAAGCTCCAGGTTTCACTGCAATATGAGCATTGTTTAAGATATTATAATTCTATAAATTTAATGAATTTTCAAAGCATTGAAGAATGATTAAGACTCACAAGGATAACATTTATATTCCTAAATAAGATTTTATATGTAATATTGAAATAATAATATTTTATTAGCATTTAAAACAAAATGCAGAGAAAACAACATTACAATTTTACCCATTTGCTAGACACTCGGAGGGTTAACTTGGTAAAATTTTATAAAAGAAAAGTAGGGCCTTCTTTTTTAAATTAAAATTTTAAATTTCTGACATTAGTTCCGGCAAAAATACCTAGGTGGACCTACGAATACTATCGCTTACTCATAAAGAACAAGCAAGCGATTATTTTTTTAGTTTTTACTTATTTTCCTGTCAATTATTATTATCTCTCTTATAAATGTATTATAGGATACCTCTTACAGGATATTATATGAAATATCCCTCAACAAGACATTTTGTGTCCGCAAAATATGATTTTATTAGTAAAATTCCACTAGAGATTGAAAGATTCTTTCAAATTCTGGTAACCTTCCTACTTCCGTTAGGGAGAAAAAAAGTTACGCTGAATAAGCAGTCTCTGTGAGGTGAGGAGATCCACCGAGTTGACCTTTGACTTTGGTGTTGTGGTGGGAAAAGAGGGTCACTCACAGACAAAGGAACTGTAGGGTCACTATTTTTAAGCTGCTTTCTGTATGAGGCAATTTTTATTCTACAAAGTTTTTCTGAAAAAAAAAAAAAAAAAAAAAAAAAAAACTTAACTCAAAAGGTGCATCCCCCCCCCTGCTAATATAAATCCTATGGAAGAAATTAAATAAATATATATATCAGTTGCATTTCAATATTTTTATTTTATTTTATTTATTTATAATTTTTTAGTTTAATTATACATATATAATTAGCGAATGGGTCTTTTTGTTTGACTGAAGTAGCATCTGAATGATCACTTTTTTTTTTCTAAACAGGGAAACAATTTAGCGATTTTTGCTTGTGAAACCTTTCTTTGATAAGCTGGAATAGCATTTACAGTGCACTAAATTGTCTAAAATATCAGTTTTTGGGTTTGGTTACTGCTAAAAAAGTGCCTTATTTTAAAAAGAACTTCTCCAACAGCCTCAAATGCTCATGGAATTATTATTATTTTTGTATTATTATTTAGCTCATCTTGCTTACAAAAAACACATACAATTGACGAATCTAGGAAAAAAGTGACAGGAAAAAAAGTTATCGGAAAAAAAAGTTACCGGAAAAAGGCGACAAGGAATTGATTTTGGGGATTCATTATTGATTTTTGGAATTCATTGATTGAGTATGATTGGGGGATCTGGGGGAGGCTCTTAAGGGAATATTCAAAAAAACGCTTTTCCACCTTCAACAGCTCGAAACTTTCCGATACAATTTCAAACACATTTTTAAAAATAGAAACAAGAAATTTGCTGAAGGGATTTTTGAAGAGAAGTATAAGGTGCCGTGTGATGTCATTTTACTCTCAATTCATTAGAATTTGATTTATAAACAATTATCTTCTCAGTATGACCCTTTTAGGTAGATTTCGTAAGAAATACTACCTATTGCAATCGCACCAGTTTATCTATCTATCTATCTATCTATCTATCTATATATATATATATATATCACTTTTTTATGGACATGATAACTTCTATAATTCTTCACCAATCTCCACCAAACTGGTACATAAAATCAAAAGGGATAAAATCTTGGCTAAGTTCGTTAATGGGCAAAATCGGACCAAGGGGGTCGGAATAGGGGGCGTTTTTGTGAAAACCAAAAAAACGCCATAACTTCTTAATTAAAGTAGATATCGAATCGGTTTAAAGTTTATATTACTTCTTAAAAATGGGCAAAAAGTATATGCATGACATATTTTTGATAAATTTAGAAGTGGGCTCAAGGGGCGAAAAAAACAGGGATTTTGAGAGAAAAAAATTCATAACTTCGTCAATTTTCAAGATATCAAGTCCAACTAAATTTTTTGTAAATGTTCTTAAAATTATCTAAAACTTTTGTATTTACAAGTTTTTGATAGGACCAACTTTTACCAATGAAAAAAATTAAAAACGAAAAGAAAAAGGGCGCTGAAAAAAGAGAAAAATCCATAACTCCGTCAATTTTTAAAATATCAAATCTGATTAAATTTATTTTACTTCTTCTCAAAAATATCTACAACTTTTATATTGACAAGTTTTTCATGGGACCAATTCATATAGCAAAAAGAAATTAAACAAAAATAGGAGTTAGAGAAAAAACCTCAAATCCAAACTGCTTATATTATGACTCATTTTTAAATTAATTTTTGATTTTAAACGCATCCAAATGGTAGATCCTCTTATTTAGAAACTGTATAAAGTGACGCATTGGTCAATTTTCTGATAAAGGCAGAATATATTTCAATAAAGGCTACCAAAAAGGGTATTTTGAACAGAATTTCCGAAAGTCATCGGGACTGAAAATTGAAGGAAGTATTCAAATAAGTAATAGCGTTTTTTTCTGACTTGTTTTTAAATCTATTTTTGTTCTCAAATGCATCCAATTTACAGATCCTCTTATTTAGGAACTATATAATGTGATGCATTGGACAGTTTTTTGATAAAGACGGAATATTTTTCAAAAAAGGCTACCAAAAAGGGTATTTTGAACAGAATTTTCCGAAATCATCGTGACTGAAAATTTAAGGAAGTGTTCAAATAAGAAATTGCGTTTTTTTCTGACTCGTTTTTATAACTATTTTTGCTCTCAAATGCATCCAATTTACAGATTGTCTTATTTAGGAACTATATTATGTGATGCATTGATCGGTTTTTTGATAAAGACAGAATGTATTTTGAAAAAGGCTACCAAAAAGGGTATTTTGAACAAAATTTCCCGAAGTCTTCGTGATTTGAAAATTTAAGGAAGTTTTCACATAGCAAATTGCTTTTTTTACGACTCGTTTTAAAATCCATTTTCACTCTCAAATGCATCCAATTTACAGATCCTCTTATTTAGGAACTATATACTGTGACGCATTGGCCAGTTTTTGGATAAAGATAGAATATATTTTTAAAAATGCTGTCAAAGTGAGTATTTCGCACAAAATTTTCCGAAGCAATCATGATTAAAGAATTAAGGATGTATTCAAACAACAAACCGGTTATTTTATGACTCATTTTTAAATTCAATTTTTTTCTCAAATGCATTCAACTGACAGTTTTTTGTTATTTAGGAATGTATAATGCACTGTTTTGGTCTATTTTTTAATAAATTCAGAATCTATTTCAAAATATGTTGTCAAAATGGGCATTTGAGCTGAATTTTTCTTAAGATGATTCTGATAAAACCAGTTTTTGCAGAAAAATGAAATTAAAAATTTTTTATAAATGGCCAAATGAAGCTATTAAACTGGGTTTATCTCTAATCATATATTTTTTTTTTTTTTTTTTGTTGAAATGAGCACTCTTCGAAATCTACCTCTGCCTATAGGCCCAGCCGACAGGAATTTTCTTTTGTTCCCAGATCTCCCGCTTCGGAAAAATCAGTTCAAAATGCTGTTTTTGATTGCTTTTTTTGCAATGTTTTCTTCATGTATCAAAGAATCGACAATCACGGCACCTTGTGTACTATCTAAATAACACAATTTGCCAGTTTGATACATATGAGAGCAAAAATGATTTTAAAAATAAATCGGAAAATAAGCAGTTTGAATTGAAATACACCCTTAATTTAGGTAAATGGGTTTTTCATGCTGAATGAACTGTTTTGGTTCAATTTTTGAATATACATTCATACTGAAAAGACGCTTGCCTGATTAGTTATGGGAATGGATTAGTGATGGGCGATTTTGATTTTTTAAATCGATTTAATCGATACTACGGCCAACTCGATTTAATCGATATTTTAAAATTTTTAATCAATTTCTCTGAAGGTAATATAATTTTCATTTTCCTCCAAAAGTTGAAGATAAAATAGACGGATGTGCCAATTCCAAAATTTCAATGTATTAGTTTCTAAGATAGAAGAATTAAAGAAACCTCAGAACCCCTTTTAATTTGCAAAAGAATCCTATAAATAATCAGGGATACACCTTATCATAATGAACCTACATCCAAAATTTGAAACAAATCGTACAATTCTGTGTAAAAAGCCATTTGTTTAATATAAGAGGGATTATTCCTCGCCCCCCCCCCCCCTGCAAAATAGCGTTTTTTGTTGAGTGATGTACACCAAAAATTGATTGGGATCAATTTTTATTAGGTACCAGCTGAATCTGAATTTTGATGAAAATCCATGAAAGCGTGAGATACAGCTATTGCGAAATCATAAAAAATGCAGCATATCAGCACCACCTGTAGGGCAATTTACACCAAGAACTAAATAACACTAATCTATGTCAGATTTACTGAATCTCAATTTTGATGAAAATTCGTTCTTGAGATAGCACTATCGCGTTAATCATGAATAATGCAGTATAGCAGTGCCATCTCTTAAGCAATTTCCACCAAAATGTAATTAGCATCAAATAATATCAAGGACTAAATGAATCTAAATTTTTATGAAAGTCCGTGCATTAGTTCTTGAGATAAAGCTAAAATGGAAACAGGGGCATGCGAAAAGAGAACTGTGCCCGGTTCAAAGTTCTGTCAGCCATACTCATTCCCTTAACATTCCATAAGCATATATACATATTGTAATAGAATAATATAGCATGACTTACTGGGTTTTATTTTATTCCAATCTTATCTTATCTTATCTTTATCTTATTTGCCGGTTTTTCCAATCCCTTTATTTTGTTTTTCCTGTTCCATGGCATATTCTATTGTTAAATCGGTTACTTATTTGTTTACTTTCGATTTGAACATCTACATGTGCGTTCATCATCGTTTTCCTCTCAGAGATCGCGATTTGCAATCATCGCAAATCGCAACTTGTAGTCGTATCTCCCTTTCGCAAGACAGGATCGCATTCACTCAACTCCGGCGGACGCAAAGGGGGCGTTGCTCTCTGGCGATGTCTAGACTAGCAAAGGTATTTAAAGCGGGTGTTTTGTTTTGACTGCCGGTGGTCTGACGATGTTTATTCTATCATATATTGTATGGTGTTTTAAGTTTCAATTATGAAAGTTTGTTTGGAATTTGTTTTAGTTGAGAGATGGTTTTGTGTTAAGAGATGAATCCTGTTAATCAATAGTGGAAATATTTCGCTGAATATTTTGTTGTGATGAATTATTTTGATATCATGGGACTTTTTATTTCCTTTGGACATTTATGAACAGTATTTATTTCTCCATCACTTTGAATTAAGAGGCCTGCCTTTTTCCCCAGTAATGCAATGTGAGTAATTTATTTTTGCTACCTGTACAGGTCATTTCTCTTTATCTTACGTCATGCTAATTAGTTAATTAAGTATTTTTATTGTGTGTTATTTTTATTGTTATGACACTACCACAAATTGCCAACATTTATTTAAGGGTCACCAATTTTTCATCTCTGCTTTAGTTTCATATAATTTTAGAACGGTTCTGGCTTCAGAACCGATCACGGGTTATGAGCCAAAGCTACTACGCTTTTTAACCTGTTATGGTGGCCGTAACCTTCGTTGGCAATATCGTAAACTGGTGGTAGCATGCGGCCATTAGACCTCCAAGTGATTTCTAGTGGGGGGGGGGGGGCGCAATAGCATTTTTTGATAAACACATTTATTTTTCTGGCATGAAATAGAAAGTTTTTTTTTGGTAAATTTTTTTTGTCGTACTATCTGACTGCTTAAGAGTACGTTTTTTTGAAAAAAAAAATTTTTTTTTCTTTTTCCTTTCTATTTAATTTTGATAAAGTAAAGTTAAAAGCATGGCAATGACCAATGTGCAGGTTAGCATAAGCAAATTAAATGCTCACAACTATGCAACCTGAGCAGCCGATGTAAAATACCTCCTGCTAGATAAAAATGCCTGGGGCATCGTGAATGGAACTGAAAAGGCTCCGGATACCAGTGACGCTGTGGCCACTAAAGAATATCAGGCACGCCTCAGGTCAGCACTGTCCATAGTCTACTTGAACGTCGAAAATGAATTCAGGAGAATTATAGAAAACATTGACGACCCACATGAAGCATGGACAAAGTTGAAAATCCACTTTCAGCCTGACAACCGAGCTCGCCATATGCAGCTCTTTGGCTAGATCCTATCCTGTAGAATACAGCCTGATGAGCCGGTGGACATGTTTGCCGCACGTCTACAAAGACTAAATGACCAACTGGCTGCCATGAATGAGCCAATAAAAGAAATCTATCTGACATTCCAGTTGCTTCGATGGCTCCCAAAGAAATTTGACAGCCTTGTCCAGGGAATCTTGCGATGGCCAGAACAACAGTTCAAGTTTAAAGATGTCCTGACCGAGTTGGTTGCTGAGGAATCCCGCATCAAACTACGAGAGGAGGACAGAGATAACTTGGTCCAATCCCACTTTTCCCGAGCTCGTACACCCAAGAGATCTGCCTATAAGCCCAAGTTTAAGGGAAGATGCCATAGATGTGGACAAGCCGGCCATATGCTTCGACAGTATAAATTGCCTCAACAAGCCTCCAGCCCCGAATCTTGCCTCCATACTACTTCGAGAGACTCCTCATTCCAGAACTCCTCAGTATCCAGAGGTTCATCGGTGTCCAGTCCAGTTCGAGTCCAACCCAGTAATCCCAGATACAGCAGAGATGTGTCTCGCAATAGAACCAGAAACCGACGTCAACGTAAGCCAACAAGCCAGGTAAATTACCTCATACAATCTAATCTTAGTAATATTAAGTGTGGTGGAGACGCCTGGGTCTTTGACACAGGTGCCTCGCACCATTTCTGCAAAGATAAAAGTCTCTGTTAAATTTAAGCCTTTGCACAATGAGGAATTGGCTGTTGCCGTTGACGGAGCGACTTTTCCTATTGAAGGAACCAGACTAGTGGACTTAAAAATAAATGGGGAGATGGTTCGCTTCGGCGATGTTATGTACTGCCCAAGTTTAAGGCACAATTTGATATCTGGCCCTAGGCTTGATAAAACTGGTGCCAAGTTCAGAAGAGGCGAGGGTAGGGTTAAAGCATATCGTGACAGTGGTACCCTATTTCGAGGTTTTCTTAAAGATGGCATTTACTGCCTGTACCCAGATCCTAACCCTAAAAATAAAACTAAAACTCAAAATAGCCAAAGTCCTAAAAAGGTGCGTTTTCAAGCTTCTACTGTCCAGAAGGATGACTTTAAATTATGGCATAGACGTCTTGGGCACATTAGCTCCACTTTAATTGAACATACTGTAAAATGTAATGGTGTAAGGGGCTTACCACCTATTAAATGTAAAGACTTTGAATGTGAGACATGTAAAATTAACAAACACAGGCGAACTTCCTTCCGTCCTATAAATCAAATACGATCAAAACGACCCCTTGAATTACTTCATACTGACTCGTGGGGACCGACACAAATAACAGGTAGAAACGGCGAGAAGTACTTTTTAACTATAACTGACGACTTCTCACGAAAAGTATCAGTCTATTCCTTATGTAACAAATCACAAGTATTCAAGGTATTCACTAATCATGTAAAAAGGGCCGAAAGATTTTTAGGCACTAAGGTAAAAGAGGTCCGTAGTGACAATGGGCGGGAGTTTGACAATAAAGCCTTTACAAGATACTTTGAAGAGAACGGGATGCACCATGAGTTTACAAACGTGTATTCTCCAGAACAAAATGGGGTCTCGGAACGTTTAAATCAAACTATAATGGATGGGGCCCGCTCAATACTTAATGAAAGCAAACTAATTCTAAAATTCTGGCCGGAAGCAGTTCTATACATCGCGTATACACTAAACAGAATATGTCATAAATCACAAAAAAAGACACCCTTCGAGTATTACTGTGGCAACAAACCTTCAATAAGACATTTACGCCCTTTTGGTACTGTGGCATACGTGGGGGTGCCCAAACAGTTAAGAAGCTCAAAGTTTGATCCTAAAGCCAAAAAGGGGGTTTTAGTGGGTTACGCGATGTCAACCAAAGGCTACAGGGTATGGATCCCCGATACAAATAAAATAGTAGAAGCCATAAATGTTAGATTTGGGGATGAATCTGTACCGAGAAATGTTCACAGACATAGCGAGCAAGGCCCAAGTTATTCAATAGGCACAAACCCTTTTACTACTTCAGAGCAGCACAACGGAAGTGACCTGGGACCCACATACATTTTAAGTTCAGAACAACCAGAAATTGACCCTTTGACCAACCTTCAACCTGACAGATTTCCTTCAGAGAAATCACCATCTTCATCAACTAAGCCAGGCACCTCAGAATCCGTTGAACCCGCCTCCGTTCACTCTTCTGAGGATGAAAGTGACGAGGATGGCGAGGAATTCTCGAGAACGCTGAGGGATGCTGTATGGTTCCGTAAGGCCATAACTAGGCCTGATAAGTCGAGAACCGACATCTACTATTACGAGATGGGTGAAACGCAACGTTTAAGATCACTGAGAGAAGTGCGGGAATACTGCCAGTCTAATGGTATCAAATTTGATCCAACTATGTTCAGTTTCAAAGGGGAAAATAAATATCAGGGTATTGTAAAATCTACTTCCAGTGCTGGATCAAGTCCTAGTTACACACCTCCACATACATCTTTATCAGAAACACGTAAAACCAATATATGACTAGAAGACTCCATCCCAAACACATATAAGCAAGCCTTAAAATCCCCTCAGTGGGAACTCTGGAGACAGGCAATGCAGGAGGAAATGGACGTAATAAACAAAAGACAAGTATGGGAATTAACATCACTACCACCCAACACTGAACCTCTAGGCTGCAGATGGGTCTTCACCATCAAACGAGAGGATAGAGGGCATGTGGCAAGATATAAAGCAAGACTAGTAGCCCAGGGCTATAAACAGGTCAGGGATGAAACTTATGACGAGACATTTTCACCAGTTGTGAACTTTAGTCTAATCCGCTTTTTCTTTGCCGCCCTAGTCTTATGTCTTGGATGGATTCACACGCAATGTGATGTGAAAGGAGCCTATCTGTACGCCCCTCTCTCAGATAATATATACATGAAACAACCTCCAGGTTTTGAAATAAAAGGGAAAGAGCATTTAGTCTGTAAACTCCAGAGGGCATTATATGGCCTCCATCAAAGTGGCCGGGTGTGGTTTTATGAATTACATAAAATTTTAATTTCTCTTGGTTTTAACAAATTGGATTGGTGTAATTGCGTTTACACATTTTCTAATTACGTTGTCTTATTATTATACGTTGATGACTTCGTTGTTTTAAGTAACCATCAGAAACACATAAGTGAAATTTTAAAATTACTAACTGAACATTTTGACATCAAAATCCTGGGGAAAACACGTAAACTTCTTGGGGTTGAGTTTGAGGAAGATAGGGAAGGTGTAGTGTCAATTCATCAAATGCAATATATTGATGATATCTGTGCACGTTTTAAGGAATTTAACTTTCCCATCACTTCACCTCCCATAAGTAAAGGAGTAGTGTACTCCAAGGCACAATGCCCTCAAACAGACACAGAAACCCAGGAGATGTCAAAATATCCATACAGAAGTGTTTTGGGATGCTTATCATTTCTTACGAGCAGGACCCGTCCCGACATAACCTATGCTGTAAACATCTTTAGTCAATTCCAGAGTAATACTGGTATCATCCACTGGAATGGTCTCTTAAAATTACTAGGGTATGTCCAAAGCACCAAACACTACAAACTGAGGTTACCTTGTCATCATATAAATCTAATAACATACACAGATGCTGACTTCGCCGCCAATCGCGATGACAGGACGTCAATGGGGGGACAACTATTAATGCTAGACAAATCTCTTATGTGAAGAGCTTTCAAACAAAAATCTGTCTGCTTGTCTACCATGGAATCAGAGTTTGTGGCCTTAACAGAAGCAACTAAAGAGCTTCTTTGGTTCAGTAGAATCATAACTGAATGTTATGACAGACACATTTTTACAGGCCCACAAACTAAACCAACCCTGTTAGTAGACAATATGGCCTCCATTGATTTCCTTAAATCTCCCATAGAAAATTATAGAACAAAACACATTGACGTTAAATTATTTTTTGTTAGAGACCTTTTAAACCAAGAGATATTTAATGTAAAACACGTAACTAGCAAAGCTAATCTCTCAGATATTTTTACAAAACCCTTAACGAAGTTTGATCTTAAGAGATTCATTGAAGTGATCTTTGGTTATAAGTAATATAGAATGTTTTAAATAAGTATTATTTAAATGTAAAAAAAAAGTATAAAGAAAAAAAACTCCCCCTCCTTTGAACTTGGATCAAGCATTATGATGCTTGTTTAATCTTTTATGTTAAACCCTGAAGTTTAACACGTTTTTTTTAAATCTGAAATTTTGTATATTTCAGTGTTTTTCTTTTATAATGTTTGAATATGTGATTATATACTTGTTTTTCCTGTTATTTCATATTTTTGTCTCATACGCAAGTGTTCTAATGTCATACATGAGTGTTCCGATACCCTCATTTCCAACATCGCGGACAATTTAACTCCCACTGGAATGTGATCAGACCTCAGGATGGTTCATCTTCCGGGGTCCGAGCAGCCCCAGGAAGTGGCTCGCAGGGGTGAAATTGTAAATAGCCAGAGTGGCCTGCAGGGGGTAGTGGCCTTCTTGAGTGTTCTGATCACAGGAAGGCCTGTCGCGGGCATCGTTTCTTTTAAGTTTGTAAGTCCCTGTTTTGAAAAATGGAAATGTCACATAGGTCCCGTCCGTGGTGTTGAAAATTGAGCTGTATTTTTTTTTGCATATATAAATATGAGAAAAGGGTTGTTTTACTTTTAAGAAATTGCATAACAAGTGTTTTTCACATTTTAAATCTTTGTTAAAACATTTGCAAATGTGTATTATTTCAAAAGCTTAAGCATGCATGTTGTTGTTATTGTTTGTTTTTATGTGAGCGCTCACTGTCCCTATCATTATCATAATCACAGTCATTATCATGATCATGATCATTAGTGTTATTATCATTGAATGTGTCTCTTTTGCATATCATGAATTTCTCATACATTATCAAAGTGTTTTTGCATTGTAATTCATGTTTTGCTATTCTTCATATTCGTAATGTTTATGAATCTGTCTTATGATAATCATTTATTCTAGTGTAATTATGCAAATGTATGTAAATATAATCGTGTATTGTCAAAGCCAAGATCAAGAAAATCGACATACTAAAAGAATGTTGTTGTATGTACTGGTAATCGTAGTCACTTGCATGTGACGAGGTAAAATGGTAACAAATTTCATGAACTTTTTTTTGAAATGTTTGTTTACCTGAAAGACTTTCAAATTTTTAAGAGTTACTATGGTAACTAAAGACTCTTGTGCTATGAAAAAAAAAATGTTATTCTCGATGTTGTATAGTTATTAAATTGTTATTCATATTGTGTGGTTATTAACATTGTTAAAAAGTTGTTCATTCTTGAAATTAACCTTGTTATATGATATTGTGAATTTGTTGTATTTATGCACGATAATGTTGAGTTTTTCTTCACTGGTAGCTGTCAAAGTATGATAGTTGATAAACTGATATCTTATGTTGTTCAATATAATTTTTGAGATTATTTATATTATTTGGTAATACTTGGTAATTACTTAGTTTCTTTTGAGTATGAGTGTTAAAGGGGGGGGGCGATTGTCAGCCATACTCATTCCCTTAACACTCCATAAGCATATATACATATTGTAATAGAATAATATACATGACTTACTGGGTTTTCTTTTATTCCAATCTTATCTTATCTCATCTTATCTTATCTTTATCTTATTTGCCAGTTTTTCCAATCCCTTTATTTTGTTTTTCCTGTTCCATGGCATATTCTATTGTTAAATCGGTTACTTATTTGTTTACTTTCGATTTGAACATCTACATGTGCGTTCATGATCGTTTTCCTCTCAGAGATCGCGATTTGCAATCATCGCAAATCGCAACTTGTAGTCGTATCTCCCTTTCACAAGACAGGATCGCATTCACTCAACTCCAGCGGACGCAAAGTGGGCGTTGCTCTCTGGCGATGTCTAGACTAGCAAAGGTATTTAAAGTGGGTGTTTTGTTTTGACTGCCGGTGGTCTGACGATGTTTAGTCTATCATATATTGTATGGTGTTTTAAGTTTCAATTATGAAAGTTTGTTTGGAGTTGAGAGATGGTTTTGTGTTAAGAGATGAATCCTGTTAATCAATAGTGGAAATATTTCGCTGAATATGTTGTTGTGATGAATCATTTTGATATCATGGGACTTTTTATTTCCTTTGGACATTTATGAACAGTATTTATTTCTCCATCACTTTGAATTAAGAGGCCTGCCTTTTTCCCCAGTAATGCAATGTGAGTAATTTATTTTTGCTACCTGTACTGGTCATTTCTCTTTATCTTACGTCATGCTAATTAGTTAATTAAGTATTTTTATTGTGTTAACGTATGACTTTAATTTTGTAGATAATATAATTTCGGAAATTACGGTTTTTGGTTGATTTCACCAGATATTGTTTATCATTGTTTACCATTTTATATATACATATATTTTTATTTTGCATGTTTTTTTTTTCAGAAATAAACGTTAGATTTATTTTAATTAAATGTTTCTTTACTGACTTTTAAATATGACACTACCACAAATTGCCAACATTTATTTCAGGGTTACCAATTTTTCATCTCTGCTTTAGTTTCATATAATTTTAGAACGGTTCTGGCTTCAGAACCAATCAAGTTCCAATTTAGCCCCCCCCCCCCTATTAACTTTTTCTTGTGATAGGCTAGAAGTGATGTTAGTAGTAAAAATTTGGCGCCCTCTAAATTTCCGTGCTCAGAACGACTGCTTCCTTTCGCCCTCTCCCCTTCCACATGGCGCTGAGTGGAAATTGTGAAAAATTCAGTATAGCAGCGCCATCTGGGAAGCTATATACTAGAGGTCTGCCCGGGCCCGGCCCAAACGAAAAAAATAATGGCCCGACCCGGCCCGAAAGTTAAAATTTCGGCCCGAGCTCGGCCCGGTACGGAAAAAAGTTTAAAATTCGGCCTGAACCCAGCCTGGCTCGAGTGAATTTCTACAGAACACTGATCTTTAATCTTATGGAAGAGTTCTGACCAAATAAAAATATATTAGTCTTTTTTTTTCCATGTTTATGATCTCCATTTATGCTGAAGTGCCGTAGGTTGCGATATTTATGCTTTTAAATGAATCTTTGTTTGTTGTATGTAAATGTTTCAGTTATCACTAGTATTATTAATCCATATTCCCTGTAATGGAGACAAAAAATCGAAAAAGCGGTGTATGGTAAAATTTCCAAAGACGAAATCACTTTGGAACGAAAAAAAATGCATTCCCTTCTTAACAGATGTAAATGTTTAATATATTTTTTTCTCCCGTATTGTTGTATTCATTTTGCATGGATGAACATTTTAAAAGAAACTTTCAGTTTTCAGTTTAAAAAAAATTTCCGTCATAATCATGTTTTGTGTGTGTGTGTGTGTGTGTTTAATTCTATTTTAAAACGCCTAGTAATCTACGATTCTTTAAAAGGAATAAATTCTAATGTTTAATTGTAGAATAATGACGGCTTAAAAGTATATGCTTTTTTTGTAGAAATTTTTGGACAAAGCCAAATATTACTGATTTATAAAAAGTCGAGAAAAGGATTTTCATATAGGAAGATTCAATAGGAACTGATTATTTTGGTCCATGAAAACTAGGAAGAATGGAATCAGTCTCGGCTTCGTATGGAAAAAAAAAGTTAGGCCCGGCCCGATACTCCAGCAAAAAAATTAAGGCCCGAGCCCAGCCCAGCCCGGCCCGGCTCGAAAGGATTAGTGACTAGGCCCGGCCCAGCCCGAGTCTTCAGAAGTAAAGCCCGAGCCTGGCCCGGACCGAATGCCATTATTGGAAATCGGCCCGAGCCGGGCCGGGTTCGGGCTTCAGGCCGAGGCCCGGCCCGTGCAGACCTCTACTATATACATCAAAATGCAAAAAATATCAATTCATGTCAAGGACTAACTGGATCTAAAATGTGATGAAAATCCGTTCATTCATTATTCAGATATAGCTGTTGCGCAAATCGCAAAAAATGCAGCATAGCAGCGCCACCTGTTAGGCTATATACACCAAAAATTAATTAGATTCAGTTTATATGAAGTTCAAACTAAATCTAAAGTTTTGTGGAATTCCGTGCATTTGTTCTTGAGATAGAACGGTCAGGAATTATTGTCGTATACAGACTCACAGAGTGACGGACACACACACACACACACAGATATTTCTTAAAAACCATGAAATCGTGTTAAAGACCTTCTAAAATATATAAATCCATCGAAAACGGGAAGTCAAAATTTTTCACGAATCTAATATTCACTTCTTGTAAAGTTACAAAAGAAAGTAAAAATGTAAAATCGATTCTGCCCGTAAGATCGATCTTTAGATTCTATGTTGATCTTTAGATTCGATGTCGATCTCTAGATTCGATTTCGATCTTTAGATTCGATTTCGATCTTTAGATTTGATTTCAATTATTTATTTTTTTTCTTTTTCTAGGCTAAATCAGTGTTGAATGCAAGTATTTTTCTGTGACTCCGGAGAAAGGCATCATGTTTTACAGCTCTGTAAGAGAGGGGGAATCGCAATTTGTGCATTAAAATGCATAAAATCTCATAACTTCTTGGAGGGGGGGGGTAATCCCCTGTGGACCACCCCATTAATTCGACACTAGGTTAAATCGTTATATTTTTGTTTAGAAGTCCAGTTATTTGAAGTATTAGTTTATTATGTTTTATTTTTCACGCTCGTCTCTTCTAATCCCCCCCTTCTGTGTCAGTTTTAACCTACAGGGCCATTCGAAATATGCATACAGTTTTTAAAATGTCCATTTCTCAGTCTATTTTATTTTAGATCCACATTTTAAATCCTTGACAAAAGATAAATAAAGGGTCGCCCTTCCGCCCGTTTGGGGTTTATCTGCGCCTCGCCGGGGGGCATATTGTTTTGTTTCTTCAAAAGAAACAAAACATTTTGAGGAGGGGGGCTTGCACCCTCCCTCAATATACGCCTTAAAATTTCACTCATTTAATTCTCTACCATTTTTAACTTAAAAGTTTAAGCTACATGGCACCCCCAGAGCTGTGGGCCCCTCCGCCCCTGTCGATCACTCACATAATTTTGCTTATTTCTTCACTTCATTTTAATCTTTAAAAGGCTATAACTTTGCTTCTATAGGAGTTACAGTGATGAGAAAAATTCTAGTATAGCTAACCATTTCTCGCCATTCTTTTTCCTATTCCAGTTTCCCGGTTTCCCCTATAGGACCTTTGGGGGGTGGGGGGGGGCAGATGGGTTTTTTCTCATTTCTTGATACAATATGTCTATTGAAAGCTTATGCTTCATACATTACAAATCTAGCATAAGAAATTTTCTCCCATCATTTCAAATCACGTTACGGACCCATAATGTGTTAAAATTTTAATTTTTCAAACTTCTTTGAAAAAAACAAAAAAAAAAAACATTGATACATATTAGCGAAATTGGGGTTCGAACCCGCAATCATTTGATTGCACACGTAGTCCCTAAGCTTATTGGCCCCGGAGTACTCAGCAGCGCTATTATTTCTATAGATTGTCATCTTTAAATTCGTAATATCTTTTGAATGGAATGTCCGATTTGAATAATTCAAAAGTAATCTACAGATATTGTAACAGGCATTAATACAAAATGATTTATTTGGATAAGGATTAAGGTATCGATAGTATGGTCTAATTTCGGTTGGTGTATTCATCGCATTTTAAAATGTAAGAAAGTAGTTATAGTGAGTTAACTGCTGTTGGATATTACATTAGTAATATCCAATCTGTAAGCAGAGTTTAACTTGCACAGTGAAAGGTTAAACATAAGCTGACCTTCCGACAGAGCCTAACACAAATACGGTTGATTTAAAGTAATGCTATTGTAAATTAGAAACTGTATTAAAGTATTAATCTATTGATTAAACCTGTAAAAAAATGTAGTGGTGGAAAAGTAAAGATAGCAAGTTAAATTAAACAAAGATATTTATTTAAAAGCAAAGATAAAAATATATGTATAGTCAACCATTTAATATAGATTTATATAAAAATATAATTAAAATATCATTTAAATATTATCAATTAATTCCTTCACTTCAATGACAATAGTTGACTTAAACCATTTAATTGCATTAACAAAATATAACTTAAGCAAGAGGCATTTCATAATAATAAAGTATATTTACCCCAGAGCTCAAACTGAAAAACTTATTTTTAATTCAATGTTTAATAAAATAAAATAAAACTATATGTGAGAAACATGGCAACCTGAAAGAACTAATTCTTAAATACCTCCGCTGTCAAAAAAAAAAGCACTTCACCGGCAAAACCAAAAACATCATCCACGATATCTTCAGAAAACTACAAGTCCAACATCTACTTCCTTCGGAGTCGTATTAAACACCGGGCTTGACAAATGACAGAAACCATCTTAAAACTGGACCACGTCATTTAGACGTCAAAAGGGATATCCGTTCTTGTTGAATTACATAGGCATTTCCCAATGAGTCATTCCAGCAAAACTAAAGCATTCCACGGCTTTTAACTTGACAAACGAGCTCCAAGAAAAAGAGGGAAAATTGTCTTTAGAAGTCTATAGTCTACCAGCGACTTGTTTAATTTAAAAGTCAGAAAACATAAAAGTTTCACCGGGTATTAAGCGAACTAGATTAAAAATACGAAGTCTCCCAAACAGCATTTCAATAACAAGCTCCTCGAACACATCTTGACTGAAGGAGAACGTCAACTGCACATAAGGTCAACGAACTCTTGGTATATATACGATGCAGTCACACAGAAAAAGATTCTACGCATGTATCACCAGCTCCCCCTACAACCGGTTCTCACAGTACACTTCCGGTCATGCGTAGAAGTAGCACTAACGACCGTGATCAAATAGAGCTGCTTATGCCATCTATTAAGGATCACTTGTACTAAAGCGGTTGCCGGCTAAATATGAGAAAAGCTAGTGAGCCAGAAGCAAAACAAAGATGCCGTGAGCTGAAATACTCATCTATTATAAATAAAAAGTATGAGGAATTGAAAGACTGAATTATAGAATATAAATAATGGAGAAGTTTATTTATGTAAGGGATAAAAGGCAAGTAAAACAAGTTGTATAGAGCTCCTCCAGACTTAGCCAATTTCCACAAGCGTGTACAGTGATGAGACCACAGAGCATATATTCTGACAACTACAATAGCTGGACATATGGTATCGTGTGTTTTTTTTTATAGAGAGATTAATATATTCTTTAATATTATAGAAACTTTTTTTATTCATTTAAAAGTATTTCCTGACGATTCAAAATTATATATCCTAACGATTCAAAAAATACACACGTAATTGTTCAAGGTTTCACTTCTATCGGCACTCTCAGAATGCCACTATTTTTTTTTTTTTCATGTTCGCCCGTCCTACCGCCCCCCCCCCCTTCCCCACCAATCTTAACTTACAGGTTCGTTCAAATTATGACTCCGATTTAAAAAAAAAACCTAATCCTTGTTCTATTTTGCTATAAATCCATATTTTGAAACCTCAACAAAAGATACATTTGGGCCGGGGTCGCCCTTCTGTCTGTTTGGGATTTACCTTGCCCCCCTGGGTGGGGGGCATATTTCTTGTTTGTTCCACACCATCCCATGTAACATATCATTATAAAGCTTTTATCTCCTCTTTTTTTCTGTTACTACCCCTCTCTTCACCTAGTTGCATGCTGTTGGCACTTTTTATAGTTTCAAAGAGTGCATGTTCCCCGCAGGCCACCCCATGAATTCAACACTAAGTTAAACACTATATTTCTGTTTAGGAGCTCAGTTATATGGGTTATTTGTTAACTATGTTTTTTTTTTTTTTTTCAAGTTCGTCCGTTCTAATCCCTCGTCCCCCCCCCCCCCCTCCTTCCTCACCAATCTTTACTAAATGAGCCGTTCAAAGTATGCATGCAATTTTTAAAATGTCCAATTCTCGTTCTATTTTATTGTAAATCCTCATTTTGAAACTTCGACAAAAGATACATTTGGGCTATGGTCGCCCTTCTACCTGCTCCCTTGGGAATGGGGCATATTTTTTGTTCTTCCAAACTATCTCGTGTAACATTTGGTTGGCATTAGAAAAAAAAAAGTTTTTTTTTGTCTATACTCCTTGTTCCCATCCTAGTTACACGCTCTTGGCACTCTTTATCCTCGGTTTAATGCCAAGTTACTCAGTGTTGCTATTAGTTGAGTTATGTCTCTCAAATTTGTCAAAGTTTTTGTGTAAGTGACAATCATTTTAAAATTTAAAATTCTTATTATCCGACTCTAAAACCTGCAATAGCTTAATTCTATGCCTCCCTAAATGGTAATGGGGGGGGTGGGAGGCGGTAATTATGGTCCTGCTGATTGTCTAAGTTTTGGAATTAGTAATTTGGATCTTCTCTGTGTGAACCTGAATATCGAAATATCGATTCTAGTATCGATTCTAGAACTGAGAAATCGATTCTTATTATGATCGATGTTGTTTTATACGATATCGATTTTAATCGATTCTCAAAATTTCCAGAATCGCCCATCACTAGAATGAATGAATACCCCCCCCCCCCTCCCATTCGCCCTAAATTAGTTAAATCGGTTTTTATGCGAAATTTTCCGATGTATTTCAAATTTTAAATATAGGTTCTTTCTGATAAGGTGAATCCCTGAACAGTTTTAAGTGTTTAATGGATAATAATATTATATATTACAATATATACAGTATATATTTTTATATATAATAATTAATATATTAATATAATAATTATAAATAAATAATAATATTAATAAGTAAATTATAAAAATAATTGTTATTATCAAATAATAAATAATTTATAATAAGTTAATACTGAATTAATATTACATAAATGTAAATAAAATATATAATTAAATATAAATAAAATTATAAATAAATGTATAAACAAATATAATTAAATATAAAAAATTATACTAATTATCAAAAATTCATTTACAAAATGATAATATTTTATTATCCGCCATTACTGACACTATTGTCATGTACCTCCATCAGACTCGCTATGTATCATTACAATAGTGTCAGTACATGACAATAGTGTCAGTAATGGCGGATAATAAAATACTAATTTTTTAAACAAATCCTTGTTAGTGAGTCTAATTTTTAATATTTAATTTAATTTATTTATACAAATATTTTTATTAATTTCCTACCACTTAATGAAATACAGTCAAAGATCTATAATCCGCACTTGTTGGGGCCAAAGGTTGCACAGATTATGGAATATTGCGGATTATAGAGAATAATGGATTGTACGTCTTTTTATTATCCTTATACAGCATTTTAATTCTATAATTAGTATAATATGGAAAGATAAATATGAAATCTAGTAATTAAATTAATAAGTAATTTCAAAAAATGCATTTTTAATGTTATTTTATTTTTAAAAAATTATATATATGTGCATCTATCTACATGTCGTTTTCACATTTACACTTTATCCTGCACATTTCTTAATAATTTGAAGCTAAAATTTAGATCTCTTCAGTCAAACATATACTTTGCTTATAACTCTGCATGAGTTTTAAAGTTTGTACTAAAGTAAGCTGATTTTTCACTAAAAGTCTTAAAAAAAACACAAGCAACCAATTTACACGAGGCAAACTCAAACAAAAGCCGGCAGTGATAACTGCACTCACGTGGGACTGTTTACAAACATTAGCAGTGAAAAAAACGCCACCTTTCTTTCACTACAAACGCGAATTACTACGTTTCTGTTATTCATTTTGCACATTGCATATGCATTAGAGTAAAAAGTAAAATCAATACTAGATGACACGTGAGCCATACATTCATAAACATCAATTGTGCTTGTTGCCAAATTAAGAATGTAAATAGAATAAAAAAGAGCTCCCCGGCTAAAGCTTAGTTTCTCAAAAGATTGGATCTTGAGAAATCAGTCAGAGTTTGCCTGTAGTTGAAGGTTCCCGTTTGCCTTTCCTGATGTTGGTGAAATCTCTGCAATCAATCATTATGATTGGTTACATTGATTCGACTTTCCCAACCCCTAATATCTACTTCTAAGGTGGTGCTGTGTTACTGCTAGAAAGTGCGACAAGAACACAAAATGGTACGTTTTATACGATTATTTACTCTCCTGAATTTAGTCGGCATTTCGAACGTTCAGTAAGCTTAGGTGCGCTCTGTAATAGTTTAGTTTTTTTTACTGTTAATAAAATAAAAGAGTAAATTAAAAAAAATACATGTTGTATTATGAATTTTATTAAATCTTTTATTATTTGTTTAAAAAAATCTTTTTTTTTTTATCATGGATTTGCAATTTTTCTTAACTGTTTATTTCATTGTTTACATTCGTAAAGTAATGCGGATTATGGAAAATTGCAGATTATGGGTGCTCAGATTATAGATTCTTGACTGTATTATCATTTTTAAAATCAATTCTTGGTTATGAAACTAATTTTGAATATTTAATTTTATTTATTTGTACATTTATAATAATTGATTCATTATGAGTTAATAAAAGATTATCAATTTTTAAACAATTCTTGTTAATGAAACTATTTTTTTTATATATTTTTATATTTTTTTATGCATTCATTTTAATTAATTTACTAGAGTTAATAGAATTATTATCATTTTTAAATAGATTTCTGTTAATAAATATCATTTTTAATATTTAATTATACTTATTTATACATTTACTTTTAATTTTTTATATTTAATTTACATTATTTATTATTATTATTATTATTTATTATACTATATATTATATAAATGTAAAAGTATAAAAAGAAACATTAATATGTAATATAATAATAATTATTATTATAATATAATATTTATTATTTTATATAATTGAAATTAATAAAAATCCTATTATAAAAACTATTAAAAAAATGTGTATATAAAATATAGATTCGGAGTTTGTAGACAATCACCCCCCCCCCCACACACACACAAACACACACACCCTGTAGAGGAACAAAAAATAAATATTCATAAAAACCTATTTATATAATTTAAGAGGAGTTATCCCTCTCCTTTATATTTAGCCATTAAACTTCAGAAACTAGTCACAGATTCGCCTTATCAGAAAGGACCTACATCCAGAATTTAAAGCAAATTCTATAATTCTGCATAAAAACCCGTTTATCAAATTTAAGGGGGAGATAATCGATCCCTCCCCTTTTAATTTGCAAAGGAATCCTATAAATAATCAGGGATACACCTTATCATAATGAACCTACATCCAAAATTTGAAACAAATCGTACAATTCTGTGTAAAAAGCCATTTGTTTAATATAAGAGGGATTATTCCTCTCCCCCCCCCCCTCCTTTATACTCAGCCATTAAACCCTTAAAACTATTCAGGGAATCACCTTATCAGAAAGAACCTATGTTTTAAATTTTAATACATTGGAAAATTCTACATAAAAACCAATTTATTTAATTTGAGGGGGAGGGGATAATCGCCCGTTTCCTCTATTTATACATAGCAAAAAAAATCTTATAACTAATCACAGATACGCCTTATAGTAATGAACCTATATCAAAAATTCGAAGCAAATCAGATAATTCTGCATAAAAAGCTATTTATTTAATTTTAGAGAGGTTATCCCCCCCCCCTCTATACTTACCGATTAAACCCTTAAAATTATTCAGCGATTCACTTTATCGGAAAGAACCTATATCCAAAATTTGAAATACATTGGGTAATTGTGCATAATAAACAATTTATCTAACTTTAGGGGGGGGGGTGGATAAACATCCCCCTTTTTTACCTAATTTATAATTTATTATTTATAATATATAACCCATTTATCTAATTTAGAGAGGATTGGGGAGGGGGGGTAATCATTCGTTCCCGTAACTATTCAGGCAAGCGTCTTTTCAGTATGAACGTATATACAAAAATTTAACCAAAACAGCATGAAAAACTCATTTACCTAATTGATCCCCCCCCCCCCCCCCCCCCCGATCAATGAATCCCAATTTAACCAATGAATCTCCAAAATCAATTTCTTGTCACTTTTTTTCCGTGTCCCATATTGAAATGCAACTGAGTTATTTTTATAAATTTCTTCCTTAGGATTAGCATTGGCAAATGAGTCTTTTTGTGTGACTGAAGTAACCTCTGAATGGCCATTTTTTTCTAAATACGAGGAGACTATTTTGCATTTTTCTCTCGTGGAACTTTTCTTTGATAAGCTACAGGAACGCAGTGAAAAGTATACGGGGTATACACCGTATATCTGCTGGATTTTTTAAAGGAATATCGTATCCCCCTGCTTCTCAAGAAAACTGTAGCATTTACTCCAGCATATACCCTCTGCTTTGAGTGTATGCCCTCTGCTTAGAGCGTATACCCTCTGTTTATTTTACGACTACACCATTGATAAGCTGGAATAGCATTGCACTGATTTGCCTGAAATATAAATTAAAATATATTAATTTTTGGGTACGATTACTGCTAAAAAATTACCTTATTTTAAAAAAACATCTCCAATAAAATAAAATGCTCATGGAATTATTTATCATTATTATTATTTTTCTTTTTACTTAGCTCATTTTGCTTAGAAAAAACACATCGAATAGACATGCGTGATTTTCTAGGAAAGATGTGAGAAAACGTGCGCTCAAGGCATTTTTTGATTAGATTTTATAAAATTCTAAAAAAAAAAAAAATCCCATTTAACAATGCGAAAATTTCTGCCCCATTTTCTGACTCATTATTAAATATAAAATCACTGTACTTGATTATAATCAGGGCTGCAGAGTCGGAGTCTAACCCATTTTTGAAAAAAGAGTCGGAGGGCACTATTTAACATCAAAATTGTAAAATTTTCCCACTTTCCTAGTCCATGGATCCAAAATAGTAAAAATTCAGTATTGTTTTCTTCTTTAGATTTCGATAGTTGGATTTTTTGGGTTTGTGGGATGCGAAATTAAAAAATTAGTAAAACGGAAAATATTTTTTTTTCTTTCAAAACTCCAACAGTACTTAATTAATGCCGAAATATTAAAATTTCCGCTGTATTTTTTTTTTATTTATTTATTTTATTTTATTTTATTATTATTATTATTATTATTTTTCCGTTCTTTCAATTTCAACCAACAGCAACAATAGTATATTAGCCAGCCCGGACTCAGAATCGAAGTAGTTAAAATTTCCCGAGTCGGAGTCGGCCATTTTTTCCACCGTCTCCGCAGACATGTTTATAATTTATTATAAGTGATTTGTAATCGTTTTTAATTTTCTGATAATTGAATTACACCTTGAGTTATAAGTGATTGTTTTCTCAGAGTGGCAGTTTTATTTCTTTACTTAAGTTGTCGCAAACCGGAAATTACTCACAGAATTTTCGGTTTCTCGGTTTGTGATTTTTAAAACACCAACTTTGGCTAACTTTTTGTGCAAAATCTTTTGTTTTTATTAAAAAATGAAATATTCTTTTAAGTGTTTGCCAATTTGAATTTGAGAAACATTCATATTCTTTATGCGTTTTCTCCTTTTCTTTATTTTTTATGCGCCACCAGTGGCCGAGAGGTTCTGACCTCTCAACTGGTAGATGGCAGGTGCTGGGTTCGAACCCAATTGCAGCTGTCGGTCTAACCATTCGGAGTTTTAGTGGTTTTCTTTGAACCTTGCGTAAATACGGGTAGGTTCCCTTAGAAAGACCCCCTCCCACGAAGGGCACTCCCCCCCATGAACCTATATCCTTAGTGTAAATAATTGGTCGACAAAAATAAAACCAAATCAAACCTTTATTTTTTTTTATTGTTATTATTCTTTATCCTCTCTCTCTCTTCTGTGCGCATGCTATACAGCAGTGTTTCCATATTACTAAAAGTGTTTCGAGTTCATTTCTTTTTTAGCTCAGTACAAATTTTATTCTCTTTTGAATAAAATGTATTCGGAATTCACCAAGCAATTTTTGAATTTTTAATTAAAGTTTTTTAAAAAATATTTCGAGTTCCAGGGTCTTTTTTCTAACCTTACCCTTTAGCCTTTCCCTCAAGAAAAAAGCCAAGATCCCTGCAAGATTAAATTACATCCATCCTTCTCTCCCTCATGCATCAGAATTCTCCACTTATTCACCGAAATTTCGATTTCAACAGGAAGTGATGTGTTTAGACTGCGATTTCAACAGGAAGTGACGTGTTTAGACTGCAATTTCAACAGGAAGTGACGTGTTTAGACTGCCGAACTGGGTTTGCCAGCAGTAATTCTCTATTGCCTTTTCCGAGTGAAATTCAGCACCATCTATTGGAAAAAGGAGATTTTTCAAATCTGTGATGTTTCCCTTTAAGCTTGGCTCTTTTTTTTTTACTTTTGAAAAGTTGTTTATTTAGTGAATATCATTTTTTTTAAAAAGAGATTATATATAACTTAAATAATTCTACTCATTCTAATTAAAATGAGTTTTCTTATAGCCTTTGTAAACAATGAGCAGATACAATATTTATAATTTTTCCTTGATTTTTTGTCAGCCCCCTAATTGTCCTCATTATCAAATACACATTGATAAATATGAAGTCTGATATAGTCTTTATAATTGTGAAGTTCCAAAAGAATCTGACTAGTATATTTTTAAATATTTAACAAAATGTCTGGTTATTAATGGTCATATAGTAAAATTGAGTTTCACAGAATTAAGTAGAACATAGAGTTAAAATATTCTAACTCTGCCCTGTTAAGTTTTTTTAGAAAGTATTACCTTGTTAGAAAGTATGAAAATCAGAAACTTAGATAATCAAGTTTAAATACGAAGGGTTTATAGGAAAAATCACTGTTTGATGGGGTGTCAACACTTGTGTTTTAAAATTCACAACCATTTTAAAATTCAACTTCATAGTCCAAAACTTCCAAGCAACTCATAGCTTCCAAGGAAAGTCTCCATTCAGGTCACAGACTTCTCATACAACTAGACTTCCAATTGATAACCTTTTCTTGACGTTGAGGTGTTTGCCTTCCTTCACGTGACGGAGGGCAGATATATCATGCCAAATCGATTTTTCTCCTGCCAAAATCGCCTCAGAATCTCTCTCCACATTCCCTCTGAATTGCATGGGACAATATCTGAAAGCTGTCAATAAAGGGATCGTTGATCCCTTTATTGACAGCTGCCTTTATTGACAGCTGCTGACAATATTGACAGCTTTATTGATCAGCGCCAAAAAGGCACCCTTTTGGCGCTGAAAGCGAAAGATGTTGTATTCAAAATCTGGCCGAAAGAACTATGGAGTCCACTTATATGAGAAGTCTGTGATGCGGGATACTCAGAAAAATCTGAAAAAAATTACAGAATGTTCTTCTGATAAGGATATATACCTTTATTTAAAAAAAAAAAAATTGTCGTAATTTCCACACAGCGTTTGTAAAAAAAAATAATGAACATTTTGTTATTTGTCGATTTTTCATCGGTTGGTGATGGAATGCAATTTCAAAAAATACTTTATGTCAAATACTCTTAAAGGAAAAAAAAAGTTTCATTTGTTGCACTTGTTGAACTTTTTGAGATAAATTTAATTTAAACAACTTTAGTTTTGTCAGTTTTAGTTTGTTTTAAGTATCATTTTGCTATATCCATATTTATCTGTATTTATATTCAAATTTAACCATCAAAATTTGCGATTTATAATGAAATTCATAATTTTAATTAATGAAAATTGTTTCAAGCTCAAAATCCAAATGAGCATTGTTGATCTGATTTTGTTAATATGCAAGCATTTGACTTTTACTCTTGAATAAGCTTAAATGTGTGAAAATATTTTTTTCTCAATATGAATTTTTTTGTACAACTTTGTTATCCCGTCGACCAATTTTGCCAAATTATACAAATCGCCAAACTAATAGCCAGATCATACATGTTGACATAATTTTTATTTTAAATAATGAAAAAACAAAATAATTAGGGAATATTAATAAAAATACAAATAAAAAGTCGAAATAAAAATCACTTAAGGACATTTTAAACATGTGTATCATATTTAATTTCATTGAATGGGACATTCATGATCATCTATTATTGGCACTTAATCTTACAGTTTGGCAATAGTTTTTTGGCCGAATGGATAACCAAGTAGTACCGAATTTTTTTATATATGTATATGAAAATATTTTTAAATAATATTTATTAAATAATTGCAGCAACAAGCAATATATGTATGTAATACAATATGTATATATGGGTACTATTTGGTTATCCCATCGACCAAAAAACGATCGCCAAAATACAAGATTACATGCTAACAATTGGTGATCATGAATGTCACATTTAATGATATTAAATAAGATACATGTGTTTAAAATGTCATTAAGTGATTTTTATTTCAACTTATTATATATATTTTTATTAATATTTTTCTAATTATTTGATTTTTTTGTTATTTAAAACAAAAATTATGTCAGGGTCATTCCATCTCAAATCACCCAGATTTTTCCAAAAATGACACCCACCATCACCAATTTTAATAAAATTCAGTGGATTTGTAGAATTTCTAATGCTGATTCCAAAAATATCAATTATATTGAAATTGATCAAACGGTTTATGAGTTATGAGCTTTTAAATAGCTCCCAAGATGGCTGATTTGCCGCCATTTTGAATAGCACATGTGACAACAAAAAAGTCCATAACTTCTTTCAGGTTTAAGCTAGAGCTTTCAAATTTTTTTTGTTTTGTTTTGTTCAGAATAACGTAAACTTTCATTTGAACAGATTTTTGTGAACCTCATTTTATAAAAGATCTGTCAAAAAATGACTTTTTGTCATTTTTTTAAAGTAAAAAAAGGGGCAACTTCAATGGCTGATTTCCCCCAATGTACCCCCTTCAATTTTCATCTAATTGCATAAATAAGCAACTCAAAGTGTGTTTTGATGACTAATAAAAAAACTTACTGGGCGGTTCACAGGTTTTTATTTAAAAAAATAAATTCAAATTTACTGACTTTTCACAATAACAGAAAACACAAGATCATATTGATATTTCTTTTATTACCAGAAATATCATACATATTTACATCTAAAAGTTTGATAAGGTTTAATGTTACATAAATATATATATTTAATGTGCCTAAAAAAATGGGAATCCCATAGGAATAAATAGGAATACCAATAATGGATTATTGCAATCGGACAAATTGAAATCTATTGCAGTCTTAGTAAATTATGAATAAAAAGGAAATGATGAAAAAAGTTCTACAAATAGTTGAATTTTACGACAAAATCACCCTTTTGTTATACAAAATACAATAAAATTGCAACTCTTAAATAAAAATTACGATACTTTAAATTAATACAAAATAACATATCACATACACAATAAACACATGCTATTAAAAATATATCTACATCAATAATAATTTAAAGTAAAGGTAATTAATATTTTTAAAAATCCCTGCCAGCAGGCAGATGTAAATTTTGAGATTAAATACAGTAGACTCCCTCAAATCCGCACAGCTTGGAACCAGAAGTTTTGTGGATTTTAGAATTTTGCCAATTTCCGGTCATTACTTTGTTTTCCTTTTTTTAAACAGGAATTTGAATGCAATTAATAATGCAATCAAAACTAAAATGAATGCTTTACAATATAATAAATATTAAAATAAGTAATAAATTAAAATAATAAAAATGTAGATAATTTTCAAAGTGATTAAAATATTAAAAGTAAGGATCAAGTTAATAATCAATAATATATGATTAAATATTCATTATAAACATGAAATATATCTTTCCTAAATTATTCAATGTAGTTACTAATGTACCTCATAAAGATACATTACTAATTCTCAACAAAATCATAAAATAAAGAAGTTTTTTTTTTTTCAGGTTTAGCCAGATTTAAATTTAATAACCAAAAAAGTTTGATTAATACATAAATATATTTGATAAGAAGATTGTGATTACCAATGATATAAATAAGAAAAATCTGAATTTTTTCAGAATATATTTCTTTTCCTTCTTGGGAAAAAAAAAAAAAAATGAATTCAGTACTATTAACAAAAGTTACAAATTAAAATAAAATGGAATTGGTATAAAATTATAAAAGTCAAGTTTTGTCCCTATATCTGAACTGAATGTTTCATTATTTACATCCGTAAATTATATGCAGATTTTTTAGAGTTGTGGATTTTAAGGTTTCGGATTTGAGATAGTTTACAATACTTGTTTCAGTAACAAAAACCAAACACTAAATTAAATTTAGATATAAACCTAGTTCAACAATTTTATCTGGTTCTTTTTTTAATTTAATTTTTCTGTAAGAACTGGTTTTATCACAATTATGTTAAGGCGCTGTATATAAAAAAATATTTTTGTACCCTCAACAACTCAAAATTTTCTAACACATTTTCAGATTCATTTTTAAAAGTGAAAACATGATACTTGTTGATGTGTTTTTTTTTTTTTTTTCCAGAGATTTATAAGTGACCTCAGGGCTGCTACAGGCAACTATTTTTATATTCTGTGTGCACCAGTATTTTTCTAATATAAAATTAGAAGTATATTTTCCTTGCAAATGTTATCAAAGCATCTATTATGGATTTCATTTTTAGGAAAGTGGCTGGTGCCAGTTAGAATTAAAAAATAGTCGCCTGTGGCAGCCTTGCAACCTGTGTTTTTATTTTTTGTTCAATGAATTAGATCTTGATTTACAACAATTATTTTCTCAGTATGACCATTTTTTCCGTTTCCAGTACTATCGCTTAAATTCAATTCAAAATGCCCACTTTGACAGCATTTTTTTTATATAGTATGCCTTATATATATTATATATATATAAAACCTGCCACTTGAATGTGTTTGTGAGCAAAAATGGATTTAAAAACGAATCAGAAAATCCAATGATTTTGCTTTGCCGAACTGTGCCGTTCACATAGAAAGCAAGGCATTTTTGTATACACAGCTTTTTGTGCCAATAATATTAATGTACATTTGAAGTCACTGCTAAACCATTTGTCTATCTCATGCTGAATACAATCAGATTGTATTCTAAAAGTCGTTAGATAAGTTCACAAGCATCCACAAGTATACATTTACATTATCTGTGACTATTACATAATGCTTGTTCTCGGCAATGAATCTTAGAAATCACCTCTGGTTGATCGCAAACAAACTATACGTGATAGAAGAAAACTAAGAACAGTTGTGTAATTAGCATAGAAAAATACATTAAAGGGGTGCATTGGATCTTAATCATCTGATATGTAGACTAGTGTAACTTTTACTTACTGTATTTTTTATTTAAGAGTTTTAATTTCATCACATTTTTTATTATATACAAGTATGATTTTATTATATAATGTACCTATTTGTAGAGTTTTTTTTATCATTTCTTTTTACTTATAATTTATCGAAACTCTGCTATAGATTTCAATTTGTCAGGAAAGTACTTCTATGTCTTGCAAAAATCCATTATTGGCATTCCTATTAATTCCCATTTTTATAGGGGATTCCCCTTTTTTAGCCACATTAAACATACATATTTAAGTAACATAAAACCTTATCAAACTTTTGGATGCATAAATATTTCTGGTAATAAAAGAAATGTCAATTCATTATCTTGCATTTTCTGTTATTGGAGAAAGTCACTAAAATTGAATTTATTTTTTTAAATAAAAACTTGTGAACTGCCACAGTTTTTGTAACATTTTCAATCGTTTCTTACATTTAAATTTTGATTTTTTTAAAAACAGTTCTCAGTGAAAATTTACATTTTAAAACTAAAAGTATGCCAAATTCTAGGATTATTCCCCCAAAGGTATCACACTAATTACTTTTTTAGATTGTTTTTTACTCATGCATATGCTGTGGGATAATAATACTGGCATAAAACAAAGCCTGTGTTAGAGCAAAGTCAGTCATGATCATTTTGTCCCCTTTAATTTTCAAATTGATTTGGTACTGTCAGAGATTAATGTCTATAAATAAACATTTTATAGTAAAATCGTATTTCATCATACATTGACATCAAATTTATCTGTGTTGATTCTCTGCTCACCCACAAAGTGAATATTGTTTACCATGGTCCTCTTTTTATATAAAAATCATACTCAATTCTTTTTTCAAAAGTTTTGTTTACCTTAGGAATGAAACTTTAAATGACTACATTTTAGAAGGTATCTCTTCTTTCAAAAATTAATTTTATTTTAAAGATCTTTCTAAAAATTAACTTTTACACTGTTTTATTCAAAAAAATATCCAGGCATATGAGTGGCAGTACCTAAAAGGATTTGTTCTACTATTATAAAGATAGTACAAGATCGTTGGCGGGTTTATCGCAGTTTGGCATAATTTGTTAACTAATTAGCAGTTTTTTACTTATTAAGGCTAGAAATTTTATTTTTTTAAACTGAATTTTGCAAAAGCGAGTAGATTAAATAATTACGTGTCCAAAAATGCACTTTATACGTTTTTCTGTTCGTTATTTAAATCTGTATCTTGATTGAAATAAAAAATGTTTGACGAAGAAAAAAGTGATCATTTTCAGCATCTCAACATTTAAAAAAAAAATCCTGTATCTCCATTTATAATTACTTTATAAAGATGAGTTTGGTCGCAAATTGAAGCTTTTCTTCATTAAATTCGTTTAGTTTTCATTTTATTTCTCTGTAATACTTGATTTCTTAAATATCTGAAATTTTAAAATGCCATGTTTGGTCGTTTAACATGGAGAAGCTGCCTCGAGTATATTAAGCAGTTAAACGGTCATTATGTTCTTGGCAGTTTTTCGTTTGACAGTGATATTTTTTTTCTAGCTTGGCTTAGCAGAACGACCGTCCTGCTTGATCTATACCATTTTTCAAATTTCTCTGACTTATGTGTCTGAAGAACATAAAAAAAATTTAAGTTGAATAAAAGTTGTAAAAAATAGTAGTATTTGAGAATAATAGTAGAAAATAATAGTATTTCATCCTTGGTATGTAATGAAATGAATAAATCTGCAGAACTAGATCGTCAAACTCAAGTCCTGGCAATTTTTTTAGGCTAAACCACAGAAATAATGACTATTTGGTGTAAGACTTTTCGACACTGCAATAAATTCACCAATTCTATCAACCTAAACATTCAAATCCAATGTAAACAAATATAAACAATAATGTTTACAGATAAGTTCTTTAATTCGTGATTTGGGGATTTTTTAAAATCATGCCTGAACTTGTAATGCTACAAATAATTAATAATTGGATAAAATTAATTTTGAATTAACTTGTACTAAAATTGTTATTCCAAGGATTGTTAATATGATAAGACACTACATATTTTAATTTTTTAAATATCACAAAGAGTTTCTGTTGAAAAGCAGCTGTTTTTTTATACTTCAGATTAATATTTTTATAAAACTCTTGGCACAGATGTCATATACGCACCACATTAGCAGGATTTTTTTTCTGACACCAATTTGGCGACAAGTTCAGTTTCAATTATCAATTACATATATATTTTAAAATTATTTTCTAGTATTTTAAAAAGGAATTAATAATAATAATAAAAGTTTAATTATGTATTATAGGAGAAAACAATTTATGTCATTTAAAAAAAGAAAAAAGTAAATAAACAGTTTATTAATAAATAAACAACAATAGCTAGGTTAATATGTGAGGCATAGAATGGCCATTTTGTTGCAATTGTGCCAATGTGGTGTGTATGTAACATCTGTGCCAAACTGTTTTGGTTCATTATCTATATGAAATAATAAAATAAAAACACATTTGGAACATTCATGACGTTCCACCTTTGGCACAGATGTCTAATACTTATTATGTTGGTTCAGTTTTTTTCTGAGACCAATTTGGTAAAAATTTTGTTTTCAAATAAGAGTAACATATGTATTTTAAAATTATTTTCTATTATATAAAAAAGGAAATAATGATAAGTAAAAAAAAAAAAAAGTTTAATTACAATTATAAAACAAAACAATTTATATCATTTAAAAAAAAAGTAAAAAAAAAAAAAATAAATAAACAATTTATTTATAAATAAATAACGATAGCCGGGTTAGCATGTAGGGCATATAATCGCTGTATGCCCTACATGCGAACTAGTATATAACATCTGTGCCAAACTCTTTTGGTTCATTATCTATTTGAAATAATAAAGTATAAACACATTTGGAATATTCATGATGTTCTACCTTTTGGCACAGATGTCTAATACTTATTATGTTGGTTTAGTTTTTTCTGACACCAATTTGGTAAAAATTTCGTTTTCAAATATCAGTAACATATGTATTTTTTAATTATTTTCTATTATATAAAAAGGAAATAATGATAAGAATAAATCTAAGACTTTTTTCCAAATTCAACTTGCAAATATTTGTATTGCAGATTTTGTATTATGTTTATGGTAGGTGTAAACAAAATAAATAGGCAATCTAAAAAGCAAATGATCAGAAATGTTCTAAGATTTATTTCAATGTCATTTGAACAGAGTCTAAAATTTAGGGTATCATATTGTTTAAATTTCATTTTTTTTTTGTGTGTGTGTTCACTTGGTTAATTTATTTTTTTCCAAAAAATAATATTAAATGTACAAATAACTAAATCAATTATCTTAATATCTGTTTCTTCTTGGACTTAAATAGCATAGGGAATATATATATTTTTTTTTAATTTGTTCTGCAAATTATGTTTTTGTTTAATACTTTTATTAACTATCAATGTATCAAACACATGAGCAACTTTTTCAATCTTTATAACATTTGATGCATACATTATTAAGCAATTTTATTTAAAACAGTGACATCCCATTAGTGCAAACTTCCAAGGGTGATCATTTTCATTCACAGACCATATAAAGCAATTTAAACATTTCAATGTGCAACCACCTCCCTGAACAACCATTTTATGGAACAAAATTTATTCTCATAGCCTCAGTACTAATTTTACCTCCATTCAGTGACCATCCCAGCTGAACTCTCTCCATGTGTGACCAATTTTTTTTTTTTTTTTAATAAAACAAATTCTATTTTCCCGGGTCACTTGAAAAAAGTTTTATTCAACAAATGATTCCAGAGAGTACATTATTCATCAAACTTCTAAACTATGTTTAGATTTTTATTTATTTATTTATTTATTCCAGTAACTCTTAAGTATTTAATCCCTTCTGTGTTTTTTTAGATGACAAATTATGGATGACGGTCAATAAATTCTCTTGCCAAATTCTTTCAGAAAACTCTCAAAGAATATGATCAAGTAATGAAAACATTATTACTTGTTCCCATTCAAAAGAAATTGCAATAATTTTCTGAACTTCGAAAGTACTTAGAAAGAAAAGTTATAAAAGATAAAATCCTAAAATCAAAGCAAATGTCAATGCATTCGTTTTTTAAATTCTGTAGTAATTAATTTATGTAATTAACTTTTGTTTTGATAGTTAATTTTTTATATTTTTTCTTAATGTGAAAAATAAATTGTAATAACATTAATTGTTACCTTTTTTATAACAATTAAAATCTAAATTTAAACATGACCTCCCTTAAGAAACCACTTCTTGGACAAACAATTTTTATTAGAACATAACGTGGCTGCTTTAGGGAGGTTTTACTGTATATGAATAATCCCTTTATATTAATTTAGTAATAACTAACTAAAATACCTCACCTGGTTTTGCCCAAAATTTTAAAAATGTTTGTTTTAAAAAATCAACAATTGTGTGTTAATTTACATAGTTTTCAGTTTTTTTTTTCTTTAATCTGAACAAAAGATTAACTACCTACTTACTTAGTAAATATAATCTGTGATCTGGATTGAGACAAAGATTAAAACCTTTTAATCAAAAGTTATTTCCAAGACATAAAAAATGGCTTTTTTGTATTTGTATAGAGAGACTGGCTAAAAAAATCTATTGCATATGGAAGTCTGCAAATTTGGAAATGGATAGATGAAGACATGTCTTAGTGTACTTAAACCTCATATTTTCGTTATTTTAATTAGATTTTTTGTTATATTAAATTATAGAATTTTTTTGCTTATATGAAATAAAGAAATTCAAACTTTTCTCTAATTTGAGGCACTCATAAATGCAATCCAAATTCAATCTTTTTTACCCAGTACACTATATTGTATATACCGTATTACTGTATACTGCATTTCAATGTTTTTCAGAATACATATAGCAATTTTCAAATTTTTTGCAGTTTTTTTTTTTTAACTTTCTTACATATTTTTTAAAAATTGAGACTGTTTTTATCATTAAGTTTATACTCAATATTTTATCTGTCTAATCTTATATTTTCAACTTCTGTATGGTACAAGCTTTCATTAATCATAAAAAGAAATCAAATCAAATGTTTTGTTAAATTAATTATTAAAGAAAATATGGATCCAATAATTTTATATGTTTTTCTGAAACACAGTGAAATTCCAATGAGGATAAAGTTCCAGAATTGGTTTCATAAAAAACATCTTAATGTTAAAAACAATTGCTATGACAAAACATGTGACCTTGTGCTTTTTTATTTATTTTACTTTCTGCTTCCCTTCATCATGGAAAATTATTTGTTTGGAAAAACCAATCAGTGTGACGAGATATATTTAAAGTAATCCTAGAATGTCCTAAGGAAATTTTAGCTATATTTAAGGTTGTTGTAAAGGATCAGAGTAATGTCAAGTGGCTCTGCTCTTTAAAATATAAAAATTGAAATATTCAAAGAATAACTAATGCAGGCTCATCTACAAATGAACAGTTTTCAGCTCCCCCCCCCCCCTTCCCAAAAATTATTATAATTATAATAATGATTAAAATTGACTCAATAGAATGATAAGACATGACAAAAAAAGGGGAATATATTTTAATTATGTAGATTTTTAAAAATAATCATTTTTATGATAAACATAACCTATTTATCTTAATGTATTTATTTTCTTTTTTCTATTGCCTATTTTGTTATCAAAAGCAAAATCAGTGATCATTCAAATAAACATCTATTCAATTAAAAAAAGAAAAAAAAGTAAATAAATAAGTACATATGCACATTCTCTTGGATGACTTTACTCTAATCATATTACACATAGTAATAATTATCATTTTAGAATTCAAAATAGGGATGGGCATTATTTATCGTATTAGGATAAATAACAGTGTTACTACGCTAGAACCTAATATTGCATTAATATGTTACTGAAAAGTCCCTGTTTAATAAATAACACATGGTTCTTAATGACAGCATCTTCCTTCACTTGTTTTAATCAAGATTTCATTTTTTGTACCTCTAAAATAATAATAATATTCATTAAAAATGTCCTAAAACGTTTCTTTTGAGACGTTTGCTGAACAATGTTGAATGTCCGGGCTGGGTGCCCGGACAGCGCCCCCCCTCCCTCTTCCTGCTTGCGCAGACATATTCACAATTATTTAAAAAATTTGCGTCCCCCCCCCTTATTAAAACATCCTTAAAAACCTTTATTAAAAAAATGTCACAATTATACACTCTAAGATAAAAAACCTGTCTAAAACGGAATTTTAAACTGTTTTAAAAGCTTCCGTTTTAGAAGGTTTTACTATATAAAATAAGATATTGTATGTATCCAGCAAGTACAGCCCGGACAGCCCCCCCCCCCCTGCTTGCACAGACCCATTCACATTATTTAAAAAATTTGCGTCCCCCCCCCCCTTATTAAAACACCCTTAAAAACCCTTATTAAAAAAAATCTCACAATTATACACTCTAAGATAAAAAAACTGTCTAAACCGGAATTTAAAACTGTTTTATAGGCTTCCGTTTTTGAAGGTTTTACGATATAAAATAAGATATTGTTTGTATCCAGCAAGTACAGCCTGGACAGCCCCCCGCCTCTGCTTGCGCAGACCCATTCACAATTATTTAAAAAATTTGCGTCCCCCCCCCTTATTAAAACACCCTTAAAAACCCTTATTAAAAAAATCTCACAATTATACACTCTAAGATAAAAAAAAACTGTCTAAAACAACATTTAAAACTGTTTTATAGGCTTCCGTTTTAGAAGGTTTTACTATATAAAATAAGATATTGTTTGTATCCAGCAAGTTCAGGTTAAAAATTCTGGGCACCCACCCGTTCAAAAAGCTGGTTACGCCTATGCAACCACAGAAGAAATAACCCCTTAATATTCGCTAATTTAATAACTGTTAGATTTTTCACCAGTTTTTCAATTTAGTTCAGTTATGTAGTTCTTTTCTGTTAGATTTTCCACCCGTTTTTGAAAAAATGTAGTTTTTTACATTACAAAGAACATTTTATCGCTTCGTAACTGTTGTTTATTTTCAAACGTTTTTTCTGAGTATAATGTTGTTATCGTTAACGACTTTTGATTTAAAATTTCGTTTCCTGTTTGGTTTTCATTCGCGGTTGTTAAAGAAGGAGGATAAATAAAAAATGATTTCGTCTCTTTTTTATTAAATATCAGAAAGACTGAATTTGAGATTTGTGGATTTGATTTCTAAAGGGCTGTTCTGGGGGGGGGGGTTCGGGGATGGGGGGGGGGGCGTTTCTCATTTTTTGATGTAATATGTCTATCGAAAGCTTATGCTTCATACATTACAAATCTAGCATAAAAAATTTTCTCCCGTTATTCTGGGTCACGTTACGGACCCATAATGGGTTGAAATTTAAATTTCTTAAACTTCTTCGAGGTTTTTTGCCAAATCGGTATCAGAAAAAAAATTGTGCCAACGTGATGTGTGTATGACATCTGCGCCATATAAATATTATTCAGTCTTTTTTTATTGCAATTTTTTATGTAAAACAATATGCATTATTTTTCATGCACAATTGCGCATTAAATGAAAATTGTAATGCAATTTTTGTAGTAGTACTTTATAATAATGAATTAAAAAAACACAATATTTAAAAGTATTTCCTGCACAATAAAATGTTTCCTGATGATTTCAAAAAATTATGTCTTGACAATTCAAAAAATAAAAACATAATTGTCCAAGTTTTCACTTCTGTCGGCACTCCAAAAATGTCACTTTTTTAGGGGGGGGGGTGAAAATTTTGTGGAAATAAGTCTTATTTTTTATTTATGTATGGATCCATATAAAAAAGTATGAGCTAGTGAACTTTGGAACCATTTTAATACAACTCATGTTCCAAATATTAAAATAATTGAGAAAAATTATTAAAAAATTATTTTCAATTTAATCATTTTTATACTAAGTAAATGCAATTAAATTTCTTATAAATTGAATCTGGAATGTTTAGATAAGATTTTAATATTTACAAAATATAAAATACAGTACAATATATTAGGTTTACAGCTTTCTGAAAGACATAAAAATAGTAGGATAAAATTTAGATGAGTTCAAAGTATTAGAATATTTTATTTTGCGCAACAATATTACCTTATTAATATGAAGTAAATGGTAGTTAATTTTTTGTAGCACCCTCTTTTGCTTTCATAATAGCGTACAATCGATCTTGCATACTATACATATCTGCTATTAAGAAACTAGTAAAAAAACTGAGTCTGGAAAAAATTTCATTCTCTACTATCTGTCCTATCTCACAAGTTTCTTTGTCCTATCAGTTAATATTTGTTTTATGTTTTGCAGCCACTCTAGTAGTGGCAGCACGCATTGACTTGCTGTACGAAAATTCAGTAATGCATTTCATCTCAGATTTTAAAACATCAACAGTGCTGATTGAGAAAACGCGGTATACAGAAAATGGATTTTTGAAAAATTCGTTTTCCTCTGTATGTTAAAGAAAGTTTTCTTAATATGTTTTCTTGTACTTTCTAATATTCCTGCTTTTCGTATTTCCTTTTGGATACATTATTTTATATTCAAAAATATGTGCCTATAGATATTTTCTTAAATGTTGTTGCCCCACCAGTGGCTGAGAGATTCTGCCCTCAAAACTGGTAGACTGCAGGCGCTGGATTAGAACAAAACCCAATCGCGGTCGTCAGCCCAATCATTCGGAGTTTTCCGTGGTTTTCTTCGAACTTTGGATTTTCTTGCATAAATACAGGTTGGGTTCCCTTAGAAAGACCCCCCCCCTCCCTCCACGGGGGGCACCATCTTGGGAGCCCATATCCCATGTGTTGTCCGTTTGGGAGCATATTTAGCAATTGTTTATAAATTGTTTATTGTATCCTGTTACAAAAATAACAGGATTTTGGAACCTATTACCAGCGCTACTGTGGAATGATGTAATCTGTTAACCAAAAATAACCATATTTCCCATCTCTAATTCAAAGCAGCTTACAAATTCCCCCATTTAATAGGTACAGTGGTTGTTACGAAAAATCCTTGTATGCATCCTGGCGATGTCCGAAAATTTGAAGCAATAGATGTGCCTGCATTGCATCATCTTAAAGACTGTATTGTTTTCCCAGCTAAGGGGAAAAGACCTCATCCAGATGAAATGGCTGGTAAGATTTTGCTAATACTTTAATTTCCTACCAAAGTGCTGTTTATTTTAATTTTGAAATAAAGACAGTTTTTTTTCTTTTATGATTTGTGCTTTTTAATGTATTCTTAAGGAGTTTATCCAAAGTTCGGTTTAGAGGCAGTGTGTCTTCATGGTGAGATTGTATGGACACACATAACTGTTTTTATGTTTTAGCTTTTAAGTCAAATAAAAAAAATAATAATAATTTTGCATCACATTTGTTCATATAGTTAAATTTCTTCAGTACTCTTGAATATGTATTTAAATTCTTCAATATATTATAATGATTAAAAAACATACATAACATGGGTGGTGGCAGAACAAAACCCATGGAAGAGAGGGAGGGGGGACAAAATTTTGTGTATTAACAAATGTGTCTGTGCCATATTTTTAAAAATATAGCATATAAATAGAAAATAAACTAAATTAAGAAAGAACCTTTTTGTCAGACTTCCCATACAGAACATTTTTTAAGCACATCAAGAAATTTAACAATTTAAAAAAAGATTAAATATTCAAAAATAACTTTCTACCAGCATTTTTCAAGATGGAGAATTGAAAATAATTATTATTTTTTTTTTTTCACCAGAATGCAAGGGAAAAATGGGCTCAGCCACCCTGAATCCTTCATTAAGGTAAATTTTAAACATATAAACATAAAAAGAAAAACAGAATAAAAAAATTGCCTCTCATGTGGGATTCTGGACAATTTTGCCTATCTGGGGGGGGAAAAAAGCTTTTTCATTTTTTTTTTTTTTTTGTTGTTGTTGTTGTTTGTTTTTTTTTTTTAAGCTTTTTAATTCTAAGCTTTTTAGGGTTTTTTTTTTTTTTTTTTTTTTTTTTTGTGCTTAGTTATTTTAAAACATTTAAAGATTTTTTTAAATCAAAATCATTTTTTAAACTATTAGATGAATTTGAAAATGTTTTTCATTTAAAATTAATTATTTTATACATTTATTTTTTGTAAGGTTCTGATTTGGATGGAGATGAATTTGTTTTAATTTGGGATCCAAAGTTGATATTTCCTGAACCTAACCAAGAGCCTATGGATTATCCTCCCAATAAAGAAGATGAGATAGAAGGGGATATAACGGTAATTATGCTAGAAATAATAATTTTTGGCCTTGTATAGTGGTATTAAAAAGTTCATTGCAAAAATAAACTGTTAAAGATTAATAATTATAAATATCATTTTGGAAAAGTTATTAAAATTTCTCCATTTGAAATTACATTTGGCTCCATAGTATGCATGGAAGAATAATTTTGTAGATATAATTCAAATCTCAAAATTGGTTAAAAAAATTTTATTCATATTCATGTATTGAAAAGTTTTTTGACAAAACAATTCAAATCAAAAAATTAGTTAACAAAACTTACTTTTTATATAACATATTAAGTCAACCAGTAAACTGCTGACCTTAAATTTAATATAAAAATAAAAGTAGATTTTGATTACATAATGACATATTTAATTTTGCTTAACTGAAGTTTTTACTAATTTTATTCACACATTTTTGGATAGAAAACTTAACTTTATACTTGATAACTTTCTTTCCTATATAGTTCTAAAGTTCATGGTCAATTTTTTTACATAAATGGTACTTACATTTTTTACCTGTACTCTTCCTTTTCTTACTACCCTTGAGTTCGTTTCTAGTAATATCTATATAACTTTGAAGCATATTTTTTAACACTATACATTGAAACCACAATGCAGCATGATTTACAAAATCAGAATAAATGATTTTCCTGATGGATAGTAGCTCTCAAATCAAGAGTTAAATGGTCTGGTGCTTGCTGATTCATAGAAAACAGTTACATGCTTGTGTTGACAGAATTTCTTTTAGTTAAATTTATGTTCCATTTATTTATAATTGAGACATCAATCCTGAATATCAGTTGATTCAATAAAATGATTCCATCAAGAACAGCATTGTACAGCAGAAACTTTGAAAAAGAAATTTCACAACTTGAACCATAAGAATGTGTAGATCAGGGCTGTCCAACGCGGGCGCCATGGTGCCCTTTGCAGGTTTTCTTGGCGCCCTTTTACAGAATTTCTGTTAATATTCTTTTTAATACAATTACCTTGTAAAGGATACTTTACTTAAAATCCTTGATATTTTCATGAGATATGTTTTAAAAATCTCTACAAGTGTATTTCGCGTATCAACAATTACAACGCAACGTATTAAAAAAAAGTAACAACATATGATTAGTTTTTTTTTAAAATTAATAATGTGCTGTTGCATTTCTTTACTAATTTATAGTTATACTTTATAATTTTTTATGGAAATTATGACTATAGGAATTAATAAGTGTCTGCAATAACTTTTTAAATACATTAAGAAGTAAAATGTAGGAAAACATAAGCCATCCTTCTTCACTTTTGTGAATGAAAGATCAGCATTTTTGTTATTGTTATTGACATTGTTTTGCTGGCTATTTGGGTGTTTTAAAAAACGGGATAAAGACTGTATTTTTCTCTCCTAGAACTTTGAAAATTTAGACTTTTTTTTTTCTTTTAATCTTTAAAATTGTGCAAAAGGATTTCCATAAATGAAAGCTCTTTCAGGCTCTTTCTTTGGAACCACCAATGACTTTATTTCTGTACTTTTTATAATGGCAAATTTACCTTTCCAAAAAAATTGTAATTATTGCAGAGTATTTGCGTCCGTACAAAACCTAACAATATCTCTGATTACCATTTTATTTTAATAATAGATGATATTTTATTTTCTGGCTCCTTCCAATTCAAATATGTTTGATAGAACAAACACCTTGCAGAAAAATGTATTATTCGAAATTTATTACAATTTACTGTTATTTTGATTTTTTTTTTAATATGACGCGTTAGATGCATAGGGGCATTATGTTTCACTTGCACTTATATATATATTACTTTTGATATTAAAAGATGATTTTCTTGCATGTTTTGAGCCATGTTAATAATGGCGCCCTTCATTGTTTTTTGAAAACTGAGATGCGCCCCTCTTAGTAAAAGGTTGGACAGGCCTGGTGTAGATGAATAAGAAAATATTTAAGCATCCTTAACAGGCTGCCTAAACAGGAATAATTGAACAGAACCAGCAGAGTCAACTGAAGACTGAAATGTTTATATTATACAACATTTAATCCTGTGTCAAGAGAAAGGATTTTTTGTTACCTTTTTATTTTAATGCTTTACATCAAAGCTCATAGTAGAATAAATCAGCTAAAAAAAGACACTGCCTTCCCTCCAGATTTCTTGGAAAAGCATCATAGTCAATCAGGTAAAACGATTGATGCCACTGAATGAAAGATTAAATTTTGGAATTTTTAATCATAATCAAATTGCAAAACCTTCTAACAATTTAGTTGATTTGTATGTTCAATTACTAAAAGCAAATCAAATGATAGAATAAGATTAATGTATTGGCAACCAGTTATGAACATTCAGGAAAAGTACGTTAAATGAAGATAGATCCATAAATGTTTGCAGGTATATATATGTTAAGAAATTTTGCCCAATCATCTCAAAATTCTAAATATTGCCAGAAGCCATAATGAAATTTAAAATTTATGTATATATTGAGGAAAAAGATCATAAATTATGTGAAAATGCATAAAATTTATGGGTTTAAAAACTAATAATTATAATTTTTTGTTAAATTAAAAATTGCTTCTGAAAAGATTTTCAAGTAAATATTTGTTTTTTAGAAATTTAACAAGGAAGTTGAAATTAATTCATTAGGATTTTGAATTAAAAATTATTAAAATATAATCCCCCTAAAAATTGAAAAAAAAATGTTGTTTCATAACAGTTATATTTAGAATAATTTTGATCATGCTTTGATACATAACAACAAAAAAAAAAAAAAAAAAAAATCTTCTTTTATCACCAAAATTCACAATGTTAGAATACTTTGGATTATATGAAAATTTGAAATTTATCAGAACTAATTTTTTATACGAATTGAATATTTCCAGCTGAGCGAAAAATTGCCCAGGCCGGGAATCGAACCCGGATACTTGGCTTACAAGGCCAATGCTTTTAATACTTGTAATTTACAATACTTGTAAGCCAAGTATCCAGGTTCGATTCCTGGCCTGGGCAATTTTTTGCTCAGCTGGAAATATTCAATTTGTATGATTACTTTACCAATCAGTTTGATTGTGTTAAAAAAAAAAAAATAATAGTATAATTTTTTATGTTTGTTTTTAGTGCTAGAAAACTCCAGAATTGCGTAAACTTTTAAATATCATATCGCAGTGAGTTTATAAGAATGGAATTTACATTATTGTATGTTCGTTAGAAGCATGGCTAAAAGTTTCCTAAATATTACATAAAGAAACCAGAAATCATATAAAAATTTAAAAAGTGTAATTTTTTAAAAATAAATTCCAGGACTATTTTATCAACATAATCTTAATTCCTATTTTATCGTTAACATCTTTGCAATTTGCATAATCTATGTATCTCCAACAGATAAAAAAATCAAGCATGTTTCAATCTTTTTTGGTAGCCCTGTATATGTATTTTTCTTATTTTCTAAGAATTATTTTTTGTTATTATCATTAATTTGAGTTGTAAATGATTTTTATAAAACAAGGTTTATCAATCTGGAAAAGTCAGAAAATTTTGTAAAAAATAAATGAAAATCAATTAAATTTGTCTCTATGCAAAAATATTTGAATTTTCATCTTGCCAACAAGATTGATTCATCTATTTTATGTACCATATTTTTTACTGATTAGTTGCTCCTAATATTTTTTTAAAAAGGTATACATGGCATGAATTTTTTATATTTAACACAAATTAAGGTGAGCCAAGGCATTTTCTGTGAATAGTACTTATGTTGAAGCAGGATTCATTGATATATGAGGACCCCAGAAGCCAAGGGGTATAAGTGACAAATTGAAAAAGTTGATATTAAGGCACAGATGACCTAGAAATATGCTTTTTTTCTTTTCTGGTTAAGAAACACAAATGATTTTTTTAATTATGTGCTGTGTTCTTGAGATAAACTCTTTTTGCCGAATAATAATAAATATTTATTAATTTAAAGAAAATTGTACTCTACGTTTTTAACAGTTATTTAAATAAGAGTTCAAAGACCACAACAAAACCAGCGGCAGTTTCCTATTTCATTTCAATCATTACTATTAATTTTCAAATTTAACATCAATTATCTTTCAACTTAATTTACTCAAAATTGAATTTTGTTCACTTGTACCCCTTAGCTTCTAAGGTCGTCATATATCAATCGATATATATCTGATATTTATTTTCAAACTATTTTTATTACTATTTTTATTATTTTCAATATATATTCGATTTTTTTCAATTTATTTTTAAAATATCAAGGTGTTTGATACTATGGATATTTTCATTTAATATTTATTTTCAGAATATCAGAGTGCAAGATATTTTTGATATTTTCAGTCTAAAAAAGTTTAAATGAAATTTTCAACACTTATCAGCTGTCTCATTCTGTAGATACAGAACTTATGTCTCTGGTAATGACTTTCTTTAGCCAGTGTAGAAAACACATAATTTTACAAGCTTTAGACTTGAAGATTTTATTTTTTAATATAGATGTAATATCAGGGGCATAATTAATCCAGAACTGCCTTTGAAGTATAAAATGTGTAATTTAAATAATCAGTTATGTACAGTTTTATTTGAAAGTAATCTTTTCTGGTTTTTGGTTTAGTTAAACTGTATAAAATGTCAGGCAATAAAATAGAAGACAAGCTTACATTTATGAATATTTTAATTTAAAAAACTATTTTGTATTTTTTTTTTAATATAAATTTCTGATTTTTTTATATTTTTTAAACTGAATTATATAGTTTATATAGTTAAATATTATGACTATAATTATTTTTATTTATTTTAATAACTGTATAAAGCAAATTTTTTCTTCAGTTTTGTTTGAAGTAAATAAATAAATAAATACAAATAAATTTTTAGAATAATGTTTGATTAAATTTTCATGTTAAGTGCAATATATTTTAGTTTCTAATTTATATTATGCTTGAAAACTTTTACTATCAACAGCAACTTGGCTATTTTGAAAATATTGGATATCAAAAATATTGGATATATATCAAAATATCAGATACTTTCGAAAACATCATGATATTTATGAACCTTGTGTTGAAAACAGTGCTCAAATTTTTGAAATTTTTAAATGATATATTAGCATAACCTGACCAAGTGGCCAGCTTAATCCAATTAGCTGTCTACTCAGATTTAGATATATATTAAAATGAATATTCTTCAGAAAATGAGGAAATTTTGTGGTCACTGTAAATGCATTGATCATTATATGAAGCTGTTGACAAAATTTTGAATTTGGATTATTTATATTAACAAGCTGGTAAGTGGGTTATACGTGAAAGCAGCACACATGAAAAAATAATACTGTGTGTGTATTGTTAATAATAGAAATCAGGGAAGTTTGATGTAATCAGGAAAATCAGGGAACTTTTCTTTTACAATTTCTGTAGACACCTGTTTCACCATTAAATGCTTTTTGCTTATAATGATTCAATTATTTAAAAGCTTTGTTATTGTATTGTTAATAATAGAAATCAGGGAAGTTTGATGTTATCAAGAAAATCAGGGAACTTTTCTTTTACAATTTCTGTAGACACCTGTTTCACCATCAAATGCTTTTTTGCTTATAATAATTCAATTATTTAAAAGTTTTCTTTATTTTCTTTCTTTTTTTTTTAACATTAACTTATAAATATATTTTTTAATTGAAAAATGATTGGATATATTGTTTAAGTTTTTAAATTCTGGCAACAGTAGATAAAAATATTTTCTTCAAAATATGGAATAAGTCTGTATTTAAATAACAAAATTTTGAATAAAAAAATTTGAAAGGAACTCAGAACTTAAAAGGTATGCTACATTTAAATTTCAGACATTTTAAATAATAAAGTGCATTAATTACAAACATACAAACTGAAAACATGCATCAGAGAAGTTTATTCTAAAGTTAAAATTGCATCAAAACAGAATATTCAGGTGGAATTTGGCATGTTCTATTAATTGGATTATTGACTAAGTTCATGTGCCATGACTCAGTAAAATACCCGAAATTTGTAGCTACTGCAGTTTAGTCTAATGATCTTAATAGGATCTTGATCAATGTCCAATGATCAACTATTTTTGAATTAAGATATTTTATTTTTAAATCTCTAAAAAGTCTCATCTCTAGGATGCACGTTGTATCACAATGTTTACAGAGGATTCTATGAACTAATTCTTTTAATTGCTCTCAGAAATATTTATACTGAAATTTACAAAGAAAACTTTGTGATGGTCTCTATAGGACAATAGTTTTTAATTTGAAATGATTTCGAAAATATTAAGATTTTTTCAGAAAGGTTTTTGTAGTACAGAATATATACAACAGAATACCCTACATCCTTATGAAAGATAAGGGGGGGGGGCATTATGCCTATGTATCTGAAAAACATGCATCACTGCCATAATGCCGTTTTCAATTTTGTAAGTTGTTTGTCACTTTTCTTGATTTTATGTTGCATAGTACTGATGAGGGATGAAATTTTGTCTGAAATGTCTCTTTTGTATTTTTTAATAAGTATTATTCATAATTTTTAATTTAAAATGCATGAAATTTATATCTTTTTAATGTTTTATTTAGTTATAATGTCATTTTAACTCAAAATTTTATTCACATAACTTCACTAAAAATATTGTTAATTAACCCATATGTTTTTTGTTTTTATTTTCAGGTTTACGATATGGTTGATTTTATTTGTAAGTATATTCAACATGACAACATAGGGTTAATGGCCAATGCTTATTTAGCATGGGCTGATTATAATGTGGAAGGTATATTCTCGAAAGTTTGCATGGACATTGCATTAAAATATCCTCAAGCTCTTGATTTTGCAAAATCTGGTACTACAAAATATTTAGAACGAGATGAAAAACCTAAATTTTATCCTGATTTTATGGAAAAGGGTTGTCAAAACAATAGTTACAAATCTGAGAAAACATTAGGACTACTTTATAGAGTTATTCGAAATTTAGAAGCAAGTGTCAGTAATATCAACAATGATGTGAATGTTATTCCAAATCCAAGACTTGAATATGAAGGTTGGGAACAGTTTGAAAACCTTGCAAAACAACGTAGAGATCAATATACAAAAAGAGTTAAAAATATACTTAAAAAGTATGGTATAAAAAGCGAAGCTGAAGCTTTAACTGGTTATTTAAATGATATCAGTGATTGTAACAGAAATAAGTATGACAGTGAAAATATTTCACTGTTATCAAAAAAGTATTTGTTTGATACTATGAAGCGTTACCATCTGAAATTTGTTCAAGATTGTGAAAGTGAAATGTCAAAAAATCCATCAATTACTAAAAGAGATATTAAATATCTTATGGCTTCAGCTTGGTATATGGTAACATATAAAAATAATGATAGCAAAATTTTCAGTTTTCCTTGGGTTGTAAGTGATTTATTATCAGAAATATGCAGCAGAAAAAGAGACAAAGTAAATTCTGAAAGTACGTTCATTGATTATTATGATACATTTTTGAATTATATCTGGAAAGATGAGCTGAGTGTAAAGTATGGCATTAAAACTTGTTTTTGCATGAAAGTTCTAAAGCATTGTGTAAGTGATTGGATTCAAAAGTCATCATTTATTTTAGCTGAGTCTTCAAAGGATGTTTTTTGCCAAGAATGTTTTGACAGAATTATTGAAAAATTTAGATCTATTAAAAAAATGGCATGCTGCTCCAGTTATGAGAGAGGCTGTAGCTGTCATCTGTCTTGTTCTCCTGTGAAAATAGTGCTAGAATTTTTCAAATTTTATGCCACGGAAATGATTCCTAATATAGGCAATTGTACAAACTGGTTAAACCAAAACAGTAAATGTGAAGGTTTTCGTATTTTAAATTTACAATCTTTGGCTTTAAAAACTTATGCTGCCATTGCTATTGCACACGCATTACCATTTCAAGGTTTGAACTCAGGTGCTTCTGAAAATGATTCAGACTGCTTAGAAGAAGGCGATCCAATTAGAGTTAAAGTTACTGAAACTTTTGAAAACGTTCTCATTGGAAAGGTAGATGAAGTATGTAAAATTTTGAAAGAGTTATCTGGAGTGAAGCAAGTACACATTGATGGAAGTAGTGACAGAAATGCTTATTATATATTAGTGCATTCAATTGGTAAAGCTTTCCACAGATGGAATCTTGAAGAACTGATTATGGACCCTAAATGTCCTTTAATCATTCAATCTAGAATGCAATGACTGCAATTTCAATAGATTGTAATATCCTTTTTAAACCTCCTGCATTTTGAAACAAAATGTATCTTATACATAGTTTTATGAATGTGAACAAATGATTGTTTTATAGTGTCATGTAAATAATTTTTTAATGTAATTTGACTTGTGTGATTTTATTTGCTTTCATTCTTTTAAAGTGCAAGATATATATATATATATATATATATATATATATATATATATATATATATAATATACTTATTTTTTAATGTTTTTCTATGCCATATTAATGTAATAATTGTATAGATCATAATTGTGTTTATGTTGTTAAAAATTGTTTTAATTTATGTAATACAAAAGTTAGTAGCATCATGGTCGAAAGTATTTGTTTGCTTGTATAATATATAAAGTTTTTTTTTCTATTAAGGTCCCCAAAACACTGCCAAAATTGTAGATCATTTAAGAAACAGCAACTTTTGTAATTTTACTTGTAAATTACCAAAAATGGGATAGTCTTCTAATGTGTACCTTTTTCTGACCTAGCAATCGTTGTAAAAGAAATTTTGATTTCGCCGATTTTAAACAATTGTGTTTCGTTTGTAAGGTTGAGGGGGGGGGGGAGTAAATACTCCCTACTAACTCGGCATAAAATTATTGTAGAAAAAAATTACTGGTACCAAAGGATTGGAAATAAATCTACTTTTAAATGATACACATAAAATTTTCTTAGTGGTCCATTTACATATTAAAATTAACCCTAACCCTTTTTTTTTTTATAGCAGTACCCAATTCTGGCATCATAAATGAACTTTACATCCTTCAATTAGCCTAAAAACAAATTTTCATGAAATTCTTATAATATTTTTCTGATAAATTAATTATTTTAAAACGAGCATATTTTAAGGGCTGTATCAAAAGTGAAGTTTAGTACTCTATTGTTGAACTGAGGGATCTTCCTTTCTGATCTAGGCATCTTAGGTGCCACTCAAGCAGTCATTAAAGATTGCTAGATTACAGGATAGCATAAGAAGTTTCAAAATATTTAGTCGCTTCTATTATAGACAGCCCCTTAAACTATTATTGTGCCGCTTTTTAAGCATAATTTAAAAACTACTTGGAAGAAAATTTTTTAATTTGGATTTCCATAAAGCAAGAAACAATAAACCTAAATCCATCATAAAAATTGTAAGTTGTAATTCATAATTTTTTCCAATACTAAATTCATAATTCATATAAAAAAATTATAAAAAAAATACAAATTCAAGGTATTTATGCTTGGGTATTTTAGTTTTATTGCTACATAAAAAATTAGCGCATTAGAAATATAATTTTAAGAGATATTAATAAAAATATGAAAATATAAATAACAGTAGAAGCACTAAATTTTGAACATTTATAATTCAAAAACTTATCATTCAAATGAATTAAAATTTGGTGTATGAGTACAGTTTGAACCAAAAATTTGAAATATCTTGTTAAAATTTGGTGTTGACATTGAAAAAATTAAAGTTTGGGTTCGTTTTGAAATGTAGATGGCCTTTTAAGCAAATTTTATATTCACTATTTAAAAGTAGACTATTTCCAATCATTCAGTATCAGTAACTTTCTTCTACGATAATATATCTAGGTGTTAGTAGAGATTGTTTACTTTTTTCCCCTACGACTGTACATGTTTGTATATGTATAGCTTGATATTTTTTAACAGCTAAAATACATTAATTGCATATTCTAGTTACAAACTCATCACTCTCATTATCTTATTACTGTGGAGTATATTTTCTTAGGATATACACTGTCGAACAAAGACAATTTTTTTTAGATAAAACCCCTTTATAATGTAGAAAATATTTTAAGCTTCTTTTTTTGCTTGATATATAGGTGGAATTAAAACATTACATTCCAGATTGCTTTGAGATCAAATAGATAGAAATTGAATATTTTATTATTTTCTTTTATATTATTTTATTGTGTATTTTATATTATTTTTTAAATTTTTGATGTCTTGTTTATTTTGAATTTACATGTTTCTGTATATCTGCAAATATGATTTGAATATTTTTTAAGATGATGCTCTGTCGGTTACAAAAATTTTACAATTACTATAAGCCAAGAACTAGCATGGAGTTTGTGGAATTTCAAATTTCTCATTTGGAATTTGATAAAAATTAGTTCTGGTTAGATTTTTACATGTATCGACCAGCAATTTGCATGATAATAGCAAAATTTATGCATTTATCAGATAACTTTGCTCCAAACTTAATATTTGAGAAACTTATTATGAAAAACTATGTTGATTTAATTTTCATTTTAGAGTATTGATACTTTTCAAGATAAACTATTGGATAACCCAGATTTTACATTTAGTTATTTTCACTTTGAGTACCTAACAGGGACACTATTAGATATGCTTTAGTCTGTTAACTTCCAAGAACTGCACTACACTTCATGATTATTTGCATATAACTATGCTACTTAAATTAATATCTTACAATAATGCTACTTAAATTAATACGTTGGAATGATATAGAAGAAAATTTTATGATGACCACAGAATTATTTTTCAGCAATCTGAAAAAATATTATAAAAATGTTTTACATCTGCTAAATTCATTTCTTTATCATTATCATCTCTTCATCGCTTTCTGATTTAAATTTCAAGTTCAAATAGCTCTAAAGCTAAATCTAGAATGTAAAAGCAGTGGTAAAACTCTGAAAATGCAACTTTCTATATCAGTTCTTTGACAGCAACATTTGCAATTCAAAGTTCTCCTCTTGTATTTTGTTCATGTGAATTTCATATAGACAACACAAAATGATTATTTTAGATAAATCCAATTCATTGCTTTTTTTTTCTTCCCCTTTTCTCAATATTTTCTTATGCAAATGCCTTTAATGATCAACATTCATGAGAAGTATCTTCTATAGATCTTCTGCCTTTTAAAATTCTTTTATACATTATTTCATTAAAGAATAGAAAGAAGGTAAATTGTCACAAGTATTATCCCAAACAATTCTACTTAACTATCTGATCAAAAGGGTTAAATATACTTAAATATTTTCTAGGCTACCAAAATGTTATTGTTATTATTGTACTATGTCTTTTTAAAAGCCTGCATGTTGTACATATTTTATGATAAAAAAAAAATTATTTGAAAAAGAACAAATACTCAAAAAACAGTTAATTTGATTTGAGGTGTGAAAAACTAATTTAAATAAAATGATCAATTAATTTTTTATATATGTGTATTTTAAATTGGGACAATCCTTCATACTGAACGGATTTCAAGCAAAGAAGTTATACAATTCATTTCTATATATATTTTTTAGTTGAAGGAGCAAAATTCTTATGTGTTTATTCCATTGTTACTTTTGTGGCACTTCTTTTTCAATACCATTTGGTTAGTGGCCATTTAATTCAGTATAGCAATAAATGTCCCAAAAATCTGGTTTCAATTAAAAAAAAAAAACTTGTTGAAAATTATGTTATTAAAGAATAATTATGAAACATAAGTGCTATTGACATAACAATAAAAACCACTATCTGGTCACTGGTTTTTACATTACATAAACTATATATCATATATTTAATGCAGTCTAGGTGACAGTTTTGGAGAAAATCATATTTTTCCATTACACACAAATTTTGATTTGCAGGCTTTCAACAAAAGTGTTGAGGAGCGATGGAAGTACCTATCATTGCAAAAGTATAAAAGGATTGTTGGTAATGACTTTTTAAAAATATTGTCAGTAATTAGCTCAGATATTAATCCTTATAGGTACATTGGTAATATTTTATAATATACAGTAGACTCCCTCAAATCCACACAGCTTGGGACCAGAGGTTGTGCGGATTTTAGAATTTTGCAGATTTCTGGTCATTGCTTTGTTTTTTCATTTTTTAAACAGTAATTTGAATGTAATTAATAATGCAATCAAAACTGTAACCAATGCTTACAATATAATAAAATATTAAAATAAGTAATAAAGTAAAATAACAAAAAGTTAAATAATTTTTAAAATGATTAAAATATTAAAAGCAAAAATCAATTTAATAATCAATTATGTTTCAATAAATATTCATTATAAAGGTGAAACGTATTTTCCCTAAATTATTAGATGAAACTTGCCTTATAAAGGTACATTACTAATTTACATCTAAATAATAAAATAAGGAAGTTTTATTTCAGGTTTAGTCAGACATAATAACCAAAAAAGCATGATTAACACATAAATATATTTGTTAAGAAGATTGTGATTACCAGTGATATCAGCAATATCTTGAATTTTTTCGGAAATAAATTTATTCTTCCTTCATGAAAAAACATGAATTCAGTAATATTAGCAAAAATTACAATTTAAAACATATAGAATTAATATAAAACTAAAAAAGTCAAAGTTTGTTCCTATATCTGAACTGAATGTTTCATTGTTTACATCTATAAATTATGTGCAGAATTTAGAGAGTTGTGAATTTTAGGGAGTCTACTGTATAGAAAATGAAGCATTGCAACATTTTTTTCCTAAGCATCAGTTTTTTCTATTCTCAATATTGCAACTGAAAGCATCTAGAAAATGACCTTTACTTGTTATCATTGTAGATTTTAATTTTTATGAATGTAAATTTATTTACATTTAAAAAGAATATTTTATCAGTGGTGGAAGCAAAAGCAGGCTAATTATCAAAAAATTAATCCTCATTTGCATTTGAATCTGTCTTTGTCTATCCTTATCCAAATTTTCAGACCTCTGTGTGTAGTAGATTTTCCCATCCATCACCAGTAGACACACTGACAAATATCTTTCTTTTTTACACCTCAAAATAAGTTTTTGTATGTAACAATGAATTTCGCAATTGATTTTTAACCTGCTAGAGACAATATTTAAGAAAATTATGCATAAAGGTATGTTTTCGACGAGAATGAAACATTTTAGTAATTTTTACAATTAATTATAAATTAATACATTGATTAGCATTTTTTAATTAGCATTCACATGTGATAAGTTGGCAAATATTCTCTGTAACTTGTACAATTGTATGCAAATTGAAAAAATAGTGAATTTAGTCCTGTGCCAAAATATGCCAAATTGATAAAACAATAAAACACTTTAAAAACTAAAATATATACATATATAAATAAAAAAAGGTGGTCAATTTTTCTTTTCTCACATATACCACCATTACTCTAGAGCATAACTTTGGAGGTACAGGTTTAAAAGTAATACCTATGTAAAGCTGAAACCATAATTTCTCTAGAATTTTAACGAGTTTTTCAAACTAAGAATTTTAAACCTTTGTAAAAAATTAGCAATTGCAGGTCACTTAGTACCTTGCAGAGGTTTTTTTTTTCTATGGTAAAAGTGCCTAAAAGTTTGTGAATTTCATTTTGAATCTACCTATCTTTATGAATATTTTATTCTTTACATTGTTGTAATAAATCTTCAGTGTTTATTTACAAAAATGTATTTACACTCAGATGTATTTTGTTTTAAATTAACCAATGGTTAATAATTGTTTTATGTTTTAAATTAAAATAAATCATTTCATTTTTCTTTAAGCCATTTTCCTTTAGCATCAGTAATTTATTTATCTTAATTTTAAAACTGAAACTTTGTTTTCAGTCTTCCAAAACAGTGCTTTTAATATGATGAGACTTTTTAAAAATACTGTTTGCATGTTTAATTTACTTACATAATTCGAAGCATTTAAATAGTAGATTCTTTTCTTCAAATTACTTTTCAAAGATTTGTTTTGAGCCACCAGAGATGAATATTCTGATGTTTTTCTTTTACAAATTGATATAAACATCTATAGCTGCCAACTTCTGTGCTTTTTAAAATGAAACAAATACTGTGTTTTGTATCAGAAAAGTTGTATTATTTTATTTACAGAATTACTGTCTATGTTTTATTTTATTTACAAAATAAAGTCTGTTTGAAATATGTTTATTTTACTTTAAAAATACATGTAATTTGACAGCTATGAACATCTTTTTAAGCTTGGGTTAAGTGGAGTGAAATCCATTTTGCTTATCCTTTTCTCATTTCTGAATGATTTAGAAAAACTGTATGTGCTTGAGCTTTTAAAATTGTCCAGTTTTACAATAAATTGCATAGCATCAAGTTTATATTGTATTCATTCTTGATCAGTTCTTTAAATATCGTCTCTGAATATTCAAGATCTATTATAAAAAAAATTTTAACTAATAAATGCCAGCTTTAAGTCTCTTGCAAAGGGCTCTAAATAAATAAATTCTATGTTTTTAAAATCTTTTAAACAGTTCTATATTATTTGAAGAACACAGTTATAAAAAGAATTATAAAGACTTGAACATTCTTTAAAAAAGCTCGTCCTCTTCAGAAAGTTGAAATTTTGAACATCTGTCTATCCTTATAATTTTCATGTGTATATATATGTATTTTTTTACTTGCATTCTAAAAATTTAAGTTAGTTTTTTTGTGTTTTTTTTTCTCAAATAAAATTATTATTGTCTAAAAAGATAATTTTAATAAATTTCGATTGTGAGAAATTTAAATGTAAGTATAAGAAAAGCAAAAGAGACACTGTCATATTGGCCGATTTTACTTTGTGTACCAGAGTGCTTAAGATTAATACAGTAGATATTTATGGCTCAAACCTAAAAAGCTTGTTTGTACTGTAAAAGTGCTTATTTTTTGTGAGGCTTTCATTTTCACGATATTAATGAGCCTGTCATAATAAAAAAAATTTAAGCCTCACAAAATAATTTTTTACCACCTCAAATAATAATAAAAAATCAGAAACTTTTCACTTATCCGAAATTTAATTATTGGAGTTACTTTAATAAGAAATCAGTACAAGAATTTCTTGAATATACTCATTCACTTACAATATTTATAACGGCTTCTTTAATGAGCGATGGAAGAGGAAGATTTTTTTTCGGACAGAAGGAAATTTCTTTAAATGCCTTTTCTTCTATTTAGGTAGTTTTGGGATTTTTTAAACTTTCGGTTCTTCTCATATGAAATTCATGAAATTTTCAGCTTGCGAAATCAATGATATCTTCATGGTCGCGAAAATTACGACTCTTGAAAATGAGTGCTTTTACAGTATAACAACAAATCTTATCCCAAAGACACTGAATAAAAGGGATGTAGCTTCTTGCTCAACCATAGTAACAAATCCTATTCCAAAGGCACTGAGCAAAAGGGCTGCATCTTTTTTTTTATATATATAAAGCACCACTGAAGCAAAAATTTGACTTTGTTTCAGAGCTTTCCCCATAATTTTAATCCCGATTGGAGGAAGGAGGACTCGGCTACCATGCTTACAAACCTCCTGGAACTGTTCCACGCCACTAATTTTGCATGCTGGTCTTGTGTCATTGACATGGCATCAACAGCAGCACTGCATTCCAGAGAATGCTTCTCCAAAATACTGATTACACCCAATGCTTGAACATGAACATGCTTTTTCAGGGGCTTCCCAGTTGTGAAGCAACTCCATGCCCTGTCAATGAGTTAATGTAGAGCACATCATGAAGTAAGCCTGTATAAGTCTATCTGTAGAACAAGTCTACATAAGGGAAATAAGAATGGATAGACAAAGAAAGTTGAATAAGTCTTTGGATCGACCTAGTGACCCATAGCAGCTGAGTGCCGGTGGCAACCATTGAGGCTCGTCAGGCCCTGAAAAGGGCCGGCCCACACCGCTGAACACCCGAGCTGTTCTGAGCACAAGGGGATCTGAGAACAAAATGAGGAGAAAACAGGAAAGTTGGGTCCATTTGTACCGGTAGGTTGCAGGGGCAGCCAATCTGGTACTAGAACATCCAATGCCTAGTCGAAACCAGTGCTTCATATACTATTGGAACTAAAGATGGGATAAATATTCGGCCCTTTTGCCGAATACTCGGGTCAGCCGAATGCTTCTGCCGAGTATTGTAAGATATCTTAATAAATAAATTCAGAATAAGAATTTTTTTTTCCTTTTTTGCAATTTATTTTTTTTATTTAATCTATTTATGCTTACTTTGACACATTCATGAAGTCATTTTCATTCCTAATTACACAATTTGTGTACTAAAAATTACAATTTTTGTATTTCCTATAAAAGTTAAGGATCTTTTACAAAATGTTGTCCAAATTAGACATTAAACTTACCTTGGAGATTCAACTGTCAAGAAAATGACATTGTAAGAGAATGTTACATTACAACTCAAGATGTATAAACTGTTATTGAAAAAAAAAAAAGATAAGCACTGCTTCATTCTAAAGTGCTTGAATATTCATTGATGTATGTAAATTCCACGCACATATAAAAAGGGCTTTATGAATATGTCAAAAGGATTTATTAAAGAATAAAAAAAAAATTTCTGCCTTTCTTAAGAAACATTTAAAAATGTACTGAATACAAAATATTGCGGTTTTATATTTTAAATATTTTTTTTTTTTTTTTTTTTTTTTTTTTGTAAATAGTAATCCCTCTACTTATTGTTATTTTATTTATGCATTTAGATTTTATTAAGTTGTTTAAGTTCAAGAAAGCATATAATAAAACTTAACAATTTTCAAACATTATGCATTTAAACAAGCATTGCAAGTGCAACATTATCTATTAAACTGCAAAATATATTCTACATTTAATTTTTTAATTCATTCATAAATTTAAAGTACAACATTAGTGGAACATAGTAATTTTAGAACTGAAGAGATAAAATTAAATATTTAAAAAAAAAAAGAGAGTATTAACAGTATTAGCAGTTGTATTAACAGTTTAAACGCATGTTAATGGAAAAGAACATAAATATATATATTTTTTATATTAATCAATTTCTCAATTAATTTTCAGTTGTGAAATTACGCTTGAAATTCTAGATACGTGAATATTCATACTTCTACTAAGCGTAATACCAACTTAGTGAAAAATGTCCAAGCCGGGGATCAAACCTGGAATCCTTTGAATAGCGCTCCAAGCACTCTACCATTTAAACTATGATGGGAACATCAAACTTGTTCTCATTGCCTCCATAAACTTACCTTTTGCATACTTCATTTCAACCTAAGTTAATAGTTTCCTAGTTCCTTTGTTTACATAATATTTATTACAACAGTATTCAAAATTCACTTTCACTTTTATTAAATTACTTAAATATAATAATTACTTACCTTTTTCTAATTTATTTCCACTTGTTAAATATCTTTAATTTACCTTTTGTCTAAAATAAACTTCGTTAATTTCACCGTACTTCATCCGCGTGTTTTTGCTTTCTTTTAACCTCGAACGATACGATTATTTTAATCGATCGTCAGTCTTTTTCCCGCTAGATGGCAGCATACGTCTCTTTTAATCAAACTTAATCGATTTATCATTTTTTATATTTGCATATCAAAAACGATATCGGCTGCTCATTGGCTTACGTTAGCACGTGCCGATTCGGCCAGAGTATATATGCTTCGTGATGTCAAGACAGGTTTTGCCTTTCTCCGTTCCTTCACTATGAAGGAAGCCATGTCTCAAGAAGCTTGAACGCACGAAAGTTATCGTCGTTCATGGAGTTTTTGTTTTGTCAGTATGAATGGTTTTAATATATTTTAATTGTGTTTTTCCGAATCTTTTACTGATGTCAACTTTGTTAAACGCTGCTAGTTTTCTGCTGTCATGAAGTTTGTTAAAGTGCGTAAGTTCACTTTTATGCTGTTTCATCTGAAGTCATAAATAAAAGAATCTTGATGTCAACTTGAACTCTGTTTTAGTTTTAACACGTTCTACACTCCTTTGCCAGACCAGCTTTCACTGTGTTCATCTCTGTTTCATTTAAGCTTACTTTTTAAGTCACTAACTTAGAGTTAGTTGACAAACTACGAGGACGATGCCCAGCTTAGCATTTTTGACTTCATATGTTGGTTAAGCTGCAAATCGCAGCACTGGATCAGTCTTCATGAGCACAGATTTGTGACGCCTCAGAATTGTGTGCTCATGAAGATGGATCTAGTGCTGCAATTTGCAGCTTAACCAACATATGAAGTCAAAAATGCTAAGCTGGGCATTGTCTTCATAGCTTAAATGGTAGAGTACTTGGAGTGCTATTCCAAGGGTTCCGGGTTCGATCCCGGGCATGGACATTTTTCACTAAGTTGGTATTACGTTTAGTAAAAGTATGAATATTCACGTATCTAAAACATAAATATATTTCTTTTCAATTATGTAGAACCTTCTTTCACTTGTCTTCAATAATTGAAATTCTACAATGTAAACATCTAACTAAATTTATTTTAAAACCCATTTACTGAATTTTCTAATTTCTATTTAGAGTTTATCATTAAGGATACAATTTCTTTATCATAAAATTTACTTGATTAAAGGTTATTTAAAAAAATATCTCATAATGAACTATGTAAAAGAGAAAGAGTATTGATTGTGAATGTAAGAAAAGATGACTATATTAATGGATAGTAAATGAAGTAGTACCATTTTTATATTTTAATATGAATAACTTACCATCCTTACTTATTCAAAGTTAATTTGATATATCTTAAAACAAAAATTGCAATTTCATAATATTTTTGTGCTAAAATAAGTTTATAAAAATTCTAAATAAATTTAAATAGTACATTTTAAGAATAATAAATGAATTTCTATTTTAGGTAAAATGTTTAGGAATTACTTTTAGTTTAATTAGCAGTATCAAGGTGTTTGAAATATTATAAGAACAAAAAATGCATTAAGTTATTAAAAATTTTAAAAAGATTAAAAATAAAACAAATTTGTTTTTGATTTTTTTTCCCATTTTAAATGTATGTGTGTGTGTACATTATGTATATGCATATAAATTAAAAGTTATTTTCTTTATTCGGAAAAAATGTTGGTATTCAGCTTGCCAAATATTCAGTATTCGGCCAAAACACTATTCGTCCCATCCCTAATTGGTACCTAAAATTTGTTAGAATTTGTATTAGTGATTTCTAAAGAAAGTAAAAAACCTCGATATTTTTTATTGCAAATACCATGTCACAAAATCAAAGTTAAATTTATACTAGTTAAAAATTGTATGTAAAACATGGCAAATGAGGTGTGTTCGTACTATAACTTGTTTCATAAATATTCATGTCGCGGTTCAATAGTTTTGCACTCTTGTGCAAAAAAGTATGAATGTGAAATTTATTAAGATTCTATTAATTAAATTCAGGAATGCAGAAATAATATGACTCCATCTTAATTAGAATGTCATCACCATAACACCTAGAATCATTACCTATTATGGAATATCATTGAATTAATTACATATGATAGGATTTAATAGAAGGAAGAAAACTTTTATTAATATCTTAAATTTTTATTAGATTTTCATAAAATTTTAAATGAGTGTATAAAATTCTGCGACGATTATATATATATATATAGTTAACTTCCTCAAATCCAGACAACTTGGGACCAGAGGTTGTACAGATTTTAGAATTTTGTGAATTTCTGGTTACTGCTTTGTTTACAGTTTTTAAACAGTAACTTGAATGTATTACTGCAATCAAAATTATAATGAATGCTTACAATATAGTAAAATGTTAAGATAATATTTAAGTAAAGTTATAAGCTAAATTGATAAAAAGCATTATAAAAATGATTAAATTATTGAAAGTAAAGATCAAGTAAATAATTAATGATGTTTAATTAAATATGCATAATAAAGATGAACTTTGAATTATTCAAAGATAATATCTTCATATAGGTACACTACTAATTCAGATCAAAATCACAAAATAAGAAAAATTTTTTTCAGGTTTAGCCAGTCTTAATAACCAAAAAGCAGGATTAATGCATAAATATATTTAATAAAAAGATTGATTATCAGTGATATCAGCAATTTGATTTTTTTTCTTTTTTCACAAATAAATTTATACTTCATGAAAAACCACAACTTTAGTCATATTATTGAAAAAACGGCAAATTTCGTCAAAAATCCCGAAAAAAAGTCAAATTTCGTCCAAAAATCGCGAAAAACGACAAATTTCGACAAAAGATTCACTATAAACGACAAATTTCCTCTAAAGATTCGCGAAAAACGACAATTTTCGTCAAAAAATCACAATAAAACGGCAGATTTCATCAAAAAATCGCGAAAAAACGGCAAATTTCGTCAAAAAATCCCGAAAAAAAGGCAAATTTCGTCAAAAAATCTTGAAAAAAACGGCAGATTTCCTGAAAAAATCTTTAAAAAAAAATAACAGATTTTATTAAAAGATAGCGAAAAAATGCAAATTTTGTCAAAGAGAACCCCTTACTCCGACGTCCCCCCCCAAATAATATTGCCGGGAGTGCATTTTCCTGCTTCAATTTATGTTTTTAATTTATTTCTCTGCTGCTCTAAAATCAGTTTCTGACAGCTTCAAATCTTTCTGAGTTAATGCAAGTCCTAAACGTAGTCATTCATTAAACAAAAAGTACCCCTTTATTCAATGAAAGTATTCGTTTTTTAAGAAAAAGTCTTTTTCGATAAATTTGACTTGCCCCTTTTTAAAAGAAATGCGAACAATAGTGATACTTCTAATCTTATACACTCAAATATATAATTAAATTTGTATCTTGCACATTTAATATTCAGAAATATAATATTGGTTTTAATTATAACAATTAATTATAAATTTATAAATATAAATTTATTAAAATAATTAGAAGTTTTATTAATTATTATTAAAACAATAATTAGCATTAATTATTATTAAAACAGTAATTAGACCTGTAACAAAAATAATTAGCACCGGGAAAGAATTTACCATCAATAAAAACTAGCAGAATAAAAGTTTTTTTTTTAATACAAATTTTGCATAATTATTCTGAATTGTTGTTAAAAATTGCTTCAATGATATTTTGTCATGTCTGTATTCTGGTAATTCTTTAAATAACACATAAAATAACAACGGGTTTTAAACATTTTTTCCTCCCTCCCAAACAGCTGAACTCCCCTCCATTTATAAATGTTGGTAGGGAGACTCCCCTCTTTCGAAAAATTGAATTTCAAGCCCTGTATATATATATGGCATGGGTAATTCTATTTAAAAAAAAAAATTCTGAAATATTATAGCAGAGAGGGGAAAGGAAAGGAAATCTACTCCCGGCACTAACTATATATATATATATATATATATATATATATATTTTTTTTTTTCATGATACTTTGATGGAATTTGCGTTTTATAACAATCTTTTGACAAAATTTGCATTTTTTAGCAGTCTTTTGATGAAATTTGTGGATATTTTGCGATCTTTTAAAGAGTTTTGCAGTTATGTCACTTTCCTTTTGAGAAAATTTGCGATTATTTTTCCCTCTTTTGACGATTCTGAAAAATTCAAAGTTATTTCGCAATTGTTTGACGAAATACGCAGCTGTTTTGCCCTATTTTGATGAAATGCATATTTGTTTTGCGATCTTTTTATAGGAAGTTATATGCAGACAATAATTAAATGGTAAACAGATATATTGTTATTTTTCTTCTAATACCAGCAGTATCCGTTAAATAGAAATATTCTAGTTTATTTAAAACGTAAAATAACGAACTTACTTTTTATTTGCACTGAATTTTGAGTCGCCACACTTTATTCCACACCAGCGTTGATTATTCCATTTATTACTTCTCAGCGGCGATCAAGGAGAAGGTGTATACAATACAAAAATAATGCACGGTGATGTCTTCTAGGATATTGTTTAATCTACTCTACTATAAAAAAAATGCAATATTAAAAATCATAATATAAAAGTTCTGCTTAGTTGAATTATTGAATATTCTTGTAAAATGTATTGGTAAAGCCTATAGCTTTCACCTTTAAAAAGGAAATTAATTTACGATCAGCTAAAAAGCAAAACAGCTTGATCCATTATGTTCTCTTACAGGAACGAAACTAGTCTAAGGGGTTACATTACTTAACCAAAAGTTTACAAAGAGAAAACACTGAATTTGCATAAATAAAAGTTCTTGAATATAAAAGAGTCTGGAATAAAAGAGGGATTGGTCACCGTATACAGACTCCAGCTATACTTCTATTTTCGAAGTATTCTGTCGTGCTCCTTAATAGTCAGTGGTGCTGCCATCTTCTGTCATTATACGATAATGTTTACACAGTTTGTTCATACATAGATTGACTTTTGACGCATAGTGTTCTTGCGTATAAACACGTGAAATATGGAGTCAATTGCATACCTCACCACTTGAATTATATTATGGTTGATTTGTAGTTGCATAAATTTTACACAAAACATAAATTGCTAGGATTATTCCTACAAAGATGGCGCAAGAAATCCAACACCCTTACTTTTTGTGTGAAATTGATGACTCGGTTAACTGTAGTTGTTTGCGTAAATGTTCAAAATGAGGTTTGGGCAGTGGCTTCGTCATTATATCTGCCAACATGAACTTTGATGGGCAATATACAATTTTTATTACACTAGTTTCGCGTAAATGTTTGATGTGGTGATATTTCACTTATATATGCTTGGTGCACAATTGGGCCTTTTCATTTTCTGTTATTTTAATGGTAGACATATTGTCCTCGTAAAGAGCTATTGGTAACTGTTGTTCCAATTCTAGATCATTAAGTAAGTTCAGCAACCATTTAAGTTCTTGAGCGGCAATAGAAATAGTAATGTGTTCCGATTCCGCTGTTGAAAGCACTACATATGTTTGTTTTCTAAAAAGCTAGGTTAGAATGTTGTTTCCTAGTCTAAAAATATTCCCGGTCGTGGACTTTCTGTCCATCCTATCATTCGCGAAGTCTGCATCACTATATACAGTCAGTACCGCGGTTCAGGGCCGGTGAGAGGGGGGGGCACAGGGGTCAACTGCCCAGGGGCCCGCACCATACCGAACAATTATAGAGATTTCATATTATTCCATATTTCAACTTGCACACATTTTTTTTATTTACAAGTTAACTAAAAAATGTTTCCCAGAATTGTTGTGAGACGATTTTCACTAAAGGCATAGTACTGTTGGTAACAAAATCGCTGCATAGAACAAGACAGATCTTATCTCTTCTTGTCTTGTAATGAGGCGAGCACTAATTTAAAAGCTGTCAATTCGTTCATCATTTTTCTTACAAACAGCCAGGAACTTCCTGTTATCCTAAGAAATTTAGAAAGGACCCTTTTTTAATCCCCTTTTTTCACGACAGACTGCTATGTCCATTAGGGTGGATCGAAAATTTTTTTTTTACTGTGTCAAAACCTACCTATGCGGAAAAGATGTTCTCTTGGATGGAGATTAAGGGAAAAATAATTTAAAAAATTAATTTTAAATTTTAATACTGCCACAAAGAGGTTGAATTTCGAAAAAAAGTGAAAAAAGACCTAATTTTGGCTAGAATATTTTTTATTCAAAATAATAGTTTAAAAAATTATCCAAAACCTACCTATGCGTAATAGATGTTATATTATATGCTGAGTATGAGAAAAATAATTTAAAAAATTAATTTCAAAATTTAAATCTACCGCAATGTGGCTCAAATTTATGTATTTGAACGTTTTTACGGTAAAAAATCAACTTTTGTTTTGTAAAATAAAATATGAATTTTAGACATTTTATTACATTTATTATTACATTTAACATTTATTACAATGGGAGGATATTTAATTGATTACAAGATAAAAACTTTAGTTTCTTATTTAACAGCTTCATTAGTATTAAATCAAGAAATATCGTCAACATTGCAATTGGCGATAATGACGTTCGGTATTGAAAATCGACATGAGATTTTTTAATTCAATTCAATTTTTATAAAACTGTTACTTATGTATGGTCCATACACAGAAGAAATACTTCCGTGACTCTTTTGATTATTAGTTTTGTAGAATGAGAGTTGCGCGAATAGATATTATTGATAGTAGATGTTATTGCCACTGAAATGATTGCTGGATTTACATATTGCTTCTGAAATCATGTCGTTACTAAATCCGTCAGTTAGTGGAGGTTCGACACATTTTCCCATTTAATTAAATCTATGAAATCCGTCGCAAAAGGTCAAAAAGCTGGTAAATGGAAAATATAGATAGTTTTTATGTAATGATTAGGATTACAGCAGACCGTTTGATTTCACTCGCGCATGTTTAGAATTCATATACTGACATAAATGAAAATACAAAAAGCTTCTAACATGCTGTGAATAATCTTTCTATTTCACCAGTGAAGCATTTATGCCCAGCCGCGGTTCCATCCACGCTGCAAAAAGATGACATAGTGAAACTTCATTGGTGTGTAACTAGCACAAAAAACATTGTAGTGGACGCTTGAAGATCAGTCCCATATTTCGAATAACACATCCTTTAACATCTATATTAACAGATATTACGTCACAACCGATAGCAACCAATTTTGTTACATGTATATTATTGTTAACACATGACAAAAAATGTACGTCGTGTTTTCAAATTGTTTGGTACTCTCCCGCAGGGGCGGATTTAAGGGGTCGCGATGGTCGCAATCGCGAGGGGCCCCGCATCCCAAGGGCCCCCAAATCTTCTTTTGAGTTCAAAGGAAAATGTGACGTTTTGAAAAAAGGATTTTCCCCTTTTAATTTTTCAGTTAATATTATATCATTTTCACGTAATAAATAAAATGTTCTTTTTATCATTTGCTACTTCCAGAGAGGTTTTAGCTTTCTTTTTTTTTCCTCGTTAAGAAATGTGAAGACAATGATCGGTTGTTAAGGGAAGGGGTGGGATTCAAAGGAAATTTGTGTCTGAGCCGAAAGGAACATGTTAAAGACCTTCTTATGATGATTTATTTATATAGATTGAAGAGCTGGTTAAATCCTGAGACGTCACAGTGGGGCCCCTGACTTTTTGGGGCCCCACACAGAGCCTGATTACCGCATAGACCAACTAGGCCATGGCCTTGGGCCCACTGCTGATGGGGGCCCAAAAGTGCATAAAATGATTTAGGAACGAATTCTTAAAAATGATCTTTTCTGCAATTTGCATCAAAATATATAAATATATAAATGAAATAAAATAAACTTGGAAACTGCATCATAATATTTAATAACTTTCAAATATTCCCTAAAGAATATTCTAGCTATTTTGATTTTGAGGGGCCCTCCAAAAGATCATAGACCTTGGGCCCCAGACACCCTTATTCGGGTTCTGGCCACACACAATACTTGGAAAGCAATTTTCATTAAACCGATATTTTAAATGTATTTTTACTTTGCTACTGATTATCTATGCTAATTAAAGAAACTTTCGTTCTGTGTGTCTGTGGGCGATGGTTAGCAAAATTTACTGCATGCCGAAGTCTGAAAATTTGGGTGAGGATAGTCTAAGCCAGTTCCTGGTGCACTTGGGGATCAGATTTTTAATTTTTTTAGACCCGGGCCCCCTGGACCCTTTCAAGTTTTTATGCTCTAAAAGTTTAATAACTTGTCCCCTTTCTATCTGATCTTCGTTTTGGGGACCCTTTTCCATTTCCTTATCCACTTTTGTATATTTTAGTTAAGATCTTGGCGCGGTACACTACAAATGAAGTTCTTGTGCTCAAAATCTGTACAAATAAAACAAAGTTTCGCTCTATCTGTGTGAGATTACTAGCGAAATATATCACACATAGAAGTCTGAAAATTAAGGTGAGGATAGTTAAAGACAGATCATGATGCACACTAGGCTCAACTATTTAAGGGTCGGGACCCCTTTAAGCTTTTATGCACTAAGTTCTTAATAACTTATAACCTTTATACATAGTATTCTTTTTTTGACTAACCTTTCTACATTTAGTTATTCTCGCCTTTTTAACCTCCAATTATGATCCTGGCTCCTTGGAGCCCAATAGAGGGCACCTTAAAACTGTTCTGCGAATAAATTATTAACAAATTGCTTTTTTTTTTAATCCCGATCTTCATTTTTGGGATTTCTTTTCCTTTTAATTGTTCTCACGTTTCTACATTCCAGTTTAGATCTTGGAGCCTCCTAGGATGCCGCATTGCCCAGTCAAGGGCTCCTTGAAGCGTTTTTCACCCCTTAACTCCCTCACCTTCTCGGTACATAATTTTAAGTTAATTATTTTAGTTTATTAAAGATGACTCTTAAACTCTTCTTCTCAGACCAACATCCTGATATTCTAAATAATGCCCTACCTCTCTTTTTTACCCACTTTTTGTACATTTCTTTAAAATATCATTTGAATCAATAATTCATACTCTGAGTTAATTTTGACAAATTGAAGATCTAATGCACAAAGTACTAAAACTGTTTAATATATTTTCATTTTAGGCCCCAAATTTTTAACTAGCAGTTTGTAATTTTCGGTCCCATTATTATAACTTCCTTTAAAATGATCCGATATAATATTTTTTTCCTAACAACATCTTAGGTCTTCCAATTATTACATGGAAAAAAAATCTCAGACTTTAGCTTCCACTAATTTCGAATATGAATTGCTTTCTTGGGGTCCTTGCTATAACTTCGTGAAAAATGACCTGAATTGCATGCATTTTTAAAAAAAATATAGTTATAGCGTTTGTCGATTAATATAACTTTGACTAATTTTTGATCTAAAGCTTTAAGTACTAAGTCTTTTTAATATGTTTTTCATGTTAGAACCCTACTTTTAACTATCAGATGGGCCCTTTTGTGCTCCCTATTATAGCTCATTTTCACTAGCTTTTTTTAACAACTTCTTTGGTTCCGCAACTACTTCATGAATGACTAGAACATTTTTTAGACTTTAGCTAAAATACCAATTTTGAATAGTAATCGCTTTTATGAGGCCCTTGGAACAACAAAAAAAGATCTAAATTGCATACAATTTTCTTTAACCTAGTTCTAGCATGTTTCAATTAATTTAAAGACTATTAAAAATACCTTTATATCAAACAGCTTAACAATTAAGTCTCTGGTAACTTGGGGTCCGGTACCAGACCCCTTGAAATTGTTGCACCATAAATTGTCAAAAATACTGTTTCTTAATCAGAAACTCAATTTTCGGAACCATTAACTATTTAGTTATCCTCCCGTTTCTAGATTCCAGTTAAAATCCTGGGAACCTTACGATCATGAAGGGAACGATTCAGGGCCCCATGAACTTTTTTGTGTGGCATGCATTTTTCACCTCTTAATTTTCTCGCATTCTCAATGCAAAATTTAAAAGTTGAGTCTTGGACTTCTTTCTCTGGTAACACCCTCATATTTTTATTGGTATCCTAGGGGCTTTCTTTAAGCTTCCCCCTTTATTTGTTCATTTCTTCAAAATTTTATTTTTATGATTAATTTCTAACTGTGCTTAATTTTGACTTTTTGAAGATCTAAAGTGCGAAAAACTAAGACCATTTAACAAGTTTTCATGTTAGGGACCTGCCTTTAAATATAAGTCCCCCCCCCCCTTTGAACCTTCTCTTATAGCTCCCTTAAAAATGGTTTGATTCACCAGTTTTTTCACTAAAATTTTCATATATTCTTCAGCGACTATATTAACAACAAAAACATTTGTCAGACTTTAGCTACCATCAGTTTTGAATATTAATAGCTTTCTTAAAGTCCTTAGTGCATTTTTTTTTACATGCAACTTTTTTAACATAATTCTAGCGTCTACCAATTGTCATAAAAAAAATACTAAAAATATCTTTATGAGGAACAACATGCTAGTTAAAAATCCAGGCACTTTGTGGCCCGTTAACAGCCCTTGAATTTTTTTACATCATAAATTGTTCATTAACAAATTGCTACGTCTTAATCCTATCTTCACTTCTGGAATCCTTTTCCATTTAGTTATTCTCCCGTGTCTACATTCCAGTTAAAATCCTAAGCACACTAGGATCAAGTAGGACTCGATCCAGGACCTCTCCAACTTTTTGTGCGGCATGCCTTTTTTACCTCCTCTCCTAATTTTCTTACATTTTCAATGCGAAATTTTAAAGTTTAGTCTTGGACTCCTTTCTCTGAACCAACACCCTCATATTTTTGCTAGGAACCTACCTTGTTATAAGTAATTCCTCCAATTTGTTTGCACATTTCTTCAAAGTTTGACTCTAATGATTATTTTATAGCTATGCTTAATTTTGGCTAACTGAAGATCTAAAGGACTAAGAACTATGACTATTTATGTTAGGACCCTACTCATGTTGGCCCTCTTTATGCGTTTTGTTAAAGCTTCCTTAAAAATGATCTGATTAACCAGTTTTTTTTTTCTCTCTAAAGAGCTTCTTATACTCTTCAGCAACTACAAGAAGAACAAAAAAATTCTCCGACTTCAGCTATTCTTTCACCAGTTTTGAATATTAATCGCCTTCTTGCAGCTCTTTTTAAAATGATCCTATTCTCTTGCAATTTTCTTTAACCTATTTCTGCGCAGAAAAACTCCATTTATAAAATGATGAAGAGATTGGGTGATACCGAAATTTACAAATGAGTTTTTTTAGAAAATTTTCAGTGCAAAAAAGGAACTTTTTAAAAATATTCTTGGTGTCGTTAGTAAACTTTAAATTAAAATTAATTCCAATGCTGGATCATTACACCGTAAAAGGTTAACGCAGTTCTAGGGTCCTCCGGTTACTTTTTAAACCACTAAAAATTACCTTATGCCCATCAACTTATGGCATCACCTCATCGTATAACCTTATGGCATCAACTTGCCTTCACCCACTACAGCCGTAAATTAAAAGTAACACTACTGCTAAAGGTAAGTCCTTAACTCTATAGGGGGAGCAAAATTTCATTCATAAGATACATATCCTGTTAATGTTAAAGGCAATTCTGCAAATTCATTGGAGAAGGGTACCATGGCTTTTTTTCTAAGATTTTTTTAAATTAGCTTTTTTTCTAACAGCTTCTTTGGACCTTCAGTTACCCCTCATATTTTTATTGGTGCTTTAGAAAAAAAAATTTTAAAGATTTTTTTACTATATTTTATACATTTCTTTAAAATTTTACGCTAATGATTAATTTATACCCTATGCTTAATTTCGTTTAATTGAAGATGTAAAGCGCTAAATGCTAGGACTTTTTCACTTGTTTCCATTTTTGAACTCCGCTCTCAACTGTCAGCTGGCTTCTTTTGGATTCCTAATATAGCTCCTTAAAAATGGTCCGATTCACTATTTTTTTCCCTTAACAACTTCTTATGTGCTCCTGCCCACCACCATAAATGTCAAAAAGAAAAAAAAATCGTAATTTCTTTCCAGCATGAATGTCAAAATAAATAAATCAAAAATTCTCGGAAATCATCTATTACCAGTTTTGAACATTGTCTTCTTGGGATACTTGGTGCAACTTCTTTAAAAATAATTCAATTCTCATACTATTTTTTTCTTCATAGTTCTTGGTTCATCCGGCTACTTTATAAACTAGAAAGATTTTCTTATACCAAACTGCATCCAAGTTCAGACTCTCGCCCCCTAGAACCTTGGTATATCTTGAAGTTTTTGTGTTTTAAATTATTAATAAATTGCCCCCTTTAATCCAATATCTGTTTTGGGGAAACTTTTCCATTTAGTTATTCATTCGTTTTTACATTCCAGTTAACACTAGGCAAACGGAAAACTTTACTCAATTTTTATAAAAATATTTTTTCACCATACTTTTTATTTTAAATTATTTAACTTTCTTTTCCTTTGTTTCTTTTAAGCTTATTTTACAAAGGGACTTTTGGTACGAACAAAAATATATTCATTAGGTGCGGGCTAAAATAGCTGCTTTCCATCTTTATAGTGTTAAGGCCTTGCCTTGTTCGGAGCTCTTTGAATTTTTGTGCCCAATGTATTTTTCTTTCCTTAATTGTATCACATTCTCATTTAATAACTTTAAAGTTGAGTCATAGATTCCTCTCCTCAGATCAACACCCTCATATTTCAAATGAGGCACTAGGAAATATTTTTAACGCATTTCCTTCATCTTTTTACGCATTTCTTTAAAATTTTATTCAGATGAATAATTCATACACTATGATTAATTTCGACTAGTTAAAAATCTAAAGTGCTAAGTACTAGAACCTTTTAACATGTTTTAAACTTAGAGTTCTACTTTCAACTATCAGATTTTCCTTTCGGGCCCCTTATTATTACTCATTAAAATTCATTAATTCACTAGCTTTTTTCTAACAATTTCTTGGGACCGCCATCTACCCAAATACTTTTATTGGTGCCCTAGAGTTCTTTTTTCAGAATTTTCCACTATTTCTCGCACATTTCTTTAAAATTTTATCCTATTAAATAATTCATATTTACTATCATCATTAATTCTTATTTCGACTAATTGAAGATCTAAAGAGCAACGTACTGGGACCTTTTAAGATGTTTTCATTTTACGGCCCTGATCTCAACTGCCAGTTGACAACTTTTGGTCCTTCTATTATAGCTCTCATAAAAATAGTCGGATTCACTAACTTTTTATTTTCTTACAACTTCTTATATCCTTCAGCTACTGCTTGAACGACAAAAATTTTCTCTGACTTCAGCTGCCATCAATTTTGAATATTAAACCCCTTCTTGTGCAGCTCTTGGTGTAGTTCTTTTAAAATGATCCTATTTTCTTGCAATTTTCTTTAAAATGGTTCGAGGGTCATTTGGCCTTATGCTCTTGCTACCATCTTTTTCGAATATTAATATTTTTTCGGCATCAACTTACGTTTACACACTACAGACGTAAATAATAATAAAAAAAACGCTTCTGTTAAAGGTAAGTCATTGACTTTGTAGAGAGGGGGTTTTATCCATACAATAAATATTTGGTTAATGTTAAAGGTACTGCGGCAAATTTATTAGGGAGGGGCACCTACAATCGATTGGGAGCGCATTCTTTTCTCGAGTCCTATCGTTCCGATTTCAGCGGGAATTGGTTCGTTCAATGTAAATTACGATTAAAATATTATCTGCAACATTCAGAGCAACACTTTTCTACACATTCAGAATAATTTAACAAATCTGCATCGTTTACAAAATTAAAATATTATTATTGTCTCATTTTACCATATAGAAAAGAATAACACATCTCAAAACCGAATTTCAGATATTCCATCTACAATAGGAAAATTACCCGATTATTTTAGTAGCCCTGTATATGATATAGATATTTTTATTTACGGCATCCATTCCAAAATTTAATTCACTTAAGAGACATATATACTTCAGTTGAAAATTTCCCTTCGTTAATTTCTTCTAATAAAAAAAAAAAATGGTACATAAATATATTTTGTCCATCCCTGTATATGACGTATAGAATTTATATATAAGGAATAATATGAAAAAAATTATTACATTTAAAAGCGCATACCGAATTTTAAAATGTACTCTCCATCAAATATTACGAAAAGACATTACTGTAACTGATTTCTTTGTGTGTCCCTGTAAATGAAAAAAATGCTAAGAATGTTGTGCTTTAAGTAATCATAGTCGAATTCAGTAATTTATATCAATAATATTCAGTAATTTATGCATTTGAAATAACGTAATGTCATTAAAATACTCTCCAAACGATTTTTTCTTATATAATGTAATCGAATTCTTTTGAGTGCCCCTGTAAATGAATTATTAATTGTACATACTTCATATGCAATACCAAACATGATTTGGTGATCAGTTTTATCAATTGTATGAAAATCCGAGTATATTTATGGGAGTTGCAGCGTGGACAGACGGCCAGAGGACAGATAAACAGAATGCGTAATAACTTTTCGACTTTTTTGGAAAGTGCTAAAGAATGAAAAGAAAAATAAGATATACAATTTTTAGCACATTTATCCGCCATAGTATCTAAGTTCCTGTAAAATAATTTGATGTAATTTGAACATTTAAATTAATTTTGTGCATCTAATCTTTAACGATTTGAATACATTTTAATTAATTTGTAAGTAATTATTGTAGTTAAGTTTTAGGTAGCTTTCATTACAAAAAGTAAAAAGCTACCTATTGCAGCCGTCCGGAGGAAAGCACTTCCAGAAAATTTTGGTATATTTTCACCGATCATGACCCTCAGACCCCAAAACCACCCTCCGTTCAAATGTTGACATATATATATATATATAACCATATACATATACACTATATTGCCATTGATTACACTGGTCAACAGCTGTTTTGGTGCCGGGGTATTTTTAGCTGATTTTATATGAATTTGATGTCTTGAATTCAAATATGCATTAGTTTTTCTCCATCAGCTCAGTTTTTTAAGATAAACAACTTTTTGTGAAATATATGTTTCATTATTTTAAGGTAAATCCATGTATTAAAAATGTATGTAAAAATAAAATAAATACAGGATTTTTATTTTTTATTATACACAAATGTTAGTTTTTATTATTATGATATACACATATTCAAATAATATTTTTTTAATTATATTATACAAATATTTTTACTCACATAAATAGAGAAAAACGTCACTGATGAAACTGATTCTCATTGAATGCTTCGGAAGCTTCTTTTCCGTGACATTCTGGAATATATTTTAGAACAGTGTCTTTTTAAACTCAAACTGTAATCTGAAATCCTTTGCATGTCTCATCTTTTTTGGTAGCGGTCCTCCATAGTCTTAATATTGTGGTAAAATCTTTCGGGATGTTTATCACTTGTGCCTTCTTTATTTTCAAGAAAATGCTCTAAGTGGCAATGTAAATAGTGCACTTTAATGCTTCTAGTACATCCAAGAGATTTAAAACTATTATGCTTTTCATTTACCAGTTCTACATAGATTTCTCCTTTGCATTTGCCCGGAATGTTTTTGTGAACTGCCACAAAAGAAGTCCAGGCTTTTTATTCAGCCTCATTCGTTGAATTTACGAAAGCAGGATCCTTAATCAGTTGTCTTATTTGTTGCCCATTAAACATTCCTACTTTAATATCTTCATTATTCAATTCGGGTGTTTTTACCTTATATATGCAAATCATGACCCGTTGTTATGAAGAATTTACACAAACCGCTTCATAGGACAGAGCTTGATGTGCAGTGCAGAAAGTATGATTTTCTTTCGCCCAACTAAAGTGTTATTAATGACATTCCTTTCTCCAACATCCATGTTTTCTTTCTTAGGCCATTTTTTTCTAATCTAGTGGTGTGTTTTATCCCTGCTATCCCAAAAATAGAAAAACAATAGTATTTTGTGTAACTGCTTTGCTGTCCAAGGACAATCATCTGGAGAATATTTAGGAAGAACCAATATTTCTAACAGTCCTCTAAATTCATGAAAAAATACAAGATTGTTTTTTAAGAGAAGTAGGGTAGTAGACAATTTTGTCTTGTGTGATAAAATGTAAGTTTGGCTCTTTGTTCTAATAAATTTTTGTCTTTTAATCTTGAAACCAACCAGTAATTCAGAAGCTTCTTTTAAAACATTGAAATCTCTTTTGAAATCATTTAAATCAACCTGGTTGAAAAATTTTGGGCATTGATGACGTCTCCTCATAATCACTGTTACCTTCACAGCTATCTAAAAGATGATCAAAAGGACAATATTCATCCTCACTAAGCTCTGGTAGCTGATGAAACGCTGCGCTGGGATCGGTAGTTCCTCTGAGTGAGGAAGTGGAGTTCTTGAGGACACTAAATAAGGATAAGTTTTCTTATTACAATTGTTTCGATTAATTAAAATAGTATTCCAGTGCTAAATAGAAATAATAGTCATAGAAATGGTTTTGGAGTTCTCTCCAAACTATTGGTAAGCCGAATTTGAGACTTATTCTCTTTGGTCAGCTCACTGTCATAAATGCTCTGTACAAGCTTTACAGACCTGTTGCGGTGCGCAGATTTTATCCTGATCACCAGTCTAACCCCAAAGTATCCAAGATAAGCTCTCTTTACAAAGTCAGTAACATATTTTCTGTGTTCTTTCAACTTTTATTCTCCGCATATGTATCAAAACTTATCTGGATGATTTATACAACTTTTTCTACTTGAACTCATTTAAATTCCATTCTACGACGCAAACACAACAATCTACAACACTACGAGTTTTACGTTAAATTGATACGAATTCTACCTTAAACACAAATATCATGGAAGTTCAAAAACTTTAGAAAGTCAAAGAAAGCCAGTTTCCAGGGGGCGAACTCTGAAACTAACCTTATCTCTTGGAGGCTTTTACATTTGGCTTTATGGATGAGCGGCGCGAAATCATAAGCATGCGCAGATCCTCAGTTTTGCTTGTACATTTCTTTTTTTCAAGATCTTGTGGTATTTCAATGTCCTTCAAATCGCCTTGAGCGTCGTTACAGGGCTATGTATCATAAGGTCAGTTTAAGTGTTCAACGTCACTTTAGTTCTAAAAAATCTTTAGTTCGCTTTGCATATCTAAGAAAGTAGAGCTGATAGAGAAAAACTGATTGCAAATTTGGAATCAGCGTCCCAAAAATATCCAAAATCAGTTGTAAAATCTCAGGCACCAAAAAAAAAATTTTTTTTGTAGGCCTGTGTTATTGGACTCTTGCGATTTTAGACATTTTCTTAAATATCTAGAAAAATACATGAAGAATCATCTCGAAACGCTTAGTGTATAAATATAAAAATCCCTGTCGGCTGGGCCTATAGGCGGAGGTAGATTTCGAAGATTGCTCATTTCAACAACAAAATATATATATATATATATGATTAGAGATAAAACCAGTTTAATAACTTCATTTGGTCGTTTATGAAAAATTTTTAATTTCATTTTTCTGAAAAAACTGGTTTTATCAGAATCATCTTAAGAAAAATTCAGCTCAAATGCCCATTTTGACAACATATTTTGAAATAGATTCTGAATTTATTAAAAAAATCGACCAAAACAGTACATTATACAGCTCCTAAATAACAAAAAACTGTCATTTGAATGCATTTGAGAGAAAATTTGAATTTTAAAATGAGTCATAAAATAACCGATTTGTTGTTTGAATACATCCTTAATTCTATAATCATTATTGCTTCGGAAAATTTTGTGCGAAATACTCACTTTGACAGAATTTTAAAAAATATATTCTATCTTTATCAAAAAACTGGCCAATACGTCACAATATACAGTTTCTAAATAAGAGGATCTGTAAATTGGATGCGTTTAAGAGCGAAAATGGATTTTAAAACGAGTCATAAAAAATGCAATTTGCTATGTGAAAACTTCCTTAAATTTTCAACACAAAGACTTCGGGAAATTCTGTTCAAAATATCCTTTTTGGTAGCCTTTTTCAAAACATATTCTGTCTTTATCAAAAAACCGATCAATGCATCACATTATATAGTTCTTAAATAAGAGGATCTGTAAATTGGATGCATTTGAAAACAAAAATGGATTTAAAAATGAGTCAGAAAAAAACGCAATTTCTTATTTGAATACTTCCTTCAATTTTCAGTACCGATGACTTTCGGAAATTCTGTTCAAAATACCCTTTTTGGTAGCCTTTTTTGAAATATATTCTGTCTTTATCAGAAAATTGACCAATGCATCACTTTATACAGTTTCTAAATAAGAGAATCTACCATTTGGATGCGTTTAAAATCAAAAATGAATTTAAAATGAGTCAGAATATAAGCAGTTTGGATTTGAGGTTTTTTCTCCAATTCCTATTTTTGTTTAATTTCTTTTTGCTATACGAATTGGTCCTATGAAAAACTTGTCAATATAAAAGTTGTAGATATTTTTGAGAAGATGTAAAATAAATTTAATCAGATCTGATATCTTAAAAATTGACGGAGTTATGGATTTTTGTCTTTTTTTCAGCGCCTTTTTACTTACCCATCATACGTAGTATAGGGTAAGTCTTGCAATCGTTTTGAAAATCGAAAAAAAAATTTTGACGGATTTACACGTTTTAGATAGTAGAGATTCCGAAAAACATATTTTTAGAAAAAAAATTTTGCCGTCTGTCTGTCTGTCTGTAAACGCTCTATCTCCCGAACAAATTGAGATAGAGACTTGCAATTTTGTATGTAGTTAGTATGTAAGAATGGGACGAACCCTATTTAATATCAGCAACCTCGATTATCCGGAACTATTTTTTTCGGACTCTCGAAAAATTCGTTCTGATGAAAGGTTTATAAAAATTTTCGAATTTTTTTGTTCTAAGGAATGGACATAAAAGGCAATAAAATAACACACATTTTGCATATAGAACGAAGTCAATTGGATAATTAGTTGCCGAGATATTTATAATCTTGTTTTCTACATTCTTCGATTTTTCATGACCCTGTATTTCATCCAAATTTCAATTCAGAAGTATATTTTAATTGGAAATGAGACGCTTCATCCGACGCAGTTAATTGTTAGTTAAAAGAATTATTATTTTTGGAGTTATAAGGATGTTTCTTTTACGCAGTTCGGTACTACTTGAGTAGTTTGGCATTTTATATAATTTGTCGAAATTGGTACATCAGCAGTTCTTTAATATAGCATTACTATGTATATTAACAATTTTTAAATTTTGTTTATGAATTGCAATGCATTGTATAAATAGTTTCACATGTTTTATTTTCATATACATATCCATGATGGGTAAGTATTACGGTGGCCCCCAACGACTAGTTTCTTTTCGTTTTTAATTTTTTTCATCGGTAAAAGTTGGTCCTATCAAAAACTTGTAAATACAAAAGTTTTAGATAATTTTAAGGACATTTACAAAAATTTTAGTTGGACTTGATATCTTGAAAATTGACGAAGTTATGAATTTTTTTCTCTCAAAATCCCTGTTTTTTTCGCCCCTTGAGCCCACTTCTAAATTTATCAAAAATCTGTCATGCATATACTTTTGGCATATTTTTAAGAAGTAATATAAACTTTAAACCGATTCGATATCTACTTTAATTAAGAAGTTATGGCGTTTTTTCGGTTTTCACAAAAACGCCCCCTATTCCGACCCCCTTGGTCCGATTTGCCCATTAACAAACTTAGCCAAGATTTTATCCCCTTTGATTTTATGTACAAGTTTGGTGGAGATTGGTAAAGAATTATAGAAGTTATCGTGTCCATAAAAAAGTGAGATATATATATATATAGATAGATAGATAGATAGATAGATAGATAGATATAAACTGGTGCGATTGCAATAGGTAGTATTTCTTACGAAATCTACCTAATAGTATAAGTCATACATCTCCGTGAAGATTTTTCCCCGAAACTCCATAGGGGACCGTCAACAAATTAAAAAAGAATGAATATCTTTTGAATAACCCTATCAAAACTAATCTAGCAAAAGCGCTCAAACTCTAGATTATGATTGAATGCCTTATTGTAATACACTGTGTTTATTTTTATGCAAATAGCATGCATACTCGCAGAGTAATTAAGGTTTTTATAAAAATGGCCCCAAATTTTTCCAAGTTTTTTTCCTTATAATTTTCACAGTTCTTAATATAAAATAATATTTTTTTTTCAGAAATTAGACAAACAACATTGCACACAGTACTCTGTAATCAGAATTAAAAAATAATGAAAATTGTATACAAAATGAGTTGGTTTACTAAATAATTTTTTACTGCGCATGCGTCAATGATATCAAAATTTCATTTGCATATTATGTTAGCTAAATGTATAGAGCAACTTTTGTGAAAGTCACAAAATCATAACTTGAAAATTCTGAAAATAATCGTCAATTTAATAAGTTGAAAATCCGTTATTCTCAAAATGAAGCAAAAACAAGAGGGGTTGTATCCATATATTCATTGATTAGTGTCAATATAGAATACACAATACGGGATGTACTACTACATTTGGATAAAATCCCTCATTTTTTTGTTTCATTTTGGAAACAACGGCTTTTGTCCTTTTTCTATAGACGATTACTTTCAGAATTTTCAAGCTATGATTTTGAGACTTTTACAAAAATTGCTCTATACATTTAGCTAAAATAATATGCAAATGAAATTTTGATATCTTTGACGCATGCGCAGTAAAAAAATTATTTAGTAAACCTACTCATTTTTCATACAGTTTTTATTATTTTTAAATGCTGATTACAGGGTTCTGTGTGCAATGTTGTTTGTCATATTTTCTGAAAAAAATATTATTTTATATTAAGAACTCTGAAAATTATAAGGGAAAAACTTGGAAAAATTTGCTACCATTTTTATAAAAACCTTAATTACTCTGCGAGTATGCATGCTATTTGCATAACAATGAACACAGTGTATTACAATAAGGCATTCAATCATAATCTAGAGTTTGAGCGCTTTTGCTACATTAGTTTTGACAGGGTTATTCAAAAGATATTCATTCTTTTTTAATTTGTTGACGGTCCCCAATGGAGTTTCGGTAAAAAATCTTCACGGAGATGTATGACGTATACTATTATATTTATACACTAAGAGTTTCGAGATAATTCCTCATGTATTTTTCTAGATATTTAGTAAAATGTCTGAAATCGCAAGTGTCCCATAATCAATGGCAATATAGTGTATATATATATATATATATCTGATTTTTGTCATGCGATAACTATCGTATTTATGAACCGATTTGAATGAAACTTGGTATGTACATAGTACATACAAATGTCTCGACCGAGTTCGTTAGCCAGCGTCATCCGCCATCTTGTTTCAAAATGGCGGCCATTTAATTTTTTTTTTTAAATTTAAAATTTAAAATTAAATGCGAAGAAAATAAAAGTTGAAAAATATTTTTCTTTTATGTGTTAGAACTTAAAACAACGATTTCAGATTATTTTATTTATATCTTACAAAATGACTGAATTATAGCACTTTGAACTTTTCTTATGGCTGGCATTTTCAAACAATCTAATTTTTGTCATGCTATAACTAATGTATTTATGAACCAATTTAAATGAAATTTGGTATTTACATAGTACATATAAATGTCTCGATCGAGTTTGTTTGCTAGCATCATCCGCCATCTTGTTTCAAAATGACGGCCATTTAAAATTAAAAAAAAATAAAATTTAAAATTTATTACAAAGAAATTAAAAGTTGAAAAATATTTTTCTTTTATGTGTTAGAACTTAAAACAACGATTCCAGAACACTTTTTATTTTGTCTATATCTTAAAAAATGATTGAGTTATAGCACTTTGAATTTTTCTTATTGCTGACATTTTTAAACTATCCGATTTTTGTCATGCTGTAACTAACGTATTTATGAATCGATTTGAATGAAACTTGGTATGTACATAGCACATACAAATGTCTCGACCGATTTCGTTAGCCAGCATCATCCGCTATCTTGTTTCAAAATGGCGGCCATTTAAATTTTTTTTAATTTAAAATTAGGTTCAAAAATGTGAGAAATTGAAAAAGATATTTCTTTTGTGTATTTCACCTTGATACAAAGATTCCAGGGCATTTTTTGTTTCATCTATATCTTTAAAAATGGCTGAGTTATAGCGTTTTCAATTTCCAGTGTGGTTGACATTTTGAAACGCGATAATACGCATATTTTTATAAATTGATTTGGATATAACTTCATGTGTACATAGTACATATCAAGGTCTTGACCCAGTTCACTAGCCAACTTCATCCGCCATCTTGTTTCAAAATGGCGGCTATTTAAATTTATCAAAAATCTTTTAAATGTATAATGATGTACAAGTAAAAATTTGAAATTGAAAAAAAAATTCTTCCGAATGTATTTATCTTAATAATGAGTTCCGGAGTATTTTTTGCTGTGTCTTTATCTTAAAAAACGCCTGAGATATAGTAGTTTGATTTTCTAATATGGGTGACATTAAAAAAAAAAAAAAAAAAAAAAAACAATTTGCCCGCGACAGCAGTCGTATATATTAATCGATTTCGATATGAGAGTGCATTTCCACATGAATTGAGATTTCGACCAAGCTCATTGGTTTGTTTTATCCATCATGTTGCTTTAAAATGGCATACACTTCATGATATCGTGGAATTTCGTGACTCTCTATATCAATAAAACCAGGTTGAATAAAATATGACTAATTTCTAAAAATTCCTATTAATAAATAGTATTGACAAAAACTAGCATTCAATCTTATAAAACCGGGTTTCACTAATTTGAGCTTCGTTTGTTTGAATAATATAACTTAATTTAAAATAAATAATATATAAATAAGTATATGAAAGCTACCTCTTCCTCCCGGCATTGCCGGAAGGACTTTTTAATATCTATTATTTTTAAATTATAAATGTACCCAATTTTTCAATTTGGAAGGGCCCCAAAAAGTTCCAGTGAGAGGGGCCCCTCACTTTATAAATCCGCCGCTGCTCTCCCGGAATTTATATATATGTGGCCGATGTATTCGGAACCCAGTTCTTTTTTCAAGCTCAAGTCTGCTTCTATTATTATTTTTCTTCTGTTGTTTTCTAGTGATGCAGTCAGTCTTTACACCCATAAAAGTTTAAAGAAAATGGCCATGGTCATAATCTTTTACAAATGACTAAAGAGAATGACTAAAACGATGGAGTGGTCTTTGGTTTGTTTTGTCATGCCGATTTTTTTCTGTCAGTAGCATTCGATTCATAGTTTTGTGAGATAATGCCCACGTCTTGAAGTGCACCAGACACGATGGCAGCACCATTGACTTTCTCATATACGTAGACGCCAAATCCCATTGTTATCTCGGCATGGTTTCGAATCCAACATATTTGGCGAAAAGATGCTGTTTTTTGGCGGTGATCGCTTTATTGGCAACTTTCAGATTTCACAAAGAGACAAGAAGAAGTGCGGTCCAATTCAAGACAAACATAGCAATATGAGTTTCGGCGGGAGAAAAACCGGTTTGGCGTGCTAAATCTGCCCTCCGTCACGTGACGGAAGGCACACATGTCGGCCTACGAAAAGGTTGCTATTTTGGAGTCTAAGTATCTTAAGGTCATTGGGCAGCACCTGCTTGGTCGGAAGTGCCCAAACTCTCCAATATTCTGATGATGTGACACCTAGCTTGGCAGCATTTTGGCTTTTCAATGATAGCTGATGATGTAGAAAAGTGAGTTTGCTCTCAATACGTCGGTTTAGTTTACACTCAACATTCATATTCATATTCAAATCTATTGAACTGAAAAAAATAGGCAGTATTTTCGGAAAGGTCCAAAAGACTGTAGTAGCTTTCAGTATCTTATTTTGTTTTACAGGAATTAAGAAGAGCGCAATATTTGTCGTTAAACAGTTTAATTTTTCTTAAAAGGCTGCTATGGTAAGTTATTGAGATTGAATCTCATTTACAGGTCACTAGTAACTTATTAGCAACTCCTTCTCACTGGCAGGAAATAAATAGATGTTGACCGATTTCTTTCTTCGGTTATTCTTTAAATACCAATATGTAAATTTTATAACTTTTGTATTAGGGAGCATATTTACTGGCATATCAAAGCTAGACCCAAACAGGGTGTAATTCATCTCTCTCTCTCTTTTTATTTTATTTTAACAACGCCATGGTACAGTAATATTCAAGGTACACTAAGCTACACAATACACAAGCAGACAAATTCTAACTGAAAAAACTGGAACTGCCAGTTTTTCGAAACTTTAAATTACTTGCAGGAGTATTAAATTTCAAAATTAGTTTTATTTATTTATTTATTTTTACTTAATATCCATGCAATATAATATTTTTTACGCAAAGGTAGGTTTTGATTGATATTAAAATGTTTATTTTGCGTCAAAATTAAATCTAACCAAATTTAGATCTTTTTCCGTTTTTTCAATATTTTATCGAATTTTCAACTTTTTTGTGGCAGTATTAAATTTTGAATTTATTACTTATTATTGTTTTTTACTTAACCTCCATACGATATAGCATCTTTTCCGAACTGTTGGATTAAAAAAAATATTAAAGTAATTAGTTTTTGACAAAAATAACCTAACCAAAATTCGGTCTTTTTCCAAATTTTTTCGAAATTTCAACCCCTTTGTGGCAGTGTTAAATTTTAAAATTAATTTTTTTTTATTATTTTTCCCTTAATCTCCATACAATAGAACATCTTTTCCGCATAGGTAGATTTTGATTAATGGTAATTTTTTTTTCGCCATAGACAATCGATCCACCCTAATGTCCATGCCTTGAGGCGAGGAAAAAGATCTTCTATATTACAATGGGTCCATCTGATACTGGCAGGAAAACCGGTGCATTTATCGGACAAAAGATGGAACTACTAGGGCCCGGCTCGCACTAATTGCGATCTCCTTAGGACACCGAGTTTCTCTATACAGGCTCTTACCGATTAAACACGAGAAACACATGCTTCTCTTGGAAAGTTTTGAAAGGGTTTAAAATTGAGACCATAGCGAGTAGATGTCTGCGTGGGCCAAAATTTCCAGACCCGGGGCCGGCCCGTACAAAAATCGGTGAAAACAGGCCAGGACGGGCCAGGTCACAATTTCTATTAATTCTAAAAAATTCAGATTTTTATCATATAATTAAGATATTTTTAAAGAATACTGCATACATATATATGGAATGATTGTACAGTATATTTAACAGAAATGCACATTAGCAACATTAATGATTACTTAGATTCTTAGATTTCTAACATTCAAATAAAAATTCATTTAAAAATTTGTATGGTTTAGAAAAAAAAAGAAAGTTATAAACATCGTAACTTTTGATGCTGTATAGTAAAAGTAGATTTATGAAAATATTTCTACATCATTTTATTAAATATTTCAAATCCAAATTCATTCTCAAATCCAAAGGAGCTAAGTTTCTGATGCAATTCTGAATTCATTTTTTTTTTTCGGAAACGTATAAGATTAGCAGATGTTTTATTCGGAAACTATGTAATCGAATGGAGTTGGCGTTATCAATTTTTTGATACAAGCAATTTAAGAAAATACGGTCAAAGTTAGCGTTTTGAATAGTTTCCGGAAGCGACAGTATGGGAAGGGAGAAAAATCGTACAAAAATCTCTTATATCTCAACAAGGTTATACAAGTATCTTATTTACAAAAAACGAAAAAGGTATTTGATTCCACATCCCTTCAACAGTCAGGCTTATCAGTTTCATATTTATACAGTTAAAAATTAGTGAGAAAATGTGTCAAACTTTCGCATTGTTAAGAAGTGAATTTAAGAACCACCAAGAAGTATGTATCCAAAAATTACCTTAGCATAAGTTCTTTATCGCTATTAGTTATTTGACAAATCACGTTGTCTGCCCTACACATCTTGAGAACAATTGAGACTATTTTCGAACCGGCTCGTCTGTATGTAAAAAAAAAAAAAAAAAAAAAAAAACAATGTAAGCCTGATTTAGGCCCCGCACTAGTCTGCTAAAAAAATAATAATTCCGGGTTACACACAATGTAACTAATTTTATAAATCATGTTGTCTTGCCCCGATACAACTTGAGAACAATTAAGTCTAGTTCTTGCCTAACTCGTCTATATGTAGAAAAACAATGCAACCCTAGTCTCAGCCCGGCACGGGTTTACTAAAAAAATATTAAGCCCGGTTACACACAATGTATCTGTCCTATGCCGATCTTTGCACAGTACAAGTTACATTTCTGTATTGATGTTGTCAAACTAGTAAAGACTCGTGATGCGCATTTATACTTACTCTCGTTAAAGCCATATTCATTAAAAAAGCTCATATTTTACCGTTTCTGCCTTAAAATTTATAATAGGCCGGTAGGCCCATTATACATTTTCATCATCGCCTCATTATACATTTTTTTTATCGATTCGGCCCGGCCCGTATGGCTCATTCAATTATTTTGCCAGCCCGGCCCGTTGAAAAAATAATTCAAATTCTGACCTCTAAAATAAGATTCTATTATGTTCATATTGTATTTTTATAAAGTTGTATATTTTGTCTGAAACATCCATTTACTACTTTATTATAGTGAATTTTTTTTTTTTTACTACTTTCAAAATACATTTGTAAGAATTCGTCTTACAAATTTAGAAGAAGAGAGAAGAGCATCACTTATCTTAATATGGATATCTCGGGGCTACAGTCTTCTTTAAATACTTTTTATTTCTTGAAAGACAGCACTTACATTTAGAACACTAACACACATACACTATTTACAAATAAAGCTTTTTTTTTACATAATTCTCCTGGCGCACGCTACCAACACAAGACATGAACTCACAGTTCATAACCAAATTTCCGAATTTTTTGAACATCACTAATAATAGATTTTTTTTTTTTTAAGTGTTGCGAGATTTTTTTAAGACGAAAAATATTACAACTACATTTTTAATTTAGCAGAACTCTGGTCACGTGACGACTGGCAGTCTAATTTTTTTTTTCTTTGAATGCGCGTGTTATTTTTAATTCTTGTTTACCTGTTTGTTTAAATTCTTGTTTTCCTGTTATCGTCAGATTATTTGAGGGTTGGTGAACATAACTTGTGAGCTGTAGAACCTCCTAATATTTTAACCCTTTAAGCATCCGGCTTAGTTTTTACTTTATGTTAGATTTACAAAATAATACCTATGAAAACCATTTGTATGGGGATTTGTTGATTGTGAAGATCTGCTGGCGTTGTTAGGTATAAAATAAAACTCGAATGGAAAATTAAATAAAGCTATGCTCCAAAATCTTAGAGACAAGAGGGGCAAAAATATGTTTTTTTGTTTTTTTTTTTAGGGGGGAGGCCTCAGAAGACCTTCTTCAGAAGTCCTGTACCTACTGTGCTTAATGAAAAATCACATATTATTGATAATATTTGCCGCTTTACATAAAAACTGAAGTTTAATATTAAAGTTTTTCCCCATATTTTCCTTAATACACTTGACAAGAGTTTCACCCAGGTTTAAAAAGGGGCAGGGCGCTACTATTTTGAAAAAGGGCACTTTTTACATTCTTCAAACCACTTTTTTGATTTTTAAGGGCACTTTTATAAAGTTGAATCTAGGTTTAAAAAAATTGAGGAAAAACAGGAATTTCGTCAAAAAATCGAGAAAAAGAATCCAAAAATTCGCTAAAAAATTGAAAAAAAAATGTATATTTTGTTAAAAGATCACGAAAAACAGCCGATTTCGTTAAAAAATCGCGAAAAAAAACGGCAGATTTGTCTAAAAATCGTGAATAAACAATAAACGTCATGAAAAGATCGTGAAAAAATGGCAAATTTTGTCAAAAGATTGCGAAAACCGCCAATTTTGTCAGGTTTAAACAAGAAAAAACGCAAATTTCGAAAAAGGGGCGTGAAAGAAAAAAAAAAAGCACATAGTTCGTAACGGGAAAGGAATCGCCTCCTCTTTTCTCCCACCTCTGTTGTAACCTTTCAGAAAATTTGTTTAAATTTTTTTTTCCCTTGCTTTGGATCACCTTTGTGATTCTTTCAGAGTTTTTCCAAAATTAAGAAAAATCGGCAGTCATTTCGAGCATTTTTCGACAGTCATTTACGAAAATTAAACAAGTCAGTCGTAACTCTAAAAATCTTACGTAAAATATATCGCAAATTTTGACAAATAATTGAAAAAAAAAAATCCTTTTCGTAAATTAGTGAAAAAAAAATCACCAATTTCGTTATAGGATTGTGGGAAAAACGCGCATTTTGCCAGAGGATCGTGAAAAGATGCAAATTTCGTTCAGGGATCGAAAAAAAACCATAAATTTTGACAAAGAATCTCGAAAAAAGGGACATTTCCTCAAGAAATCACAAAAATGACAAATTTCGCCAAAAGATTGCGGAAAAACTGTGTTTTATCCGCGGCCCTTTGATGAAATTCGTGGTTTTGTCTGTTGTATTTTGATGAAATTCACGTTTCTTCAGCGGTCCTTTGGAAAAAAATTGCATTTTTTGCGGTCATTTGACAATGTTCGCTTTTTGTCGGCGATCATTTAACAAAATTCGCGTTTTTTTATGGTTCCTTTACGAAACTCGAAGTTTTTTAGATTCTTATTTGCATCGTTTCTTTGAGAGGAATTAGGGAGCGCCAAATTTATACTACAAACGTCATTTTGGGGTTGTCACGAGAAAAAGTTGGCGGGGGGGGGGGGGGGGGGGGTCAATTTCTAATTATGCCCCGGATGCAATTTTCTCTTCGCAAGCCCCTGATTGTGAACCAGGAAAATCTGCTTTTGGAGCAATAAAAACAATTTTGAAGCAGGAAAATTAGTTTTTAGAACAGAAAAATTCACTTCTGGCATTAACCTTTTTTTCTTTGCCCTTTCGACGAAATTTACATATTTCGCGATCTTTTGACAAAATCTGCCTTTTTTCGGGATATTTTGACGAATTTTGCTTTTTTTCGCGAATTTTTTGATAGGATTTTCCGTTTTATTGCGATTTTCAGACGAAATTTGTCGTTTTTGGGGAAATTTTTTGACGAAATCTGCCGTTTTATTGCGATTTTCTGACAAAAGTTGCCGTTTTTAGGTACCTTTTGGCGAAATTAGCCGTTATTCGCGAATGGCTTTAGAAAATTTTCTGTTTTATCGAGATTTTTGGACAAAATTTGTCGTTTTTTATGATCTTGTGAGGAAATCTGCCATTTTTTCGGAATTGTGACAAAATTAGTCATTTTTTCGTGAATCTTGCTAAAAATTAGTCGTTATATGGCGTTTTTTTCAACGAAATTTGCCGTTTTTCACGATTTTTTGACGAAATTACGCGTTTTGTCGGACGCATAAGAGCTATTTTTCGCGCTCTGATGCCGATTTCTGCGTAATTTACGCGCTATAGCGCGTCCGCATTATCGTTGAAGGCATGCGTTTTTTTCAAATATGGGGCAAGAAGGGCGCTAGTTTTTTTTTTTAATGAGCTACAAGAGGGGCGCTAGTTTTTGGATTAGGGGAAAAAGGGGCTCTATTTTTTAAACTAAAGGGCAGGAGGGGCGGAACGCCCCCCCCCCCCCCCTGAACCCTCTGGAGGAAACTGTGCATAAAAAATCGTGAAAAAACGACTCAGAGACATAATCGTGAAAACAAAAAGGTTCGCACTTAGAGACAGTTTGTTCGGACCCTTTTCCATTAAAAATTATATTAAATTCTTTTTCAGTTTTTTCCTTTGTTGTTTAAAGTAGAGTCAAAATTTTAAAGCCATATTTGACTTATTATTAAAATTTATTTCAAAATGAAAATTATAGATACCTGTGGATTTTCTATGATAAAATGATATGTCGTTCAAAGTATTTCGATCTGATTCAAGCCCACATGCTAGTTTATTGTGACTGCCGCGCTGACCGCATATTCCCAATACCTACTCAGTTCAGATTCGATACTGGTATTTTTTTTAAAAAAATTTTATATGAAATTTATTTAAATATTCTGAAACACTTATGAACGCGATTGCTATGTCACAGAGTCGTGAAATTATCATTACCGTTCGTGGTCTAGCATTCTATTAAGAAAACAAGTCTTTCATTTAGTGTCAATTTGTTTTAACAATTTTGCTACTATCTCCATGTAATAATGATAATATCTTAATCCTGATAAATCGAAATTAAAAATGATGATATGAGCAGAAAACTTTTTAAAAATATTCTAAATTACAATTTTATGGAATTTTTAAATAAAATTTGATAATTAATTTTACATTAATTTCAAATGCACAAATATTATTTGATGTATTTCAACATACTAATTAATCGGTAGTTCGAATCATTACAGATGTATCACATTTATAGGGGAGGGTTTTTAATAGGGAACGTTTCTTAATTATTTAACAACAGATTGAAATTAAGTTGCAAATACAGTGAAACCTACAAATAAGGGACACTCCGAATAAAAGACACCTCTATTTAAGGGACAAAACTTCCGGTCCCAGTCCCTTGGTATAGGTCATGTAATGTATTAACCTCTGAATAAGGGACACTCGATTTAAGGGACACTAGAAACTGAGATTAAAAGGACTGTTTTTTTTTGCATTTTTAGATAATAAAATAGTTTGTGATGAAAATAAAAATACAGATTTTTGTGAACTTATCAAACAGACAGACAGTCGTGTAAATACAGAGACACATGACACAATTAATGAGCTTTTCTTCACCCCACAATTCTAATTTGATATCAGTGCATTTAACCCCATTGAAATTAATGCTGAAACTTATGAGGATGATTCTGAAAGTGGAGAATAAAAGAAAATTGTGAAATAAAGAACTTTACAGATGCTTTTAGTCTGTTCTCAAATCCAAAAAAGTCAACTTAGGCATAATTTGAATTTATTTTTATTCGGAAATACCTGAAACTAGCAGGTGCTGTTGTTCAGAAAGTATGTAATCGAGCTTTTTTTTTCCTTGCAAATGCAATAGATCTTTCAAAAAAATATTATCAAAGTGGGCGTTTTGAACCGAATTTTCACGCAAAATGAGTATACCTACTCAAGAAAGGGTAAATGGCGTCTTTGTCACGTGATCAATATCGCTTATAACTCAGTAGTTATTTTATTTATCAAAAAATTGAGTTCAATTTAAAATCGCTTTCATAGTTCAGTATTTTAATTTTATATATTTCCATAAAAAATGAATTTGTAATCATGACAAAATGTTTTCTGATTATTGAGCAGAGCAACTGGGGGATTTGCTGCCTTAAAATAAGCAAAGAAGTTCAATACTTTCTTTTCTTTTTGTAAATACTGCTGGTAATGAAGACTAAAATTTATAAGTATGGTAAATGAACACTTGAAAGGTTTGTAGTGAAAAAATTGAAATTTGCAAAACAATCCCTTTTGATTACTTCAAGTAAAAATGTTTTTAATGTTTTTATACTTTTTACATGTACACTGTTTGCATAAAAAATACAAATCAATAATTCTAGAAATCATTTAATGATTTTGTAATCAATTGAAAATTTAATTAATTAATTCTGTTTTCTTCCTTTTGTGTCTGATCAACTTCATTTATGTACACTTCGGATACATTTAAATTTCAACTTTAACGCTTTGTTATTTTTATATTCCTCTGAACGATAAATTAAAAATAATATAAAAAACTCCGAATAAGGGACACCTTTATTTAAGGGACAAAAGTTCCGGTCCCATAGGTGTCCCTTATTTAGAGGTTTCACTGTATTTTGTGTCATAAACATTTGGATTATCAAATTGATGGAATGTAAAATTTCCCTGAAGTAAATCTTTTTATGTCAAAATTCAAAGTTTAATAATCACCTTTTAAATTAAATCTGTTTGTAAATCTGAATCTGATTCAATTAGAGAGAATAGCGTTGATTCAAATAAAAGACAATAAACGTTACGTTCTAAGTTTTAAAAAAAATCACTGATTCGATTATACGACGATTTAAATAACCGGCAAATTTTAGTACTTTTTCTTGTAGGGGCCCGTAATTTTTGTCTGCCCAGGGGCCCGTGAAACCTGTCACCGGCCCTGCCGGGGTTTTAGAGTTATCTATGATAAATTTCAAATCTTTGGTTGTCAGTAGATATCTGATTAATTTCTCTACGGCTTCCCAATCGGTTTTCACTGGGTGACTCGTTTCTCCTTCCCGGTATATTTACTATGGAAGCGATGTCGGGTCTGGTTAATGTCGCAATGTACAGTAGCCCCCTACTGCCTTTCTGTATCTCGTGTTATCCTCCATTGGTTTCCCGTTTAGATCCAAGTTAAAATAATTTGTGTTTATTGGAGTGTATGTCTGCTTACTGGTTATCAAATTAAATTTTTCTGCAATTTCTATTATTTTATGTGTTTGATTTAGCTCCAAACTTCCGTTTTTGGTTTCTCTTATATTTATTCCCAACTATTGTGTGACTCTTCCCAAGTTTTTGATTTCATATTCTCAGGAAAGTTCTTTGTAAACCTCATGTGTGTCTTCCTCATCCCCTGCGACAAGAATGTCGTTGACATATACTCTTATGAACGTGACCTTTTTCCCTTTGATTCTCTTATACATACATTGGTCTGATGTGCATTCTTCAAATTTTGAATTTCTTAGGTATTTACTTATTTTTAGATTCCAAGCTCTAGCAGCTTGTTTAAGACCGTAAATGGCCTTATTAAGCATGCATACTTTATCTTCTTCTTTCTCTATGCATCCCTCCGGCTGGGACATATAGACTTCCTCTTCTAAGTCGCCATGCAGGAAAGCAGTTTTTACATCGAGATGCGTAATTTTTTAATTTTTGTATACTGCTGCATTTAGAAAAGTTCTTAATGTTGTGTGTGATACGACCGGTGCGTATGTCTCATCGTAATCACTCCCGTACTTTTGTGAGAACCCCTTGGCTACTAATCTAGCCTTAAATCTCTATATGGTTCCGTCTACGTTTGGTTTCGCTTTAAATGTCCTCTTATTGCCTATTGCACGTTTTCCGGGAGCGGGTTTGACTAATTTCCATGTTTTATTTTGTTTTAAAGATTCAATTTCTTCATTAGCGGCTTCAATCCACTTATTTTTAATTTGGACATCTTTAATGGTTTGTAATTTACCCCATGTCTTGGGTTCCAGTACGCGACAGATGTTCGCACTTATCCCAAACCTGTCAGGTGGTGCACCTCTATTGTATCTCAGAGATCTACGGGGCTCATTAGGAGTGTTCTCCGGCATTTTATTTTTGTTTTCATCATTATCACTTAAATCCAGGGTTGGCATTTTTGCCGGCAAAAAGGTATTTTTGCCAGGACAGTGGCAAAAAATGGAAAAAACCTATTTGTCTTTAATGTGTAATAAAATCTGCATGCTAATAAGGAGAATAATGGTATAAACAATTAAATTTAACAGTGTACTATTTAATATTAATTTAATTTGCTAATTAATTAATATTAAATAATTTAAATCTTTAAAAAATAGGTGGGATTCACTCTTACTTAAGGATTTAAGAATAAAATAAAAAATTACATACCTAATTTTTTTTTATTAAGTCAGGGATATGTTTAAGAAAATTTTAGGTTCTTTAAAGGACCGTCCATAAAATAATTTATTTTAAAACAGGATTCTTTACAAAATTCTTTAACCTCCAAAACAGGACCCTTCATAAAATTACTTGTCTCTGAAATAGACGTTTCACCTTCAAATTGAACTTTTCACAAATTTAATCACTTAAAAATAAAATCTGCTTGTTAATAAACAATTGAACTCACCAAAAAATATGTTAGTTTCTTTTTATGTGAAGGGTAGAACCTGAAAACGCTGATAATTTAAAATTCACAAAACTATGCCTAGAATTTTCACGACAAGAAAAACTTCCCAATTTAACAAAAGCAGGACCCCGTGAGAAAAGTCTAGACAGACACCTGTAAGTAAAGTATTTTATCAGTCATTAATTATGCATATATATATTTTAATATCAAAAGATTTTATACAATTTTGTTTTTTGTTTTATGTCATGAGACTTAAGAAATGTAAATATCTAAGTCTTTGGTACTATTTTATAACTATTTATCTGATGAAACTAGATAAAATGAGTAAATTAAATTGAAAATTATATATTTAAAAAACTGTTATGGCTTATTAGGAAACTAGATTTTTTTCTGTCACTTTTACTCTCCAAGAAAGGAACAAAATGTTAAATTATTTAGATTTACTTTCAGTAAATAGCCTGCTGTCACTTTATCTTTTTGTATTATATTCCTCCATTCCCCACCATAGCAGATGCTTGTCATGTATGGCTAAATCTTTTGAAAAATGAAGAGTTTTAAAACCACATTTTTCAAAACTAAAAAAGATATTTGAACAAGCGATTTTGCCATGTCATCTTGTAGCGTATTTATTACATCGAAAGTACAGAGATGAACTTCTAAATTATGCACAAAAAGAAAGCTGTAAAACATGGTTATCTAAAATCAATCCCGATTTTATATCTCATATTATTAATTTTAAGCTCAAAGAAAAACCCTTTCCTAGCTCATATTTTGCAGAAGTGATTAATAGTGTCAGTGCGTGTAATTGGTGGAGAAGTATTGAATAAGCTTGTGCAGTTTCAAAAAACTTCTGTTTATTAGTAGCACATCTTCAAATATGCCAGCAAGTAGTGCTGCTATTGAAAGATTGTTTTCAAATTTTTCATCTGTGCAAACTAAGATTCGAAATAAGCTATCAACAGATGCTCTTTCAAAACTTGTTTACTGCTATGCCATGCTAAAACAGTCTAGGTCTAGTTAGGTTGTGAGGAAGATATTGTTGAAAAATTTGAAATTTAATAGTTTTCTGCTTTAAATATAATTTTATATTAAATTAAATTTAGATTACTATAACTGTTTCTTCGAATTTCTAACATATATAAACTATAAACATAAATGCTTTAATCAGTCTCAACAGTTCTATTATGTGAATTATTAATAATTGTATAAACATGAATAAAGAAGTTTATTTATATAAAATTGGATTTTTTTTTCATTTATAATCTTGCTATAAAAGTTAGTATTCTTTCATAAAGTGTATAATTATACTTATTTAACTTAAAAGTTAATATAAATTTAGAATAATATTGATTCTTTAATTAAGTATGCAGTTTATTTTTTCTCTTTCTGGGGAAAAAATTAAATGGACAGCCTATTTTTGCCACCTTTTTGGCAAAAACCTATTTTTGCCAGGACGGTTTTTACCAGGTTTTTTCCGCGGTTTTTTCCACCTTCGGCAGAAACTCGCCAACCCTGCTTAAATCCACATCAACTACTTCGGTGGAGGTTTGTTCGTCGTTCAAGTTTTCGCTAATACTGCCTATTCCGTTTTCAATAAATTTCACTGTTCATGATATTAGTACATTATTTCCGCCGGCATATGTTCTATAACCTTTGCTACGATTATCATAACCTAATAAAATTCCTTCGACTGCTTTTTCATCAAATTTGGATCGTTTCTGTTTATCCACATATGCATATGCTTTGCATCCAAACGTTCTAACATTCGATAAGTTTGATTTCCTACCGTTCCACAGTTCGTATGGGGTCTTACAGTTTTCGTTTGCCTTTGTGGGAAAGTGGTTATTTAGATAGTTCGCTGTTAGCACGGCTTCACCACAAAAATGTTTCGGCAAATTCGCATCCGATAGCATCGCGCGTGCATAATGCGATTTTTGCGCTCAGAGACCCCATTTTGCGGAATTTTTCGACATTGTCTCCAAGATATTCTTGGGTATTATCAGATCTAACAGCCTTAATCATTTTCCCAAATTTGTTTTTAGTTAGTGCTATGTAGTCCGTTAATTTTGTTATAGCCTCTGATTTATGCGATATTAAATAAATCATTGTAAATCGATTGTAGTCGTCGGTAAAAGTTATAAAATATTTTTTCCGCTAAGTGTTTGTGTATTGATATGATAGGCCCGCGTATATCAGTGTGTATTAGGCTTAGTACCTCTTTCGGTCTGTTTGTTTCTGTTTTCGTGTAAGGCGCACTTTCCAGTTTGCCCTCTATGCATTTGGTACAAATCGTTTCGTGCTTGCAATCGTTTATTTCGATACCTTCGACAAGCGCGTTTTTCATAAGTGATCTGATTGCGTTAAAAATTTTATGCCCTAACCTACTATGCCACATTAGAGGTCTGCACGGGCCCGGGCTTGGCTCGTACCCGGCCCGGCGGAATCGTTTCAAATTTTCTAACGAGCCGGGCCGGCAGAAGTAGAATAGTTTTCTCAACGGGCCGGGCCGATTAAAAAAATTTCGGACCTGCCGGCCCGTTCTGAAGATTTAAGCAGAAACGATAAAATATGATCTATTTTCAACGCAAATGGTTTTAACGAGAATAAATATAAATGTGCGTCACGAGCCATACTGGTTTGACAGCATCAATATAAAAATGTAACTTGTACAGTGTGAGATCGGCATCGGACAGTTAAATTGTGTGTAACCGGTTTTAATATTTTTTTAGCTGACTCATACCGGGCCGAGATCAAGCTTGCATTATTTTTCTACATATAGACTTGCCGGACCGGAACAAGGCTTAATTGTTCTCAAGATATGTAGGGCAGACAACATGATTCGTAAAATTACTAACAACGATAAAGAACTTAAGTTAGATTAATCTTTGGATATATACTTCTTGATGGTTTTTAAATTAATTTCTCAATAACGCGAAAGTTTGACACATTTTCAGATTAATTTTTAATTGTAAAAATATAAAAGTGATAAGCCTTACTATTGAAGGCATTTGGAATCGAATAGTAGTATTTTTCATTTTTTATGAATAAAATACTTGCATAAATTTGTTCAGATACAATAGTTTCACAAATGGTTGCAGGTTTTTCTCCCTTCCCATGCTATCGCTTCCGGAAATTCTATTGAAAATGCTAACTATAACAATAATTTATTTCCTTTCAGTATTCTTAAATTGCTTGTATCAAAAAACGAATAATGCCACTTGATTATATAGTTTCTGAATAAAGATACCTGCTGTGCATTTCTGAGAAAAAAATGAATTTAGAAATGTATCAGAAAAGCACATATTTGAGTTAACGAATGAATTTGGATTTAAAATCTTTAATAAAATGATATAGAAATATTTTTATAAATCTTCTTTTATTAAACAGCTTCAAAAGTTACGATGTTTTTAACTTTCTTTCTATTTTCTTTTATTCTAAGCCATATTAATTTTTTGATGAATCTTTATTCGATTGTTGAAAGCCTAAGAATCTTAGTAATCACTAATGTTGCTAATGTGTATTTCCTGTAAAATATACCGTAAAATCATTACATAGATATGTATGCAGTATTCTTTAAAGAAATCTTAATTATATGAAAAAAATCTGAATCTTTTAGAAATCGTAGAAATTGTAACGGGCCAAAACGGGCCGGGCCTGTTTTCACTGATTTCTGTACGGGCCAGGCCTAAAATATAAAAATTTAAACGGGCCTGGGCCGAACTTTTGAGTTTTACAACGGGCCGGGTCGGGCCGAAAAAATTTTCCTACGGGCCGGGCCGGGCCCGGGCCTAGAAATTCCGGCCCGCGCAGACCTCTATGCCACATATATATGCAATTTTTATTACTACAATTAGTTTGTGTTTGGGTCCGTGTACTATATCCGTAATCATCTGTGGGTCCTAACTCTTACAGATTATCATTTAATTTGGCTGTCAAGATAATATTGTCCAAAAAAAAAAAAATACTTTAACATTATTTTCGGTGGCCTTTTTAACCGATAGCAAATTGCTTTGCAGTTCGGGGCAGTATAGAACATCCTTGAGTGTGATGTTGTGTTGTGCGTCCGTTTTTAAATTTACGTCGTCCACGTCCTGAGAATTTAACCTCTTCCCGTTAGCTATAGTTATATTACCGAAATTCCCCGGTGTAAATGTTGTAAAATTTTCTCTCACGGACGACGCATGTCTCGGTTAGCCCGAATCGACAATGTAAGTGTAGGGATTAGTTGTCTGTGTTCTATTAACTAGTGTTGTGTTAATTTCAGACTCGTTTTTCACTGGGGAAGAAGGAACAGTAGATTTGTTCTGCTCTTCGACTGTGCTCAGCTTACTTTTGAAGCAATAATTAGAAGTGTCATGTCTGTCATTATTTGTTGGTTTTGTAATTATTGCTGTGGCTTTTAAAGTTTGCACTGTTGTTGTAATTTTTGTTTTTATTGTAGTCATTTCTATAATTGTTGGTCTTTTGTTTATTTTTTAATAAGAAACAATCACGGGTAAAATGGGTCTCGCGGTTGCAGTACATTTTCTGTTTATTGTTTTTATTTGTCGCTTTGTACACGACATTGACATTTACATTTCTATTGTGAGGTCGGTGTGTGTACTCGTCAATTAATTTATTTTTGACGAGTTCAAGATTGAATGTGGCCTCATCTCTAGCCTCAAGGCTTGTAATAAGGGGCGAATAAGATTGGGGCAATGAGCACAGCATAATCGCCACAATATGCGATTCATTAATGTTTTCTCCTATAGCGGAGAGATTCGACTTAATCGTCAAAATGTTGTTTATGTGCTCAATCAAGTTGCATCCTTCTGCGAGTTTCTGCGTATATAATTTCTTCAGTAAAAATAAAGTTTTGAACATAAATTGTTTCGTTGACGTGTCCAAATCTGTTTAGGTGTAGATAAATCCTTCACATAGACTATCTGGCTGTCCTCAGTACAGAGGTTTATAATGGCTTTCGCCTTGTTGCTATCTCTTAAATATGTGGCGTCTGGATTCGGCGGGGGATCTTCAATTACATAACTAAACAAGCCGTCCTTTTGGAGTAAATTTTCTAGTTTGAAGGACCGATTAGAATAGTTGGCATTATTAAGTTTCTCTATAGACGCGAGATCTTTAGACATGGGCATTTTGTGTGTATTTCGTAATAAATGTATATTGAAAATACCGATTTGCAAAATACTGTATATTATAATACCCTTATTTTTTTTTTCATTTTTTTTTTCTTCCTCTTTCACAAACAAAATAAAATATCAATTCAATTTATTCACTATATTCATTCACTTTCCTTTTCTTTTCATGAAATAAAATATTCTGATATTTTTACTTTCTCCCTTTTAATAATAATAAAATATAGGATACTATTATTGCTGGGTTTATTTATTTTTATTTTTGTGCTCGGTATTCATAATCTATAAGAAGTTATTTGCAGACTATAATAATTAAATAGTAAACAAATATACTGTTATTTTTCTTCTAATACCAGCAGTATCCGTTAAATAGAAATATTCTAGTTTATTTAAGAGGTAAAATAACGAACTTACCTCTTATTTGCACTGAATTCTGAGTCATCATACACTATATTCCACACCAGCGTTGATTACTCCATTTATTACTTCTCAGCGGCGATCAAGGAGAAAGTGTATACAATACAAAAATCCTCCACAGCTATGTCTTCTAGGATATAGTTTAATCTACTCTACTATAAAAAAATGTAATATTAAAAATCATAATATAAAAGTTCTACATAGTTGAATTATTGAATATTCTTGTATAATGTGTCGGTGAAGCCTATAGCTTTCATCGTTAAAAAGGAAATTAATTTACGATCAATAATAATACACGATTCATTAATAATACATTTGTGAAACTCTCTTTCCATTATCAGGAAATAAGAAATACTGTTCAGTTTCTTCCAGTCATCTTTTAAAGGTGTTCTCAACTGCTCTGCTCAACAAGCGCCAAAACGTTTTGACACATTTAAAAATTTATTTTTTAACAGAAATATATAAAATTAGAATATCTGACAATGGAAGCGATTTTTAATTGAACTTATTTTTCCATTTTATGATAGTTAAATTTGCTATCCATTTCTAAGCTGTTTCGATCACGTGATCACCCGTTTTTTTCCTGCTTTTCGACCGGTTTTTCTGCTTTCGTTGGGAAATGGGTTCAAAAACGTCAACTTTGAAGGCTTGTTATAAAAGATTTATTGTGCTTTAAAAAAACAGAAAATTGAGTGTAATTAGACAGTTTCTTAACAACAATACCTGCTATTTCCATGCATTTCCGAACAAAAATAAATTATATCGTATATCACAAAGTTGCCCCTTTTTGATTTAAGAACACACTTAATCAACAAAATTGAATTAAATATTTAACCCTTTGTGAGAAATCTGAATTATCACAAGTTTTTAGAGCGAAACTGTAGAAATATGCATTTATTTCTGAGATAGGCTTCGCCGTAAACCTGTAAACTCATAGTGACACCATTCCCAAAAGTGAAACTAGCGGCAAAAATATAAAGAAATCGCTACATCACTATCCATCAAGGAAACTAACAGGTCAGTGACAGTCAGATAAATAAGACGACCACCCGGGATACCATTTGATGAAACGCCGGCTCAAAGTGAAAATGCTAGCGGTAGGCAGACCAGACTTTGAGGCGCCAAAACCAGTTCCTGAAAGACGCACACGTACCAATAGGGGTGCGACTTAGCAACTCATTAATGAGAGAAAAGTCATTAATGATCATGATTGGTTTGTGATCTCTAGGGGGACTAGCAAAAACCAGAGAAGGACGAGAGGAGAGAGTCCGGAAACAGTTTTTTGGAGAGTTCTCAGAGAGTGAGGAGTTCCGCAAGTGAGCTCGGAGAAAGATCCCAGCGTAGGATCTTGGAGGCTGATCCGAAAGCGGAATTGCTCTGCTCATGAGAGATTAGAGAACTCAGTTCTCTGTGAAATATTTATCGAGCTTGCATAAGCTGATAGAGGAAGACCTTTCTTCCGTGTTGTGAATGTGCGAAAAATCACTTAATGCACATTAAGACACTAGCTAATCTTGATTGAGTTATCGAACTTTATATGGACAACGGATTTAACTCGTGAATTGCTGGAACTTTTGATTTATGGAACTCTAAAAAGAATAAGGTCAAGGCTGGTGGAAAAAGAAGTCTACGCGCTTTATTAATTAATTAAATGTTGTAAATAATTATTTGACTTAGAGAATGTTTTGTGATTCTTCGGATTAATAAAAGATTTCTCTATTAATATAATTTCGCCTTAATTATTGCCGAGCGGCATACCACACTACCATCCTCTCGTACGGCAATAATTTAAAATTTTCATAGTTTGGAAACAATTGTGAGTTCCGAGGGTTAACTCGTTACAACTTTCTGCCATAGAAAAATTCTGTTCATAAAATGATGAAATGATTGACTGACACCAGAATTTACAAACAACCGTTTTAGAAATTAAAAACTTGTAACTTCAAACTTTCATTGTAAAAGCAAAAAATTATTAAAATCAGGGATATAGTGGAAGGTATACGCCTTATACTTTCTGGATTTTTTAAAAGAATTCTGCATACCCCCTGTTTCTCAAGAAAGCTATGGTATATACACTCTAGGGTATATCCTCTGCTATCCTTTGTTATTTTTATGTCTACATCCCTGATTAAAATATTCTTGATATCGTTTGTAAGTATGGAATTGAAATTAGATGATCCCAACTTGAGACCATTGTGCCTGAAAGAGTTAAAGGGATATTTCCAAACATTAATTATATTAAGCAGTTAAAATTATTTCTTTCTAATTGGAAAGAATGTTATAATAAAAATCTAAAATCATCTAATTCATTCCAATTTAAAGAAAATATTTTATACTACACTTTTTGACACATTAACAAGCACATTTCTTAACAGAACAGTACCCAACTGGCAGACTACTGAAGTTATTTAGAATCGAGCAGAGTGTTACATTTTTCAATAAGTAACTTACAAGGCTTGTATTCCCATAAAAATTCTTAAATTTAATAATTATTTTTTTGCTCCTTATTATTCCCGCAAAGTTTTCTTTTTGTCCCTAATATATATATACATATATTAGCTCGTAAACTTCGTAGGAAGTTCCAGAAACTCTCAGTGAGTTCTCAATTTGCTTCAGCCAGATACAGGAACTACCACTTATTCTTGTTCACTGTAAAAAATTTGACCTTTTTGCTGCATCGTCACTCCCCCGCTTTTATAGAATATCTCTCTTTTGACCATAGAAGTATCAATAAATAGAAGGAAAGCAAGCTACCGAAATGAGCTCGGACGCGCGCAGAGGCAGTCGGGATCGTACGACCGTTGCATGATGACGCAACTACTTGCAAAACATGGCAACCTGAATGACGTTGGAGAATAGCCCACACCTATCGCTAAACTGTCAATAAAATAAGAACATACGGAGGGAGACAGGAACGAAAAAAGCGATAACTTCGCCTAACTAGCATCCCTTTTCCCGCCCATGCAAGCAAAGGCTCACGGGCTTTAGAACATAGAGGAAATTCGGTGGCAATCAGCTAGCAGCGAAGATCCAATGCAACGTACGCTTGTTATCCTTCTACTTCTTGATACCTCTATGCTTTTGACCCATGAGAATGCTCCATGATATGCTGAAGTAATCGTTTTCTATAAAAGCGGTGGAGTGATGATACAGCAAAGGGGTCAATTTTTTTACAGTGTTGTCTATAAAGCTTTGCTTTTACTGATTGGCTGTTGCGGCCGTTTTTATTTTAAGCGCATGTGCATACTTTACATTTGTTCCGATCATACACTGTAAAAAATTTGACCCATTTGCTGTAGCGTCACTCCCCCGCTTTTATAGAATATCTCTTTTATGACCAATGAGAAAGCTCCTTAACACAGTTAAGTAACCGTTTTCTATAAAAGCAGTGGAGTGTAGAGTTGCAAAGGCTGAAAAAAAACCGGGTTGCATATTTCAGATGTGTATATTGCTGGGACGATTACTGTTTCTAAACCAATAGGAGAGCGTCATTATCACGGTCAAGTACACGCCCACACAGTTTGATTGATAGGAACTCGTGGACAATTGACGGTGCTAATTATAACGATAATCTGTTTCGGATGAAAGTGAGCTGACTGGCTGAATGGTTAGAGCGTCGAGCTTGAAACCGGAGGATATGGGTTCGAGTCCATCGCGGGCCGAGAGTCCGTTGGTGATTTTTTTTTTAAATTATTGGAGGCTGTCTTTTATTAATAAATAAGACATTTAAAAAAAAAATAATTCAAACCCTTTTAATATTCTAAATATCGTTCCAAAATGATTTATATATATATTAAACAAATGGGAAAAAAAGTATTCTGCAAAAATATCCGTATAAGCAAAATTCTTACTTTAATTTTTATTTATTTATTTATTTCAGGATCAGAGGAAGTATAATTTCTAATTGAAGTAAATAAAATTCAGTCATTTTGAAAAAAAAAAAATTCTTTCGTACCTTTAATTTTTAATTACCGAGTACAAATTCAAACAATCCGAGTACAAATAAATAATAAACACACACGATCAATTGTCCACGAGTTCCTGTCAATCAAACTGTGTGGGCGTGTACTTGACCGTGATAATGACGGTCTCCTATTGATTTAGAAACAGTAATCGTCCCAGCAATATACACATCTGAAATATGCAACCGGGTTTATTCCCGGGGATAAACCGGGTTTTTTGGGAAGGAAATTTGGAAAATTTCCGGGAGTTTTTAGAACGTTTTAAACATTGAAACATTTAAGTTATTATTTAATATTTTTGTAATGATTTCAATTGTTTTATTCTTAACTGTAATTGCAAGAACAACTCAACTCTTCTTCTTAGCAAGCCAAGCGAAGATACTCAACATCAGAGCATGTTTTCTCTGATTCCGTCCTGATTCTGTCCAATTTTATATTGAAAAGACAAGGCATCAAATATAATAAATCTGTCATTACAATTATTTGTGTATTATGAAACTTTGTGATTGAGTGCATAAATATATTTACAATAAGAAACGTAAACAAAACCAGTAGAGTTTAAGTGAAAACTAAATAGATTAAAATATTAACAAGTTTGTTTGTTTGTTTGTTTATTGAACAACGTACATCTGACTTGTGTACTTGTGTACGCCATGAAGCCTGCTTATAAGCCATCGTCAATATACAGGGACGAGATAGCACACAAGGAAATATTACAACACAAGAAAAGTACAACAGGAGCTCCACAGAAAGTGTGTGTGCAATGGAGCCAGTGGGATTCGAACCCACAACCTCACGATTAGCGGCGTGATGTCTTAACCACTCAGCCACGGAGGCCCTATTAATAAGTTAGAAAGGGAAATGACAGATTTATTTATAAATGTAAACATCATCCTTGTTCTCAGATTCAACGTAAAGAGAAAAATTAAATAAAGAATATACAGTCATCGCAAAAAAAAATCTTGACACTTACGATTTCAGACGTTTTGTTAAATATCTAGAAATATACATGAGGAATTATTCTGAAACTCCAGGTGTGTAAACAAAATAGTACGCGTCATGTATTTTTGCGAAGAGTTTTCCCCGAAATCCAACAAGGGACCGTCAACAAATTGAAAAAGAATGAAGATCTTTTGGATAGCCCTGTCAAAACTAATGTAGCAAAAGCGTTGAAACTGCACATTAGGATTAAGAGGCTTATTGTAATATACTGTGTTTATTTTTATAAGGATAGCATGTATACTCGTAGAAAAATTAAGGTTTTTATAAAAACAGTCCTAAATTTTTCCAAGTTTTTTGCTTATAATTTGCAGAGTTCTCAATATAAAGCAATGTTCTTTTCTGAAAATATGACAAACAACATTCTACACAATACCCTTCATCAGAATTTAAAAATAATAAAAATTGTATGAAAAATGAGTAGGTTTAGTAAATAATTTTTCATTGCGCATGCGTCAACGATATCAAAATTTTATTTGCATATTGTGTTAGCTAAATGTATAGAGCAACTTCTGTAAAAGTTTCAAAAACGTAGCTTAAAAATTCTGAAAATGATCACCTATAGAATCAACACAAAATCCGTTACTCCCAAAAGGAAGAAAAAAAAAAAAAAAAAAAAAATCAGGGGTTTTATCCAAATACTAGCTGTCCTGCCCGGCGTTGCCCGGGCCCGTGATGTTATTCAGTTTTAAAATGTGTTATTTGCTTTCTAAATGACCCTTAAATTAAACTCAAATTTCTATGATTTTATATCTTTAAGTCCATTTTGTCAAAATTTATATTTTTAAAACGGAAAAATCGCGAAAAGATATTGAATTGAAAGCACATGCTGTTTGGTATTTTGTTTTGTATGTAATTTGATTTTGTGGAAACTATGCGAACCGAGAGCGAACGAAACCGCGACGGAACATTCATTGTGTACTTGTGTACGCCATGAAGCCTGCTTATAAGCCATCGTCAATATACAGGGACGAGATAGCACACAAGGAAATATTACAACACAAGAAAAGTACAACAGGAGCTCCACAGAAAGTGTGTGTGCAATGGAGCCAGTGGGATTCGAACCCACAACCTCACGATTAGCGGCGTGATGTCTTAACCACTCAGCCACGGAGGCCCTATTAATAAGTTAGAAAGGGAAATGACAGATTTATTTATAAATGTAAACATCATCCTTGTTCTCAGATTCAACGTAAAGAGAAAAATTAAATAAAGAATATACAGTCATCGCAAAAAAAAATCTTGACACTTACGATTTCAGACGTTTTGTTAAATATCTAGAAATATACATGAGGAATTATTCTGAAACTCCAGGTGTGTAAACAAAATAGTACGCGTCATGTATTTTTGCGAAGAGTTTTCCCCGAAATCCAACAAGGGACCGTCAACAAATTGAAAAAGAATGAAGATCTTTTGGATAGCCCTGTCAAAACTAATGTAGCAAAAGCGTTGAAACTGCACATTAGGATTAAGAGGCTTATTGTAATATACTGTGTTTATTTTTATAAGGATAGCATGTATACTCGTAGAAAAATTAAGGTTTTTATAAAAACAGTCCTAAATTTTTCCAAGTTTTTTGCTTATAATTTGCAGAGTTCTCAATATAAAGCAATGTTCTTTTCTGAAAATATGACAAACAACATTCTACACAATACCCTTCATCAGAATTTAAAAATAATAAAAATTGTATGAAAAATGAGTAGGTTTAGTAAATAATTTTTCATTGCGCATGCGTCAACGATATCAAAATTTTATTTGCATATTGTGTTAGCTAAATGTATAGAGCAACTTCTGTAAAAGTTTCAAAAACGTAGCTTAAAAATTCTGAAAATGATCACCTATAGAATCAACACAAAATCCGTTACTCCCAAAAGGAAGAAAAAAAAAAAAAAATCAGGGGTTTTATCCAAATACTAGCTGTCCTGCCCGGCGTTGCCCGGGCCCGTGATGTTATTCAGTTTTAAAATGTGTTATTTGCTTTCTAAATGACCCTTAAATTAAACTCAAATTTCTATGATTTTATATCTTTAAGTCCATTTTGTCAAAATTTATATTTTTAAAACGGAAAAATCGCGAAAAGATATTGAATTGAAAGCACATGCTGTTTGGTATTTTGTTTTGTATGTAATTTGATTTTGTGGAAACTATGCGAACCGAGAGCGAACGAAACCGCGACGGAACATTCAGGTTTTTACTGAATTCGTAAAAATTTTCACACATTTTATTTTGTAAAAAAATAATTCTATCCATACAAAAGTTCCAAAATTTTTGAAAGTAATGTAAATCTGGTTTATTGAAAGGCTCTAAAAAGATGCTCTAAAATATGGGCATCTAGTTACTTTTAGCCGGGATGTAATTCGTGTTTGTCGGTGTATTTGAACGGGTTAAATCTCATATATATTTTTTAAACAAATTGCAACATAAATTATGAGAATGTTTTAGTTTTAAGAAAATATTTTCGGTTTGTCAGGACGTATATAGAATTGCTCCCTGCAAAGGGGAAATCGCAATGAAACGATCTGGTTTCAAATTTTTCGCACTTTATATTTTGTAAAATTTATTTCTACTCGTCCGAACGTTTTAAAATTTTTTAAGGTGTAAATTTGATCTATTTAGATGCTTTTAAAAGTTTGGGCTGAAATATGTACGCTTAGATACTTTTAGCGTAGAAAAAATATTCTATTTGTGAGTCGCAAAGTGCCTCCTTTTGCCGGTGTATTTGAAAGGGTTAAATCTTATATTTTAAAAACCGATTGCATCATAGATTATAAAAATGTTTTTAAGCTTAAAGAATATGTTTTTTGTTTACCGGTACCTATAGGATTGCGTTTTGCTAACAAGGAAGGTCTCCATATGGGCATACTCAGAAAAATCTGAAAAAATTACAGAATGTTCTTCTCATATAGTTATATATGTTTATAAAAAAATTTTCGGCGGAACCTCCTTATAACGTCCGTAAAAAAATAATAAAAATTTCGTTTATTTGGCGATTTATCTCCGGTTGGCGAAAAAACGAAATTTTGAAAAATACGCTTTTACGCTTCGAATACTTTTTAAAGAAAAAACTTTCCATGTTCAATTTATTTAAATAAGTTTAGTTTAAGTAATTTTAGTTTTGCATTTTTACTTTACTTTAAGTGTAATTTTGTCATATACGTTTATATGTATTTATAACAAAATTAAATTAATATATTTTATCATTTAAAACACAATTTAAATTGATTAAAATTGTTCTAAATTGAAAAATACCCTGTTAAAAATCTGCTGCATTTTGTTGCAACGCACTCCCTTGCTTGTATAGAAAACGGTTACTTGGCCGTGAAATGGAGCTTTCTCATTGGCTGGAATAGAGATATTACATACAAGCGGTGGAGTGCGTTGCAACAAAATGCAGCAGATTTTTTACAGATTCAATCTGTCAGACAAGACAATTAACAAGGTCAATTCACCGTGCTATGGAGCATTCTCATTGGTCAGAAGAGAGATATTCTATAAAAGTAGTGGAGTGACGTTGCAGTAAATGCTGCAGATTTTTAACAGTGAAGTCAATTAAAATCAATTTTCAGATTCGTTAAAATCGTCTGCTTTTGGCGAGGAAATGCACTGCTTGCCAAATCCCGCGTCGCTTTCAGATTTTCACGCCAATTATTCCAAATTTTTTTTATTTTTTTACATATCTAATAATGTAATTCCGCCGCTAATTTTCACTGATCCTTTATTACCTTCATGAGTAGTTTAATTCGTATTTTTTTCAAAAAATTCTGAGTATGCCCCCAATGGAGACCTTCCTTGTAAGTCAAAACCGCAATGAAAACGATCTGTCTTTTATTGATTTCATCAAAAGCTTCGCACATTTTATTTTCTAAAAAATATTTCTATCCGTCCGAACGTGTCAAAATTTTTGTAGGGAGTATAAATTTGGTTTATTGAGAAGATTTTAAAAGATTGAGTTGAAATATGCACGTGAGGATAATTTTAGCATGGAAAAAATACCCTCTCTGCGAGTCGCAAAATGACCTTCTTTTGCCAGTGTATTTGAAAGGGTTAAAATCCAAATATTTTAAAACCAATTACACCATCAGTCAGAAGAAAGTTTCAACTTTAAGATCTTCTTTTGGGTTTGTTTATATCTTAAAAATTACGCCCTGGAGGGGCATTGACAAAAGGGAAAAATATAGTTTTAGAAAAAACGACCATTTTTGAATATTTGTTTTCAAAGGGTTAACTGCAACATTTTTTCGAATTGATTATTGCATTTGAGACCTAAAAATATGATCTTTCGAAATATGTCCCTTAAGTTTAACTACGTCGAGCAGTTTGGTTGATTTGGATTTCAACAAAATGATCCAAAAACAGAAATAAACGGGGGAAAAAGGTTCTTCCTCCGTTAAGATGCGTAAGTCAGTTTCTGCGCATGCGCAAACGTTTTCTTTCCCAGAACATTTAAAAATGACTTTTTGATGAGAGTGAGTTCCGCTTCATAATTAATATCTATGAAACTAATCAAAAAATTTAAATTCTGAGCCTCAGGTGCATCAGGAGAGGTATTGGGCTACTCTCAAAAAATTTTGAACTTCGCACGTGCTGTAGATTTTGCTAACCATCGCAGACACGCACACGCAGACAGACAGAGCGTTTTTTTCTTTTATTAGTATAGATAGCTATACGTGCAATATTGAGTAGACGCTAACCAATGGAATATGGATACAGCCCCTCTTTTTGCTTCATTTAGGGCATAACGGGTTTTGATCTCATTCTATCGACGATAATTTTCAGAATTTTTAAGCTATGTTTTTGAGACTTTCACAAAAGTTGCTCTTCTACATTTAACTAATATAATATGCAAATGAAATTTTAATAGAGTTGACGCATGCGCAGTAAAAAATTATTTAGTAAACCTGCTCATTTGTCATACAATTTTTATTAATTTTTAATGGTGCGAATGCAGTTTACTCTCCTTCTTGGCGCGATTTTCAAAAATCGCCAAATTGGCGCGTTTTTGCGTCTTGTCTCCCGGAGCAACTTGCTCCAAGAGACACTACGCAAAAACGCACTTTCCAAGAAGCGGCAATCAAAATAAACAAAAAGCACCTAAAATACAAATCTAAAGACAAAAAAAAGGAGAATTTTTACTTACCCGGAGCCGCTGTTTTGCTCCGGATTAAATTGCTCCGGATATTCCTCTTTTGCCCCGGATTGACTGGTCAATCATATACTTTTTCCCGCAAACTTTCAACAGCGTAAAGTATCCATTTGAATACTTTACTTCCTCATTCAAACAATCAACAACTTCCATCATAGTAGTTACTAGAGATGGGCATTATTTAACGTATTAGGATTAAAAACACCGTTACTGTGCTGGAACCTAATATTGCATTAACATGTTACTGAAAAATCCCTGTTAATTAAATAACATATGGTTTTAAATGACAGCTTCTTCATTCATTTGCCTCAGTAAAGAAATCAATTTCGTACCATTAAAATAGCACAATATTCACTAAAAATGTCCTGAATCTTTTCCTTTGCATTTCCGCAACTGAAAATCAACAACAGATAATTCTTTAATATTCCTCCATTCATTCTGATATATTTTCATGTTGCAGCAGTAAATCTGGTTCTTAAAATAGATAATGATCATTTTATCGTTTGGCTAACTTCCAATAAAAACAGATTATTTAACACATTGGCAATTATTTATCTGTAAATATTTTCTGTGGTCATTGTAACATTTGGTACAACAGCGTTTCAAATTGAAAAAAGAAACTGATAATAAATATAACAGAATTAGCAATTTTGTCTGAATGAATGACATTTGATTAAAAGTGTTTGTTTATTCTTCAGGTTTGGTAGGATGAAATTATCGCATTATGGTATGGAAATGAAGAAAGTAATAGGAAATGATTACAAGTAGGGAAAGATTATGTGTTGATATTGCGAGTGTTGAATGAAAGATATGGGAAGTTTAGTCGTATTTGAATTTTTAAAAGGGATGTTACTCATGGAATTTTGTTTTAGGAGAGGAGGGGGGGGGGGATTTGGCACTATAAATTTTGTTTTGGGGCCAAATATTTTTATTATATTTGTTTTGTATTTGTGTTTAAAATATTTTATTTCTGTTATTTTATTTCGCTGGGTAGAAAAAAGAAAAAAAAAAAGAAAATAGTCTCCTACAATTTGCGAAATAACTTAATTTTGGTACAGTTGTAATTAATTTGAAAAGGATATTTGTACGAACGAAATTTTTTCTATGAATTGCATTCGATTAAAAGTATATAAATAATATTTTTGTGTTCTTGCGAAAATAGCTTTGGAGTCGTCCACAAATGATGTCACGCTTGGAGGGGAGGGGGCTAGGGGATTCATGAAACTATGACAGTTTGTGACTAGGGGGTGGGAGGGGGGTAAAAAGAAATGTGACGTCACACATTTTGGTTAAAATAAAAGCATTAAAAATAAGCAGATTAAATTAGAAGTTATTTTAAAAATAAAGTACTTTGTGTTCATAAAGTAAGCATATGATTTAAAAAACCTAATATATTAAATTCTATTTAAAATTTCAAAATGCTATCATTTTCAGTTGCTCTTTCATATTAATATTTTATTACTATTCTATATTATTTATGTTTTTGTAGTGAATCTTAACATTATTTGAAACGAAAAAAGTACATGAATCATTTTTATTGTTATGGTTATGAATGTCATTAAAATACTCAGTTTAAAAATAAAGTTTGAAATATGATCTATTGGGAACTAAAACGGCCTATAGAGGCGCTGTTCGCAGCCTTCGATACAGGATAATTGTCCTTTTAATTTCCCTTTAACTAATGTTAAAGTCCCATTGAAACAATTTTTTATTATAAATGTATTTAAAAGTTTTAGATATTCAAATTCATATAATATTTACTTCGTTACATAAGACAGAAAACAAATGTCACAGGAAATCTGAAATTGTGCAAAAGAATAATTAATCTGAACAAATTTAAAACGCATGTAATGCAATGAGCTTACAGGTCGTTATCCTGAATGGAGAAGTTACATCTTTTCTCCACCAGATGACGTATTCCAGCGCTTGAATCGCCAATAACGTAGTGCTTTGTTTCTGAATCCGAAGTACATGTTTATGTAATATATCGTGACATGTGACAAGAACAAGAGGTGTGTGTGTGAGGGGGGGAGGGGCGGTAAGGTGAGTGTGGCAATTTGCGACAAAGGGGAGGAAGGGGAAAAATATTGAAAAAACGTGTATGGACAGCCCCTTTGAATATGCGTTGATACCTGTATAATATATGCATAAGTTACCTGTGATAGACATCGCTGATATTAAGTCGCGTATCAAATTTTTCCTTTTTAATACTTACCAGCGCAGTTGAAAAATGTTTATGAATTCCGTTTGTCTGTCCTTGCTCTAACTTGCGTAAATATAATCCGATTGTCATGAAATGGATGTATATGTTAGTGGGATTTAGTATGGCATGTTCGGTATTGAAAAGGGAGTGCGTTTTTTTTCTTTTTTGGTTTATTTGCAGGACCACTCAGAAGAATTTCATTACATTACGGTATATGTTGAAAAATCACTCGCCAATACCTGGGTTCTATAAGCTTTATTTTGAAAAAGTTTCTCCACGTTCTAACAACTAAAAAGTAAAAATTTATTCTTGCATGCTCAAAACTTTCTGAGTTAGAAAGAGTGAATTAATCAAATTTTTAATCCCAAATTGATTTTGATTCATCGTCGTAGCAAATAGTATTTATAATTACGCCAAAAAGTTATTTAAAACATTTTGTTTGAAAGGACTTCTAATTAAAATACCATAAGTTACCTGTTATAAAAATAACAGGTTGTTGGAACCTGTAAAAGAGTGGAACGATGTAACCTGTTAACCAAAAATAACTATATTTCCCATCTCTAGTAGTTACTGAACGGTATCTAACTAAATATAAAAAGAGGAAAAATGCAAAAAAATAAACTCACTCGTTGAATGCAAGACGCAACTCCAAAAAACAATGCTACCGGAAGCAATAAACGCGCCCTCTCTCAGTTCTCTTCTTTCGTCCAATAAGAAAACATTTATCAAAAAGGAGCGTCCAATCAGGAAACGGCTTAGAAATCGGTAGAATACTTAAACCGGAGCACTCCTTAGGGTTGCCACATTGAAGATGCGAGAGGAGAAAATGAAAATGCAGGGTTGCCATATTGAAGCATTTATCGGGCCAAAAAATGTCGCCTTGGCGAAAGAGACTAAACTGCATTTTACCCTTTTTAATTCTGATTAGAGGATGTTATGTACAATGTTGATTGTCATATTTTCTGAAAAAACATTGTGTTTTATGAAGAACTCTACAAGTTATAAGCAAAAAAACGTGGAAAAATTTGGGACCGTTTTATGAAAACCTTAATTTCTCTATGAGTTTGCATGCTATATTCATAAAAATGAACACAGTTTATTACAATAAGTCACTTAATGATAATCTGCAGTTTGAATGCTTTTGCTGCATTAGTTTTGACAGGGTTATCCAAAAGATATTCATTATTTTTCAATTCTTTGACGGACCCCTATGAGATTTTCGCAAACAATTTTCACAAAAATATATGACCTGTGCTATTTTGTTTACTCACCTGGAGTTTCAGAATAATTCCTTATGTATATTTCTAGATATTTAACAAAACGTCTGAAATCATAAGTGTCAAGATTTTTTTTTTTTTTTTTTACGGTGACTGTACTTTGGATATGCCAGGTAACAGAAAGTAAACAATTTTAATTTTTAAGAGAATAATTGAAATCTTCATTAATTCAGTCACCATTGTTGTAAAGCTGATGAATTTTAGGAATTTAAAAAGTTGCAAAGTGTTAAAATAATAAGTCTTGTTAATTAATAAAAAATCCATTTAATTTTCTCAGAACAATGAGCAATGATGTTTTAAAATGAAAATTTCAAGTTGAAAAATGACTGGTTTTGTTTACTTTCAAAACTTCTTCAAAATTTCCAATATTCCCCAAAATTCCGTGTTTATTCCCCGAAATTCCCGGGTTTATTCCCGTCCCTCAAAAACTGTGGGTTTTTTGTAACTCTAGTGGAGTGACGTTGCAGCAAATGGGTCAAATTTTATTGAGCGCAGAGTTGCAGTACCTGTAGCACAGTAGCCGAGTACTGAACGGATAGCCCGTCCGCGATAAGAACCCGCTACACTGTTAAAAATCTGCTGCATTTTGTTTAACGCACTCCCCTGTTTGTATAAGGAAAGGGCAGCTGACGTCACTGTGGACGAATTACTGTGGATAAGCGAGAAAAATCTGTCCGTTCTTTAAAGACTGATGCTGTACGGATGGGCTCCGGGAATTTGATTGGTCTACGTTTGGCAGCTCTGTGGTAGGCGATGATACGATTGGCTTACGTTGCCAAGACGATTCCTGCAACGATCGCTTTGAAAAAAAATGTAACGGTAGATTGGTTGACGAAAGTGTTTGTTTGTAAACATGCCCTTTCCTTGGCCGTGAAATGGAGCTTTCTCATTGGTTGGAATAGAGATATTATATACCAGCGGTGGAACAAAATGCAGCAGATTTTTAACAGTGACATGTCCCTGCCTGGCGCGCGCTTAATCCCCAAACACAGGGTATGTAGAAGTTGAAAGTTTTTGCTCGGTGAGGTTGGTGCGGTTTGGCAACTTCTCCGACGTTTACTATACCGTAGTGGGCGGTGTTTGTTTTTGAGTGCGAAGTGTGCACGTTTTTTGCATTATTGTCTTGTTTTTAGGAAAGTTCTACCTTTTCGTTTCAGGTTGTATATTACTCCTGTTCTCAGTTCACTTACACAGTAAGCTAGCTTTTTATTTTGTGTCTTTCTCATTTTCGTGTTGTATTTGTATTGCTGTGTGGCTCTAGTTCATGTTGTTACAGAGCTGAGCTGTTTATCATGTCGGGGTCACCCCAATCTCTAGTAGTCAACGATACTACTCCAGTAAGTGTACTTACTCCAGAAAATAATATTGATATGGAGAATGCAGAGAAACATGTTGAAAATAGTGCTTTGTACCGGTCAAACAAATCACAAGTGGAAATTTTAAATGAAGCTAATGAGGCAGGCATAGCGAGGGTTGCGATATTAATCTCTGCTGATACAGGAACAATTCCGAATTCTCATCCGAAGGCTCTACGGGACGCCATCTCGATACAAGTTGACAACCACATGGGAATAGATTCTCTGCGGCTGTCTAGAAAAGGAAAGCTCACATTGACTACACAGAACATCGTAACGGCTACTCAAGTGTTAAACATCAAAACACTCCTGTGCATCCCGGTTTCTGCCCAGCTGCTAACGGACAATATTACCACCAGGTTTCTGTTGCGCAACATGAACCCTCAAATCAACTGTAAAGACATAGCTGAAGAACTTGAATTTTCTGGAATTCCCGTCTTGGAGGTCCGTCGATTCATACGTAAGGACTCTGGCCCCACTTCGACTGTTCTGGTGACGAAGCTGGGATGCAACTTGCCGGATACTGTTAAACTGTGGTATCAAGTCTTCCGCATCGCCTTGTTTATTGACAGGCCGAGACAATGCCGTAAATGTTGGAAATTCACTCATGGTGCCGGTGTTTGCAGAAGCGACTTTGTGTGTGCCCAGTGTGCTAATGTTCATACGGGTTCCTGTACGGTGGACCCCCCCACTTGCGCAAACTGCAAAGGCAGCCATCTTGCCACAGGCAGGACTTGCCCTAAATACATACAGGAAACTCGGTTTTTGAAATTTAAGTGTGAGCACCACCTGGGTTTTAGTGAAGCACGGAAATCATTCCCGACCAGTGGCTATGCTAAAGCCGAGTCCTATGCCCAGGCCGCCTCTGCCTCTCCCCCCCTCCGGCGGACTCTATCACTAGATCGGACCTTCAGATTATGCTACAAGGTTTTGCCGAGAATATCGCTGCTATGATGCAATCTGTCCTGGAAGCCCAGGCTTTAAATTATGAACATATGTTGTCTGCTGTCACCTCATCCGTGGTAGGGGCCCTGCGGGACGCTCTTTCCCCAGGTCACCCCCCTCCTTCACAAAGCGCTACTGATAAACTGCAAAAGCCGGGTCACTCATTGACTCGCACTATTTCACGCAATAGCAACGTCAAAAAATTGTGCACCGGGATGTCTAATCCAAACAATCTTCAAACACAGAACATGGACTCTTCCTCAGGGGATGATTGGACTTTAGACGAGCATTCCACCACAAGAGACAAGCCCGAGCTCAATGCCTCCATCACTTAGGGTGGTTGAGGTAAGCGTCTTCTTTTGTTTATTCCTTTTTCTTACTGGTTTTTGTTTTCATGTTTATCTGCAGTTTGTGGAGTTATTGTCTTATCCTATTTAGTTATTTTTGGGGTTTTGTTTCGCAGTTGAGTTTTTCCCATTCTTGCTTTCCGTGTCTGAGTTCCGGGGATTGGGGTACTCGTACTTTTATTTGGTGGGGTTTCTTTACAGAAACTCTCTATTTGTGAGTTTTCTTTATGGTCAGTTTTTTAATTCATTGGAACTGTAGAAGTGTCCGGGCCAATGGTCATTGGCTTCGCTCTCCCACCTTCGCCCAGGCTCGCATTATTTGCCTGCAGGAAACCTTCCTTACGCCTTCGGATAGTTTTTCTCTCCCGGGCATGAATGTGTTTCGGAAGGACCGCCTGGATGCTCGCGGTGGTGGCCTTGTGACGGCCATTAAGACCTCTTTGGATGCTCTGATGGTGCCTTTGCCTCCCTGTCCGCAGCCAGATTTTGAAGCTTTAGCTGTCAAGGTCTGGTTTAACCGCTCCTGGGTTTCCTTGATAAATGTATATTCCCCCTCGGGTCTTTCCCCGGGTGAGTAGCTCTCTGGGGTCCTGGATTCGTTGAGTTCTCCTATCATCCTCTTGGTGATTTCAATATTAATCTTCTGGGGCATGATCCTCCGTTCCCTCCTAGAGTTCGTCACCTATTAGATTGGTCTGCCTCTCATGAGATCTGTTCCCTAAACTTGCATTCGCCGACACGCTCTGCTCCTAACGGGTCGGCTTCGTTGTTAGACCTTACCTTGTTGTCCCCTTCACTTCATAGGGACATCCACTTCTACATCCATCCTGATAATTTTGACTCGGACCATCATCCTGTTGTTCTGTTCCATAATAGCATGATCGCCCCGGCTGGTCCGGGTCGGGCTTTGGTCAATTGGTCTAAGGCTAGCGCCTGCCTCAATGAGATGTTAAACGCCTCCAATCCTACCTACTCAGAGTTCGAACAGTTCTGTCACCGGGCTATCCAGGCTCAGCAAGTGTTCCGGCGTTCCCAGGCGGTCCCGTCCCCACCTTGGTGGGATGCTACCTGCCAATCTCTATTGCGCCAGAAGCGGAGGTCCCTAAAGTGGGCCCTCTCTACTTGTTCCAGGGAACATTGGAAAAACTACAAGATGTTTGCTGCCAAACTACGGCACCACTTGAAACTCGTGTCTCGTCAATACTGGGATAAGATTTGTCGGGATAGCTGCTCGAGTGGCAGAATATTCAAGATTCTGAAGCGTCTTGCTAACAGGGAGTCCACTCATGGGGACAATGTTTTGTGCAACCCTCATCCTGTGGTTTCTGCCCATCTTCAGGCCGAGGTTTTCTTGCAGCATTTCCAACAACTAGATGCCTATGAACCCCTGCCTTTTGACCTTAGTGATGGGGACGATTCTTTGGATGCCAGCTTTTCTTTGGAGGAGCTTTCAGATGCACTCAAACATACCAGGCCTACGTCCCCCGGCGCTGACGGTATTTCCGCCCGCCTTTTGAAAAATCTCCACTCCGACAATCGGCAAAAGCTTCTTTCGATCTTCAACGCCTCGTTTGAAAGTTCGACGCTTCCGGCATCCTGGAAATTGGCCACTATCATCCCGATTCGTAAGCCGGGTAAACCGACTACGCAGACAAGTTCTTACAGACCGATTGCCCTGACTTCCGTCTGTGTCAAGGTGATGGAAAGAATGATCCTCCGTCGCCTCCTGATCTGGACCGGTGTGCGGAACATCTTTCCTCCCAACCAGTTTGGTTTCCTCCCTTTCAGGGACTGCACTACGGCTCTATGCACACTTGTTGATCATGTACGTCGTGCGAGGGCAAACAACCACTTTGTGGCCGCTGTGTGTTTAGATATTAAGGCTGCCTACGACTCCGTTTGGATCGACAACCTCATCTATAAATTGGCTTCGCTGGGAATTCGTGGGCGTAAGGGCCGTTGGATTGCTGAATTTCTCACTGAGCGCCGGATCCAGATCAGATGGAGGTCGGCAACTTCTGGGGTCGGCCCCTGTCGTCATGGCGTTCCTCAGGGGAGTGTGCTCTCCCCTTTTCTATTTCTAATCTACTTGGCTGATATCGTGGAGACCTTGGAAGATGGCGTCTACCTCATAGTGTACGCTGATGACATTATCGTGTACGTAATTGGCCTCAACGAGCGTCGTGCCCGCGAAAAGCTTAATAGTGCTCTGCAGAGGATTTGTAATTGGTGTGCGGCCAACAAGTTAAGGATCTCGCCTGAAAAGTGCTTGGCCATAAATTTCTCACGCAGCCGTGACCCGGGCAACCCTCCGTTTGTTGCGGGGCAGGAGGTCTCTTGGAGCACCACGGTGAAGATCTTGGGTATCTGGTTTAGTCGCTCCCTTAACTTTCGCTCACACTTTTCGATGATCCGTATCAAAGCTCTTCGGCGTCTCAACTACATTAAGGCTGTGGCCAGCAACTCCAGGGGAGTTGCCAGCACGCACCTGCTGCGTATAATCAATGCTCTGATCAGAAGCCTTCTTGAATACGGATGTGTGCTTTTCTTTGATTGTAATAAATCTGCAATGTTCACTCTGGAGAGAATCTACTATGCTGCTCTTCGTACTGCTACTGGCCTTCCCATGTGCACCCCCATTCCGGTCCTTCAACGTGAAGCTGGTGCGACCTCAATCCGCAGCCGTCTTCTGTTCCTGGCGAAGGCTTTTCTCCTACGGCAGCTTGCCCTTCCCCCGGGACTTGTTCTCAGTGACTCTCTCAGGTCGACTCATCCTCCCGATGGCTTTGGCTCTAATTGGACTCGCCTGTGTGACTCCTTGTCCGCCGCTTATGACTTTGATTGTTCTAAGATACTTCGGTTCATCTGGCCTCCTCTTCCTCAGGATTTGCCTCTTCACATAATTACTGAGGGCCTCCCCTTTCAGGACGTCTCGCTCCCTGATCGCGTCCTTGCAAGCGAATGGGTCCGCTAGCGCGAGGCTCACCGCTCCTGTACTGTCCTTTCCTCCGATGCCTCCAAAGACTCTGCAAAGACATCGGCGGCGGCAATTGATGCCGACTCCGACCGTGCCGTGGCTGCCTTGCTCCATCATTGTAATTCCATTTTCACCGCAGAGGCGATCGCACTCTGGTTGGCCATTACTCACCTTCCTTCGATACACAAGACTATTTTCCTTTTAACGGATAGCTTGTCTGTCTTGCGAGCTCTCCAGGCCTATTCACTTCGTTCTCCTAAGGTCATTCTGCATCTGATCCATAGCATTTCGGTATTGTGTAGCAGGGGCTACTCCGTCACTTTGGTCTGGTGCCCCGCCCATAAGGGTATCGTCCCGAAAGAGAGGGCCGACGTTCTGGCCAAAAATGGTCCTTATCTCTGCCAGTCCTTCCCTTGGGTGTCTCCGGAGGACCTACGCTCTCACATCAAGAAGAGCTGGCTTATTGAAAATGATTTCTCTTGGCTTAACAGTGACTACGCTCCTACTTACCCTCACCTCACCACTGACCGGTCTTATTCGTTGTGGACCCCCTCCAGGCGAACGGATGTGCTTATTGCCCGATGGAGGGCTAGGATGATCCTCACCCAGCAGCATCTCTTTCGTATGAACCAAGTTTTTTCCCCGCTATAAGGAAAGGGCATGTTTACAAACAAACACTTCTTTCAACCTACATTTTTGTCATTACGATCATTGTAGGATTCATCTTGACGACGTAGCCCAATCATAGCAAGCAGACAACCATGATAAAATTTGTAGGCCAATCAGAATGCCTGAAGAGTCGGTGCTATAACGAAGCAAGGGTGAAAACAGCTTGCCCACACTAATAGGAGCCCACAGTGACGTCAGCTGCCCTTTCCTTATGTAGGCATTGTTTTGAGTTGGATACCCCGGAGCACGTTCTCCTACATTGCATGGTTCTCAAAGACCCTCGCCGACAGCTGCTCTTGTCGCTCAAGCTACCTGCCTCCTCGAGCTACAGCGAGATCATGTCTGTGGCCCTCTCATCTCCTCATGGTGTTGCGGCCCTAATCCGCTTTTCACGTGTGGCTCTTCCCCATCTTTTTTGACCGCTCTAGCTGACAGCCTGTGTGGGCCTATTATTGTTGTTTTTTCTTCTCTCGTCTGCCTGTGTCGTATATGATTTGACCCTGGCTGATTAGGTTTGTGTACTAACCTAATCTATAGGTACCTATAGATTAGGTACCTATAGATTTAGACCTATTTCTATATAGATTAGACCTATTTCTATAGGTACCCTGGAGTTTCGAGACACAAGCCTCCCTTACGGGTAGTGGCATACGTCTCAGTACTTGCCAACCAACCAACCAACCCAAACACAGCCTCTATCAAATCTAATGCGCCCTCTATAGATCTTTTCTTTTATGTTTTATCCATCTGTGTTTATGAAGAGTGGCAACCATCACATCAACAAAAAGAACAAAAACATTAGCGAGGGCCATCCTGAAAACAATAACAATATTTTGATCAGTGTCAATAGGATTCTTTTTCTTTAGAATTTGTTTTTATTTTTATTACTTTTGTAATATATCTTCTTTCTGATACGTATACATACATTATTTCACCCTAGAAACCATTTGAAGGTACAGACATTCAGCTTTGTTTTGTGAAATTGATCTGCGTCATCTTTGTGTACTTTGCTATTCGCAAAACTTATGTGCGTATTAGGACAATAAACATTTTATAACATGTCTGAAATAAAGTCTTTCAAAGAAAGGAGAAGTTTTTGTGAGTATAACCAGATATGCTAACCTGATTATTTGGCATTTTCTAATTTTTTATTAATTGTAGTTAGATATATTTTTCTGCTAATAAGTGTATTTTTGTTGACATTACATGTGATTTTTTTGAATGAGACATAATTATTTGAAGAATTGTGTTTGACCACTAAAGTATATTATTCATAAACATGAGGGTTTTTTTTTCCCCTTCTTGATGTCAGACTTTTAAGAAGTACTATATATAGGATAAATGTGCCAGTAATGGAAATTTCTAATGCCTTAAAAAAAAGTTCTCTAAAAATTTTTTAAATTAATAATTATATTTTTTGCATTTTTTTCAATATTAATCCATCAACAATATTTAACCCTTCTCATAGTCTCATTTCCCAACAAGATGTCAACGATTTTAATCAGTTGATTTAAATCAGCGATTAAAACTGGGATTTATATCAACCGATTTTTTTAAAAAAATCATTGATTAAAATCAAAATTTTTTATTAATATTTAAAATGATATCAAAGTATTAAAATTTACGATTAATTTGTAATTTTTTTACAAGTGTTTTGCATTATAAATAAATGAAAAAGAAAAAAAAAAGGCTTTACAAAATTGCTTTTAAATTTCTTGAAGAATTCCTGAGAACTGTAAAATATAAAGTACAGTAAGTTTGTAAAGACATAAAAAGGGTTTTCTCAAACATTTTATTTTAATGTAATTTATGATATTCATTATTTTACTAAAAATAAGCATAAGTATAATAAATTTCTGTAAAGTAAGGGAGCAAACAACCAAAATCTGATTTTTTCATTCCTTTGGGATACTAAATTTATTTCAAATATTGGAGCTAAAGGAGAGTGGAAGACTAACGTCTACTCAACAACTGTTGTAAAAGAATGTACAAGAGAAGAAAGACCAATTGGTATAAAAATGTTAAGCGCAGCAAGAGATCTTGGTTATCATATGCATTATTTGTAAGTTAAGATTTAGGCATTAACACTGATGTTTCTTAGTACAACGCAAAATGAACTGTCAGTAATACTTTTTAGTTTTATTATATGTGCTTAATAGCAAATGAAATTACTTACTTGCAATTTTTATTAATTATATAGTTGTTTCTTCTAGGCCATTTTTTAAGGAGTAAAGAGGGCTATTTTTAAAATTGACAAATTGCATGCTGCCTTTTTTTAGAAAAGTGAAACTTCTCTATACCACAATTTTTTTTTAACTACCTTTTTTACCTACCAGGTAAAAAAACACCAATAAAATAAATTATGTCCAAGACTTTACAAAAATGATATAACTTTATTTTTTTGTGGAAAAAACAGAAAGTTACTAAAACATGTTATTTAACATTTTTCAATTTGTAATTTATATAAGCTTTAAAAATTAATGATAATTTATTTATTGTAATAAAAAATTGTCATTTTTCCACATGTTACTAAACACATTACTAGTATATTTTCTTATAAAATTGTGCCCGCTTTTGGATCCTGTTTTTTTTCCCTTCTAAAATGAATATTAGATTATAGATTAAATCTTCATTAATTAAAGCAGAAGCATGTTTATTTCATACTTAAAGATTTTGTTTAACAATTAAATAATTAATTTTAAGTATTGTTAAAAATTTAATATTAAATAGAGTTGGTGATTGTTTTGATAAATGTAAATATCACTAGTATTTTATATAGTCTTACATAGTTATTACAAGATATTATTATGTATAACTTCATTGTATTCTACTTACTAATGAAACTACTGATTTGCAATTTTTATAATTTCTGTAATGAACTGATTAATAATTAAATTTTAGAAATTTATACATAAATTATGTTAGTAATTAGAGGCTTAATTGTTCTGAAAATATAAAACTCTTGGTATCTGTTCATTATTTTAACGCTTGAAAAAAAAAAAAAAAAAAAAAAAAAAAAAAAAAAAAATTATTCTTTTACCTTTTGTTTTCCAATATGAACCAAAAGTTAAATAACAGAAATATAATGGATACCCCATAAAAAATATCAAATATAATTGTTTTTATGATTGTAGTTAGAACCAGAATTTAATGGAAGCATACCAATAAAAACAAAACAGTAATTTTCAAATAAACTTAACCATTAGAGTACCAATAATTAACAAAATATTTGTGATCAGGCGTGCAAAAAACTAGGCACCAGAGGGTAGTCTAGCTAAAATTTAAAAGTTCCCTTCGCTAAAAATTTTATGGCATTCTAACAAGAATTTTACACAGAATATTATACAAAGAAAGAAAAAATAAATAGGGTAGATGCTTCAGTTTTAGCCACATTTTGAGAAAAGTTGAAATAGAAATTTTATAGTTTTTGACTGAATGAAGCATATTAAATCATAATAACATTGTTCTTTAGTAAATTTAATTGTCTTTCTGTTAATTATAATAACTTTCTATAGGATATTTTAGATTGTGAGTAATAACTTGTTAAGTATTTTCTTTCAATTTGTACCAGTTTTGGCCATCTCAATGCACCAGTTGTGGCCACCCCAGTATCATGTAGTTTAAAAAGCATTTTAATTGATAATAAGTAATAGTAAAGCATTTTTATGTTGCATCTATTTTACCACACATATATTTGTTTACTAGATAGAATAATTTTGCGATTTTTTAAAAATGAAATCATAAAACATCAAATAAAATATACTTAAGTTGATTTAAACTGAAAATTTAAATTTAAAAACAAAAAAATGTATTTCATTCTTAAAAGAGACAAGTGCCTATAGAATATAAAAAGCTTATTTTAACATTTTGCATATTTACAATTATGTATATCATATATCAATATTTATAATTATATAGTTGAAGTCTTAAAATTGTTCTATTTTTATAGGAAATAGTATTCTTACAATCTCTATAACCCACTTTTTCAATTGATTTTTAACTTTAATTCCTAGTACTTAGCTGCCCATTTTCAGAGGTCTTCTCCAAACTTTAGATTTCTTTGTGTAAATATAGGTTAGGGTCTTAGAAAGACCATCACAGAGATCATCTCTTTTCTTTTTGGACCAATATCCCCCATGTAGATAATTGGCCACCATAAACAGCACAACCCTATTACTCAGACATCTACTTGAGATTCAACATTAGAAAAAAAGGGGTGTGCATTCTGTAAATGTGGGATGTGAGGTAGAACAATGTACTCCAAAACTTATCTATCTTATAGTGCTGACAATACATTTTGAAAGGCCTTAATTTTATTTCCTATCTTCTAACAGTGTTCAATCTAGACCATTTTTTAAGAGTACAGAATGGTCTTTTTTAAACTTGGTAAAATGAATCCTGTTTTCACATTATTTGTTATTTCTAAATTTGTGTTCTTAAAATCTTGCAAAAATTATGACACTTAATTTCTTTAGAAAAAATACAAGAAACCACTAAATCATGCTGTAATTTTAATGAACTTTTAAATTTATAAGTCATAAAATATTTTAAAATATATTGCTAAAATTTTCACTATAATTAGTCTTGTGGCCAAAAGTGGAACATAATGTTGTACCCTTTTTGGCCATCCCATGGCCATAACTGGTACGCATAGCAAATTTAAAGCACCAGTTTTGGCCACCCTTCTTTAAGCTGTAAAAATAATTAATTTAAATGTGAAATTGCAATAGAGAGAAAGCTTACTTCATAAAGCCTCATAACAATTTGTTTCAGAACAAATTAAGTTTGATAAATGCCTAATATTGAAAGGTTATGAAAACTTGTTAGCTTAACAAAACCCTTAGTACATGTGAGCACACACTATAGTTTCACACATTTATTTTTTTTGCAAGTCAGATTCTATCAAAAAATAAACAAATGGAATTGGAAATGATAAAAGAGTGTTTGATTAAAGAGTAAGAATGCATATAATTTGTTAAAATCAATTTATAGCTTAGATATAGGGCAAACCAATCCAATGTGGCCAAAACTGGAGCATCCACCCTAAATAAATTTAGTGATGAGAGACTGCCTGCTGATGCCCAGATTTTTACACCTTTGTTTGTGATAATCATTCACTGTTTGCATCAATTATTGTAATTATCAGAAGATTGGTATTTTAATTATTTTGTATGGATAGTTTAAAATACTAAATATCAGGCAAGTACTACTATCAAATTATTGAGAGAATGGGGGGGAAAAAAAAAAGGTTTTGGTGCATTAGTGTATAGTTTCGTCTCGCTATATTTAACAGTTAATATTGCAAATATGAAAGAAATAATGCTTTGAGTTGAATATTTTAAATATTAATAAAATAATTTCAAAATAAAACTATAGCAGATGTGCAGATTTACTAGTTTCGTGTTTGCTATAACTTTTATTATTTTTGTCAAAGAGAAATAAATAAACATTTAAGACAGAAAATAGATTTTTAACACTTTCTGTAACTAAAGTGTTTTTATTTTTTTAAATATGGTGAGGGATTCAGTCCTATAAGCTCCTCATTGACTGTACCCTTACACAATATTTTCAGCTTCCTGACTGGTTTGATTGTCTGATTATAAAATATGCCAGGTAATGTTTATATCCATTAAAAAAATATAATAATAATAATAAAAAAATGAATAAAATATTGAAATTTTATTAATCTCATTAAAATAACTTAAAAGCAGTTATACAGATTTTGATGTTATTTCATTTTGGTAAGTGTGATTTAAAAATCAAAATTATTTAAATTTTCAATAAAGTAAAAATATTTTATGCTGTGTAAACATTACTGAAATCACATTTTTTGTAATGTTTACATGGGGGTGTCCATTGCTGGAAAATGACTGTTTAAGTGTCCCACTAACAGACATACCTCTTTAAAACCTTAAAAATAAATGTAATTTTATAAATGGCTAGTATATAAAATTCAAAGTTCTCTGCTACTTCTAAAACAAAAATTTGCAAAATTTGCTAGAAAATAAAAATACAGTTGAACCTCGAAAATCCGGACCTCCAAATTCCGGAAATCTCTAAAATCCGGACATTTTTCCGATTTCAGTTTTATTAATTTTTAAAATAAGACATAGCTGTAATTTTCATCAACTGCAGTTAAATTCTGATAACTATACTAAAAATATATTTATAGATATATTCTGGTTAATATTGTAATGACTTGCTGTTAATTAAAGACTTTATTACTACAAAAATTAAAAATTTAAAAAGCGTTCAACAAAATTTATAGTAATGAATCATGATGAAATGAATGAATCGTTGAATTAATCATGAATTTTCATACTTAAAAAAAATTGGTTTAAAAAAAAAAAAAAAAAAAAACATAAATTCTGTCGAAAAAATGCGGAAAAAACAGAGAAATTTGTAAAAAAAAAAAGAAAGCCAAATCAAGCATGAAATCAATTAAAAAATCTTGAAAAAACGCACATTTCATCAAAGATTCATGATTCATTCATTTCATAATGATTCGTCTCACTCTCAATCCCCTTTGAGAATCGGGAGGAAGGGCGCTTTCTCGGGATTTTTTGAAAATTTCAAATTTTTTATAAAGTAGGGAGGGGGCGTTTGATCGGGAAGAGCGGATTAACGGGATTTTACGGTAATATATAGCCATAAAAAAAGATTTTTTAATAAACCTCCAAAATCCGGAAAAATCGAAAATCCGGAATCGCCGCGGTCCCAACGGTTCCGGATTTTCGAAGTTCAACTGTATGTAAATTTATTAAATGAAGCCAGCTCATTGCTTGTTCATTTAGATTATCACTGAAAAACAGTGGAACTTTTCAACATTATTTTCTGCTTCCTGATTGGTTTGATTAGAAACCATTTCAGCAGCAATTAAGTGATCTTATTTATAAACGCAAAGGTGATTTTTATTGATTATTTTTTTTTACAAACTAAAAACATTGAGAGGTGTCCATTACTGGCACATCTACCCTAAATAGCCATATTTATCTTTAAATAGGATACTCTTCAGTTCAAATCAAATCTTAAAGGGCTTGAGTGTCTTTTTATTTAAATATTAATGAATTTATTTTATAGCTGTTAATCCCAGTTGTGGATTATATATTTTCAATCAAAATTTAATTAAAAGGTTTTCTTTAAAAATAGAATATTTGTATTTGTGTAAGGTATTTATGCATTTTTAATGCTATAAAATAATGTTTTATATTGCTTGGGCAAAAAATTAGCATATTCGGAGGCTGTGCAAATATAACATTATCATTTTAGGGGAGAAGGGGAGGTTTGGCTTATGATATTGTAAGATATCTCTAAGGAGAAGGGGGAAGCAGTATGTTTCGGTCCCTTCTCCAGCAAGCTGAAATTTTGTGCTCATAAAACATGTGACATAATTTTATAGGCAACATTGTAGAGTTTTTTAACTGAAGGCCATAAAATTTTAGTATTTATATATATATAAATCCCTGTCGGCTTGGCCTGTAGGCAGAAGTAGATTTTGAAGTTAAGTGCACATTTCAACAACAAAAAGTAAAATATAATTTGAGATAAACCCTGTTTAACAACTTTATTTGGCTGCTTTTGAAGAATTTTTAATATCATTTTTGTCTAAGAGCTGGCTTTATCGGAATCATCTAAAGCAGATTTCAGCTTAGATGCCAATTTTTAGAGCATTTTTTGAAATATATTCTGAATTTATGAAAAAAATCGAGCAATATGGTGCATTATATTGTTGCTAAATAAGAGAAACCACCAATTGAATGCTAAATGAATGGTATTTGATATCTATCTTTTGTACGCAAAATTATATTTAAAAAGGAGTCATAAAGTGAGCAATTTCTAATTTGAATACATCCTCAATTCTTCAGTCATGATCGCTTTGGAAAATTTGTTCGATTTGCTCACTTTGACAGTTTTCTTTAGAATAAATCCGCCTTTATCAAAAAACTGGCCAAAACGGTACATTATGCAGTTCCTAAATAAGAGAACTTGTCAATTGAAAGCATTTTAGAGCAAAAAGGGATTTAAAAATGAGTCAGAAAATAAGCAATTTGAATTTGAGATTTTTTCTTCAACTCATATTTTTGTTTAATTTATTTTTTCTATAAGAATTAGTGCTATCAAAGACTTGTCAGTATAAAACTTGTAGATATTATTGAAAAGATGTATAATAAATTTAATCAGATTTCATTTCTTAAGAATTGATAAAGTTTATGGATCTTTTTTCTTCTCCCACCTCTTGTTTTTGTTTTTAATATTTTTTTGGAGGAGTAAGAGTTGCTCCAATCAAAAACTTGTAAACACAAATGTTATAGATAATACTAAGAAAATTTATAACACTAATTGGATTTGATATCTTGAGAATTGACAAAGTTATAATTTTTTTTCTCCCTAAAACCCTGTTTTTTTCTCTTTGAGCCTATTCTTAATTTTATCAAAAATCTGTCATGCATAAATTTTTCGCCCATTTTTCATAAGTTATATAAACTCTAAGCTCATTCAATATCTATTTCAATTAAGAAGTTATGGGGGTTTTCTGGTTATCACAAAACCACTCCCTATTTCTATCCCCTTGGTCCGTTTTGTTCATTCAGGAATTTGACCGAGATTTTATGCTCCTTGATTTTATGTATCAGTTTGGAAGAGATTTGGGCAGAATTACAGAAGTTATTGTGTCCATAAAAAAGTTATATACAGGGTGTTCTAGAAAGGACTCCCCAACTTTGAAATGAGATAACTTTGAAACAAAACAGTGAGAGATAGAAATATGAAACAAGTTTATTGTTAGACAGATAGGTCTGGAATTTTTTATACATCAATTTAAAAAAATAGTTCCAATATTGGACATGAGAAAGTGCTGCAATCACAAAGCTGTGTCTTTGAAACAGTTCCTGAAAGTGAGCTGTTTGAACTGAGATAAAAATCACATTACAATGGTTACCTTTTTCAGCAACAACATTATGCAACCTAAAGGTGAAGTTCAAAATCATCACTAGTTGCAATACTTCTACTGAAATGTATGCACATGCCTCACAGATGAATCGTTCAAGCTGTTCCAACATTTGGGGATTTTTAGAATAAACAGCCTCCTTGAAGTAACTCCACAAAAATAAGTCGCATGGATTGAGATCCGGGGAATATGGTGACCAATTTATACCAGTACCTGTCACTTTGGGATTATTTAAAGGAATGACTCTTTTACTGAATTATTCCTCGAGGAGCTCAAACACTGCAGTAATACGGTATGGTGGGGTTGCATTCTGTATAAACCGTGAAATGTCTGGTGCATCCTCTAGAGCTTGAAATGTTCCAATAAACTGTTGTAAAATTTCAATATATCAAGATGCATTAATCGTTTCATCTCAACCATCTCATCTCTGGCTAACTCTGTAGTACAATAGACCTCTGGTCGCAGTGCTTGGTTCTTTGAACCCCCCATGTCTAAGTCTAAGTCTAACTCTGGCTTTTTCATCGTAACCATTGCATCTCCAGCTAAATTGTCAGCCAAACTGCCTGTCCATTCAAACTTGTTGAATACTTTGTGAATTGTTTTCAGGTCTGGACCTTTTCTAACATTAATATATATTTTTTAAAGCTTTGCTTTGTCATTGTCGGACTTTGGTTTAATCGATGGTATTCAAGTACAATAAAAATTCGTTGTTCCAAGGAATACAGCATGATGTTCTTAAATTCTGAAATATTCTGTAATTCTATACAACTTTTTTACGCATGTCAGCAATGAAACAGATGCACAAATGAAATATCTGTACTTCTGAGTAACATTTAAAGCTCCATGTGCTTGTGCTGCCACCTATTATTCAATATTGGAACTATTTTTCAAATTGGTGTATAACAAATTCCAGACATATCTGTCAAACATTCAACTTGTTTCACATTTCTACCTCTCACTGTTTCAAAGTTATACCATTTCAAAGTTGGCGTCCTTTCTGGAACTTTCTGTATATATATATAGAGAGAGAGAGAGAGAAATAGATTGATCTATCTATTTATCTATCTATCTATCTATCTATCTATATAAACTTTTTTACTGATGGTATTTTTAGGTAGATTTCGTATGAAATACTACCTATTGCATTCGCACCAGTTTATATATCTATCTATATATCTCACTTTTTTATAGACATGATAACTTCTATAATTCTTCACCAATCTCCACCAAACTTTTACATAAAATCAAAGGGGATAAAATCTCGACTAAGTTCGTTAATGGGCAAAATCGGACCAAGGGGGTCGAAATGAAATAGGGGGTGTTTTTGTGAAAACAGAAAAAAGCCCACAACTTCTTAATGAAAATAGATATCGAATTAGTTTAAATATTATATTACTTCTAAATAATGGGCCAAAAATTTATGCATGACAGATTTTTGATAAAGCTAAAAATGAGCTCAAGGGGCGAAAAAAATAGGGTTTTTGGGAGAAAAAAATCATAACTTTGTCAATTCTCAAGATATCAAATCCATCTAATTTTTTTATAAATATTCTCAAAATTATCTAAAACTTTTATATTTGCAAGTTTTTGATAGGACTAACTCTTACTGGTAAAAAAAATTAAAAACAAAAATAAAAAGGGCTTTCGAAAAAGAAAAAAATCCACAACTTTGTCAATTCTTAAACTATCAAATCCAATTAAAATTATTTTACATCTTCTCAATAATATCTACAACTTTTATATTGACAAGTTTTTCATAGGATCAATTCTTATAGCAAAAATAAATTAAAAGAAAATTGGAGTTGGAGAAAAAAACCTCTAGTTCAAACTGCTTACATTCTGAATCGTTTTATAAATTCATTTTTTATTTTAAACACATCCAAATAGCAGATCCTCTTATTTAGGAACTATATAATGTGAAACATTGGCCAGATTATTGATAAAGACAGAATACATTTTAAAAAACGCTGCCAAAAAGGGTATTTTAACAGAATTTCCCGAAGTGACAGTGATAGGAAATTTTAAGAAGTATTCAGATAACAAATTGTGTTTTTGTTGACTCATTTTTAAATCCATTTTTACTCTCAAACGTATCCAGTTTACAAGTCCTCTTATTTAGGAACTATATAATATGACGCATTGGTCAATGTCTTGATAAAGACAGAATATATTTCAAAAAAGGCTGCCAAAAAGGGTATTTTGAACAGAATTTCCCAAAGTGACTGTGATAGGAAATTTGAGGAAGTATTCAAATAACAAATTGTGTTTTTTCTGACTAATTTTTAAATTCAGTTTTGCTCTCAAATGCATCCAATTGACAGGTTCTCTTATATAGGAGCTGTGTAATATCCCGCATTGTTCAGTTTTTTGATAAAGGCTGAATATATTTTTAAAAATGCTGTCAAAGAGGGCACTCGCACAAAAATTCCCGAAGCTATCATGATTAAGAATTGAGGTTGTATTCAAAATTGGTTATTTTATAACTCATTTTTAAATTCAATTTTGCTCTCAAACACATTCAATTGACAGTCTTTTGTTATTTAGGAACAATATAATGTACCGTATTAGGCGATTTTTTTAAAATAAAGTCAGAATTATTTCAAAATATGTTGTCAAAACGGGCATTTGACCCGAATTTAGCTTAAGATGATTTTGATAAAACCAATCCTTACAGAAAAAGAAAAGTAAAAATTTTTCAAAAGAGGACAAATAAAGTTGTTAAACTGGGTTTATCTGTAATCAAATTTATTTTTTGTTGTTGAAATGAGCACTCTTCGAAATCTACCTCCGCCTATAGGTCAAGCCGACAGGGATTTTTGTAGTCTAGGGGTCATGATCGGTGTAGATCTGCAAAAGTGTTTCTGAAATTCCAACATACAAGTGACTGCAATAGGTAGTATTTCATATGAAATCTACTTAGTATGCGTATATTTTGAAAAAATACTACATTAAAACCAATTTCATTCAGCACTGTTTTCTGCCTTTGTTATAACATTCTGACTTACAGTTGTGCTATATTAACATAAGTATTAATTTCTTTTTTTTGGCCTAATTTAAATTTTATACTTGAACCATACAACAGCATATGACTTCATGCAGCAAATGGTTTTCGTTTAAATATAACATGAGTAATTTGTAAATGTAGTTATTTTCCAAAGTTGCATTAAAAAATGCTAAATTCTGTTTCTCTTCCCTTTTTAGCTCAAAGAAAAAAAGATGTGGAAGAGATCAGAGAGCAGCATCCTAATAAAATACCTGTAAGTTAAAATATTTCTTAATAACTGTTTCAAAATATATAAGACTATCTAATGTACTTTTAAAACTAGCTGTTTTATGCTCTCTCAAGAAGTATATATTGTTAATTATCCAACATATTTATCCAAAAAGTGACACAATTAAAAAAACATTTTGAGTTATCTGTGTTAAAGGCTGTGAAAGACAGTTATGTGTCAAGTATCAAAAATCTAGTCACTTCATTTTGAGTTCTTCAAATCTTATTGTGTCTAATTTTAGATATTGTAAGCAAAATCTTGGTAGGTTCCGAAAAAAAGAAAAAAAAAAAAACACTTTTCTTAGTTATATGCTACATAAATTAAGCAAAAAATCAGAGACTGGACACAAAAGATAGCACTTACGCATCCCACAGGACGTGTAATTTTTTCGAAGAATTGCAGGAAAAAAATGCAATTTTCATCAAGAAACCATGAAAAAATGACAAATTTCATCAAAAGATTGTGGGAAAAAAAGATAAAATTCATAAAAAAAATCGCAATAAATGATTGATTTAATCAAAAGATCGCGAAAAATGGCAACTTTCGTCCAAAAATCCCTAAAACAACAGATTTCCTCAGAAAATAGAGGGAAGAAATGCAAATTTCATGAAAAAGTTGCAAATAATTGGCAAGTTTCGTCAAAAAGTCATGAAAAAAATGTACATTTTGTTTAAAAAAATTCCTAAAAAATGGTAGATTTTAGTCAAAAAGTTGCAAAAAATGGCAACTATCATTAAAAAATCCTGATAAATGGCAAATTTAGTCAAAAGATCATAAAAAACGGCAACTTTCATTAAAAAATTCGCAATAAAAACTGACAAATTTTGCCAAAAAGCACAATAAAATGGCAAATTTCATTAAAAATTTGCATTATAACATTAATTTTCTTCAAAAGATTCATGTAAAAATGGCAGATTTTGTCTAAAAATTACAAAAAATGGCAGATTTCGTGAAAGATAGTGAAAAAACAGTAATTTTTTAAAAAAGGTTGTGACAAAGTCTCAAATCTTGCCAAAAAAATTGCAAAGAAAAAAAAAATTCTTCAAAAGTTCATGAAAAAAAAGTTATTTTCAGGAGTGGATTTTTTTGTTCCAAAATCCAATTTTTCTGCTCCTAAATCTGTTTTTGACGACTACAAATCTTTCTAGGTGAATATGACTTTTGAAACATTAAATAAAAAGCACCTTTTTACTCAATGAAAGTATTTTTTTCAGCAAAAATGTTTTTTTGCAATAAATCCATCTTGCTCCTTAAAAAAAAAAAAAAAAAAAGATGCAAATGAGAATTATACTTGTTATTTTCTACACTTAAATAGGCATTATTTTATAATTAAAATTTAAAAAATATATATATGGGCTTTAATTAATTATTTATTATTATTAAAACAATAATTTATGCATTTAATTTTTTCTTTCTAAATGAACACTTTCAATTTTTGTGTCTAAAGTATGACATATTATTATTGAGGACCTGCTCTTGTAAAAAAAGGACCCAGGATTTTTCAAATCTAACGACATTACTGTATATGTTTATAATATGTTTATACTGTATATGTTATAAGCAAAGGTCAAGTTAATAATCATTAATGTACAATTAACTATTCATTATAAATATGAAATGTGTTTTTCCTAAATTATTCAATGAAACTTGTCTCATAAAAGTACATTACTAATTCACATCAGGATCATAAAATAATGAAGCTTTATTTCAGGTTTAGCCAGACTTAATAACTAAAAAAGCTTGATTATAATACGTAAGTATATGTGGTAAGATTGTGATTACCAATGATATCAGCAATATCTTTATTTTTTTCAGAAATAAATTATTCTTTCTTCATGAAAAAACATCAATTCAATAACCTTAACAAAAATTACAAATTAAAAAAAAGTGTGGAATTGATATAAAACTAAAAAAGTAAAATTTTGCACCTACATCTGAACTGACTGTTTCATTGTTTACATCTGTAAAATATGTGCGGATTTGAGGGAGTCTACTGTATATTAATTTCATTTTGTTATAAGTACATATAAACGTATATGACAAAATTACACTTAAAGTAAAGTAAAAATGCAAAACTAAAATTACGTAAACTAAACTTATTTAAATAAATTGAACATAGAAAGTTGAACGAAAAAGTATTCGAAGCGTAAAAGTGTATTTTTCAAAATTTCGTTTTTTCGCCAACCGGAGATAAATCGCCAAATAAATGAAATTTTTATTATTTTTTTTCGGACGTTATAAGAAGGTTCCGCCGAAATTTTTTTTATAAACATATATAACTATATGAGAAGAACATTCTGTAATTTTTTCAGATTTTTCTGAGTATGCCCGTATGGAGACCTTCCTTGTGAGCAACTAGTTATCGGGAATACATCTGTGCCCACCCATTCTGTATAACTGGCTCCATCTGGTATATTGAAAAGTTAAATGTATATCAAATGCTGCCAAAATAAAAATGCATATTTTTTAAGGAACTCTATTAAGCTGTTTGCAAGTAAAAGTTTGTATGTACCTATTTATCTTTATATTTTAGGTTTGACATATAATAATGCTAATCTTTTATACTTTGGATTCCCCCCCCACCTCTTCTTCTTGAAGTGTCACATAATGAATAATCTGTTATTGATTCAGAAGAAAGTGTTTTCTTTAGTTGTTATGAAAAATACTTCTGAAAACTCAGATTTTCTTACTGTAATAAGATTTTAAGTGATAAATAAAAGCTCAAATAATGTTATTTTTGCTTTGTTTTTAGGTTATAATTGAACGTTATTATGGAGAAAAGCTGTTGCCACTATTGGATCGAAGCAAATTTTTAGTTCCTGATCATATCACTGTAGGAGAGCTTATAAGGATAATCAGGTAAGGTGTATACAAAAAAAGTAGGCAATTTACATGGTTCGTATGCTCTGGAAAAAATAAAAAATAGTGTTTACTCTAGAAAAAAAAAGGGCAGGGTGCTAGTAAAAAAAAGGGCACAGTTGAAGCTGAAAAGGGGCACTTTTCTCAGCAAAAAAGGGCATCGTTTCTTTAGAAAATGTACAGCTTCGTAACTGATATAAAAATGTTATATTACATCCTCATCATTGTTTATAATCACATTTAATAACAAATTACAGATATTTTTTTCTTAATTGAATATTTCAAAGATCTAGTTAATAATTTTGGTTCACATACCTATACTGTAAAACTGTTAGCCACATAAAATTATTAGTTTTATGGATATGACAGAAGTTTTAGGGGTAATAAAATTTAGATGTTAATTAGTATTACTGTAAATCACCAAATACAGATTATAAGCTTTGTGAGCTGTGGAGGGAAGGGGAGCAAAGAGATAAAAGCAATTTATTTATTTTTTTTTGGGGGGGGGGGGCAAGGAGGGAAGATATTGATTATTTATCATTAGTAAAAGTTTTAACATTAAGACAGAAAAAAATATTAAATAAAATACTTTAAATTTGGTGTGCTTGATAAGACGAAGAAGTGGAATTTAGATGATTGGTTATTTGCTGTCACAATGAATTGACAAACAGTTGCAAGAAAAATAAGTTTTTTTTTTTTTTTTTTTTGGGAGGGGGGATTGGAGAAGAGTTTGATTAGATTGGATGATTGATTATTCACATTGTAGTGTATATTTATTTCAATACTTTATACAGATTTATATATACATTAAAATTTACAGTTAGAATAGAAAAAATTGTAATCCCAGTGGCAGAACTATCTTCAAATGTCTGCAACAGTAATCATTTTCAAAAATAGTCTGCAAGATGCTATAATAGGGTTCATACTCATTTTCCAAGAAAAAATCCTCTGATGTATTTTCAGGGATGTACAATTTTCCCATATCAACAATTAATGACATTTTATCATTACATATAATAATAAAGCACATGAACAGCAATAATTGCCCCCAATTTCCCAGCATAGACTCTTTTGGCAGTTTTCCCAGGTTTGGGAAATTTTTTCCATTGTCCCCTGAGATTCTCCTGACTTTTACAACCTAAAATTCATCCACTGATTTTTCCAGGAATCCCATATTCTTCTGAGTCAGGGCCGTAGCTAAGGGGGTGCTATGGGCGGCTCAGCCCCCCCTAAAATATTTTGAGCCCCCCCCCCCCCCCTGGAAAAAGTTCCAAGGTCACTAAATGTTCCGAAAATTCAAATGAAATTCTCTTCAAAAATCTAATTTAGTTTTGAGAACCTTTCATAGTTTTGCAGAGTTACTAAATTGTATTTAAAATACGTGTTTCAACACTCCCTCATCCTATTGGTACATAGTGTGACCGAGATAAGAAAAACCCTGAGTAGGTTTCCTGCTTTCGAAGATTCCAAACCTTATAGGGAGGGGACTTCACCGCTAGGACAAAAAAGGACTGCTTATTCGTGGAATGATCGGTTGAATTGGAGAAAAGGAAATGCCGAACATCCCTAGAATAAAGTGGACTGACAAGTTACCTTGGCAACAGAACGGGCCTGAGACCGGTTCTGGAGTCTTTCTTATTGGAGCCAGACAATATGAAGCTAACATGATGTTTAATTTTGCACCAGTTATACATTCAAAATTTTCCTCATCATATACTTTTCTTAGCATAAAATGAAGTTATTACAACAGTTTAATGAGAAAAATAGTACCTACAATGTGAATATGCACTAATTTATCTTTCTGCATTAGAGAGAGAACAAAAAAATATGAACCCCCCATACAATCCCTTGAGCCCCCCCTATCGTACACTTCTAGCTACGACCCTGCTCTGAGTTATCAACCCTGCATAATTATACATAAACTTGTTATATAAATAGAATATAAATATATTCTTTGTGCTTTTGTAATGCTAATTATGGCAATATATGTGTGTATGTAAACTTTCTGTCATTTATTTAAAAAAAAAATTATTACCGGTAATTTTTTTTTCGCGATCTTTTGACGAAATTTGCCGTTTTATCGGGATCTTTTAACGAAATTTGCCGTTTTTCCGCGATCTTTTAACGAAATCTGACTTTTTTGGGATAATTTTGACAAAATCCCCCCCCCCCTCTTTTTTTTGCAATTTTTGACAAAATCTGTTTTATGTGTGATTTTTTAACAAAATTTGACCTTTTTTTTTTTTTTTTTTTTTTTTTTTTTCAATTTTGATGAAATTTATCATTTTTTGCGGGATTTTTCTGATGAAATTTGCATTTTTTGATAATTTTCTGACGAAATTTATCATTTTTAAGAGGTTGTTTTTTTTTTCTTTAATGAAATTTGCCGTTTTTAGCGAAATTATGATGAAATTGTCTTTCTTCCCGCGATTCTTTGAAGAAACTGACTTTTTTACGATTTTTAAAAGAAATTTGCCATTTTTTCGCAATGCTTTGATAATATTTGCATTTTTTCTCGCGATCTTTGGACGAAATTCAGACCTACTCCGATATTTTGACAAAATTACGCGTCGCACGGGACGCATACAGCTATTTTTATGCCCCATGACCGACTTATGTTTTATATCGCGTCCGTGGCATCGCTGAGTCTGCAGGTGTCCTTAAAAGTTTGCAATGCCTGTCGCAGTATGGCGCACATTCTGCCACGGGGATTGTAACATATTAAGAATTCCAATTTAACGTAAATAATTTTAAACATTTAACTAAATTGTGGAGCTGATTAAAACGAAGAAAAGAAATTTCAGAAAGCGGGTGGGGGTGGGGAGATACATACATTTAAAGAATCAGAAATCTGTTAAAATATAAAAGGTTGTATATCCCAGATTAAAAAATAATAGAAATCTAAAAGCGAGAATTTTTTGCAGATTTTGATTAAATTATGGACTAGAAATTAAAATTTTCTTTGGGAAAGGGAGAAGGGGGGGGGGGGGGGCATACAGCTTGACAAAAATGTGAATGCAAACTATATTTTAGTTTGTTAAACTGGCTGACTAACCCAAGGTTGCCCGAACTGGTTACAAAATCGCGAAAGATTTAAAAATCTCTGCACTAATTCCGAATAAATTTTATTGAAAAGAGACCTAAATTTACTATAATGGGCAAATCGCTGTAAAACTTTAAAAAAAAAATCACAGATAACAAAATTTTGTACAGTGAGCTGAAACATCGTAACAAATTATTTCACTTATGTAAAAGAAAAAAAAAAAAGTCGGCGTGAAACATGAAAAATTGCTTAGAATTAAGACATTACGGAAGATATTAAATACTATATTACGCTAAATGTTAAACCGAATTCCTTTTACAACAAAATTACATTGCAGTGATAATAGCAATCAAGAAAAAACTTTGAAAATCGCAGAGGACAAAAGTTTGTATATTAGGCCAACCTGAAACCCAATTCTTTTACGAATGTCAAAAAATCGCAGTTGAACGTCAAAAAACAGTAAAATCCCATTTAAAATTACTAAAAAAAATCAAGCAAGTTTAAGTTTAAAAAAAAAACTTTTTAAAATTGTTTAAAATTTGGAAGGCAAAATTTATTATATTTGGTAAGAATTTGAAATTGAATTCCTTTTATAAACGTTCCAAAATTAATAATGGTAATAAAAAGGCTGAAAATCTCAATAGATCTTAATAAAAAAAATATATTTATTATAGTGTGCTTAAAAGTTTGAAATCATAATAAATCTTAATAAAGATAAAAGCTGTAGAATGCGAAAAAACGCCAAAAATTGCGTTAAAAATCAAATTTCAAATTGTTATGAAAAAAAAAAATGATGGAAGACAAAATTTAATATTAGATTAAAAGTTTAAAATTGAATTTCTTTTAACAATATTTTAAAAACGACGCTAGGCGCGAAAAATTATTAATAATCGCAATTAAAAAATTCACAAAAATCAAAAATTGCTGTTGAAATTCCAAATAAACTTTATTGAAAAGAGCGCAAGATTAACTGCACTGCACTAGAAGATATGATTCATTTTAATAATTTTAAAAAATCGGTGCAAAACGTGAATAAAATGCTAAAAATTAAAAATAAAATAAAATAAATCAAAAGTCGAGTTTCGATGGGCATAACTACATTTATAGTGATTTATCTTCCAACCAGGAAAAAAAAGAAGAAAAAATCTTCAGAATGGATAACATACTAAGCAGATTCAACATTCTAAAAAGAAGAAAAACCCTATAAAAACTAAGTTGCCAATATTTCTCCAGCATTATTACCCTACAATTGAAATATTTCAAGAAGCATTCTTATTTATAGGGATTTTAATCACAAAATAATGTCCATAATTCATGGAATACGAAAAATTAATAATGATAATGATGACCTCGTATACACCGATATAAACAGCAGGCTTTAGAACTTTCATTAAATTTTAACATTGTCAAGGTTTTAAACTACCTTTACCATTAAATCAAAATATAACAATAAAAATATTGGTTACTATTTGGTCAAAGAAAAAATAACTTATCTTTGTTTAAATCATTTTTTGCTGACAGCTTTCTTTCTTCATTATCACGAAGCATTTAAGCTTTTTACCATCGGAAAAAACAAGCAGGGAATTTATCAGATGTACCGACGTTTAGCAGTTTCAGAGCAGCACTTCTGACTGAGGAAACTGACTTCAGTCACCGAAATTTCCTTCCTTTAAAAGCATCTATTGTACATATAAAAAGATGCAATATACTATATTGAGGGGGAAAAACAGACTTTGACGACTATCCACCCCCCCCTCCGTCCCTACTTCCACCGACATACTGCCCCGCCTCAATAGATTTTAATTAATTTGTGACTTTTCCGGGGGCATTCTCTATTCAAGAATGCGGGAAGGTGTTATCTCTCCCACTGTATCGGAATTAACTGATGAGGTAGAAGAAACATGACAAACGTGGGTGAAGGAAAAAAACTAAACTGTGTAAAACAGCAAAGAATGACACAAAAATTCAGTACCGGACCCCACTAAAGGTTAAAATTCAATATTTGTATTAGTAGCCAGTGGCCAGTAGAGGCTGAATGTTTAGTAGCCACTATTGTCAAGTTAGTGGCCACTAATTACTATCAGGGATGCCATTGAGAAGTAATTATCGTGTAAAGGAAAAATTTACGACATTTTTCACAACATTTATGCTCAGATTTTGTGAATTACATTGTATTGGATATTGCATTGACATATTTCTTATGTTAAGGGATCACAGTGCCTAGAAATTGGTCAAAATATAGATTTTCTTTTTTTTTTTTTTAAATATTAACTGAAAGCTTCTCTAATTGTGAATGTTTCGACACCTCATTTTTATCAAATGGACAATTATATTATCATTGTAAGTTATGTTAATAGATCCAGCACAATGACCCATATAAATAAAAGCCTTAAACTGATTTTCTATTTTGCTTATTTGAAAAATACTAAGGCTTTTTTTCTTCCTAATTAAGATAGAGGTTTCATTTTTTTTTTTTTTTTTTTTTTTTTTTTTTTTTTTTTTACTTGTTTTCTGTGGTGTATTTAATATTTTTGTATATGGATTTGACATTCAAGTTTATAGTTATTTAAAAGAGTTTGTTGAATTGTTTCAAAGGACTGGTGTCCCTTTAAAATGTTTTATAGCATTTTCTATAATAAATACACTGTATTTTTCGCTTTTTTTTTTTGATGGAATTTGCAATTTTTTCGCCTTTTTTTTTTGAAGAGATCTGCAATTTTTTTCGCGATCTTTTGATGAGATCTGCCTTTTTTTTTTTTTTTGTGATTTTTTGAAGAAGTTTTGCTGTTTTTTCGCGATCTTTCGGGGAAGTTTTGCCGTTTTTTGCGATCTTTCGGAAAAGTTTGCCTTTTTCCGCGGTCTCTTGGAGAGTTTGCTGTTTTTTGTGATCCTGATCCGAAATTCTTTTGGAGAAGTTTGTCGTTCTTTCGCGATTTTTGAACAAAATTTGCTGTTTATTAGCAAATTTTTGACGAAATTGTCTTTTTTTGCATTTTCTGACAGAATTTGCCATTTTTCTCAATTTTTTTTGAAGAAAACTGCCTTTTTTCGCGATCTTTCGACGAAATCTGCCGTTTTTTCGTGATCTTTTAGAGAAGTTTTGCCGTTTTTTTGCCATCTTTTGGAGAAGTTTTGTCATCCTTTCGCGATCTATTGGAGAAGTTTGCTTTTTTCCTGTGATCTTTTGGAGAGTTTGCCGTTTTTTCGCGATCTTTTGGAGAAATTTGTCGTTTTTTCGCGATTTTTGAACAAAATTTGCTCTTTATTAGCGATTTTTTGACAAAACTGCTATTTTTCCACATTTTTTGACAGAATTTGCCGTTTTTTGCAATTTTTTTTGAAGAGAACTGCCTTTTTTCGCGATTTTTCGACGAAATCTGCCTTTTTTTCTTGATCTTTTGGAGAAGTTTTGCCGTTTTTTCACGATCTTTTGCCGGTTTTTCGGGGTATTTTGATGAAATTTGTCATCTTTTTGCGTTATTTTGATGAAATTTGCTGCATTTTCATCATTTCTTGACGAAATTTACTTTTTTTCGCGATTTTTTTACCAAAATTTGTTGAAATCCTTTGATTAAATTTGCGTTTTCCCGCGATCCTTTGACGAAATTAGCGATTGTTCTTCGAACGATTGGCGAAATTGGTTATTTTTGGCGACCATTTGTCGAAATTTGCGATGTATTTTATGTCTTAATTTTCAGATTTATGACCGATTTTTTTTTTCGGAAATGATTGTTCGCCATTTTGGCGATCAGATGCATAACATAAGTCGCCAATTTTTTACATTTAGTCGCCCTGTGGCCGGTGGCGACCGTGAATTTTAACCTTTAGACCCCACCGTGTGAAAATCATTGTCTCAGCTTGGTCCATGCAAAAATAGATAAAACCATGCAAAGCTCGGCACAAACTTTTTGACATAAAACACGCATTCTTAAATAGTCTTGAAATAAAGTAAAATGTGTAAAAAAGAACTTGCCTATGACGGTCAATCACGCGAATAGACCCGCTCGCTAATGCTAATCCTATGGGGAAGTTTTTTAATTTCAATATTTTTAACTATTTTTTTGTTTGTTTGTTTCGTTTGCATGTTGATCTACTTCAACTCGATGAGAACCAACGTCGTTGGCTTTTCTAGGGGAAGTAGCGACCCCTTGTTGAGGTGATCTGATAGTTTGGAGTTTGCCTCTCACGGTCCGAGAGCTTCAGCAAATGTGCATATCTGATAGACGGCCAAAGGGGGGCTCTCGAGCACCGTGGCGGCCCCGATCATTGATAGACGGCCAAAGTGGGGCTCTTGAGCGCCGTGGCGGCCCCGATCAGAGCACGGTGTGATGACCAGTAATGGTCGCGTGCACCTACCCAATTACTTTACACTTTTTAAGTACAATTAAGTCCAGTTCCGGCCCAGCTCGACTATGTAGAAAAACAATGCAAGCCTGATATCGGCCAGGCATGAGTCTGCTAAAAAATATATTGTCTGGGTCAGACATATTGTAGCTGTGTCCGATGCCGATCTCTACATTGGATAAGTTACATTTCTGTACTGATATTGTCAAAGTAGCATCAGCTCGTGACTCCCATTTATACTTATTCTCGTTAAAGTCATATTCATTGGAAATAAATCATATTTTTTCGTCTTTGCTTAAATCTTTATATCAGGCTGGTTGGCCAGCTATTTTTTTTTTTTTTTTTTTTTTAATTGACCCGGCAATTATGTCCTATTATTATTATTATGTGCTGGTTTGGCTTTTTTGAAAATGCGCATACGTTCCGCCGGATGGAGTACGGGCCAGGTACGTGCAGACCTCCAAATTTCGTGCCAAACTTTTAGCTTTAATACCGTAAATGCCCAATAATTATTTTTTGTATGGACATAACCGAACTTTTAACTTTTATATTGGCCATTATTATTATTTTTTTATTATTTATTTTCACCGGATTCCAGCTGCACTTATTTTGATGGGTTGGGTCCCGAGGGCCGGATCTTGGAAATTTCGGGTCATGTAGGCATCTAATCTGGCGTCATTAAGTGTATGTAAATAAATGCATAAATAAAGAACATAAGTTGCTAGTTATGATAAAACTGCTGACATATCAACAAACTGCAAAGTTGAATATGTTAGGTGTGCCACTTTGGCTTCTACGTTGTTTATCAAAATAAGGCATGTCTTATTCCTAATATAAACAATCTAACAGCTGTGCTTTCTTCACATATGTCAAATTTCGATTGTGTTCAAAAGTAAGGCAACATACATAATTCACTAATGTAGTTTCATGTTTGTATAATTCATGTTTGTAGAAACTGCTATAAGATATGGTTATCCTTTACATTTGGTTAAAAAAATATTATCTGTATAAACATTTATTTAGTATTAACTGTCTATTTTCTCTTCAACCAATATTACCATATGATGTTATTGATAAAAACTCCTATAGTCTTTAATATACAGGGTGTCCGAAAAGTCTGGAAATGGTCGAATAACTCGAGAAATACATATGAGATTGAAAAACGTAAATATACGTGTTAAATATTTTTAAATAAGCTACTCAGTGATACCAAATTTGACCTTCGTAACCGACCCCCTGGGGGTCAGAGGGGGTCCAACTTTGAAATCTTAAATTATAACCCCCATTTTTTATTGCAGATTCGGATTCTACGGACAAAAATACGTAACTTTTGTATTTGATGTTTATTTCGAATCCTCGTTTATCACGGTGTCATTGAGCATATTAAATCGATACATATTTCGGCTTTTCCAACGGGATTTTCCCTAATCGAAACTAATTGGGGAGAATTTATGACATCAAATTCCTCGTCTTTTGCAATAATAGCGTTTCCTGAAAATCACCCGTGCCGATTATTTTGGTAGTGCTACAAAGTTAAAAATTTTATCCATTTGCTGTAGTGTCACTCCACAGCTTTTATAGAATATCTCTTTCATGACCAATGAAAATGTTCCATAACACAGTAAAGTACACTGTAAAAAATTGACCCTTTTTCTGCATCGTCACTCCACCGCTTTTATAGAAAACGATTACTTTACTGTGTTATGGAGCATTCTCATTGGTCACAAAAGAGATATTCTATAATAGCTGTGGAGTGACGCTGCATCAAATGGGTCAATTTTTTAACAGTGTAGCACTATTGAAATAATCGCCACGGGTGATTTTCAGGAAACGCTATTCCTACAAAAGGCGAGGAATTTGACGTCAAAAATTCTGCCCAATCAGTTTCGATTAGGGAAAATCCCATTGGAAAAGCGGGAATATGTATCGATTTAATATGCTCGATTACACCGTGATAAACGAAGATTTGAAATAAACATCAAATACAAAAGTTACGTATTTTTGTCCATAGAATCCGAATCTGCAATAAAAAATGGGGGTTATAATTTAAGATTTCAAAGTTGGATCCCCTCTGACCCCCAGGGGGTCGGTTTCGAAGGTCAAATTTGGTATCACAGAGTAGCTTATTTAAAAATATTTAACACGTATATTTACGTTTTTCAATCTCATATGTATTTCTCGAGTTATTTGGCCGTTTCCAGACTTTTCGGACACCCTGTATAATAAGTTATTACATGATCTTAAAAATAATTAACACATTGCGTAAAAAAATGTTTAAAAAAAAATTATAAAAAGTAAAAATAATACAAAAAAAATAAAAAATACAAAAAATAAAAAATATGAATAATAGGATGGTTGGGTGGGTTAGATGTTAGATTACGGGGGAGGGCGGTGTTGTCTGGATAATACACAATGGTTAATTATTATATATTTAATAAAAAAAAACTTTACACATAGTATTAAAGTTTATGTCTACCTAAAAACTAATATGCATAACTTAAAAATGATCAAGTTATTGAGATAAGCTATGGTTGTCTATTGTATTTGTCTTTAAGAAATTATTTGTAAAATATTAGAATAGAAATTACTCTTGGAAATTCTTAGCTAATAAATAATTTATTTTTTCCTATAATAGAGGGCAGCACCATAAGCATATAATTTAATTAATATATTAATCCTTTAGATGGCAGCACTAAAATAATTTTCTGCTAGAAGTTGTAGTAATATATTCTAGTTAATTAATTAATATAGTAATATTAATAATTGATTAAAAATAAAAATATAATATTTCTAATAGTAGCATCTATTTTTTTCTAAATATATTATGAATTATATAGTATAATATATGTTTTACTAATTTTTATAATTATTGTTACAACTTTATTTTATTATCTATGTGATTTATACTATGACCATAACCGTGACTGTTAGTAAGTCACATGTAGTTTGTATCTGATTGCACTACAAATCTTGCTAGGATATGGGTAATGGTAAATATCTTAGTATATATATCTTTTTTTTTTTTTTTTTTTTTTTAATGGAATAATGTATTATTGTTATTTTGTCATATTGATTTTATTTTATTCTATGTGTATCTTTCTACTAATTTGTCATCTGAATAGCTTCCAGCCAGTCGGGTGTATTGTGAGTCGAATTCTTAGCTTTCAGCACGACTCATAACAGAAACTGGTTGGATGTTTTTGCTTTTTTATTAAACTATACACCCCTGATGAAGTAGTTTAATGAAAAAGCCTTCTACTGCCTTTTTATCCATTTATCTTTCATTATTTTGGTAATCTGCCTTCTATTTCACTTCAAACTTCAACTGTTTTCAATAAGATGATTGTAAAGATACTGGTTTCATTGGTTTATTGTATGGTAGTATATGAATTACTCTGGTTATATAATGTCCATTTATCCACATATTTCTTAGTAATTTGGTAATCTGCCTTCTATTTCTCTTCAAACTTCAACTGTTTTTAATAATAGGAATGTAAAAATACTGGTTTCATTGGTTCTTTTATTGGTATTGTCTGAATAACTTTGGATGTATTTATAAAAGTATTTTTATATATATATATATATATATATATATACTGATACCACATGCAGTTTTATTAGTTGCATGACATGACTATCGGAGTTAAGGCGAGGGAAGGATGCCCTTGTTCACATTTCTCCTTTTTTCTTTTTTTTTTTTTTCTTTCTTTCAGCAAAAGATCACGGAGCTGGGGAAGAATCCATTTTTTTGTTTAATTTTCGGAGATGGGGAGGGGGGGGGGGGGTAGAGAAAATATTTTTTGAGTTCAGTTGAAACAGTAAAAATATGAGTTGCAGGTTGAAAAAAAAAATATTTTTGAGGGTTCATGTCAATTACCGCATGTTTATAGGGATCCCCAAAAAGACTAAAATACCTTTAAATAGAAAAGGACTTCTGAAGAATAGAATAGTAGTATCTGGGCTAGACTTTTTTTCATATAGTAAAAATTCAAGACCCCGAAAATATTTCTTGTACCGGGATCATTTTATGAAGACCGATTCTGACCATACAATTATTATTATTTAAACGTTGTATAAACAGGACAGGTTTATTTTTCTGTTTACTTCAAATATGATTCAATTTTTTTTTATTATTGTTTTATTTATCTCTCACATTTTTTTTTCCGGGTAAAGATTCAATTTAGATTATGACATTCACATGGTATTCATTAATTTTGCTGAATAAAAGAACACAGAAAGAAGCAAGGTCGTATGGTCAGCGCCGTGCGAAAGGGGGGGGGGTGTCAGATATATTAGGACCTTTTTCTTATCACCCTTGCACTAAATTATAATACTTTTCAAATTAAATATCTTTATTAATTCATTTCTTAAAGTACCTATATTAATTATCTCCATATGTTAATTACTTCTATTTAACTTACCATAGCTATTATAAAAACCTCTTTAAAGATACAAGTCATTTCAATAGTTTATTTAAAATAACTTTATTAAAGTAACTAAATAAATTTAACTTACCTTTTTCCAAACATAGTTATTTTCTCATAAAGTATAATTCTATAGTTAATAAATTTGAAAGAAACATGTTTCTAAAATCACCTGTCTGTTCTTTATAAACACCGGCAACATATTAAATTTCCGTACGTATTTTCCGGTCTAAATCCAGTTGTTTAACTGAGTAATTCATTGAAGCAATAACAGATGGCGTCGCGATCGTAGATCGCATCGCAATCCAAGTCATCATTGGTTTTGCATATGACGTTCTGGAAACTGGTGGAAGGATGGACTGTCATGCGTAGAGTTTCGTTTTAGACTGCCGGTAAGATATAAATAGAATAGCGGGCAAGTTCTTATCAGTTCATTCACGCTTTCTATTCACCGCTGTTCGTTTGGCCGTCCTAATGTTTTGAGTAGTTTTATCAGCTGTTTGGTCAGTATGGAAAATATTTAAAGAGTTCCTGCTTTTAAATTAGTCTTCTTTATTAAAAAGGACTTTTAGTGTGAGTCATCTTGATGTTATAAGGAACTCAGGCTGTTGTCTCCAGATGTGAATCGACGAGCCATGTTTTTGATTTTTAAATGCTCTTAAGCCTTGAAGGCGATTTAAAGAGTTTATCGGGAAGAGTGAAAGTCGTAGTTTGTGTAAACCTCTTTCCCTGTTTTTTTTTTGAACTGGTAATCGTCAGATGTTCAAGTAGAGACTTACTGCTGTTTAAGTATGCCAGCGATGGGAACAAGCATATTTTTATTGTGTTAGATCATTTCCTGTGGTGAAGCATTTCTTTTAATGAAATAGCAGGTTCTTCATGGGAATGGATCAATGCCTCTGCATCAGTGTCCTGGACTGTTGGCAGTTAATATATATAAAAAGCAATCATGTCGTGAGTCTAAATTTTTTTCTAATATTCTCCTCTATAAATATATTAAATCCTACGAGTAAATGTTATGTGATTTAAAGATTTTAATGGATTTAATTGTTGTTTTATAATGATATAGATTAAATGTTTCTGTTGAATATATATTGAAATTTAATAAATAGATATTTATTTTTAAATATGTTATCTTTATTTGTTTAAAGTATTTACATTTAATTTAAACATTAATTTAAATTAACAATATTTGTATTTAACATAGTTAACATAATCTAAATTTGGGGGGTTGATAAAAACAGCAATAACGTTTTTCCACTGTACTTTAGCACTCTGCTATATATAATTTAAACCCCATTACATTACGTTTTCGTAATGTAAACTAACAGGTTATGGGCTTTGAATATAAATTTAATTAAAACTAAAAAATATAAAGTTTCTTTAAGCCTTAAATGGCGTAGTTAGCGATTACAGTGGTTTAACTTGAAATAAATTAATGAATCTATTGAATGATAATTAAACCTTATATTATATTTTATTAATTTGATATAAGAAATTGATTTAAGTTATAAATTTCTTTAATATAATTGTTTAATACCAGTTTTAGTTAGTTAATAAGAAGGAATTTATTCCGGCCCTTCACGGGTGTTAAAGATAATTTTAGTTGGGGGGGCCGCGATCTTTTGATGGTTAATCTAAATATAAGTTAATCTGTTTGAATTGTATTAATTAGATATTTAAGTAAATTTTTAAAAGTAATAGTTTAATATAGTGTTAGAAATATTTAAATTTGATGGAATTTTTTTTTGGATAAAATAGTTAAAGAATTTTGAAAGTTTTTTTTTTAGTGTTTGATTAAATTTTTCAATACTTAAACCATTTAAATGAAATATAGTGTAAGTTAAGAGGATAATATGGCATTCGGCTCACGCCATGATTGCAATTATTACGTTTTTGATAAGATGACTCAGCTGTTTATTGATCATCGTTTTGAAGATGACCTTGGAAGTGAAAGTGTTAGACTGTGAATCCTGAACTGTTTTTGTTCGAGGCTTTGGAACTTAAGAATGGCTATGGAGATAGAAGTTTTCGATTGAGAGTCATCTGGAACTGTTTTTAAAGGTTTCTGGTGAACATGGAGTTCTGTACTTCGTTTGATCGTCTTTCATCTGGTAAATTGAAGAATTCATCGCTGCGACAATACGAGATTTTGTGCTGCTATGTGAATAAATTTTACGTCAACGTTGACGTCAGTGCGTTCCCTAAGTGGAGCGTGCTGGCGCCAATTCATCGATGTGCTGCAGTTGATTTATTTGGAATAGCAAGATGTTTTTTTTGTGATGAATGTGACTTTTTGGAAATTGAACTTCGACCTTTTTGGATGTATGGAGTTCCAGATGTGTTTTAGAGGACTAATCTTGCCATTTTTTTTTACCTCGACTTAACCGAACTGATGCTGACTGTTTTGTTTGACCGGGAGCAGACTGGACTTTAATTTTTTTTTAGCGGTGAATGAACTTTTTGCAAGATGGAAGGATACGGCGGATGGTAATCTGTGATCAAGATCTTTTTATTTTAAATGTGATGTAATTTTTTTTAATGGTATTCATCTGTTTCTTCTAGAAAATTTTGAAATATAGTGAGAAATGATGTATTTATACCCCATCATTTAATGAAGACTTATTATTTTTGCATGTATTTATGTTAAGTTTTAAAAGTTTAAATTTTTGTTTGAACTAGTGGAGCCTCCAACCTTTATGCCTTGATATTTAAATGAAGGAAGCCAATTGAGGTAAAGATGAGGAGTTTTTGTTTTCAGGACATAGTAATGATTAATTAAATTTGATTAATTTAAAGGTTAAATTTTTTTTAAAGTTTAAAAGTCAATATTGAAATTAAATATATAAATGGCTTAATTTTTAATTGAAATTTCATTTTTTTTTGGTAAATATATTAAATTTTTTCAGTAAATAAGTTAAATTCTTTTTATTTTTTCCAGTTAATAAATTGAATGAAAAATGAAGTTTAATACTTAAAGACAATTTTTTTTACTCTCCCTCTTTTAAAGTTTTATATAAAATAGTAAAGTACTTAAATTAATAAATTAAAATAAGGATAAGTTACTTTGTTTATTATTTGAAATTAAAATATAAGTATCTATTAAGTAATTACAGATTAAAATATAGATTTAAAATTTTAATATTCCTAATTTACAAGTTTAGAGCTTAAATTTTTGTGTTCATCATATGGGGGATTCTTCATATTTAGTGTTAGATTTTTAGAGAAGATCCATACCATGATGTGATGAATGCATGTTGGGATTTGAGTTTTATTTTTAAAATGTTAAAATTAAAAGTTCTAAAATAGTGATGTTAAGTTAAATTTTCAAAGTTTAAAGAGGAGAGTTATTTGTTCAATTTTTTAAGGATGAGTCAATTGTGTGGGACCGATGTTAGAAGTTCAACTTTGTGTTAATGATAGAAATCTGGGAAAGTAACAGATTAAGATGTCAAAGGTTATAATGACCATTGGGTTGAACTTTGTTTGGTTCCTAATTCTTGGCTCATCTAAATGAATTTTTATTAATAAATTGGAATAATTGATAGTTTAATTTGCTTTTGTTCCTGAAAAACTAAAGTATTTACAGTAAAGATGTATGAAAAATTTAGTAATTTTGTGTGAACATTTAATGTGCAAGAGAAAGGGCTTCTCAATTTTTTGATTAGGGTTAAAGTTGATACAAGTGTAATTATATGCAAGAGCCATACTAAATATAAACCTTGATTATGCCATAAAGTTTTGCATTGATTTATTTGTCAGTTTAATATATTTTTTTTTTTGCTTTGTTTTCTTAGTTGAAAAATAAAAGTGCAAATTTTTCATTATAAAGGTTTAAAGTTGTTGAATTTTTTAATCTGTATTATTCAAGAAGTTTCTTTAATGGAATGGAATCTTTAAGTAATCAAGTATCTTAAGTGGCATATAATTAGCCTTGTGAAGGATTTACTTGATGTGATATGGAAAGAATATCCTTATTGAAGTAAATTCCTATTGAGAAATTCTTGAAAGTAAATGTTGATTTTTAATATATAATTGCTCATGAATCTTGGAACTTTAAAGATAATTTGATTAAGGAATTGCAGATTAATTTTTTTAAGTAAGATAATTTTGAATTTTTAAATAAAGTAATCTTCAATTAAAACAACTTTCAAATAAAGTAATTTACAAGTAAAAATAATCTTTAAGTTATTTTCAATTAAAAGTAATTTTTAAAGTAATTTCAGTTTAAAGTATTTATTAAGTAATTGCAGTTTTTAACATTTCTGTTCGGCAGTGGGGATTGCAGTTCAGATGTTCTCTTTCGCTCACTGTCGGACAGAATGTTTTTATATAAATGTTTGCTTCTAAAGAAATAATGTTTGTGTCGCCTTAATTGATAGTATTGGAACTGGAAGGTGATCTCTTTGATGGTGGTTATACCATCGCATTTCTTTTTCTCTTTATTTTTCCTTATCCTTTTTAGTTAAATCTCATTTTGACAGTACATGCTTTCTGCCTGAAAATATTTGAATTTTGGGGTAGTTAGTAAATCTGGTTTTGAGTTTTATTTATTTTTAAACCTAAATTTATAAAGGATTGTTTATAGGAGAATATAACGGGGTGAGGAGTGCGAGGAGTTAAAATTTTTTTTTGAGGAGATCAGGTTCCAAATGTGGTCGTCCATGGAATATGGGTCTACAGGTATTTATTAATTGAGGCGACGGGATAGATATTACAAATACATTAGTTCTGGCAATTTTTTTATTTTTGATATAGTGGATTCATGAGTAAAGAATTTAAATTTTTTTTTTTGATAATTTGAAATTGTTCTAAATTTTGATTATAGATTTTTTTAGGGATTGCATACGGCTTTAGTGTGGCATTTGAATTTGTCTTGCTGAGGAAGGTTTGGAAGTAGTTGGTAAGGATGGCTCTACAGTTCATAAATTAAGCAAGTAGAATGGTTCCTAATTGGGAAGAATTAAATTTGTAATATGGAGGAACTCTTGTGAAGTTAAAAGGGGGAACAGCTAATTGTGGTTTACAATTAAATTTAGTTAGCTGCTGGACAGACTTGATTTTAATTGATCTAGAATTTGTTGGATTTTAAAGATTTTTTTTAGCTGGATTTTAGTGAGCTGGTCTCTTCTTGTTTTGTTTAAGGATAGAGGATTTTATTGGAAAAATTTGAGAAATTAAGATTTAAAAGATGGAATTCCAGTTGGTTTGTAGTGATTAGAAAAATTGAATTTTTTCTGAATTTGTAGTAATTTTTAAGAAAATAGTTTAAAGTTAAATTTGGGTTTATGAAGGACAATGCTGATGGATAGCTGGTAAAGTATTTTCAATATGAAAGAACAAAAGGATTTTGTCTCATATTGCTTTTGTATTTGGGGATTGCCAGGCCTTGAGGATGTGTTTGAAGCTAGAATCCTTGGCGGTTTCTTAGTCCCGACAAGTAACAGCAACTTCCCTGGAAAACATTTTTTATGTTAGAGGTTGAATTGCGTTGTGTGTTAAGTAGCCGGATAAGTACGTGAGTTGTCTGTTAGGAAAAATTTTTGGACTGTTTTTGGGTATGACTTAAAAGTAGTCGTTTAGTACTTAATTAAGAGAATTCTTTGGAATTGCAGTTTTGGTCTCCTGTACAGCCTATGTCTACGTCCATTTTTGTGAGAGTTTGGTGTGGAGTCTTTGGGCCCAAAGCAATGTAGATGAATATGTGCGTGCATTTGCATTAGTGCTGTTAGGGAATACTGGAACCGTTGGGCCAATTCTGGGACATACTTACCCGGGGTCTCGGGATTGATCCGTTGGGTTCAGTATGGTGAGTGATGAATGAGTGTTATGTACCACTCCATTTGTAATATTTTTGGTTGTCCTAGATATGGGACATTAGGTTTAGTTTTGTGTTGTCCAGTGTGTAAGGATTCTTAGACATAGGAGATGTTAGGATGACAGGATGGAAAATTTTTTTGAGATTAAAATTTTTATAAGGGGGCTTGCGGTCTAGGTCGACATGGATTCGTGAGTCTCTTCGTTTTATTAACAATAGTTTTTTATGTGTGGAACAGACAACGTGTTGAGTACTTAGGCTAAATGGAAGATGAAATTTAGGTGTTATCCGTTAATTCAGCATTCATCCTGGAGAAATATTTAATGTGTAATAAATAAGTAAATATGAGAAATTTTTTGAGGGTTTTCATTTTTGATAGTCTTCTATTCAACTTTTTAGGTGGGTGTATGGATATATAAAGATTTGTTAGATGTCACATATAAAGATTTATAGGTGTACTGTTAAATTGAGTTGATTGACAAGAATTTTATATGTTAATTGTAAATGTATAATGGACACTATGAGAACTACTGTTGAACAGACTTTAATTTTATGTGACATAATATACTAGCATTAAGCTGCATTGTTTTGTATTAGATTTGAACTGTGATGAATACCTTATCTGTGATACTTTTAATTTTAATTGTTTTTTTTAATGTGTATGTTTGTTTTATGTGAAAAATAGAGGAGAATCATAAAGGTAAATTTTTCTTGTTTTTCAGCATTCTAGGACTTGATGCATGGGTTTTTTTGGATTTAAAGAATATAGATTTTTTTGAATTATGGGGGGCTGAATATAATTTATTTGGAAGTTTTTAGGAGGCTGTTTCTTTACGCAGTTGTGTGAGAAATTGCTGGCCATTGGATAAATCATGAAGTTTTAACTTTTTAGGCCGACGTTTGGTTTCTGTAATTTTTTTTTATATAGTGCTCGGGTTGATAAGAGGGGGGGCATTTGTCAGATATATTAGGACCTTTTTCTTATCACCCTTGCACTAAATTATAATACTTTTCAAATTAAATATCTTTATTAATTCATTTCTTAAAGTACCTATATTAATTATCTCCATATGTTAATTACTTCTATTTAACTTACCATAGCTATTATAAAAACCTCTTTAAAGATACAAGTCATTTCAATAGTTTATTTAAAATAACTTTATTAAAGTAACTAAATAAATTTAACTTACCTTTTTCCAAACATAGTTATTTTCTCATAAAGTATAATTCTATAGTTAATAAATTTGAAAGAAACATGTTTCTAAAATCACCTGTCTGTTCTTTATAAACACCGGCAACATATTAAATTTCCGTACGTATTTTCCGGTCTAAATCCAGTTGTTTAACTGAGTAATTCATTGAAGCAATAACAGATGGCGTCGCGATCGTAGATCGCATCGCAATCCAAGTCATCATTGGTTTTGCATATGACGTTCTGGAAACTGGTGGAAGGATGGACTGTCATGCGTAGAGTTTCGTTTTAGACTGCCGGTAAGATATAAATAGAATAGCGGGCAAGTTCTTATCAGTTCATTCACGCTTTCTATTCACCGCTGTTCGTTTGGCCGTCCTAATGTTTTGAGTAGTTTTATCAGCTGTTTGGTCAGTATGGAAAATATTTAAAGAGTTCCTGCTTTTAAATTAGTCTTCTTTATTAAAAAGGACTTTTAGTGTGAGTCATCTTGATGTTATAAGAACTCAGGCTGTTGATCTCCAGATGTGAATCGACGAGCCATGTTTTTGAATTTTAAATGCTCCTAAGCAGATATCGTTAAAGTGTAAAGTCCGTGAGATTTGTGTAAACCTCTTCCCTGTTTTTTTTTTGAACTGGTAATCGTCAGATGTTCAAGTAGAGACTTACTGCTGTTTAAGTATGCCAGCGATGGGAACAAGCATATTTTTATTGTGTTAGATCATTTCCTGTGGTGAAGCATTTCTTTTAATGAAATAGCAGGTTCTTCATGGGAATGGATCAATGCCTCTGCATCAGTGTCCTGGACTGTTGGCAGTTAATATATATAAAAAGCAATCATGTCGTGAGTCTAAATTTTTTTCTAATATTCTCCTCTATAAATATATTAAATCCTACGAGTAAATGTTATGTGATTTAAAGATTTTAATGGATTTAATTGTTGTTTTATAATGATATAGATTAAATGTTTCTGTTGAATATATATTGAAATTTAATAAATAGATATTTATTTTTAAATATGTTATCTTTATTTGTTTAAAGTATTTACATTTAATTTAAACATTAATTTAAATTAACAATATTTGTATTTAACATAGTTAACATAATCTAAATTTGGGGGGTTGATAAAAACAGCAATAACGTTTTTCCACTGTACTTTAGCACTCTGCTATATATAATTTAAACCCCATTACATTACGTTTTCGTAATGTAAACTAACAGGGGGAAGGGTGCTGTCGCCCCGGGCGCGGAAGTTTAGGGGCACCAAATTTATATTAACAGCGTTACTTTGAGGCTGTTAAAAGAAAAAGGAGGGGTAGGGGGCGCCAAATTGAAACTGCCCCGGGCGCAGTTTTTTATTCGCATGCTCCCGCGTATGGTGGGAGTTTAACTACTCTAGACGGGAATTAAAATGCTGTCACCTACTACGATTTTTTTTTTGTGTGTATGTGTGTTAGTATGTGTTTTTGTTGGTTTATGCTTTTACAATAGCAGAATCGATGCATAATCTTGCTCTCTGAAATAGCGGTGGAAAGAAAAGAACGGACATAAAAAAGAAAAGTTGTAAGATAAGGATACTGAATTAGATTTCAAAAGATAGCATCACAGTGCAAGGAACAGGGGGCATAGCTCAAACAATGTTATTGTCTAGTTCTAACTTTCCCTGACCACCCGGATTTCCTCCCACCAGAGAAAGGGGATTCGTAAAATAGAAAGTATACGTAATTTAGCTGGAAGCTATGGCAAGTTGATGGGAAAAAAAAACAGGATGTTTTTGAAGTGGAGTTTCTCTAATTCATGGATTGAGGAAAATCTTGAACAATCGCAGCATTTGCTGGGGAAGATTCAGGGCACATTTGACTATTTTTTAATATCAGAAGGATGCATTTTGCCGATGTTTGAAAGGGCGGGGCGGGATTTGCCGATTTTAAAAGGGGTGGGGTGGTGCGCCCTCCAAAAATGGCCTAGCGGGAACACTAATAGAAAAAGTGCTGGGGAAAAAAGTCCTCATTTTCAAGGAATGAAAAGTGCTGGAAAAAGAGAGATTCATTTTCAAGGAATGAAAAGTGCTGGAAAAATTAGAAATAATAAATATTAGTCCTTAAATTTTAAAATTTCTAAAAAAGTAAAAAAAAAAAAACCTTTATACACTTTATTTTAAAACAATTTATTTCAATTGTATATTTGCTTTCCCAATGATTGAGTCACTTGCAGCTAAAAATTTCCTTCTCTTCTCCTAACAACCCTGTTGGCATCTTTCCTTGGCTGTAAAAATCGGATGCATGCGGAAACCGTCGGGGGAAAAAATAGAACGCAGATTGTGACCCGACGAAATTGTTACTATGCACGCACTGTTCCGTCTAAGCTGTCAGTAATGCATTTTTTCTATAATAGCCAGGAATGTGATTTTTCGCCAATGTGCTTCTTTTGCCAGATGAGAGGAGAGAGGCAGACGCTTACGTCACTGTTTACTATACATTAGCAGCTGGGAAGTTCGACTGGGGACAAAGAATCGGAATGCATTAGCTTCAGAATAACTTCACTTATTCAATGGGAAGATATGTTTGCTTTTCCGCGTGCACTGGAGACTTTTTGCTGAGTCAATGTAATTGGTTCTTGTTAGTCGTGCTTTCCGGATTTTTGACGTCAACAATTTTGCGCTTTTTACAAGTCTCCGTTAGTTTTTGTTTCGCACACGTCTTTGTTTAATGTGATCTATTCTGTGATTTTACAATATGATTTTTACGATCGGTTTTATTTTTTAATTTCTTTCATCAGTCGTACAATCAGTAAAGAAATATGGCAGGAAAGTGCATTTTCAATGATTTATGGATTGAAAAACCGGAATATAAACTGTGGCTCGAAAGGGACATGAAAGATGTGCATTCTGTACGATGCACATTATGTCATAAAAGTCTTGTCATTTCTTCAATGGGTGAAAGTGCTCTCAAAAGCCACACAAAAAATTCTAGAAAACATAAGGTGGCATTTAAAATTGCAGCGGAAAAGCGAACTGAGGCGCATTTTAAAGATAAATCGGAAGATATTTCTAAACCATCGACTTCTAATTCTCAAGCTTCTGATCCTCAACCACGGACGATCAAGTCTCTCGTTTCGAATCGTGATATCCTTGACGCAGAAATTTTGTGGACATTACATACTATTAAACATCATTTTTTCGTATAAATCAAATGAAGACATTGAAAAAATATTTCGATGTATGTTTAGCGATAGTGGCATTGCTCAAAAATTTACATGCGGAGAAAAGAAAACTGCATATTATGCTGTATTTGGGATTTCTCCCTATCTTCAGCTTAATTTAATCGAAGATTTAAATCAAAAGAAATTCGTACTTTTATTTGATGAAACTCTAAATATACCTAAACAAGAAAAACAAATGGACATACATGTTCGATTTTGGTGTAAGAACAAAGTTAGCACTGCTTACTTTAATTCTGCCTTTCTTGGTCATAGTTCATCATCTGATATTTTTGATGCTTTTTTGTCTGCAATCATAAAATTAAAATTTTCCAAAGCAATTCAGATATCAATGGACGGACCAAATGTAAATTTGAAGTTTCACAGCATGCTACAAGATTATTTTTCCAAAGAATTTGACAGAAAATTGATAAACATCGGTACCTGTGGGCTTCATACGGTGCAAAATTCATTCAAATCTGGCTGCATTGCAAGTTCGTGGGGAATAGATGACTTTTTGACTGCTTTGTATTATTTATTTAAAAACTCACCTGCTCGCCGGGAAGATTTTTTGACCGAATCGGATGGAGTATTGCCAAAAAAATTTGTTCAATACCGATGGCTTGATAATCTTCCAGCCTGCGATGCTGCATTAAATCTTCTACCAGCCATAAAAAATTATGTTACAAATATAGAGGAGAAAAACAGTAAGCCTGATTGCAAATCTTATAATTGTGTTAAAAATTATATAAATGATAATCTTCTTTCAGTAAAATTAAAAATTTTCCACTCTATTGTCAAAGTTTTACTACCTTTTTTGAAAATTTATCAGACTGATCAACCCATGTTACCATTTCTGTCAAAGGATTTGAAGATAATATTAAACAGCCTTTTGCAGCGTTTTATGTTACCTAAAGTTTTAAGTACTGCAACAACTGTGCAGAAGCTGCTACATTTAGATATTAATGATGCCAAGAACCACAAAGCAGTTGAATCTATAGATCTTGGATTCTCTGCTGAAAAAGAAGTGCGTACTTTATATTCTGCAAAATGTATCACAGATCGTCAAATATTTGATTTGAAGATGGAATGTAAGCAATTCCTAATTAAAACCACCTCAAAGCTCCTTGACAAATCACCTATTGGATATAGCATTGTAAGAAATTTATCTTGCTTAGATCCAAGAAATATGGTTGCTAATAAAAAGAATTGCTTAAATAAGATGCGTAATATTTTAAATTCTCTGATTGATTCAAAACTTGTAGAAGAAAATGTATGTGAGAATATTTTCATGGAATTTGACAATTATTTAGATGATGATGTTGTTTTAAAGATTTCTGATTTTGCTGAATTCTCACCAGAGAATTCAAGAATTGATGAATTATTTTTTGAAACAGTGAATAATAGCAAATTTCAAAATTTGTGGAAAGTTGTTGAAATGCTATTACTTCTTAGTCATGGACAGGCTACTGTTGAAAGAGGGTTCAGTATTAATAAAAAAATTGAGATTGAAAACATGAAGGAACAGTCTTATATTTCCCAGAGACTTATATGTGATTACCTAAATGAATGCAGCAATATTCATGATGTAAAAATATCGAATTCAATGCGCACTTATGTTTCCAATGCCAGACAACAATATATGAGCTACTTGCAAAACCAAAAATTGACATCTACAAAGAAAAGAAACCTCTGAAGATATAAGGGAATTGATGGTTAAAAAAAGATGTCTGGAAAATGAAATTAAATGTCTAATTAAGTCTGCAGATAAATTTGCAGAAAAAGCAGAAGAAAACAATGACCTTCAATCCCTTTGCAAATCCAATAATTTAAGGAGATCTGCTAAAGAAAACGAAGAAAAAATGCAGGATGTTATTAATACTTTAAAAGATTTACAAAGCATTTAACTCATTGACTTTGGACTTATATTTTACTAAGTTTTATTAGCCAAGGACAATTTTTTTTCCTTTAGACTTTACATTTAATCTTAATTTTCTTTTTAATTAATATTTTTTATCCTTTAGACTTTACATTTTAATCTAAACTTACATTTAATCTTAATTTACTTTTTAATTAATATTTTTTATCCTTTTTCTCTTTTTATATTTCATAAATAAAACTTCATTAGATGACAATTTAGAAAATATCTTTATTAAGGAATAATTAAACACACATTTAAATACACAGGTAACATGGTGACTATTTCCTTTATGATATATTATTCTAGAGCCATTTTAATGCATGTATTAAAACAGTCCTTGAAAAGTCCTTGAAAAGTGCTTAAATTTTATTTGTTCTCAAGTGTATGAACCATGATTTAGAAATGGCATAGAACTGTTAAATTTATGAGTGTGGTTCAATAATTTTCTTTAGTGTGTAGAAAATATTAGTATTGCGATGGTTGATGTTGAATATTGAAGCCTAATGTCTTAGATGTCTATATGCTCAATTTCAGAACCGTAGTCGCTATATTAACATATTTTTGGATGGAGAGATGAAGGGGGAGGGGTGGTTAAAGAGTGGTTTGGAGCTTATGGGGCTAGATTTATGACAGTAGATGAGACATGGTTACTGTCATTTGGACTCAGGATTATAGTAATGTAGCCACGTCTCATCCACTGTCTCAAATTTAGCCCCATAAGCTCCAAGCCAGCTTTTCCTTCTCCCCCCTATCCCCTTTTAAAAAACCTTCAAAACTCTGTCTTTAAAGCTTCACTACTCCCCCCAAAAATATGTTAATATAGCAGCTATGGTCCTGAAACTGAGCATATAAGCATCTAAGACATTAGGCTTCGATATTCTACATCAACCACCACAGTACAAATATTTTATATGCACTTAGGACAATAATTGTTGAACCACCATCATAATTTTATTATATAGTAATTTATTTGATATTAACGCTTTGAGCTTTGGTGGATAAATTTCTTCATAATTCCAAATGTCACATTGGCACCAATATTTTGTAAAGGAAAAATTCTCTTTACGATATACACAAAACCTTTTTCAAAGAAATCTGGTCGAATATTCCAGTGCCAGTGTGGCATTTCTAAATTAAAACTAAGTGGTAGAAAATTCTACCATCAGAGCTCAAAGGGTTAACCAGGGCTTCAAACTATGGTGTATTTTTTTTTTTTTTTCCTGTTTAGTTTATGTAAAATATGTGGTTCTGTTCAATTAGATATAACAGTTGTTGATTCAGTTCCAATTTTTGCTCCATTCCAGATACAAAAATTTTTCTAGTTTTCAGTTTTTTCTGATTATAATAAATCATCAAATGTACCTAGAGATCTGCATGGAATGGGCCTTAGCCTGAGCCTTTCTTGCAGGCCAGTTTTGGGCTAATTTTTATTCGCAGCACTCTGGCTGGGCTTGGGTCTTATTTTTTCCTGAAAGCTCGGGCCTGGCCGATCCTAATCACTACTCTTTTTGGGTTGGGGCAGGTTCAGGCCTTATTTTTTCCTGTAAAATAGAGCCTCGCTGAGCTTATTTTTTCTATACCAAGCAGGGTCTAATTTTATTTTTCCTAGTCTTTATGGACAAAAATATTTAGTCCCAGTTTTGTGCCAGTCTGTATGAAAATCATTTTCTTAGTATGGCCAGGTCTGGTTCAAAGATCAATAAAATTTAGTTTGTCCCAAAAATTTTTGCCAAAAATCATGTTTTTTAAAATTTTTAATATTTTACAAATAAATATATAAAAAAATATTCTTTTTAATGAATCATAGAGCTTTCTAGGCTTATTAAAATATAGTTAATGGTGTGAAAAAGAACCTGCCTATGACAAAATCTTGTTTTAAACTGAAACATGTGTTAATTCATACAAAATGAATATAATATGTTAGAAAAAAATATAGTACATTTACACTTGCTAGGAAGGAAATTTGTCTATGGCAATTTTTTTTCTTTCCAGTGCGATTTTGCCTTAGATAATCTTACTATATACCATTTTTTGATTTTTATGTCTCCATTATATGGAATGTGGAGTAATAACTGAAATATTTACATACAACAAGTAGAGATTCATTAAAAACATAAATATCTCTGCCTATGGCACCTCTACATAAATGAAGATTAGAATGTTTTTTCCTATAGGTCAAGCACAGGCTGGGCCCGATCCTGGAAATTTCAGCCTGTGCAGACCTCTAGATATACCAACACTTCTAGAGTAATAGCAGTTGCAAAATCTTATGAAAAACAGCTGATATTGATAGTTTTATTTTCTCACAATCTGTTTATTGACTTTCATCATATAGGGGAGCGTTATAATTGCACAAAATTGGGTAGACAGCTAAAACTAGGTAGCACAGATTTCTCCTTAATTTGTATTGCCTTCTAATAGTTGAAATGTTGATTTATTTGTCGGTCGTCATTATGATATTTGTTGCTTAACAAAATGCTCTTGTGTCCATGTGTGCAATTCTTTTTTATGTGGGGGATTTCATTTGAATTATTGCTAGGTTTTACACATATAAATCGCTATTTTGTCAGCATATTAAATAGTGCTAAGTACTGTATCTACTTATTCTTTTTTCTGCGTGTATTTTAACATTTTTATTCATCTTTTACTATAGGTGTGAGAACAGTGGTGATATGTTTTTTAATTTGTGTCATATTCGGGTAAAATTAGTACTTAAGAATGGGTCAAACTGGGTATATCGGGTTTTGATCTACACTCATGGAATGATTTTTTTAGTATAGTTAATAAATTAGTATGGAGTTTTAAATTGCATTTTTAATGCTGTTTAGTTTTAGTTACCACATAATTCTAAATTTATGTAGTTCTAATGAAAATGTTAGCTTTGATTTTGTTTTATATTTAAAAGTGGGATTAATTTTTAGTTCAAATTTAAGAAATTAAATAATGTGCTGTTGATAATGAACAAAAGCATGGTACTAAGTAAGCTATATTATTTATATTGTGTTTATAGTATTTTAAAAAATGACTTTTTAATCTGTGTTATAATAACTTGTGTTATAGGCCTACTCCAAATTCAAAATATATTTGCAAATTTTATTTTAAATAACGGAATTTATTCTAATTTATAAATAATATTTCAATTCCATATAACTAGCCTGGCCCATGCAAAAATCAAAGAAATTAGTACTGACTCAGTTTCTACAAAAAGTTCTGATGTTTCTTAACATACAATTAAGATTATTTTCTAGAATACTGTATAAATATTAGTGAAAAATTTAAGAATATATTATAGATTACTGCATATTTGTAAGCCAAACATTAGACTTTTAAGTTCAAATTAAGATTCATAAAAAGAATTTAATATGTTCAGAATGAAAGAAAAAAGATGATTAAAAACATAACTTTTGAAGATGTATTTTTTAAAAAAGAGAGTTATTTCTGTGTAATTTATTAAGGTATATTTGTAAATTTTCCATTCCAAAAGACTGCTGTTATTGTTTCAAATATAAACAAATCGCTTTCTCAATGAAGCTACTTCAGTCATATGAAAAGACCTGCTCATTAATGTTAATCCAGTGGAATTTTTTTTTAACATATCTCATTTGCATTTCAATATTTTTAAATTAATTTTTTTTCACTGCATAGCTGACATCAATCTTTCCAAAAACTGTATTTTCAACTTTATTTATTTATTTTTTATTTTTTGTTTTTTGGAATTGGTTTTAAAAGTGAAGTTGAGCTATTTAGAAATAACAATAAACAAAATTAAAAAAATTACAAAACAGCCTTTGTAGAAGTAAAGTCAGCTATCCAAAAGAAAAAAAAAAAAAAATCATTTTCTAATATTGAAATGCAAATGAGATATCTCAAAAATCTTCTCCCATTGGTTTAACATTAACGAACAGATGTTTTTGCATGTCTGAAGTAGCCCCCTAGTCTACCACTAGCCTACCAAGTAGACCTTATATAACATTGAAAAAATGTAAGCCTGACTTGTCTATTGAAAAGTTAAAGCCCTATTTCAGACACAATGTAACTGCCCAGTGTGGATCATTATGTTGGTAGTGTTTTCTTTATTAATGTTATCACTCTAGCATTGGATTGTGCCACATATTTATACTTATTTTCATCCTCATCGTGTCCATTGAAAAATGTCCATTGAATTTTGAAATGTCTTCTTCTCAACCTCCTTTGGCTAATGTTGGACTGAAGTAAGATTGCGATGGTTGCTGGAGTGAATTAAGATTCAATACTTTATTTTTTTGAAGAGTAAAGGAATTTCACTCTCCTTTTATAAGTAGCAATCCTGTATATGATTTTGTGTTTGCTTTTTTTAAAAAAGATTTTTTTTTTTAAAATTTTGTGATAATTTTGTGTGCATTGTTAAAAGTTTAATGTCTTTAACATATTTGCTGCCAGTGACTCAAATGTTGAGTCAAAATTGAGATTTAAACAAGTTCTTAATTTATTCTTCAGCAGCGAGTGTGTCATTTAAGTATTCCTTGTGTAATAATAATATTATTATTAATTATTTAGTTTTTGAAGCAAGAGGTGGGGGATTTTAAAAAGGGTTTGTTTAATAATCAATTATAATTTAAAAGAAAAAAAAAAATATTTAACAAGCCTTTTAGCAGATAGATTTATTTAGTTAATTTTATAAACATAAATATTTATCACTGATATTTATTTATATATATATATATTTCAAAGAAATACATCCATTTATTGATTCAAAGTATGTATATAAGTTTTTCTTATGATAATCATGTTTATTTAGAAAGGAAGATGTCAGTTTTCATTAGGAGGTTATTCACTAAAAGGATAATATTGAAATAGGCAAAAAGATTAATCCTCTCTCTTTCTCTCTCACACACACACAAAGTATTATTTCAACAGAAAATGCTTTATTATGAGAAACAGCAATTAAAAAGTAGAGATAAAGTAGCATTAATTTCAAATAATTTTATGAATTTGGGTTGAAATTTTTTAAATAAGTAGGGAAAAGTCTCTCTCTGAACATATTTAAAGTATAGGGTCATAAAACTTATGACATGGCAAAGTGTCATTGAAAGAATTTGCATCATCAATTCAGAATATGTTTTGCTTTTGCCAAAATTTTAACCAAATATTATGTGCTATTAGTAATAATTAGATTTTGTCCAATTTTTGAAGTCTTAATTTCATGTGGTCATTGCATTGTTTCTCCCATATGATTGCTTTCTCATAAAAAGTAAAATTTTATAAAATTGTAAAATTTCTTGAGCAGAGGGTTTTCCTTGCAAAATTCTCAAAATCCTACCATCCTGTATTGAATTTAATGTCCTGATGACTTATAAATAAAAAGAATGTAATTAAATTGGAGCACAAATTGAATAATCTTCTAGTCTTAGAGAAATGATTACAGATTCTTAGAAATATTACAGCCCAAGAAATTTTTTTAATGATCAAACTCTCAATCTCCAAAAAAAAAAAAAAAAAAAAAAAAAAAAAGTGAAAAATGTGATCATTGACACTGTTTTTCTGGTAACTTTTGTCATTTTTTCCCCTTAAAAATATCACAAGACCCCACTTCTTTTTCTTTTCCATGTTTTTGTACATATAGTCAACTACTGTATGATATACTTTGTTTTATTCAACTGCAACACTTTTTTGAGATAACACTACTTTAATGTTGCAGATTTTAAATATTAAACATATTATATCTGCTAACAGCAACAATATCCCAGTGCAGTACATTCAGTGGCGTAGCAAGCGGGGGGCAGAGGGGGTGGTCCGCCCCGGATGTTCCAATCTCTTTTTGAAAATCTCTCTCTCTATATATAAACTTATAAGATTTTGGAAAATAATTCTGAAATAAAATGAAAATTCTAGCGCACGATGCAGCAGTGTTAATTTTCTTTTCTTAGAGAATGTGAAATTTTTCTAAATAAAATATGCACTAGAGAACAAAAACCACTTAACCAAGGAATAAGTAGCGAAAGCAAACTTTAAAAGAAAGACTTGTCTTCTACATATAGACACCACATTGACTTATGCAGATTATGGGTTGTGTGATGAGTCGCATCTGTGATTTTTTTTTTTTTTTTATGAGCAGAACGAAAAGTAAATAAGGAATGGTATAATCATTTGTTGTAGTAGCATAGAATTGTGATTGAAAAAATATGCCATGGGGTGGGTGTGACACCATTTACATCCGTCCCGGGTGTCACACATTTTAGCTACGCCATTGAGTACATTATTATTTTGCTTGTCCTAGTAGTACTCTTTCATAGTCTATAAGAAAAATTATGGGGTACTATTGCTTAAATAAGATATTAAGTTCGAAAAATGGGCAAAAATGTCATTTTGAGTGTACTTTGTGGCAACATAACAATGTAAACTAACAATGGCCCATGGAAAGAAATAAATTTTAATAAGCAAGTTGTGTTATACCAGGGCTTGAAAATTCTAAAAATTTTAAGGTTCCCAGCTGGGAACCTACATGAAAAATATAGGCTCCCAGATGAAATGTATAAGTTTCTGAAAAAAAATTATGTACGAGTATTTTAACAAAATTTTCCGTTTCTTCGCGATGTTTTAACGAAATCTGCCGTTTTTCAATTTTTTACGAGATTTGTCATTTTTTAAATTTTTTTAAGGAAATTTGCGCTGCTTCGCATAATTTTTTGACAAATTTTAGAGCATTTTCACGATTTTTTGACAAAATGTCTTTTAGCTATTTTTGGACAAAATTTGCCATTTTTTGGCGATTTTTTTTACGAAATTTGTTGTTTTCCATGATTTTTTTAACAAAATTTGCTGATTTTTGCGTTTTTTGACGAGTTTTGCCATTTTATTGCAATTACGCAAAATTACGCATCCTCCCAGGCCGCTTAAGAGCTATTTTTTGCTTAATTTACGCCGCGTTATAATGCGTCTGGGGCAATACTAACGGACACGGCGAAAGGTTACGTTCCCGGCTGGGAACCTTAGTGATAAAATATGTGTTCCCGGAAAGGATTTCTGGGTTCCCCGGGATCCCAGGGATGCTATTTTTCAAGCCCTGGTTATACTAATAGTTTATGAAAAAAAAAAAAAAAAAAATTGGATGCTGTTGCTTGCCAGAGATGTAGCACTCCAAACATACTGGCATTTCACTTTTCATGATAAACTACATTCACAACTTTGAGAATTTTTCTATAGAGAAGAAGAAATTTTTTTAGGGCATTAAATGATTTGCTTCAACATAAAAAAAATATTAAGCCAATTAAAAATACAACAATCAAAACATCACTTTTTTGTCTGAATTTCAAAATAATTTCTCTTAATGAAGGCTGAAAGTCATTCAAAAATACTGTAAAGCTTTGTATTTTAAATTTAATTTCCAAATACATCAGCCTGATAAAGATAACCATATCAAACAACAATCACTTATAACTGTAGATGCAACAGGAAAAAATGAAATTACTCTCTTCTCAGTTTCTTCAATAATTCTGCCTGCTAGTGTCAAGCTTTTACATTTAAAAATGAGTTTATAAACATGTCAGAAAGTGAAAAAAAAAAAAAATGATGTTTTCAGAAACACCTGTAATAATCATCTTGCCATACTCATATTAGTAGAGTTGTAAGTTTTCAAATTTTATGTACAATTTCTATTTTTGTGCACATTTACTTAGTTAATGTAATCTTATGGCTTAGTTTATTTGCTATGTATATTTTTGATTTTAGGAGACGGCTGCAGCTTCATCCTAATCAGGCTTTTTTTCTTCTTGTAAATCAAAGGAGTTTGGCTTGTGTTTCTATGACAATGGGAGACTTGTATTCTCGTGAAAAAGATGAAGATGGATTTTTATATACAGTGTTTGCGTCTCAAGAAGGATTTGGCTTTGAAACATGTGTTTGAAACATGTTAATATTTCAAAAGCCTTTCTGTAATCAAATATTCAAATAATTTGTGTTTGGTTCTTATTTTATAATCTGTCTACATTTGGTTAGTATTTCTAATGGCTTTTTACAGTAATAATGAATTTTATCCAGTTGACACTTATATGCATTTATTTAATGATAGAAGCATTACGGCGTTATTAGATTTTATACTGTGGAATTGTGAAATGTACCGTTAGTACTGAAAGTGATACTCCAAATGTAAGTCCCTTCTCATATATGTGAAAATTTTCTTTTTTGAAAAAGTGTCATTATAAGCCCCTTCCTTCAAGTTTTATTTTCTAACTCTTTCAAGCCTTCTGTTTTTTTTTTCCAGAAAATTCCTCATATTTTTTGTTACCATACCTCCTAAATGAATATATCATTTGCATTTTATTTTTCTCCTTGCATACTACTGTATCAGAATGCCATATGTTCTCTATGCATTATTAATGTTTTCAATGATTTTTATATACTAAGATTTAATAGATATTTATATTGAATTTAAATGTTATAATTTTTGTTATATTTTTGGCATATCTAAATTACTTATATAAATTTGTTTTATTATTATTTTTATTTATGTTAATGGAAATTACTTTGCTTCTGTAAAATTGGGTTTTAATTCAAAAATTTTTTAAAACATGTTTAAATCCATAAACTTAAATGTTTAAATCTAAAAATGCTAATTTGATCTAATTTATTTAGCAAATTATATAGATCCAGTAAAATTTCATAAATTCCATTCTTCCCCCCCCCCCCCCAACCAACCATCTTTTTCAGAAAATTTCCAATTATAAGCTTCTTTTAAAATCATCAGATTTTCCAGCCTGCTAAAGGAAGGCTTACTTTCAGTACGTTGCGATATTTTCATTTTCTCACCTAGAAGTATGAATAAAAAAGTTATTAATGCCTAAGATTCATGCTGACATGAGATATAAGACATGAATTTTATTAAGTATAAAATGTCAATTGCATTTTGTATATTTCTTGTCAACAATGTTCTGTTCATAAATTAATACTTTGTAAAATCTTAGATTCTTTTGCACATAAAAACGGGTAAAATTGAATAGTAGTAAATTACTGCATTTCAGGAATAATGTAGTGCTTATGTTATTTAAATAATATGCATTAAAATCATTTAGGATTATTTAATTATGTATTTTTCTTATAAGCTATATAACTTTTATAGCGCATTGAATTGTAAAGAATATTTCCATCTCATCCCCCGCATTTTTTAAGGCTTTATTTTTTTATTGGTTAATTTATTGTATCGTGCAGAATTATTTATAGCATATTTTATTGTATTATTTCCTGTGTATACAGATCAGTGATTGAATTTGTCTGTGTATTTATCTCTTCTCTATATATTTATATATGTATCCCAATTTTGTCAATGACTTAATGTAAGTATACTCATTAGACTTTTATACATGTAATTAATTAAAAATTTATTTAAATATTGTGCATTTATATAGCATTTCTAAATTTGTGCAAACAAAAAATGTATTTACTTTATCATTTTTAAAAATTCTAATTTTGTAGTAGCGCATATTTTATGATAAATGCAATGTGCTTTAATTGTTTTCATAGAAAATCTTGTAAATTTAGTAATTTGAAATATAAATATTCTTGAATTTAAAATATAAATATTTCAATCATGGTGTATGACTTAGTGTTAAATGCTATATTTATATATAAAAAAAGAAATTCAACAACAATAATAAACATAAATAAGTGTACATATGTAGAGATTAGTAAAAATATATATGGATTTTGGTATTTGTGAAATTTTGAAACAATCAACAATCATAATTTTAAAGAATAATTGTGTTCTTTTCTATGTATTTTATAAAGTTACAAATAATATATGATTTATGCAAATAGTATAAGCAAGATAAGCCAGTTTCATTCATTGTAAAATGACAGTTATCTTTTACTGTTTCCAAAGAAATTTATTCAGATATTAATTAAATAATAATTAAAAATGAGTCTGAATCAGCCAAAGTTTGGTGTAGTTGTAAAAAAAAAGTATATATATATAGAAATCTTTAAGAAAAGTAATTTTGTATTTTTATATATGAAATATTTTAACATAAATATTATTTGTTTTGGGATGAAATTCCAGCATTCAGAACCGAAGGGAAAACAATATTTTAAATATATAGCTCTAGCCTTGTACATTTTGTAATGTTATCCACTTTATTTTAAAATCAACCAATTTGAATTCTCTAAGAGCTCTTCATGAAAGAAGAGCATTTTTGTAGTTGTGTTTTGCATCCTTCTTTGGGGATTTTAAAACACATTTTAGTCCTTATGTATAGTAAAAAAATTATAAAAATCATAGTTGCAGCTTTGTAGGAGTAAACATTATCACTTAGGTCATTTTTTCATAATAAGAAAATTATCTTTAGAATCTCGACTGTGCTAGGACAAATCTTTATACCTAGATTTCAAGATACGTGCACACTGAGTATTTCTTGCTTAAGAAAAAACAATTGTTAGAAAATACTGCTATTTTTTTCTAGAAATCCAAAATTTTATAATTTAAATAAAGTATTTCATATTTGTATTTTATGTAAATTTAATATGAATTTTGCATAGTCCAGATTTAATTTTTAACTATCTACAGTTTGAACCACTAAACTGGTAAAACATTAATCCCTTGCAAAACTACTTTTAAAAGCTACTGTAAGTTGTGAAAGTCAGTTTATTTTAAATGAAGAAAGTATTTAACTTTAGTTTTAATAAGCTGAAAAAACATCTAATACTAGTCACTATTAGTTAATTTTGCTAACAGGATAGTTTTTTTTAAATCTAAAATAGGCCCTATTTTGATAAACTCACAAATCTGTAAATATTATGTATAATTTTTTGTTCAAGATATTTATTATGATGAAGTGTATATTCAGATTTATTTTGTAAATATGCATGTACCAAAAATTTATTTGAAAATATATCTCATCAGTGTATTCAGTTTTATTTAAAAAATAGGCATTAAGTCAATGTAATTTGTTATGAGTATAAAGTCATGAGGTGCTAGCTGTGATAAATCAGATCATTCAATCAGAAAAATAATATGTATAATAAAATGTGTTTTAAGTTTAATTAGTTTTGTATTATACAGCTGTATCTGGAATGATTCAGGAATAATCAATTATACTGTTTGTGTTCTTTAGCAAGAATAATGGGATATGTTTCTACTGATGTATCTTTAAAAAGACAATGTTATTTATGCTTTTTTTTTTTAATAAATCGCTAAATAATTGAGTTTTATTTGTGCTTAATTTACAGTTTGACATTTTATTTATATTTAATTAAAAAATTTTAAATCAGTGTATGGCTGTGTTACTTTTATGCATAGAGCACTTATCATGCTTGATTCCCCTCTACATTGGTAAAGCATTTGCACAATATTAATCCACACAAAGAGATTATATGACCAAACCTGATGTCAACTTTTAATATATGTATGTGTTTGCAATCATAATACAGTAGACTCTCTAAAATCTGCACATAATTTGCAGGTGTAAGCAATGAAACATTCCATTCTAATATAGGAGCAAAAACTAACTATTTTATTTATATCAGTTCAATTTATATATTTTTTAACTTGTAATTTTAGTTAATATTACTGAAATCGTGAATTCATGTTTTTTTTCATGAAGAAAGAATAAATTTATTTCTGACAAAATTCTAGATATTGCTGATATCATTGGTAATAACAATCTTCTTACCAAATATATTTATGTATTAATCAAGCCTTTTTGGTTATTAACTTTGGCTAAACCTGAAATGAAACTTAATCATTTTATGATTTTGATGTGAATTAGTAATGTATCTTTATGAGGCAAGTTTCATTGAATAATTTAAGAAAAATACATTTCTTCTTTATAATGAGTACTTAATCATACATTATTGATAACTTGATTTTTGCTTTTGGCGCGACTGAGTTTTAACCCCCTTCTTGGCAAGTTTCCAAAATATCGCCACGTTAGTTTGCTTTTGCGTTTTGTCTCCCAGAGCAGGATTTAAGTCCAGGAGACACTACACAATACAAAGCTTTTAGAAGAAAAAAAATTCTTTCTCAGGGGGGGGGGGGGTGAAAACCCCGGCTATAAATTTCCTTAAAACATGTATAACATCAAAACATGCAAAACAATTCCGTTCAAGAAACAGAAATTGTACACATACCTTCTTTTAAAAACAAAACCAGCCTTTTTTTAAATAAAAAAGAAATTAATAATAGATTTTCTAAAGAAATATACTAAGCTTTGAAGTCAAATAATGTTTTTCTTTTATATTTAATATGAAACTAAATAACATTAAGATTCAAAACATCTAAAATACTAAAGCAAGGCCTAAAACACTTACTTTTAACTACAAAGCATGGTCTGTACATTCAAAAAACAATAGAAATGTAGAAAATACTTCCTTTTAAATACAAAACAAAGGTTTCTAATTTAAAAAAAATCACTCGTATATTCCCCCCAAAAAGTTTGCTCACTCGATGTTACTCTTTGAAATCTAACGGCCTCTAATGAGACACAAGAAATTTAATTAATTTCAAGGCACGAGACTTCAAACTATTAAATGTTTCTCCTCTCTCGTCCAATAAAAAAACTAGAAAAGAAAGAATGAACAAAGCATGTGCAAGTTGAGGAGCGAAATCTCTCTGAGGGTTGTCAAGAAGAGCAGCACCTAAATGGAGAAGAAAGCAAGACATGGCACAGTCATCGTGCGTAAAAAAAAACGCCACCAAGAAGTGGGTTAAAGCTCAGTTTACCCTTGCTTTTAATACTTTAATAATTAAAAAAATTATCTAAATTTTTATTATTTTAGTTTATTACTTATTTTAATATTTTATTATATTGTAAGCATTCATTATAGTTTCGATTGCATTATTTATTGTATTCAAATTACTGTTTAAAAACAAAGCAATGACCACAAATGCACAAAATTCTAAAATCTGCACAATTTCTGGTCCCAATCTGTGCAGATTTGAGGGAGTCTACTGTATGTAGTACAATTCAAAAATTCGGGGAATGCGACCATTCTTGACAATGAAAGCAAGTGCCTAAAATAAAACCATTTGAAAGGTAATCTCCCAACCCTTCCCTACTTACTCATGTTGTTTTAGTCCATGTCATGTGACCGAACTGCAAATGCAGCTGATACTTTCAAAAGTTCGTTACCTTTGCCCTGCGATGTAAGACAGATTGCTTTTCTTGAGCATTGTTCCAGCATTAAATTCTGTCAATGTTAGATAAAACACCAATGAAGACTTTGAAAATGCTAAGACAGGTGTACAATGAATCTATCATGGTGAAACTCAAGGTTTATGAATAGCATCAACGTTTTAAAGTAGGCTGAGAATTCATCGAAGACGATAAATGTGTTGTACAACCTTCGTTGAGGCTACACGCTGGTAACTTCTGCTTGACAACACATCATTACATCGATACCAATTGGTAAAACAATTCCTCATCAAAACTCCCACTAATGTGTTTTCACATCCTACCCTTATCAACTGGACATAGCCTCATGTCACTTTTACTTATTCCCATCAATGAAAAACATTTATAGGGATGCTGTTTTTAGTCATCAGATGAGGTAAAAATAACATTGTATTAGACCTTATGGTATGTTGCGAAAAACGACTTCCAGCAGTGTGTTTTCAAAAGTTACAGGAACTGTTGCAGAAATGTATCGTCGCCCAAGGTCACTACTTTGTAGGTGGATATGCTTTGATACTGTGAACTATTCAGAGTAATGTTTTTTGCAACTTTTACCAGAATTTTTGAATCCTATTACACATATGTAGTTATTTTGCCATGGAAAGTAGTGAACTAAAATCCTGCTAATCCAAAATTCTGGTTAAACTGAACATATTTTATATATGACAATTAAACAGGCTAACTGAAAAGATTAACTTAAACAATTATACAGATTACAGGATGAATGTATGGAAAAATGTGTAGAAATTAAAATTAAACAAAAAATGGCAGTAAAGCATATTCTTTATTCTTTAAACAGCTTGAATAGAATGAGTAAAAAAAAAAAAAGAAATCTCAATAATGTACAACATATGTAAACGAATATAAAATGAAAATGTATGCTGCAGGCCTACTTGTGGAAGCCATCTTAAAAAAATCCCCAATATCAGTTTGGTTGCCAGTCACTACAAAATTCTTTTCTAAAATGTAAAAAAGTATTTAATTCAGATGATAACTTATTTTTCCTTTGAAAAGTTTGTTTTCATAAATTATCTACATAGATGTTTTTACTTTTTCTCTTTTTGACATGATGATTGATTCACAATTTTGAGCCATTTATAATAGGTTGTTATGTTATTCCTCATTTTGAAGTTCCATTGGATTATTAAAAACATCAGGAGTGATTAAATAAGAAATACTATTTTTATCGGAAGCCGTGTCAGATTATCCAGCATGCTGGATTAGAGGATGTTAATTGTACTACAGTGCACTTACATCTGACATTTCTTAGTATGCATATTTTTCTTTTCTATTTTTATCAGATTTTTAGGCTATCTGATTTTTTTAAAAATCCAAACAGGTACTAGGTTTGATTAGCTGGGTTCCACTGTATTTACCAGATAACTGCTATAGCAATTGAAACTTATAAAATACCAGTTATTGGACAGAGGATAATGATTCATACAATTTTAGTAACTTCTGCCCCCCCCCCCTTCCTTTCCAAAATACAAAATTGCTGCATGAAAATATTTTAAATTTAAAAAAAGTAGGTTTATGAGACAAAAATTTTTATTTTCTTTATTTATAGACCATAGGATAGAAGTCCCATATTCAATAGTGTAGTTATTAAAAAAAAAAAAAGCTTTAATGCATTTGTTTTGGTATATATTGTCATATTGCACTACAGTCTTCCTCATGACCATATATTAATAAGGCTTTGTTTAGAGTCATGTATTGCATCAGCTAACTTGATTTTACTGAAAACCAATCCAAAATTTGGTTATATCTAATTGTTTTGATTTTTTAGAGAATGAGTTTGGTTTAACCAAATTTTGCATAAAACTGTTGAAAATATAGTTTGACCCCACCCCCCAAATATATATATATATATATATATTAATTACTAATATGTGTTCAGAAACAAACAAACAAAAATCACTTTTAATTTTTATGTTTTTGAATTATTTCTTTTTTTCATCTCCAAAATGTGTATGCTTTTTCAAATCTTTTTATAGACATTAGAAATTCATCAGTAAAGATAAGAACAGCTTTTAGAAAGATTTAAATTCCAAAATAATTTTAACTATAATGAACAAAATTAACAATTTGATACTTATTTTTGATTGGTAAAAGATATATAAAGTCAAGTCTGTTTATTACAGTGTTTATGAGGCTCTGAAAAACATTTGCTCTATCTGTTATTTGAATAAATTGATATTTGAATATTGCCAATACAGTATAAAAAATTAAAGAACTTTTCCCCCCAAAAGAATGCCTTCCAGTTAATTAATTTTTTTTATAATAATTTATTTAAAACAATCCAACTTTTTTAAAACAGTTTAAGAATAATTTGCACATTTTTTTTTTCAATTGCATATAAACAATATTTACAATAAAAATATAGCAGAATTTCATTACTATGATTGTCATTTTAATGAATTTTTCAGTTTAATAGATGTTTTTGGATTGTTAAAAAAAAAGCAATATTATTTTTCTATGTAAAAATATTGACTTTAATAAATTTTGTATTAACATACATTTTAAATTAGTAACAAATTTATCGACGGCTTTTTTTAAAGAGTAGTCATTTCAGTTTTACAAACATTAAACTAAAAAAAAAAAATTGAAAATCTGGTATTTAGAAGAAAACTTTTTTTTTATCCTTAATCTTCGAAAATTCAGCAATGAATCTGTTTTTTGAGAGAAATGCTTAAAATTGCTTTTCTATGCACAGCAAATCACCAGTTTCTTATTTTCTTTGTTCTGTGTAACATATCTCTTTTAAAAAATGTAATGAGGCCAAGAAAAAATATTGTAGTTTATCTTGGAATGCTATAACAATTAGCAATAACTATCACTATCAGTACTTTTCTGCTACAATTCTAATCTAGATTTTGCTTTCTGCTATGGAAAAAAAAAAAAAAAAAAAAGGGGAAAGAAAACAATTTTCTTTCAAAGAAAATGTTAATAATATCAGGGTTCGCACAATTCTACCAATAAATTTTTACAGTATTTTCAATGTATTTCACTGCATAAAAATGTTGTGAAAATTACGAATCGAGGAGGTGGTTGCGAATTCTGCTTCTTAAAAATTAAATATAAATTTTATTTTGATTAATAGTGGTGCCAGAGTCCTTGCAAAATGTAAGGAGTGTGCGAACTCTGAATATAAAAGCAGTAAGTCTTGGGAGAAGGCATGTAGAATTAGTGAAAGAATTGCTACTTCTACAAATCATTATGGCTCGGCCCACAATGTGAGATTTTGCAAATCTTGTGGGGAAAAAGTCCAAAAATTGACTTGCAGTAATTTCACTTTTAGACATTTCAAATGACATCTAACACATTGGAGAAAAAAAAAAGGTAAAGTGATTACAGTCTAACTCCATAACATCATCATCAAAATTTGGCTCAAAAACCAAATTTTCTTTTAACCTTTTTAGAATGGTCATTGCTTTAGATGTAATTGTCATTGATATTTATAGCTAAAAACATACTTTGTAAATTTTTTTTATAATAATATGTACCTTTACAGCAATGTAGGTCTTTTGTATTTTGCAACTATGATAATTATTTAGGAATATTATAGGGGAACTTGGGGCAAAATAAAATAGGGGGGCAAAGTGAAATGGTTAAATATTTAATCTGTATACAGTGCTACCTATCTGCAGATATTTGCATTATGTTATTTCACATCTAGTTGCTTGCTGTCAGACAACAATGATCTCATGAGATCAGTATATATGATGTTAGAGACAATTTTTCAAATTTGATGATCACATTGTAATATTATTAGATAAGAAATTAACATTTTATGAATTCTATACTGATAAAATTCTCATAATCATTATTGTAAGTTTTAATTAGATTCTTCTGCTGTCTAGTGAAGTATTTGTTTATTTAATATTTGGCCTATTTTTGGTTTGAAATTTTTATAAAAATTTTTTACTACATGCAGGGCAAAGTGAAAGGGGCGAAGTGAAAAAGAATTTTAGTGATGGGGCAAACTGAAATATTTTATTTCACTTTGCCCCTAAAACATAAATGTAATTTTAAAAATGTCAGATAACTTTGTTTACATATTTAGGTGTATAATGGTAAGAACATACATGAGAAAAACAGATCAGCAATCCTGGTCTGAAGCATCAATGGGTGCTACTGTTGAGGCAGTAACAGGTACTGAACAGATAAGTCTTAAATCAGCAGCTAAACAATTTGGAATATCAGTGGTTACACTGTACAGGAGAGTTAAAAGAGTAAAAGAAGATGGAGATGTTTCAGAAGCTTCTAAAAAAGGCTTGGGAAGATATAGGAGAACCATTTGCAATAAATGATGCTCAATCATCTGACATAAATGAGCCTGGATCAAGCAAAATAAATGCATCTCCTACAATGAAAATTTAAAAACAACCCATGTTTCTCCAAGAGATATATTACCTATTCCTGTTGCCAAACATAGTGTCAAGCGTTCAAATAAAAAACATGGTAAAACTATGGTTTTAACCTCAAGTCCTGCACTGAAGAATTTATAAGAGCAAAAGAAACTGATGACTGCTTCAACTTGTAAGCCAAAGATAGCTAAGAGCTTATTTGCAGCATCTTAAGGTTCTAACAGAAAGAAAAAGTGACACATTAAAAAAATATGAATATTCAGATTCATCCACATCATCAGTAGAATCTGATATTTGTGATGATAACAGTGAGACAGAAGATGAATTTCAGGCCCAGGAAGATAACTTCACTGAAGACCAGAGTGAAGTTCAGATTTTCACAGAAAAAGTGGGATTCAATAAAATAAATAATGGGAATTTTCTCTTGAATGAGTTGAACTCAAATAAAGGTCTGGATACTAAGAAGCAGTTTATTAGTAAAGTAATTTCGTTTCCCTCACAAGATGGACTACATTTTCTTACAGTTAAGTTCATACGGACAAAAAAGGATTTTTTTGTGTGGCCCATAACTGATGATACAAGTCTTGTATACTATACAGAAATACTGGGAAAGTTGTGTAAAGTGAAAGAACTGAGACATGGACAAATTAGTTTCTTATGCAGATTGGCATAGTTGTCAAACAACTGGAAAAAATTATGTATAGAAGGGATCTTTTTTATATTTCACCTTGCCCCATTCACAATATCACTTTGCCCCATACCTGGGGCAAAGTGATAATTTTCTACTACTTTGTTATATCCTTAATACACCACAGAAATTCAAGAATAAAAATTTGAAAATAATTAATTTTATATGTCAAGGGTATTATAAATTATGTAGTGTAAAATTTGAAATAAATTTTCTGTTTGTTCATTTTGAAAATTACAATTATTTTTAAGTATTTCACTTTACCCCAAGTTCCCCTATATAATAGTTTTTTTCTTTTGATATAAAAATTATTTGAAAATTTAATAGCATATGATAAATTAAAATAAAGCTGCTGAAAATTTTGTGCATGCTGGTGCATTGTAACATAATATTTGTGGTATTTACGTATGCATATAGATGTAAAATAAATCAATTTCAGCTGTAACTATTTGCAACTCTTCAATCTAAATATTTTTCAGGTATGGAAATGTAAATTTTGAAAAAGAGAATAGTGTAAGATTTTGCAAAAATATGTTACTGGACATCAATATTTCCCAGTGAATTCTAAAAATACCCTGGAAGACTACCTTGTATTACACAAATATATGATCTTCAATGTTGCTCACTTGTTATGATAGACCAGCTTAAGTGGCTGATCCATTCATTTATAATTGGCTGTGATCGAAGATGGCGAAACTGTCATTGCTTAAAGAATATTTTTTGAAGCATTATAAGTGTTGGTTTGATTCAAATCTTAACAATAAGTGTATTTACAGGGAAGATGTAATAATGACCACCTAAAAAGGTTGGATGACTAAAGAAATACCTTATTTAAAGCAACTGAAGTGAAAAGACAAAAGATGCCTTCGCTGTTACCGCAATACAAATAAATCGAAACATGGTACAAATGCTTAAAAGTTAGAAGTTTGGATAAAGGGATGCTGCGGGTGTGTTAACCCCCTGACTGCTGAGAAAAAGCAAGGGCAAAATTATGTTGTTTTTTTTTGTAATTATTTAAAAATGCTGAAAAAGCATATTGTTTTTTAAACATGATATAAACAATTTATCTATGGGAATGTAATCCTTTTGAGTATTGATCTTAATTCAATATTTCAAATCTGTATTATATTTGGGGAATTCTTTTAATTAAAAAAATACTTCTATTACGGTGAAATCTGTAGCTTAGTGAACAGATATATCAGTTCAAAACAGAAAGAAGTTTAAAGAAAATGTCTAAACGCCCTAAAAGAGCAACAATATTTAAATTTTTTTTTCAAAAAGCTGATGTCTATCATATAGCTGATGGTATTTCATAAGAAGTACTATCTAGTGCAGTTATTATGGTGTGGTTTTTTAAAAATTCCTTCATAACTTTACATTATACGACACCAGGAACCAAAAAATAACCTCCCCCCCCCACACCTAAAATGTAGCATATATATATATATTTATATATATGTGTGCTAAATTTTGTCTGCATCATAAAAGTCCAATAACGCATGGATCGTCACAGCGATGATTACAAATTGGAAAAATCAGCCCCAGGAAGTAATAATAGGATTTTTACCCCCTTGTTTTTAGAGATTTTGTGGAAACCAAGAAATTCCTTTAATTTCTTGATTATAATGCATATCAAATCAGTTTAAAGTTATAACATCTAGAAAAAGGGCCAAAAATTTATGTATGACAGGTGTTATATAAAATTAAAAATGACTCGAGGGGCGAAAAAATAAGGTTTAAAAAAAAAGAAAAAATTTTCATAGCTTCGTCGGTTCTCAAGATGTCAAATCCAATTAAATTTATTATAATTCTTATTATTATCTGCAAATTTTATAGTAGCGAGTTTTTGAAAAGACCAACTCATAAAAAAAATAAATAAATAAAATTAAATAAAAAGGGGGTCTGAAAAAAAAATCATAATTTCGTCAGTTAATAAGATATAAAATCCGCTCAAATTTATTAAACTTTTTAATATTATCTCTAACTTTTATAGTGACAAGTTTTTGATAGGGCCAATTCTAACAGCAAAAACAAATTAAAAATACATAGCATTTGAAGAAAATGTATTGTATCAACATGGTTCTCATAAAACCAGCTGTTACAGAAAAATGAAATTAAACACTCGTCAAAAGTAGTCAGATAAAATGATTAAACTCGGTTTATCCCTAATCTTGATTTAGTTTTTGTTTTGTGTTTACTTGGCTTTGTAATCTACCTGTGCCGTAAGGCCAAACTGGCAGGAATTTTTTTGTCATTTACATGTAACCAAATTGTTGCACTAAACCATCTTTTCATAGTTAAAGAAAAAAAAAGCTCCCTTACAAATTTTTTTGCATCTTTTTACCATTATTGCACATTGATGATACACATGCATTCGCCATTTTATGCCCATGCATGTCAGTTTGGTGCAATTCTCTTTACTTCTTTTCTTGCTTCCCCCCCCCCTTTTTTAACAGTGTACATAGCTGTATGCATTACACAACTCTATGTGTGAGTGTGTGAGGGGATATTATTGTGGGGGGGTATTTTGAAGATATTTGAAATATAAAAGCTCCAAAATAAAATTTCTACTGTGCATTTTTTCCCTTTTTTGGTCCTAATCTGTAGATTTTCTTTTATTTCAGGTTTTGTGTCAAATTTGGTTCCTACTATATCGGGTATTATTTGATGAAAATTATTTTATGATTTGAGTTGACTTCAAACAAAATTCTTGGGATGGGTGTAACTTGACCTGCATTGGGATGCACATTGTTTTAATAGACAAATAAAAGACAATTTAACATATATTAGCACTAAATTTTAGAATTATTAATTTTCTTAATCATATCTTAATTGCTATTAAACTCTGTGAATTTTAATTGCTCTTGTGTACAAGGCAGACTCTGACTTGATTTTTTATGTTTCCCAAAAAGAATATTTTTATGCTTTCAACTAAGTAAATTTCATGCTCAGGACATAGGATCTTCAGGGTTCTGTCATTTCAGTGTACAAAAGAGGCTGTGATTTGATTGAAATAAATTCATTTGTATTTTTTGTGCTTGTAATTAGGATTCAAATTGCTTGTAGTCAATTACAGAACAGAACTATATATATATTTCTATCATAATTTTGCAGTTCACTTATTGATTTTCTTCATAATTATCATTAATGAAAAATGTGCTTTTGGTCTGTATCTTGATTAAATTCCTATATCAAATTAATATAATATAAACTATTAATAACTTTTTAAGCCATAGTTTTATATATAAAACTAGTCGGATGTGCCACCCCAAAATTTTTTTCTCATACATGTTAATATTTCAAGATTCGCCAAAATTAAGCTGCAATCTATGCTCGCCATGAGGATTCTAAAGATATGGAATTTTGCACATTGCAGAATCAATATTGCTAAAATCGTGTAAATCATGCAAAATATAGCATAGTAGCATCACCTTTTGGGTGATTTACATCAAAATCTAATCAACAACAAGTTATTTCAATGTCTAACTAAATCTGAAGATTAATAAAAATTGTGCATTAGATAAAAGTTATTGCGAAAAACATTAAAGATCCAGCATAGCAGCGCCACATATTTGTGATATAAAATATTGACACGAAATCCTAATCAGCAACAAGTTTTAAGTCTTTGAATCTGAAATTAGATGAAAATCCATGCATTAATTTTTGAGATAGAACAATAGCGGGAATCGTGAAAATTGCAGCATAGGAGCGCCATCTGTTGGACAATTTACCCGAAAACATAATCAGCATCAACATTTATCAAAGTATACCTGGATTTGAAGTTAGATGAAAATTCGTGCATGAGTTCTTGAAAAAGAACTATTGTGGAAATCATGAAAAATGTAGTATATCACCACCACCTGCTTGGCTATTTATACCAAAATGTAATTAACTCCAATTGATATCAAGGACTAACTGAATCTGAAGCTTGGTGAAAATCCATGCATTAGTTCTTGAGATAAAGCTTTTGCAGAGATCTCGAAGAATGCAGCATAGCAGTGCCATCAGTTGCGCGATATACACCAAAAACTAATAAACACTATGCATCAAGGTCTAACTGAATCTAAGGTTTAGTGAAATTACTTGCATTAATTAGTAGTTGAGATAGAATGTGTGCAGAAACTTTTTGTCACATACAAACAGACTCGGAGATAGATATTTTCTAAAAATCATTAAATCGTGTTCAGTACCTTCTAAAAAGTATAAATGCATCGAAAACCGGAAGTTGAAATTTTCACGAATTCAGTGTTTTCTTCTTGTAAAGATTGTAGAAAGTAAAAAAGGAAATTTTTTTTCCCTTTGGGAAGAATGGAAATGCTTAAAAGTCCTTGTGGCCAGTAGAAAGGTAGAAGTAGGTAGAAGAAGAGGTAGCTTTCATATTACTTACTTTTCTTTTTAAAAAATAACTTATATTATTCAACCATACAAAGCTCAAATTAGTGGAATACGCTAATAAAAGATTCAATACTTGTTTTTGTTAATACTGAATATGAATGGGAATTTTGAGAAATTAATTTTATACAAGCTGGTTTTATTTAAAGAGATTTATATTCGATATAATGAAGTGCCATTTTAAAACAACATGATGGATGAAATTAACCAATGAGGATGATCGAGATCTTTGTCTTGTGCACATGCTCACTCACATCAAAATCGGTTGATATATGCGATCACTGTCGCAGGCAAATAGATTTTTCAAAATGTCGCCCCACTTTAAAAATTCAAACTGTTATATATAAGCCATTTTTTTTAAGATAAAGACGAAACAAAAAAGTCAACATAATCCTTGTATACAAACACTTCAGGAAATATATTTTCCTATTTCTATTATTATTATTATTATTTTGTGCATTATTATAAATTTAAAAGTTTTTTGACAATTTTAAACGACCACCATTTTGAGATAAGATGGCGGATGAAGAAGGTCAATGAACTCGAAAAAGTATCGTGCGGGTAGCGCGGTTGGACTCGGTGAGCTAGCTTGCTTTCTGTGTCTGGCTGTTTTGGATACTTCGTGTGAGTTGTGGTGTGTTCTATAGTGGTTCTGTCTTTTATAAGTTTGTTTGCGAGCGTTTGACTCTTCGTTTCAATAGCTGGTATTGGTATTTGTGTAAGGTAAGGTGTATTAGTTTTTCCAGTTTTAAGTATTGGCTAATTTTAAAAGAAATAAGTCTCTGGGTAACTTCGACTCATGTCGGGGACAGAGATAAAAATCAAAGATAGTGTAGGCATTAATAATATAGACTTCAAGAAATATAATGTACATGATTTAAGAAATGCAGCTGAACAGATAAAATTTATACCGGAATTACCGGAATATGTAATTATTACGGAATGCAAAGATGGAAATTTTCATAAGTTAACACCCGTTCAAGTAAAAAGAGAAATTATTAAAGAATTTGTAAGATATAAAGATATAGATGTGTTCAGATTTACTAGAAATAATAAGGTGCTTACTACAACAAGAAGCTATGATTGCGCTCAAGAAATAGTTAACAAACAGAAACTTTTTGAAAGAGATGTAAAACATCACTTCTTGAATGAAAATATCACCACCAGATTTTTATTATTTCAAATAGATAACGAGATAACTGTTGAGGAAATACGTGAAGAAATTGAAGAAGAAAATAATGTCAAGGTGCAATATGTTAAGAGATTTCTAAGAAACCAAGGTGGAAGAATGGTTCCTACAGGGACAGTTATGATCACTATATATGGACATAATTTACCGGAGTATATTAAATTGTTTTACGTAAGACACAAAATCAAGATGTTCATAGACAGACCCCGAAGATGTAATCTATGTCAAAGCTATACTCACGGTACAAATAAATGTCCAACTAACGAGAAAAAATGTAAAAGATGCGGAAAAAACCACCTGGAACTCACTTGTAACGAGACTGAAGCCAAATGCCCAAATTGCGGAAAAGATCATGAAGCGGATGACGCAAAATGTGAAATAAGAATAAAAGAGCAAGAGATACTAACCTATAAAAGCGAAAAACACGTAACATTGGCTGAAGCCAGGAGACAATTTAACGCAAAAGAAGTTAAAACTTATGCTGCTAAAGTCAAACAGCATTCAGAACAAATAAATGTCGAGAGTTATTTGCAAAAAATGGCCAGTTTAATTGATTTAAAATTTCAGCAATTAACAGAGTACCTTGTACAGCTGTTCACGGGTATTAATTTGAGTCAACAAGAAGAAGCTAACAAAAATAATGTAGTAGATGATAAGGAGAAAAACATCACTGGAAAAAAAAAGTATAATAACACAGATCTCATAGCAGAATTGTGCAACACTATTAGAGGAAAAAAAATAAAACTCAGTAAGAGTAATAACGAAGCATCTCAGAATGTAGAAAATCCAGAAGTTTCGGATATGATAACGGACACTGAAAGTAATTCATAATTTTTGGACTGTGATATAAGGGATGGCTTGTTTTTTGGTGTTTGTGATATTGTTTTTGATTTTTGAACTGTGATGTATCGAATTCGTCACTTTGCTGGTGAAGTTGGGGTAAGTGTTTTTTATTGTGTATTAGTCTGTTTGTTATTGCAGTTTGTTGTTTTATTTTTGTTTTTCTGTTTGTATGGAACATTTTTTGATACAATGGAATATTCGAGGTTTTAAATCCAATCTTCCCTGGCTTCGTATGAGTATATTTCGTAATAGTTTGATTTGGGCGTTTCAAGAGACGTTCCTCAATCAAAAGTCTACAATTTTTTTAAAAAACAGAAATGTTTTTCGGGAGGATAGAGGGAGTGGTTCTTTGAATAATGGAGGAGGTCTGTTATTGGCGGTTCATAATAAAATCCCTGTTAAAATTTTAAAGCTTCCCAGAATTGATCATGGTCATGAATTTCAGGCGATTCAAATTTGGTATAAGAAACGATGGATTACCATTATCAATATATATGCCCCTAAAGGTTTTACTGCTGTTAATTGGCTAGAAAACATCAAACATTTAATTGGTGATTACTATTTTATTATAGGAGATTTTAACATTAATTTCTTAAACTGGCATAACAATCCGAAAAAACAGAAAATGGACAATTTAATAAACTGGATCAATAGTAATGATGTTGTATTAATGAACACCGGTCAGGCTACTAGGTTTAATGTTGGGGGGGATTGTTCTCTTTTAGATTTATCTATAGTTTCGGGAAATTTGGCTTGCTCTTTTGCTTTTGAGGTGGTTTCGGATCCGATGGGTTCAGATCACTACCCAGTTTGTTTTAAGGAGTTACATCGTGGGGGAATCGGGAGGGGTGATTTCTGGAGTCATATAAATTGGGAAGGGGTGGGACTAGATGTAAATAATTTTAATTGTCAGATTTATGAGAATGGTTTTGATTTATGGACTAAAGAGGTTACCAATGTTATCGGAGGACGTACGGATTTGGTTCCTGTTAATAGGGGGACTCTTCCTCCGTGGTGGAGTGTCGTTACTCGGAGGTTGTTAGCACTTAAAAGGTATTATCATCGGAAGGTGATTCGGCTTTGTCAAGTTGATTTGTGGTGCAAATTCAAAAAATATAATGCTAAACTTAAAAAGCAAATAAAGAAGGATAATAAATCCTTTTGGGATACTATGGCTAGGGAGGCTGGTAGGGGGCCAAAAATTTATAAAATTATTAAAAGTTTTAATAGAGATCACATTGTTGAAGAAAACATTGATTTTAATTTCCCAAACTGTCCGCCAGATGCTTCTTCTCAAGCTAACTCGCTTGCTGTTGTGTTTCAGAACTCGTATGTGAGGGAGGGCATTCCCATTGATTTTTCTGGGGAGGATGGGATAGATTTAAAGTTTAATTTGGATCAATTACAAGATATTTTAAAGAAAAGCAAATCTACTACTCCGGGAGCTGATGGGATAAAAATGAATTTTTACAAAAAGTTAAATTTACGGGTGTTGAATCAGATTCTTGAAATGTACAATCAGATTTTGATAACAAAAACTATACCGGAAATTTGGAAAGAGGTCATAATGCTTCCGATTAAAAAACCTGGGAAAAATAAAAATGATATTAATGGATATAGACCAATATCTCTTACTGTCACTAGCAAAAAAATTTTTGAAAAATTAATTCTAAATATATTACTTAGTTGGAGTATTGAGAATAATATCTTCCATCCTAATCATTATGGCTTTATTCCATTTAGAGATTGTGAAGCTGCTTCTTATAAAATTTTCAGAGATATTAAGAAGGCCAGGCAATCTAAGATGAAGGGGTACTTCATAGCTTTAGATATCAAAGGTGCCTACGATAATGTGTGGTGGGATGGATTGTTGTTTAAATTGAAAAAGTTAGGTTTGGGGGCTGATCTTTGTATTATAATTCGGAATCTGATACAGGAATTGAGGATTCGGGTTAAATGGAGGGGATGTTTTTCTAGGTTTTTTAACTATCATAGGGGTCTTCTGCAGGATAGCCCGTTGTCCCCGTTTCTTTTTGCTATTTATTTAGCTGATATTTTCGAAATATTCGATTCTGTGATTCAGTGCGTAATATATGCTGATGATATTTTCTTATACGGTTTTCATGATGATATTCATTGATTAAAAAGGGTTTTACAGGACAATATTTTAAGAGTTATTACTTGGCTTCGGGCGTGGAATCTTGAAGTCAACCCTAGCAAATGCCAAATCATGAAAATTGGAAAGTGGAATGAAATTGAAGATAAGTTTATGATACGGGGGCAAGAAGTCGGGTTTTTGGACAAAATAAAAATTTTAGGAGTGTATTTTAATAAACAAGGTAATTTAAAAGATCATATAGTACTGTTAAAAGAAAAAACAAGTAAAAGACTGAACACGTTCAAAGCGATTGCTGGCATTAGTTGGGGGACTGAAACAAAATACTTAATACAAATATCTAAGAGTATCATTGGCTCAGTTTTAGATGGTAACCCGAGAATATTGATGCACTGCACTAAAAAAGAAAGTAGTCAGGTTCAAGTTATTCAAAATATGGGACTCAGGTGGGCTACTGGATTATCCAAATGGTGCCCTATTCCAATTTTATTAAAAGAGAGCAGGGTATGGAGGAATGAATTACGTAGGGAGTTTCTAGCGATTAAACGGACGATATCGGAATACAAACATAAAGAGTACACTGATATCCTGTCTAAAGACTTATTGTACAAAGAAATTAATAGGCTCAATAGTTATAATACTAATGTCAATGAAATGGTGATATATAAGTGGGGAAATAAACTGGACAAAGGGGTTCAAATATTCATCAATACATGGGCATTTCAAAATAAAGATTTCCCTGATGAGGTCATTAAGAATTCTTTTCATCACTTTTTTCAAACTTATAAGAACAAGGCTATTTTTATTGGGACTGATGCTTCAAAGGATAATCATTTCACGTCTATAAGTATGGTGAACCATCACACTGGGAGTCGTTTGGCTTTTCGCATCCCTACTATAAATTCGATTTTTACTGCCGAAGCCATGGCTTTACTGGTGGCTATAAAATATTATACCAGGGACAGGGGTAATTACTTTTATTTCACTGATGCTAAAAGTGTTCTAGTGGCTTTAAAAAATATACATCGTAAATCGGCTGCTATAATTACCTGCTTGAGGGATGAAATTAATAACAAAAAGTTAGAAAACTATGATATTACTTTTATTTGGGTTCCGGGACATAAAGGGATAGAAATTAATGAAATCGCGGATAACCTTGCTAGGAATGGGCCTTACAGTAATATTTGGATCCCTTGGATATCTCCTGAAGATTGGATAATGGAGGTTAAACATAATAAATTAAAAGAGATGGATTGGGAGTGGGAACAATATCAAAAGAACAATAGTAGGCGTTGTTGGAATTATGTTGATATAGGTTATCCTCACCACAACTTAATCAGGAAGTATGGCGTAGTGTTTACCAGATTTTTAACCAAAACGGTGTTTACTCTGGATCGGAAAAAAAAATTTCTCAAAGGGGGTGATGCGAATTGTAATCTTTGTAAAGAGGAAGATCAAACTGAGGAACATTTAGTAATCCGATGTAAAAAATTCACGGATCCTCGTTTAAGATTGTATAAAAAATTTCATATTTCGGGAAATGCGTCATATACGGATATTTTTGAGATAGCTGGTAGAAATGGGGGAGAATATCTCATGTGGCTTTCTAAATTCCTGGATGAAATATACATGCATTGCCCTAGGTGGGTCGGAAATGTTTAGGCTGGTGCTCGGTCAAGGAGGAGATGTGCGTTTGGTGCGGTTTCTTTGGAGGGCAGAAGTGTTGCGTTGTGAGTTAGTCTGTACTTTCGTTTATGTGTGAATGTCGGAGCAAGGAGTTTGGTGTAATATAGGAGGTTGGATTTGGGTTTTTCTGTGTTTTTCTGCTTGTGGTGTTGGAAGGAGTTAATTTTGCGAATTTCTGTATAGATATCTGTATGGCGATTAAGTTGATTTTAGAGACTTTGGTATTTTAAGAAGCTTAGCGGAGTAAGACAGCTATATAGAAATGTAAAGCTGCTCACCGGGCCAATATCTTGGTCAATACAACAACAACAACAACAATGAACTCGATCGAGACATTTGTATATACTATGAACACACCAAGTTACATCCAAATCGGTTCATTAATACGCGTGTTATCACGTGATAAATATCAGACCATTTCAAAATGTCAGTCACACTAGAAATTCAAAGTGCTATAACTCAGCCAATTTTTAAGATATAGACAAAACAAAAAATGTTCGGAAATCTTTGTATCAAGCAGGGTTCGCACAGTTCTACCACTAAATTTTAAGAATATTTTCGAAGTGTTTCACTTCAGAAAAATATCGTAAAATATGTAAATGAAGGTGGGGATTGCAAATGTTGTGGTTTAAAAATTAAATGTAAATTCTTTTATTTTTAATAGTGGTGCTAGAGTCCTTGGAAATTCCAAGGAGTGTGCGAACCTTGATCAATGTCAAACACATAAAAGAAAAATATTTTTCAATTTCTAATTTTTTATACTTAATTATATATATAAAATCCCTCCGTGTATAACGATTCCGGGGTCAACCCATCCACGAGAAAAAACACTTATTGTGACCAATGACAAATTCCATTGTGAAAAGTTATCTCCGATTTTAAAGGCTATCAATTTTTTGTCCAATGCAAACGTTCCAGAATCGTAATGGAGCGTTCTCATTTGTCAGATTTACAGTTTGAGTTGTAAATGACGTCACTACATTTTACTGTGCTTTTAAATTTTTTCCCTATTTCAAGCACAATATTCACACTTTTAAAAATTTGACTCATTTGCTGCAGCATCACTCCACCGCTTTTATAGAAAACGATTACTTTGCTGGAATATGGAGCATTCTCATTGGTCATAAAAGAGACATTCTATAAAAGCTGTAGAGTGACGCTGCAGTAAATGGGTCAAATATTTAGCAGTACACTGTTAAAAATTTGACCCTTTTTGCTGCATCATCACTCCCCAGCTTTTATGGAATACACTGTACACTGTTAAAAATCTGCTGCATTTTGCTGCAACGCACTTCCCTGTTTGTATAGAAAACGGTTACTTGGCCGTGAAATGGAGCTTTCTCATTGGTTAGAATAGAGATATTATATACAAGCGGTGGAGTGCGTTGCAGCAGATTTTTAACAGTGTAAGTAACACACACAAAGTAACTGTTTTCTATAAAAGCGTTGGAGTGATGCTGCAACAACTGTTAAAATTTTGACCCATTTGCTGCAGCATCACTCCACTGCATTTATATAAAGCGGTTACTTTACTGTGATATGGAGTGTTCTCATTGGTCATAAAAGAGATATTCTTTAAAAGCTGTGGAGTGACACTGGGACAAATGGGTTAAATTTTTAACAGTGTAATACGGTAAAGTAATCATTTTCTATAAAAGCTGTGTAATGACGATGCACACTGTTAAAAATTTGCTGCATTTTGCTGCAACGCACTCCACCGCTTGTATATAATATCTCTATTACAACGAATGAGAAAGCTCCATTTCACGGCCAATTAACCGTTTTCTATACAAGCAGGGGAGTGCGTTGCAGCAAAATGCAGCAGATTTTTAACAGTGCAGCAAAACAGTCAAATTTTTAACAGTGTTTAATTAAAACTTTTTATTTAAGAAAAGCGAAGGTGCGTTTTAAATACAATATTGTTAGAATTTTTATATTCGTGTTGCTTTATTTATTTATTATTTATTTATTTATTTTTCACAGCCGTGAATGACTTGATTGTCACATAACGAATCACGATTGTTTACTCTTTATTGTTGACATTTGTTTTCGATCTTATAAAGTATTTTCTTTTAAGTATTAGCTAATGGTATAAAATAGTTAATTCACAAATGTTTTAAAATAGCATTATTAGTACATGTTTTGCATTATTAATGCATGTTAATTTGCATGTTTTTTGTGAAATAATTACTGTAATTTTGTGAGTGAAATTCATTTGCGGCATATTCTATGCCATTATTTTACCGATTCAATTAATAATTTGGCTACCCTCTCATATTCGTCTGGAAATGGCCAAAATGGGAAAAAAATTTATACATTTTGGATATTTTTATTATTTTCTCTCTGTATTTTAAAATATTTTTTGGCTGTAGTTTCACAATGTATTCTTTACAATTGATATCTTACCTTACTTTATTCTTTTAAAATTTATGCATTTACCATTTGTTCATTACAATCCCTCCTCATCCACCAGATAGTTTTGTTATAGTTTGAAATGCAGATTTCTATTGATATATATATATTTTTTAGATTTTTCCCTTATGTTCAATCTTTGCATTTTCCAAAATTGTTTAAGCCTAAAGTGTCTATGAATGACCAAAGTTGTTGTAATGTTTTATCATCCTTTTAAAAATGGAAAAACGTCATTTTGACGGGCTATCTTCTAGTTTTAAATAATAATAATTAAAAAAAATGGCTGCCGTTTTGAAATAAGATGATGGATGAAACTGGCCAACAAAGTCGATTCAGACATTGATATGTATTATGTACATACCAAGTTACATCCAAATCGGTTCATAAATACGCGTGTTTTATGAACCGATAACGATCACGTAACAACACGCTGGCCGCGTGCTGTTACGTGACGAAATTCAGACCCTTTCAAAATGTCCGCCGTTTTAGAAATTCAAAGTGCTATAACTCAGCCATTTTTTAAGATAGAGATAAAAAATAAAATGCTCTGGAATCTTTGTATCAAGATCAAACACACAGAAGAAAAATATGTTTCAATTTCTAATTCTTTTGTACTTAATTTTAAATTTTAATTAAAAAAAATTTAAATGGCCGCCATTTTGAAACAAGATGGCAGATGATGCTGGGCAACTAACTCGAGCGAGACATTAGTACGTACTATGAACACACCAAGTTTCATTCAAATTTATTGAAAAATACGATAATTACAGCATCACAAAAGTCATATATATATATATATATATTAGAGATGGGAAATATGGTTATTTTTGGTTAACAGGTTACATTATTCCACAGTAGCGCTGGTAACAGGTTCCAACATCCTGTTATTTTTGTAACAGGATACAATAAACAATTTATAAACAATCGCTAAATATGCTCCCAAACGGAGAACACATGGGATATGGGCCCCCCGTGGAGGGAGGGGGGGGGTCTTTCTAAGGGAACCCAACCCGTATTTACGCAAGGAAATCCAAAGTTCGAAGAAAACCACGGAAAACTCCGAATGATTGGGCTGACGACCGCGATTGGGTTTTGTTCTAATCCAGCGCCTGCAGTCTACCAGTTTTGAGGGCAGAATCTCTCAGCCACTGGTGGGGCAACAACATTTAAGAAAATATCTATAGGCACATATTTTTGAATATAAAATAATGTATCCAAAAGGAAATACGAAAAGCAGGAATATTAGAAAGTACAAGAAAACATATTAAGAAAACTTTCTTTAACATACAGAGGAAAACGAATTTTTCAAAAATCCATTTTCCGTATACCGCGTTTTCTCAATCAGCACTGTTGATGTTTTAAAATCTGAGATGAAATGCATTACTGAATTTTCGTACAGCAAGTCAATGCGTGCTGCCACTACTAGAGCGGCTGCAAAACATAAAACAAATATTAACTGATAGGACAAAGAAACTTCTGAGATAGGACAGATGGTAGAGAATGAATTTTTTTCCAGACTCAGTTTTTTTTACTAGTTTCTTAATAGCAGATATATATAGTATGCAAGATCGATTGTACGCTATTATGAAAGCAAGAGAGGGTGCTACAAAAAAATTAACTACCATTTACTTCATATTAATAAGGTAATATTGTTGCGCATAATAAAATATTCTAATACTTTGAACTCATCTAAATTTTATCTTGCTATTTTTATGTCTTTCAGAAAGCAGTAAACCTAATATATTGTACTGTATTTTATATTTTGTAAATATTAAAATCTTATCTAAACATTCCAGATTCAATTTATAAGAAATTTAATTGCATTTACTTAGTATAAAAATGATTAAATTGAAAATAATTTTTTAATAATTTTTCTCAATTATTTTAATATTTGGAATATGAGTTGTATTAAAATGGTTCCAAAGTTCACTAGCTCATACTTTTTTATATGGATCCATACATAAATAAAAAATAAGACTTATTTCCACAAAATTTTCACCCCCCCCCCTTAAAAAAGTGGCATTTTTGGTGTGCCGACAGAAGTGAAAACTTGGACAATTACGTTTTTATTTTTTGAATTGTCAGGACATATTTTTTTGTAATCGTCAGGAAACATTTTATTGTGCAGGAAATACTTTTAAATAATGTGTTTTTTTTATTCAATATTTTAAAGTACTACTACAAAAATTGCATTACAATTTTCATTTAATGTGCAATTGTGCATGAAAAATAATGCATATTGTTTTACATAAAAAAATTGCAATAAAAAAAGACTGAATAATATTTATATGGCGCAGATGTCATACACACATCACGTTGGCACAATTTTTTTCTGATACCGATTTGGCAAAAAACCTCGAAAAAGTTTAAGAAATTTAAATTTCAACCCATTATGGGTCCGTAACGTGACCCAGAATAACGGGAGAAAATTTTTTATGCTAGATTTGTAATGTATGAAGCATAAGTTTTCGATAAACATATTACATTAAAAAATGAGAAACGCCTCCCCCAGCTCCCCCTCCCAAAAAATGGTCCTATAGGGACCCCCCCCCCCCCAGAAGAGCCCTTTAGAAATCAAATCCACAAACCTCAAATTCAGTCTTTCTGATATTTAATAAAAAAGAGACGAAATCATTTTTTTTTTTATTTATCCTCTTTCTTCAACAACCGCGAATGAAAACCAAACAGGAAACGAAACTTTAAATCAAAAGTCGTTAACGATAACAACATTACCCTCAGACAAAACGTTTGAAAATAAACAACAGTTACGAAGCGATAAAATGTTCTTTTGTAATGTAAAAAACTACTTTTTTTCAAAAACGGGTAGAAAATCTAACAGAAAAGAACTACATAACTGAACTGAATTGAAAAACTGGTGAAAAATCTAACAGTTATTGAATTAGCGAATATTAAAATTAAGGAGTTATTTCTTCTGTGGTTGCATAGGCGTAACCAGCTTTTTGAACGGGTGGGTGCCCAGCAAGGGCGGCGCCAGAGGGGGGGGGGGGCGGGGGGGCATATGCCCCCCGTCGGGCATACCTGGCCCCCCCATCGGGGGCAAAATTCGATATCGTCGGGGAAAATATTTTGACTTTTGAATTTCGCCCCCATCAAGTTGGGTCAACATATAAAGGTTTTTTTTTATTATATTAAACTCAGATTGATTAAACTAATTCTTTTGGATACGAGTCGGTTTCTGACTGAATTTTGATTCTTGCAGATTGAGTTCAGATAAACTCAATCTTTTCAAAAAAAAAAAAAAAAAAAAAAAAACGAATTTTTTAAAATAAAATTGATACAGATGACTACACAAGATGATATATGAATGACTCTGTATATGTATATATATATAAAATTTAAAAGATAAAATTCATACTTAGTTTTGTAGGGGCTGTCTTGGATGACTAGTAGAATGCTGCATCGGGTCGGACAAACTGAACCTGACACGACTAGCAATCTGGATCGGACCGGGTTGAGTAATCTTTTGTCGTTCTTGGTCGGATTCCAGTTCGATTAATTGTTTCAGGTTCGGGTTTGGACAGGGCCGGCGCTAGACATTTTGCCGCCTGAGGCGAGCCTTATTTTGCCGCCCCTATTACGTCATCATTTTTTTTCTTCTTACGACTACTAATACATTTTTTAAAATAAGTACATTAATATAATAATTATAATTTATTTGCATAAATATAATATACTAGAAAAACAGCGGCTTTGCTCGCGTAATAATTGAAATATGCCAAGTGATACTTGCATATCTGATTTTCATTAGAAGTAATAATGTACTAAGGAATAATTCAAAAACCTCCATTTAAATCACAGCTTGACTAAATTTCATTCTTACATGCATTCTTCCGAAATGAGACATAAAATAATACGAAGAATTAAAGGTAATTTTAAATAAACGATAATTTAGAAAATATTTTTAAACTTTTATGCTCAATCCATAAATTTTTTTCGGTGTTCATCTGAAGTATTTATTCCTTTTTAGAAACAATCTTCGTGTGCATTTACATTTTTAAATTAATCATCAATCAAAATCAAAGTTTCTCTTCCAAGGGTCTACTATCTCTCGAGAGGTAGTGGTATTACCATAAAATGCCTACGTTAGAAAAGGGACGGTCACCATTAATTTGCAAATGTTGATTTTGAAATCGGTTTGATATTTTCCAGTGCACCAAAGAAACATAATTTAGAAAGTTTTTAAAGGCTTTTATAGAATTATATTGTTTCTGCTTACCTCAAGTGGTAGCGGTACTGGCATATAAGATAGAAGATTATGAGAATGATCTATGTTGGATCAGAGAGTGTCACTGTTAATTCGAAACCATCAATTTTATAATCGGTTTATTGTCTCTTTGAGCTTGCACAGAAATCGTAATTTACGAATTTTTTAGATCGCTTTTCGCACCTTCCTTCTCTTTACAACTTTTAATTTCAATTTTACTCGTATATATTCAACTCCTAATTTCATATTCGACTCCTGAAACTTGAGGTTCAACTTCAGTAGTTGAGCATGAAGGCATATCTGTTTCTTTGTGTCGCTTGATCTATTTCTATCTCTTCGTCTAATACATAATTTGGAAGTATTTAGAGGGCTGTATCCGTATCTGAAGTTGAGCATGTAGGCATATCTATGTGTTTATGTTGTCTCTTGATCTTTTTTCTATCTCTTCTTCTAATACATCATTTGAAAGAATCTGGAGTGTTGTTTCCGTATCTGAACTAGACTGTTTTAAAATATATTGTTGAATCCATTTGGAAGATTTTGTTTTTCTCAGCTTCTCTAGCTAATCTTTTTTTTTTTTTTTTTTTTTTTTTTTCTATACATATAACCATTATCTTTCTTCCGTTTTAAATCACTCATTCTAAAAAAATAAATAAATTATTGATGATTGATTTATAAAACACGATTACTAATAATTAAACTAAATAAAAAAAAAAAAAAAAAAAAAAAAAAAAAAACTGCTACCTCAATGAATATTTTGGGGTACTTTTAGAGTATAGGAGGTTTTTGATTTTTCTCTTTTAAAGCTTGGCGCAATTTGAGTTTCATAAAGTGAGATGTGTTCGCATAAGATATAAATAGCTATGAAAACAAACCTGGTGAACTTTTATGCTTGTTCATATATGTAAACATTTTATATATATATACTAGTTCCGCCCGGCGTTGCCCGAACCCGTGATTCTTAAATTTCTATTATTTTATGCTTTTAACTCGGTTTTCTTGCCAGATAACTGTGTGAAAAATTGGTTAGAAAAATTCTGATAATTATATTTAATATAATAATTTTAATTCTGATAATTTCACAAACTCAGTATTCTGTTAGACCTTGTAATAAATAAATTCTGAATAAATTTTGGTATTAATACCCAACAGATAATGCTACTTTGCCGCATTTTTCTCGATTTCTGCAATAACTATATCTCAAAAACTAATGCACGGAATTTTATCAAACATCTTAGTCTGTTAGACTTTGAGATAATAAACGCTGATTATGTTTTGGCATAAATCGGTAAGCAGGTGGCGCTCTTATGCCGAATTTTTCCAGATTTCCATAATATATATATATATCTAAAGAAATAACGTACGGAATTTCATCAAATTCCATTCATTAATCATTATAAAATATATAGTTTTTATAAATATATTAGTAATGAGACGAAAGCGCATTTTTTGAAACATTATAAAAAAGTAATTTTAATGTGTTTCTAATACAGCACTTGTAATAAAAATATCTTATTTATGAAATACTGAGACATATGTTATTTCAAAAATTGCAAAAATGTGTTGTAGTAGCGTTATCTTGTTGAACAATTTACATCAAACTTAATCAGAATCTATTTATCTCAAGGTTTAACAAAATATTAAGTTTGGTGAAATTTTGTTCATTAGTTCTTGAGGTATAACTATTGCGGAAATCGCGAAAAAATAAGAGAAACCAGCACCAGCTGTTCTGTTATTTACACTAAAACAAAATCAGCATCTATATATGTCAAGATTTAGCAGATTATGAAGTTTGATGAAATTCCGAACTCTAGTTCTTGAGATATATATCATGGAAATCTGAAAAATCTGCGGCAGAGTATAGCGCCATATCATGCTGATCGATTTAACCAAAACATAATCAAATAATTTATCCAAAATATAATCAACGTTCATTTATCTCATACTCTAACAGACTAAGAAGTTTGGTGAAATTCCGTGCATTAGTTCTTGAGATATTGTGGAAATCGGGAAAAATAGGGAAAATAGCATTATTTGCTGGACAATTTACACCAAAATTTAATCAGAATCTATTTATAGCAAGGTCTAACAGAATATTAAGTTTGATGAAATCTGCGCATTAGTTCTTGAGATAACTATCGCGGGAATCTCGAAAAAATGCGGCACAGCAGCGCAAATTGTTCGGCTATTTACACCAAAAAATAATCAGCATCTATATATGTCATGTTTAGCAGATTATCAAGTTCATACAAAATTTCATGCATCAATGCTTGAGATATAACTAACGCGGAAATAGGGAAAAACTGTGACATAGCAGCGCCCTTGTTCAGCGATTTGCACCAAAGCATAATCACTATCTATGTATGTTAAAGTTTAACAGAATATGAAGTTTGATAAAATTCGGTGCATTAGTTCGTGAGATATAGCTATCGCGGAAATCGGGAAAAATGTGACTTAGCAGTGCTTGGTGTTTGTTCGGCGATTTACAACAAAACTTAATCAACATCAACTTATAATAAAATACAACTGTAAAACTAGTCGTAAAGGATCACCGTAATACTTACCCATCATGGATCTGTATAATATAATATATGAAAATGAAACATGTGTAAACTGTTTATGAAATGGATTGCGATTCCAAAACAAAATTTAAACTTATATTTAAATATTTTTAATATACATAGTAATGCTCTACAATTGAATTGCTGACGAACCAATTTCGGGAAATTACATAAAACGCCAAACTACTCAAATAGTACCGAACTGCATAAAGGAAACATCCTTATAACTCCAAAAATAATAATTCTATTAACTAACAGTTTACTGCGTCGGATTAAGCGTCTCATTTTTAATTAAAATATATCTTTGAATTGAAATTTGAATGAAATACAGATCATGAAGAATCGAAAAATGTTTAAAACAGGATTATAAATATCTCGGCAACTAATAATTAGATCGACTTCGCATTTTAAGCAAAATTTTTTTTATTGTATTGCCTTTTACATCTACTCCTTAAAATAAAAGAATAAAAAAATCGAAAATTTTTATATACCTTTCATAAGAACGAATTTTTCGAGAGTCCGAAAAAAATAGTTCCGGATAATCAAGGTTACTGATATTAAATAGACTTTGTCCCATTCTTATATACTAAATACATAAAAAGTTTCAAGTCTCCATCTCAATTTGTTCGGGATATAGAGCGTTTACAGACACACAGACAGACGGACGGACGTACGACAATTTTTTTTTCTAGAAATACGTCTAGAATATCTCCAGTATATGAAACGTGTAAATCCATATAAAAAAAATTTCGATTTTCAAAACGATTGTAAGATTTACTCTATACTACGTATGATGGGTAAGTAATATAGTACTTGCAATATTGTACATGCTATATTCACACTAATCAATGGATATATGGATACAGCCCCTCATATTTTTGCTTCATTTTAGGAACAGCTGATTTTGAGCTTCTTCTTTCAACAATAATTTTCAGAATATTCAACCTATGTTTTTGAGACTTTCACAGAAGTTGCTCTATAACACATTGGGGGCTGTGTAAATATAACTTTATCATTTCAGAGGGAAAGGGGGAGGTGTCTTTTGATATATGTATCATTTTTGATCCAATCAAAATTTTCTCTTTTTTATTAGCAACATGCTTTTTGGTTCAAAACAATATGTTATCGTTTTTTAGTTTGTTATCTATTTATATGAAAATATGATTTTTTTTTAATCAGCAAATTATTATAAAAAAATTTAATTCGAAAATATGGTATACCCCTAAATTTGATATTCCTTTTCTTCTTCATGTATGCATGCATATATAACAATCACTGTTCGAGAAACCATATGTAGAGAATTTTTAAAATGAAGTTTGTGTTTATTAATAAATAAAAGAGAAAAAATGTCGTCAACTTGTTTTGTTGATAAGAATTTCTATTTCACCATCCCTTTTTTCGTGCTGGGTAAGCGCAACAAGACTTTATTACTGTTGAATGTATTATGTAACAAAAAGCTATTATAAAATACTTAATAACATCAATTTCTTTTAAATGTTACATTATATAGTGATATTTTATTGACTTCTCTTTATTTACATCACTTAAGTATGCGGGGGGGGGGGGGGCAGCGACGGATGATAATGTATATCTGAAGGGAGGGGGTCCAAAATTATCAAAAAACTGATGTGCAGTCCCTTATGCACATTATATTTTGATTGCATTAGCGCATACACAGTAAAACATTATTTAATAAACCTGTTCATTTTTCATACAATGCTTATTATTTTTTAATTCTGGTAACAGGGTATTGTGTACAATGTTGTTTGTAATACAGTAAAACCTACATAACGGACACTCCCGAATAGCGGACACTTCTATTTAACGGAAAGTTTTCCAATCCCCACTCCCAAAACCCGAATTTTTGTATGTTTAACCGCTGAATAACGGACACTCCGAATAACGGACACTATTTTCGGCGATAAAGTATGAAAAAATGCTTTTTAACGAGAAAAAAAATGAAGAAAAAAGTAAAAAGACCTCTAAATTTATCAGAACATTGTAATTTTGTGACCATAGATTAATGTAGATCGTGAGCTGGGGAAAATCCCCTCCCCCTCCATGTTCAGTGTTGAATTCAGGAAGTTGCCCGGGAGAGACATTTCCCAGAGCATTGAAATGTCCCTCCAAAAAAGTTCGAGATTTTACTCTTTTAACCCCTTGGGGACGAGTGACACGTATACGTACCACAAAAGGATTTAAGAATTCTTGTTTATCCCCGCCAATAAAACTTTCCTTATTTAATCGGAACATTTTCTCGATTTAATAAGGCACAAATTTCTGTATTTAAAAACCGATGACAAAACATTTATAATTTCGTAAAAGGCTTCCGTCGCGAAGAGGTTTGAGGTCCAAATGTGCTATCTCCCCCTCTGCGCTCGGAACTCTATAATGTTCAAATAACGTCACATTTAAAAACAAATTACATGTAATCACGAGCAAAAGTAAACTTTTGTAACAAATTTTTTTATAAGAATGTAATAAACAGCGGATAAAGGTGTGCACAATTTTATTTCAATTTTACTGCTTAAATTTTTTTAAATTTCTAATTAATCATATAATAGAGATTTTAGACTATATAAAAGCCAATTAATGAAACATTAAGAATTTCTTAGTGATTTTTGAATTTTTGAGGTGTTCCCAATAGCGGACACCTCCGAATAGCGGACAATTTCTACGTTCCCGAGGTGTCCGTTATTTAGAGGTTTTTCTGTATTTTCGGAAAAAAACATTTTTTTATATTAAGAACTTGGCAAATTATAAGCAAAAAACTGGGACTGTTTTAGCGAAAATCTTAATTTTTCTACTAGTATACATGCTATCCACACAAAAAATGAACACATTTTATAATAAGCCACTTAATCATAATTTATAGTTTGAACGCTTTTGCTACATTTGTTTTGACAGAGTTATCCAAAAAAGGTTAGTTCTTTTTCAATCTGCTGACGGTCCCCTATGGGGTTTTGGGAAAAAATCTTCACGGAAATATATGACCTGTACTATTTTGTTTACACACCTAGAATTTCAGGATAATTCCTCATGTATTTTTCTAGATATTTAACAAAACGTCTAAAATTGCAACTAACCTTTCACTTTTGTCCATATAGTGTATGCAAAACTAGTGTATGCATTTATACCAATTTTGTATATAATAAAATCTAAAAATAACTTCTAAACACGCCATTTGAAACATGCTAAAATGAAAACTACTACAATTTTCAGTCCTAAGCTTGTAAAAATGTAAAGAAGTTGGTTGGTTGATTTTTGTCGTCCGATTATCTACTCTAGGGATATAGGACCAGGGGGTGTGCCCTCCGTGGGGGTCTTTCTAAGGGAACCTAACCCGTATTTACGCAAGGTTCGAAGAAAACCACGGAAAACTCCAAACGGTTAGGCCGACAGCCGCGATTGGGTTCGAACCCAGCACCTGCCGTCTACCAGTTGAGAGGTCCGAACCTCTCGGCCACTGGTGGGGCAAAATGTAAAGAAGAACTACCCGGAAGTATCCGGATTTTTCATTAGCAACCGCTCAGGATAATCGGCGCTCTACTTTAATCGTTTTAAGGCGATTCTCAATAAACACTTTCCTCTGCTGAATAAAACAGGAACTTTCTAACCCCGTTTTAAACACAAAAACATGATATTTGCGGGTGTAATTATTGAAGTGATTAAACATTCTTTTCATTTACTGATTTACAGCTTGGATTTGAGTACAGTTTTAAATATAAGCAATAAATTACGGAAAGCAGAAAACATTGCACGTCGAAAGTGTCGCTTTATCAGGATCTTATGTTTTTTGGATGGCGTTTTATAAAAATATTAAATAAATATTTCCTCATTCAGATGATGATCCAGGACATTGAGAAATTAATTGTCTATGCGGGTTCAACGCCGTGCGAAAGGGGGGCGAAGGGGGCGGTCGCCCAGGGTGCAGAAGTTTAGGGGGCGCCAAATTTATACTATCAACTTCATTTTTGGCCTGTCATAAGAAAAAGTGGGAAGGGGGAGGGGACGCCAAATTCTAACTTTGTTCTGGACGCAATTTTCTCTTCGCACGCCCCTGTGCGGGTTAATTTTTTAAGCAAGTATTACAAGTACCCCGTGTCAAGTGTCACTCTTAAATAGGAGCTGATTTACGTGGGACATCTGGCAATATTAATAACATGTTAATGAAATGTTTTAAAGAATACTTTTTTTTCAAAATGATCTGCAATCATCATCTTAAATTAAAAGAAAAAAAGATAACATAATATATACCTGAAGCATGAACTATTTTCTCCGTCATTTCTATTAGCACAGCATCTGTTTAACCCTGCTATCCGAAATCTGGTCCTTTACAATCAATTAATGAAAAGAATTACAACATCGAATGACGAACAACACAAGTAAAATAATAGAAAACGAAATACATGATGCAGCAACATTATGAAAGATGTTTTGGTTTATCTTTGGCGCCATCTGCCCTTTGTGAATTCTGCTGATTTCAGTATGACTTATTTTTGAAAAGAAAAAAAAAGAATGGATTTGGTTGTTACTGTAATTTATCTGTTAGTGTCGATTTAATTCATGTTTTATAATGAAGTTAGTGAAAGCTTCTGCTATTACTTGGTTGTAATTATATGAAACGTACTCTATATTTTTATTCAAAAATAAAAATAAATAAAAAATTATCACTTTTTTTTAAAGTTTAGACAAATAAAATAGTAATGAATTTTATGTTCAATATGTATGCCAGGCAAATGCCGCCCTTTAGGCGTGCGCCCTGAGGCGACCGCCTCACTTGCCTCACGTCTGGCGCCGGCCCTGGGTTTGGATGTTGACACTTATGGTTCTTGATTCAAGATCGATCTCTCAAAAGAATTTATAAAATTTATTTTAAGTTGAAAAATTATATATTGAATGTTAATGAGTTTATATATTCTGATTTTTTACTTAAAAGTTAAAACTGATACTGGAGATATAGTTGTAGATATAATTGTACATAATTGCATTACAGTATGGATATACTTTTTCATCAGTTACGGTTTGGATTTATTTGAGGCTGAAATATTTCGGGTAAATTCCTGCATCACCTTGAGAAATTAAACGCAAGTCGACAGGCGATTTAAGTCGGATCTGGCTAAAGTTAATATTTTTTTCGAAGAGGTTCGGGTTGATTTCTATTTTTCAAGTCGGGACAGATTTAATTGTTTTAGCGTAGTGGGTTCGATTCTACCTCATTTCTTAAAAGTATAGCCGAAGTATATTTTAAAATGTAAGATTATATTATTTGAATGTCAATGAGTGCATAAATTGATACATTAATTTTTCTACATAAAATATGTAATTGATATTGGAGGTATTATTGTAGGTTATTTTTCCATTATTGCTTTACAAGATGGAATTTTCTTTTTCAGTTTTCTCTTGCATTTCGAGTTGGGATTGAAATACTTTTAGGTCGAAAATTTTCAAGTTCGGGTCATCTACGTTTTTAATACTGGTTGAGGTTGAATGGATTTTGAATTAACAAGTTCAGGTCAGGTATAACCCAGTCCACGAAGGACTCTATGCTCGCAAAATAATCCGTGAATTGAATTATTTTTTCCCTTGATTATATTCCATTAAAACAGAAAAATTTGCTTTAAATTTTGCTTTCATGCGCTTCAATTTTGATGTTTCACCCCCTCCCCCTCCCCCCGCAAAAAAACAAACAAACAAAAAAATACCAATTACCTGAAATATTCACACCTAAAGCAACATGTTCGCCAAATTACATGGGTGTTCTGGCAGCTATGCTGCTTAGTACTTTTTCGTATTAGGAACGGAATTTATAAATCCGTTTCATCTAAATATAGGTAAAAAACAGAAATCTAAGATCAAAATTTTCGAAAAATGTCCAATCAGAAGGCAGAAATTGCTTGAAATAATAGAAAAGTCTCTTCAAATCACAGGAATATTTCGGCATTGTCACGACAGACGCTTTTCGCTGATATTAAAATAACGCACTTTTAGCTTTCCAATTATTTTACAAGTTTTCACTTCATTTATATTTGTCTTTTGTTTTTAATTTGGGAATTTTGTATTTAGGTTTTTGTTTCAGCTTTAAATTTTGTATCATATCAAAATTTGAAACATCGCACTTTCTGCATTCGATCAATATACACTCTAAAATAAAATGGAAATTAAAGATGTCTTTCCCATTGTTTTTTTTTATTACTACTATAGCTAAAAAAAAATCTGCTTTAATTTACACATTTTCTCGAAAATACAGAAAATTCATCAATCTAATACTAAAATCACCTGAAATCCTTCCAGTATCTAAAGTTGCATTTTTGTTGAATCAAAAGATTGCTCAGTTTACTGAGCAGCAACACTGTGCATTAGATTTTTCTATTTGAAACTGATTTTTTACGTATCTCTATTTTCTCTCAAAATAATGAAAATTTCGTGAACCGAATCTCAATTTTTTTTTTAATTCTACAATCAAAACACCAGAATTTCTTCAAGTAATAGAAAAATCCGTTTCAATAACATGTGCGTTCCGGCAACTATTGTCTGTACATTTTATTTTTGGCGAAATGTTTTTTGAGAGTGTATAAAATAATTACATTTTCTCAAAAGTGACAAAAATAGAAAATAAGGAAAAAAGTAAAATGCGGTATTTATGAAGTAGTATAAGGTACATATTTCAAAAATTGTACTTCAACTAATTAATTTCACTCCGGCAAATACATTCAATTCAAATAAAAAAAACTAATATTTAGCATAGAAACGTGTTCAAATACAACGAAAAAAGATACGAAGAAATTTAAATTTTATACACGTTTTGTTATCAGTTAAGTATGCTGTTTCTTTATACTTGTGTTCTTACTTAGATTTCAATCTACGATGTTTAAACCACAAAACCAGCTGCAATTTACCAAAAGGGTCTGCCTGTTTTGTCTAGTTTTCAAATTCTGATGTGCAAGTTAATATAAAACAAACTTTTCGCCAATTGGAATAAAGAGATTGATGAATTTATATACCTCAATGCTACAATGGGAATTACAGAAAAAAAAAAAAAACACACACACACACACACACACCTATATTGTGATAGACCAAAAGGATATTTCAGAGTTACATACATAGATGCAGTACTCTATTTTCGTCAGTTGTCCATTGACTACAGATATAAGGAGTTAATTTTTTTTCCTGATCTAGTATTTTTATTTTAATATATAGAAATAAGATTTCAAGTTTCAAGACTTTTATAAGACTAAGTCCAAATGATTTCTTATTTATTTTCGTTTATAAGTGATTTGATATTTTTACCAGAGTATTTTAATTTAAAAATTGCTTTATACCCAGAATTCGCATTTTTGTTGATAGTAATAATTTAACTAATGTTTTTGGAAGTTTTTCACGTATATTTTTGCATTCAGTAATAAATAAAGTAGAACTTGGATTCTTCGGACCGGTCGGGACCTAGGACAATCCGGTTAATGAAAAATACGGAAAATATGATAACTTTAAAAAACGCATATGGCAATGTTTTTAGGTAACTTCCCTTCACATTTTTTCCAGGTTTAAGAAAGCAATTATGGTAATGCATATTTTAGCACATTGAAAATGGCGTATTTAGAAAGTTTTTTATTTTTTTTTAATTAAAATTTTAAATTTTATTTTTTGCAGAATTGATACAAAATTATACATGAATACACATAGAAACTTCATGATTTCCGATGTAACTATGTTAAAAAAATTAACGCACAAACTTTAATCCAATTTCATACTTTTTTAGACCTTCAAATAAATCAATGCTGATAAAATTTGTTATGGATCACACAACAGTATTTTTGTTATGCTTTGTTTTTAATAATTACCGTGACATGCACGCAAAACTTTTTTTTCCAAAGGTCAAGATGATCATTTTTACAAATCAAATTGAAATAAGTACCACGTAAAAGGTTCCCTTTCTAAATATATATATATATATATTGTTTTATAATACATTTATTTGATTGTTAAAAATCTAAAGTTGGCAGATATACCGTGAGAGCTATTTCTCAAAAAGTTAAACAAAGAATTTTATCAAACTTCATCATATTCATTTATAACTCGGTAAACTTCATCATTTCAGTATGGATGACATTTTGGTGCATATCGCATTACAGATGATGTTTTTTATGCTGTGTTTTTTTCTGAAATTTTTTTATCTCTGCACCTATTGAATATAGAATTGCACAAAACATTGCTTTAAAAAAAAAAAAAAAAAAAAAAAAAAATCCTTACCAGATTCAGAATGAATTGACGTGATTAGCGAGCGTGGTTTGCCATATTATTTATTCCTAGTGAAATAATCCAAGTTTAAGGAAAAAAAAAATCACCGTGCTCCAGCTTCTGGATAAACCTCGATGAAGGTCTGCATTGCCCGGATCCGGGACTATTTTCCTTTACGACACTGGGGCCGGTCCATGCCTGGTTTTTACTCTTTTCATGACTTAACTTAGTTTTTCGATACCGAGCTGGGACTGATTTCATTCTTCCTAGGACTGCGCGGGTCGAAATTTTCAGTCCCGGTTTTTCGATCCAGCCCGTATGAAAATCACCCTTTCGGCGACTTGGGCCGTGCAAAAATCAGTAAAATTTGGCCCTTTCCAAATATTTTTACAAAAAATGCATGTATTTTTATAAGTTTAACACGCCATTATTCTATAATTAAACTTTAAAATTTACTATTTTTAAAGAATAGTAGATATTTAGGCAATAAAATTTAAATACAGTAAAACCTGTGAAATAAATCTGCCTATGACACAAAAAGTACTTTCAGTTTCAAAACCGTTTCCGAAAGTAAAAAAAAAAAAAAAAAAAAAAAAAAAAAAAAAAAAATCTGCAATTGAAATATAAAAAGTGAAAAATAGCCATGTTAAAGAACAAGCTCAGCTGTCCTATGCAAGAAAAAAAATTGTTTAAAAATATTGTAATTAAAACGAGAAATTCAAAAATAATCTGTGTTTAACATGACTCAGCGGGTGTTTTCAAGTGAGTGAAGAGTTTCTTTAAACACAAAATCTGTTGATTCAAAATTAATATAATAATACATGAAAAAAGAATATAATACATCAACACCCGCTACGAGGGCAACTTGACTATAACTCTCTCTCTCTCTTTTTTAATGCGATTTCGTCTTAGAAGATTTTTGTGTGGCATTTTTCTGATTTTTAAGTCCCCACATGATATGAGGATTAACGATAACTGAATGATATTTGAAACATTTACATGCAAATAGATATTCATTCAAAATAAATAAATATTGCCGCCCAGAGCACGTCTAGAAAAAAAAAAGCTATTTTTTATTAGAGCTCCTTGTGCAAGACACTTTTTAACCATATCGAAGTAAAAATTCACGTTTTATAAACATAGAGTCGGACAGGCCAAGATTTTATTTTATTTTATTTATTTATTCATTTATTTTTTTTTTTTTTTTTTTTTTTGTCAGGCTAATAATTATATATGTAGGTATTTGCATTTCCCAGACAGTATAATCAGGCCGACTTTTTAAATTTTACATCGACCGGACCATTAATCTATTTTGTAAAAATCGGATTAGACCCTGGTGCTAAAATTTTTGCCCATGCAGGTTTTTAGGCCCCAGACCAGTACGCGGGACCTCTAATATATATTACGAACTTGGCCCCCCTGTCGGGGGTACAGTGCCCCCCCGTCGGCAAATTCTGGCGCCGCCCTTGGTGCCCAGAATTTTTAACCTGAACTTGCTGGATACAAACAATATCTTATTTTATATAGTAAAACCTTCTAAAACGGAAGCCTATAAAACAGTTTTAAATGTTATTTTAGACAGTTTTTTTTATCTTAGAGTGTATAATTGTGAGATTTTTTTTAATAAGGGTTTTTCAGGGTGTTTTAATAAGGGGGGGGGGACGCAAATTTTTTAAATAATTGTGAATGGGTCTGCGCAAGCAGGAGGGGGGGGGGCTGTCCGGGCTGTACTTGCTGGATACATACAATATCTTATTTTATATAGTAAAACCTTCTAAAACGGAAGCTTTTAAAACAGTTTTAAATTCCGTTTTAGACAGGTTTTTTTTTATCTTAGAGTGTATAATTGTGAGATTTTTATAATAAGGGTTTTTAAGGATGTTTTAATAAGGGGGGGGGGACGCAATTTTTTTAAATAATTGTGAATGGGTCTGCGCAAGCAGGAAGGGGGGGGGGCGCTGTCCGGGCACCCAGCCCGGACATTCAACATTGTTCGGCAAACGTCTCAAAAGAAACGATTAAGGACGTTTTTAATGAATATTATTATTATTTTAGAGGTACAAAAAATGAAATCTTGATTAAAACAAGTGAAGGAAGATGCTGTCATTAAGAACCATGTGTTATTTATTTAACAGGGACTTTTCAGTAACATATTAATGCAATATTAGGTTCTAGCGTAGTAACACTGTTATTTATCCTAATACGATAAATAATGCCCATCCCTAATATATACAGGGTGTCCGAAAAGTCTGGAAACGGCCGAATAACTCGAGAAATACATATGAGATTAAAAAACGTAAATATACGTGTTAAATATTTTTAAATAAGCTACTCTGTGATACCAAATTTGACCATCGAAACCGACCCCCTGGGGATCAGAGGGGGTCCAACTTTGAAATCTTAAATTATAACCCCCCATTTTTTATTGCAGATTCGGATTCTACGGACAAAAATACGTAACTTTTGTATTTGATGTTTATTTCAAATCTTCGTTTATCACGGTGAAATCGAGCATATTAAATCGATACATATTCCCGCTTTTCCAACGGGATTTTCCCTAATCGAAACTGATTGGGCGGAATTTTTGACGTCAAATTCCTCGTCTTTTGTAGGAATAGCGTTTCCTGAAAATTACCCGTGGCGATTATTTCAATAGTGCTACACTGTTAAAAATTTGACCCATTTGCTGCAGCGTCACTCCACAGCTATTATAGAATATTTCTTTTGTGACCAATGAGAATGCTCCATAGCACAGTAAAGTAATCGTTTTCTGTAAAAGCGGTGGAGTGACGATGCAGCAAAAGGGTCAATTTTTTTCAGTGTACTTTATTGTGTTATGGAACATTCTCATTGGTCATGAAAGATATATTCTATAAAAGCTGTGGAGTGACGCTACAGCAAATGGATAAAATTTTTAACTGTGTAGCACTACCGAAATAATCCGCACGGGTGATTTTCAGGAAACGCTATTATTGCAAAAGACGTGGAATTTGATGTCATAAATTCTCCCCAATTAGTTTCGATTAGGGAAAATTCCGTTGGAAAAGCCGAAATATGTATCGATTTAATATGCTCAATTACACCGTGATAAACGAGGATTCGAAATAAACGTCAAATACAAAAGTTACGTATTTTTGTCCGTAGAATACGAATCTGCAATAAAAAATGGGGGTTATAATTTAAGATTTCAAAGTTGGACCCCCTCTGACCCCCAGGGGGTTGGTTTCGAAGGTCAAATTTGGTATCACTGAGTAGCTTATTTAAAAATATTTAACATGTATATTTACGTTTTTCAATCTCATATGTATTTTTCGAGTTATTCGACCGTTTCCAGACTTTTCGGACACCCTGTATATATATATACAGGGTGAGTCATAAATATCGAAACAATAGGCTATCTCCTTAAATATTGCCTATTGACCCATACTTCCAATTGCAAAAATTCATAAAAAAAGGTGAAATTTTTGCTAAGATAAATTGCGACTTCATGGGGGTCCAGTAGAAAAAATACGAAAATTAAATTTTTATACGGCCCCCGTAGGATAAAATTGCCAATTAGAAAAATTTTCCTTATTCAGTCCTGAATAAGACACAAAAAGTTGCATCTTCTTATCTGTAAAACTCGCTAAGTTATAGCCGTTTAAAAAATTCATCAGGTTTTAAGGGGTTAGACACAAATTGAAATGTGCGCAATTCAAAAAACAAAGTTACATTAACAGTTCTAGGAAACGCGCTAAAATCAATTTTTTGAGTTCGAATTTTGATTTTTTTTTCCTTTTTTTGTGATGGTTAGTCTTATAGTTTGCTGAGAAAATCACATTCTAACATTTCTCATATAATTTATAAAAATTTCATGTGGTTAGTACTGGTTTAATTAAAAATGGGATAATTAAATATCGTAATAACTCGTAACATTATTTATCGTATTTCAGTTTCTTTCCATTTAATTAAAGATGAAAATCTGATTTTAGTTTTGTTCCAGAGTTTTGTTTTTTAATATTAATTTTTAAAATATTAAAAATATTTATTTAAAAAGTAATATAACTTTTTAAAAAATCATATTTTCAAAAGTAAATATTTTTTCAAATTTGCCGAAAGAAAACTGTGAAAAAAATAAAAAAATACGTGTTTCAAGTTCTTTTTTCTTTAAAAATTCGTACCATTTAATTATTTAAAGACAAGAATTAATGGGGGGAAAATTCATTATGCAGAAAAACGAAGTGTACTGTTTAAATGACTGTCATTTATTTAAAAGAATGCTTTTTATAAGATGCAGATTGTCTTTTTTATAAATTTAGTTTTCACAACTTCAGGCTTTCTATTGTCCTGGAGAGGCTGTTAAAAAATCTGTATTCTGGGCACAGGCCGGGCCAGGACCGAGAGGTTCCATTTTTCTGAAGACATGCCAGGCCGGACCTACCGTACTTTTCATAAAGGAGAAGACTGCTATCTTCTTTCTAGGTGTACATTGAACGAAATTTTCAATCCGGTCTCGACAAAACCCGTATTAAACTTAATACGTGCTTAAAATAAATAAATTCGGCTCAACTGAAAAATTTTCAAAAAACACATAAATTTTTTTTTTATTTTTTTTTTTTTTTTTTTTTACAAAATAAATAAATAAATAAATAAATAAAATTCATATTTTTTAAAGAATAATATATTCAAAGGCTGAAAAATTAAATACAATAAAACCAGTGAAAAAAGTCTGCCTATGACGGAATTCTGTCTTAAACGGAAAATATGTTGATCCATGCAAAATAAATACAATGATACCCGAGGAAAAGATTAAACACTAATTACACCTTCTGGGGAGGGCATCCTCCTATAACGCATTTTTTCTTTTCTATGTGATTCCGTCTTAAAAGGTTTTACTGTATAACATTTTTCAAAGTCTCCAACGCATGGGATGCGTTGGAGATTAACGATGTTAAGGTATAAGTGATACATTTATACATAAATAGAGATTCATTGATAAAATATAAATATTATAGCCTTTTGAACTTCTTTAATAATAAAAAGTATAAATATAAAAGACTAAAATCTATAAAAGAAATTTTTGGTCAGAAATCTTCCATACAAAAATTTTTTTCCCACACCGAAGTAAAAAACTATATAGAAATTTGCGGCTGAACCGGGCTATGATTTAAACTATTTTCCAGACCGGTCCGGGTTATGATTTTAACATTTTTTCAGGGCGGCCCGAACTTTTTCCCCTATGGGTCGGTTTGGGACCGGATCAAGATATTTCGATCCATGCAGACCTCAAGTGCAGACTACCAACATATTTTGAAAGAAATTTAGATTTAATTCAATACACTGCTTTGTTATGTCCAAATGAGAGGCACTGTCTTAAATCGATATTTAAAAATGGACAATATATGGATGACCCCTTACTTGCTTTGAAAATTAGCGAGAAATGCTTTGTTTCTAGGCATGGTAAAGTGGTGTAAGTCACGAATTTTTGAGAAATTCAGATTTTAATATCTCTGTCAGATTTTTAGATATTTAGATGAAATTTTTTTTGTTCATTTTAGGAATGGATAAGGAATAATTTTCTAATTGGGAATTTTTTCCTACGGGGGCCGTATAAAATTTTAATTTTCGTATTTTTTCAAATAGACCCCCCATGGAGTTGCAACTTATCTGAAACTTCATCTTTTTTTATGAATTTTTGCAATTGGAAGTATGGGTCTAGGAGCAATATTTAAGGAGATAGCCTATTGTTTCGATATTTATGACTCACCCTGTATACAGGGTGGTTCTAATTTTTTTTTACAATAAAAGAGGGGTGATAGTACACATCAAGAAAAACAATATTAAATAGGAGACCAAGGATCCAAAACGTTTTCCAAAGAGACAACCGCCATTAAAGTTTAGGGACCAAAATTTCAAATAAATATAAAAAACGGAAAAATCGGTCGACTGATTTGCGATTTTCACTAAAATTATTCTTTATGTCGGCATTTTCTTGAAATTAAATTATAAAGATAAATTTCAAAAAATGCCGATAGAGGGCGCTTTAGACATTGGAGTAACGAACAACTATTTTTTGCATCTCATTAAATGTTTTCCTAAGCATAGTCTCAAACTTAAATTTTGAGCTCAAAATCTGAATAGTTGGGAGTGGTTAGTAACACAAACTGAGCTGTATTCAGAGGATTCAAATTTCAAATGATTATAAAAAACGGAAAAATTGGTCGATTGATTTGCGGTTTTCACTAAAACTATTGTTTATTTAGGAATTTTCGCGAAAATAAATTATAAAGATAAATTTCAAAAAATGCTAATAGACGGCGCTTTCATAGGCGTAGCCAGCCTTTTGAACGGGGGGGGGGGTGCCCAAATTTTTTAACCTGAACATGATGGGTACAAACAGCATCTTATGTAATAAAACCTAATAAAATGATACCCCATAAAACCTATCAAATTTCCGTTTTAGACAGGTTTTTTGTGGAAGGTATAATTGTGTGGAACTTCTTTAAAAAAAGACCCAAACGCAATTTTTCATTGCGTGAAGAAGGATGAGAAGTTGCTTAAAACTAAATCTAATGGACAGGGACGTGCGAAGAGAAAGCTGCGCCCGGGGCAAAGTTACAATTTGGCACCCCCTCCACCCAACTTTTTATTGTAACAGGCCAAAAATGACGTTGGTAGTATAAATTTGGCGCCCCCTAAAGTTCCACGCCAGGGCAGCTGCCCCCTACGCTCCCCCTTTCGCACGGCGCTGCTAATGGATAGAAAAAGATATATAAACATAGATAAAACATGATAGATATAAAATAAAGATATCCGTAAACATAAATCTGTAATTATCACAAGTTTTCATTTCAAACAGCAATGAAATACTAAAATAAATAAGCACGACTTTAGTTCCCCCCATCATTTTGATCAAAGGAGCGTTAAAATAACTTGTAGTATGCAATTTAAAGTGAAAAATAGCTCTCATATTTTCTACTCATGAATAAATAAAATTTCCTCGTTAAAATGAGCCCTTACGAATGTCAAAATATGATCCCAAAAAAACGAAATTTAGCAAACCAACAAACCAACCTCCATATTAATTTGAATTTTGCGTAGCATCATTTCTTATTTTCAGAGTAAGCACAGATTTGTACTAGAGATGAGTTCGGGCTTTATTTTTGAAACCCGCGCCCGAAAGATTTTTAGTACATTGGAGCCCGAGTCCATCCGAGCCCGATACAAAAAGTATACAAAAATAAATAAATAAATAAATAAAAGATTTAATGATATTTAAAAATTGTTTCAAATGTTATATCCCATTTTAAAAAAATTCTTATAAAATTTACTATTAAATAAAAATTTAAATTCAAGCTTATGAAAAGAGCAATTTGGTATCAAATAAAAATATCCTTCATACCTAAAATGATTCCCATATTTCTTGTCCTTTAAGAAGAAAATTTGATGGACATATTAAAGAAGTGTAATGGATAAATGGATAGTGTTTATAGAAATTACTATTTGTATGCTGAAGAATCAAAAAATGTTTTCAAATTCCTATAAAAAGAGTACATCTTCAGGGGTGTAGTCGTAAAAAAACCACAGGTTACACGTTACACGATCGACGCAGAGGGTATATGCTCAAGGCACAGAGTATACTCTAGAGAGTACATCCTATGGATTTCATGAGAAACAGAAGGTTATACGGTGTTCCTAAAAAAAAAAAATCCAGAAGGTATACAGCGTATACCCCTGTATACCCTCCACTACATCCCCTGTACATTTATCTATAATCAATTCATTTCTCTTAACAATTCCCCATGTTTGCCGAGAACCTTAAAATCAACGCAAATTAAAACATTGATACAGTTATCTTAAAGCTCCGATGTTTTTATGGGAAAAGAAGAAACATTAATCGAATGTTTTCAATCGGAATAACATGTAAAATATGTTTACTTACGAAGGGAAATCCTCAGCATAAGCAAAATTCATGATGACAAACAGAAAAAAAAAATCACAATGCTGTTATCATATGAAGAACGATTATGATTCGTGCACAATCAAATAATTTGCAAACCTCAACCATCTAGTCTGCATCAAAAACGAAGAAATCACTCTCTAACAAAATAAATAAATAAACGATCGAATTAAAAAATATCCTCTGCCTCAAATGAAAATCCAACCAGAAGCTAATTTATTATTTATGATTATTTTGATAGGCGCCTTATCAAATAATCGTCGACGGAAATGCAGTAGACATAAATCTCCATACATCACAAATTTTCTTTTGAAGCAACAATCAACTATTGAAAAATATAAAAAAAAAAAATTTTATTTTTCTTTCGTTTTGATCAAAATAACACTGAAATGACTTGAAAAAGAATAAATAATTTAAAAAAAAATAGGAGTTCTTTCAATCTCTTCTACACATAAATGTTTTTTAATTCTCAGAAAGCATGAGCCCGAGCCCCCCCCGGGCCCGAACACTAAAATGAAAATAGAGCCCGAGCTCCCCCCTCCGGGCCCGAACACTAAAATGAAAATAGAGCGCGTGCCCGCTTCGGACCCGGGGTTTGGGTTCGGGCTTTCGTGCTGGGGCTGAGCCTGTCTCATCTCTAATTTGTACAACCTTCCACCCCCTTCGTTCCCCAGGCTAATCACATGGTGGAATCATCGTTTCACATCTGTATTTCCTTTCAATTTTTCTTTGCTCCTATCTAGACTTTAGATAACAAAAGCAAATATATAAAAAGTAGTTTCTATCCTTGTCGAGAATTTACTCTAATTTTTTATGGAAATATGCATGCAATAGAAAGGTGTTTAAAAAATTCCATAAAGAAACGACATCAAATTGGGATTATAAAACCAACTTTTAGGTAGCTTTCATTACAAAAAGTAAAAAGCTACCTATTGCAGCCGTTCGGAGGAAAGCACTTCCAGAAAATTTTGGTATATTTTCACCGATCATGACCCCCAGACCCCAAAACCACCCTCCGTTCAAATGTTGACATATATATATATATATATATATACAGGGTGATTCATAAAAGATGGGCAGAACTTTAAGGGGTTATAGTACACTTAAAGACAAATAATATTAAATAGGAGACTAAGGGTCCCAGACGTATTCCCAAGGAGATAGGGGGCATTAAAGTTTAGGGTCCGAAATTTCAAATGATTATAAAAAATGGAAAAATTGGTCGATTCGTTTGCGGTTTTTGCAAAAAATTTTCTTTATGCCAGTATTTTCTTGAAATAAAATTTTAAAGTTCAATTTCAAAAAATGCCGATAGGGGGCGCTTTAGACTTTGGAGTAACAAACAACTATTTTTTAACGTTATTTTTTGTATTTCTTTAAATGATTTCGAAAGCTTAGACTTAAACTTAAATTTTGATCTAAAAATCTGAGTCCTAACGAGTAGTTAAGTAGCGTAAACTGAAATTTGAAATTTGAAACCCTTCTCCCCCCAGAACAAAAATCAGTTATTCCCGATCTTTGTGTCGTAGATTAGGCTCTAACTACTGCCGCGTTTTGCTAAAATTATTCTTTGTTAGTATTTTCTTGAAAATAAATTTTAAAGAAAAGTTTCAAAAAATTCCGATAGAGGGCGCTTTAGACTTTGGAGTAACGAACAACTATTTTATACCGTTATTTTTTGTGTCTCATTAAATGCTTTCTAAAGCTTAGACTTAAACTTAAATTTTCAGCTCCAAATCTGAATCGCTGAGCGTGGTTCAGTAGCGAGGGGAGGGGGTTCAAATTTCAACTTCTGAACATAGTTCAGTTTGCACTACTTAACCATGCCCAACGATTCTGTGCTGTGATACGAGGCAAAAATACAACTTTCGTCAAGGACTGCATAGTCGGAATTCACTCATAAAGGCACTGGCACAGTTGGAAACGTCGCTCATGCAAACGTTAAAGCTCCATTCCTGACGCTAGTCACCGGGTGAAGAAGGAGACAGAAAGCATGCAAATGTCAAATGGGGAAGAAGAAGAACACGTATGCAAAATTTCGACACGATTCAGGCATAAAAACCACTGAACGGTGAGTCAAGTGTAAGTCGCTGTAGTAATGAATCGGAAGATGGTGCCCTTCACGAATAAGGAAAAGGCTGAGATGCATTTAATTTACGGAGCGGCAGATGGAAATGGTGCAGAGGCACAACGAATGTACGGAGAGCGATTTCCCAACAGGCGGTTGCCTAACCGCAAAACTTTCGAGCGCTTGCACAGACAGTTGTGTGAGAAAAAATTTATTTATGCCACTATTTTCTTGAAATAAAATTTTAAAGTTCAATTTCAAAAAATGCCGATAGGGGGCGCTTTAGACTTTGGAGTAACAAACAACTATTTTTTAACGTTATTTTTTGTATTTCTTTAAATGATTTCGATAGCTTAGACTTAAACTTAAATTTTGATCTAAAAATCTGAGTCCTAACGAGTAGTTAAGTACCGTAAACTGAAATTTGAAATTTGAAACCCTTTTCCCCCCCCAGAACAAAAATCAGTTATTCCCGATCTTTGTGTCGTAGATTAGGCTCTAACTACTGCCGCGTTTTGCTAAAATTATTCTTTATGTTAGTATTTTCTTGAAAATAAATTTTAAAGAAAAGTTTCCAAAAATTCCGATAGAGGGCGCTTTAGACTTTGGAGTAACGAACAACTATTTTATACCGTTATTTTTTGTGTCTCATTAAATGCTTTCTAAAGCTTAGACTTAAACTTAAATTTTCAGCTCAAAATCTGAATCGCTGAGCGTGGTTCAGTAGCGAGGGGAGGGGGTTCAAATTTCAACTTCTGAACATAGTTCAGTTTGCACTACTTAACCATGCCCAACGATTCTGTGCTGTGATACGAGGCAAAAATACAACTTTCGTCAAGGACTGCATAGTCGGAATTCACTCATAAAGTCACTGGCACAGTTGGAAACGTCGCTCATGCAAACGTTAAAGCTCCATTCCTGACGCTAGTCACCGGGTGAAGAAGGAGACAGAAAGTATGCAAATGTCAAATGGGGAAGAAGAAGAACACGTATGCAAAATTTCGACACGATTCAGGCATAAAAACCACTGAACGGTGAGTCAAGTGTAAGTCGCTGTAGTAATGAATCGGAAGATGGTGCCCTTCACGAATAAGGAAAAGGCTGAGATGCATTTAATTTACGGAGCGGCAGATGGAAATGGTGCAGAGGCACAACGAATGTACGGAGAGCGATTTCCCAACAGGCGGTTGCCTAACCGCAAAACTTTCGAGCGCTTGCACAGACAGTTGTGTGAGAAAAAATTTATTTATGCCAGTATTTTCTTGAAATAAAATTTTAAAGTTCAATTTCAAAAAATGCCGATAGGGGGCGCTTTAGACTTTGGAGTAACAAACAACTATTTTTTAACGTTATTTTTTGTATTTCTTTAAATGATTTCGAAAGCTTAGACTTAAACTTAAATTTTGATCTAAAAATCTGAGTCCTAACGAGTAGTTAAGTAGCGTAAACTGAAATTTGAAATCCTTCTCCCCCCAGAACAAAAATCAGTTATTCCCGATCTTTGTGTCGTAGATTAGGCTCTAACTACTGCCGCGTTTTGCTAAAATTATTCTTTATGTCAGTATTTTCTTGAAAATAAATTTTAAAGAAAATTTTCAAAAAATTCCGATAGAGGGCGCTTTAGACTTTGGAGTAACGAACAACTATTTTATACCGTTATTTTTTGTGTCTCATTAAATGCTTTCTAAAGCTTAGACTTAAATTTTCAGCCCAAAATCTGAATCGTTAGACGTGGTTAAGTTTCTGGGGAGAGGGGTTTGAAATTTCTACTCCTGAGCACAGTTCAGTTTGCCATGTCCACACATTGTGTGCTGTGATACGAGGTAAAAAGACACAAATTAGGATTATGCTACCAAAGCATATTTATTAACATGTAATTACAATAAATGTTCAAAATTGTGACCAACAGAGGTTATGCACGCAGAACAACGGCGAAGAATGGAACGGCGAACATTCGCGAAAACATCAGGCTTTTCGAGCACTTCCCCTACAGCGGCGGAAAGTCTGGCGACCAGTTCCTCAGGGGATTCAATGGGTGTCTCATACATAAGAGCCTTCAATTGTCCCCAAAAAAAGAAATCGAGGGGTGAAAGATCTGGCGAGCGAGCAGGCCAAGCAACAGGACCACCTCGACCAATCCATCTGTTCGGAAATGTGATGTCCAGATAGTTGCGGACGTCTCGTACGTAATGGGCTGGCGCTCCATCGTGCTGGAACCACATGACCCGCCGGATGCGTGGAGGAACAACGTTTAACAGGTCTGGCAGCACATGTTGCAGAAATGTGAGGTATGTTTTACCGTTGAGGCGTTCAGGAAGAAGGTACGGTCCGATTAGGTGGTCTCCGAGGATTCCTGCCCAAACATTGATGGAAAAGCGTCTCTGATGAGCATGTGGATACGTAGCATGTGGATTGACATCCGCCCATACATGTGCATTGTGTGTGTTAAATGTACCTTCACGTGTGAAGGTACATTCATCGGTGAAAAGCACAGTTCGTCCAAAATGTGAATTTAGCGCGTTCTGCTGCAGAAACCAGCGGGCGAATTCAATACGATTTGGATAATCCCCTAGAGACAGTTTCTGGACTCGTTGCACATGAAACGGGTGCAAATGTTCATCCTTCAGTACCCTCCAAGTCATGGACTGTGAGGTATCCAGCTGCCTAGCCACTGTTCGTGTACTTGTACTTGGCTGCGCCGCTACTACATCCAGAATGGCTTCTGAAACAACTACTGATTCGTCCTTTTTTGCACGACTTGCATTCGACCGGGAAGCGAGAAATGATCCCGTCTCACACAACTGTCTGTGCAAGCGCTCGAAAGTTTTGCGGTTAGGCAACCGCCTGTTGGGAAATCGCTCTCCGTACATTCGTTGTGCCTCTGCACCATTTCCATCTGCCGCTCCGTAAATTAAATGCATCTCAGCCTTTTCCTTATTCGTGAAGGGCACCATCTTCCGATTCATTACTACAGCGACTTACACTTTACTCACCGTTCAGTGGTTTTTATGCCTGAATCGTGTCGAAATTTTGCATACGTGTTCTTCTTCTTCCCCATTTGACATTTGCATACTTTCTGTCTCCTTCTTCACCCGGTGACTAGCGTCAGGAATGGAGCTTTAACGTTTGCATGAGCGACGTTTCCAACTGTGCCAGTGCCTTTATGAGTGAATTCCGACTATGCAGTCCTTGACGAAAGTTGTATTTTTGCCTCGTATCACAGCACAGAATCGTTGTGCATGGTTAAGTAGTGCAAACTGAACTATGTTCAGAAGTTGAAATTTGAACCCCCTCCCCTCGCTACTGAACCACGCTCAGCGATTCAGATTTTGAGCTGAAAATTTAAGTTTAAGTCTAAGCTTTAGAAAGCATTTAATGAGACACAAAAAATAACGGTATAAAATAGTTGTTCGTTACTCCAAAGTCTAAAGCGCCCTCTATCGGAATTTTTTGAAACTTTTCTTTAAAATTTATTTTCAAGAAAATACTGACATAAAGAATAATTTTAGCAAAACGCGGCAGTAGTTAGAGCCTAATCTACGACACAAAGATCGGGAATAACTGATTTTTGTTCTGGGGGGGGAGAAGGGTTTCAAATTTCAAATTTCAGTTTACGCTACTTAACCACTTGTTAGGACTCAGATTTTTAGATCAAAATTTAAGTTTAAGTCTAAGCTTTCGAAATCATTTATAGAAATACAAAAAATAACGTTAAAAAATAGTTGTTTGTTACTCCAAAGTCTAAAGCGCCCCCTATCGGCATTTTTTGAAATTGAACTTTAAAATTTTATTTCAAGAAAATACTGGCATAAAGAAAATTTTTTGCAAAAACCGCAAACGAATCGACCAATTTTTCCATTTTTTATAATCATTTGAAATTTCGGACCCTAAACTTTAATGCCCCCTATCTCCTTGGGAATACGTCTGGGACCCTTAGTCTCCTATTTAATATTATTTGTCTTTAAGTGTACTATAACCCCTTAAAGTTCTGCCCATCTTTTATGAATCACCCTGTATACAGGGTGAGTCATAAATATCGAAACAATAGGCTATCTCCTTAAATATTGCCTATAGACACATACTTCCAATTGCAGAAATTCATAAAAAAAGGTGAAATTTTTGCTAAGATAAATTGCGACTTCATGGAGGGTCTAGTAGAAAAAATACGAAAATTAAATTTTTATACGGCCCCCGTAGGATAAAATTTCCAATTAGAAAGATTTTCCTTATTCAGTCCTGAATAAGACACAAAAAGTTGCATCTTCTTTTCTGCAAAACTCGCTAAGTTATAGCCGTTTAAAAAATTCATCAGGTTTTAAGGGGTTAGACACAAATTGAAATGTGCGCAATTCAAAAAACAAAGTTACATTAACAGTTCTAGGAAACGCGCTAAAATCAATTTTTTGAGTTCGAATTTTGATTTTTTTTTCCTTTTTTTGTGATGGTTAGTCTTATAGTTTGCTGAGAAAATCACATTCTAACATTTCTCATATAATTTATAAAAATTTCATGTGGTTAGTACTGGTTTAATTAAAAATGGGATAATTAAATATCGTAATAACTCGTAACATTATTTATCGTATTTCAGTTTCTTTCCATTTAATTGAAGATGAAAATCTGATTTTAGTTTTGTTCCAGAGTTTTGTTTTTTACTATTAATTTTTAAAATATTAAAAATATTTATTTAAAAAGTAATATAACTTTTAAAAAATCATATTTTCAAAAGTAAATATTTTTTCAAATTTGCCGAAAGAAAACTGTGAAAAAAATAAAAAAATACGTGTTTCAAGTTCTTTTTTCTTTAAAAATTCGTACCATTTAATTATTTAAAGACAAGAATTAATGGGGGGAAAATTCATTATGCAGAAAAACGAAGTGTGCTGTTTAAATGACTGTCATTTATTTAAAAGAATGCTTTTTATAAGATGCAGATTGTCTTTTTTATAAATTTAGTTTTCACAACTTCAGGCTTTTTATTGTCCTGGAGAGGCTGTTAAAAAATCTGTATTCTGGGCACAGGCCGGGCCAGGACCGAGGGGTTCCTTTTTTCTGAAGACATGCCAGGCCGCACCTACCGTACTTTTCATAAAGGAGAAGACTGCTATCTTCTTTCTAGGTGTACATTGAACGAAATTTTCAACCCGGTCTCGACAAAACCCGTATTAAACTTAATACGTGCTTAAAATAAATAAATTCGGCTCAACTGAAAAATTTTCAAAAAACACATAAATTTTTTTTTTTATTTTATTTTATTTTTTTTTTTTACAAAATAAATAAATAAATAAATAAATAAAATTCATATTTTTTAAAGAATAATATATTCAAAGGCTGAAAAATTAAATACAATAAAACCAGTGAAAAAAGTCTGCCTATGACGGAATTCTGTCTTAAACGGAAAATATGTTGATCCATGCAAAATAAATACAATGATACCCGAGGAAAAGATTAAACTCTAATTACACCTTCTAGGGAGGGCATCCTCCTATAACGCATTTTTTCTTTTCTATGTGATTCCGTCTTAAAAGGTTTTACTGCATAACATATTTCAAAGTCTCCAACGCATGGGATGCGTTGGAGATTAACGATGTTAAGGTATAAGTGATACATTTATGCATAAAAAGAGATTCATTGATAAAATATAAATATTATAGCCTTTTGCAATTCTTTAATAATAAAAAGTATAAATATAAAAGACTAAAAGGTATAAAAGAAATTTTTGGTCAGAAATCTTCCATACAAAAAATTTTTTCCCACACCGAAGTAAAAAACTATATAGAAATTTGCGGCTGAACCGGGCTATGATTTAAACTATTTTCCAGACCGGTCCGGGTTATGATTTTAACATTTTTTTCAGGCCGGCTCGAACTTTTTCCCCTATGGGTCGGTTTGGGACCGGATCAAGATATTTCGATCCATGCATATCTCAAGTGCAGACTACCAACATATTTTGAAAGAAATTTAGATTTAATTCAATACACTGCTTTGTTATGTCCAAATGAGAGGCACTGTCTTAAATCGATATTTAAAAATGGACAATATATGGATGACCCCTTACTTGCTTTGAAAATTAGCGAGAAATGCTTTGTTTCTAGGCATGGTAAAGTGGTGTAAGTCACGAATTTTTGAGAAATTCAGATTTCAATATCTCTGTCAGATTTTTAGATATTTAGATGAAATTTTTTTTTGTTCATTTTAGGAAAGGATAAGGAATAATTTCCTAATAGGGAATTTTGTCCTACGGGGGCCGTATAAAATTTTAATTTTCGTATTTTTTCAAATAGACCCTCCATGGAGTTGCAACTTATCTTATCTGAAACTTCATCTTTTTTTAAGAATTTTTGCAATTGGAAGTATGGGTCTAGGAGCAATATTTAAGGAGATAGCCTATTGTTTCGATATTTATGACTCACCCTGTATATATATATATATAACCAGGGGTGCAAAAATCTAGGCGCCAGCTAGCAGTCTCTCACCACTAAAATTTAAAAGTTTTCTTCGCTTAAAATTTAATAGCATTCTTACAAGAGTTTTACGCGAAATATAATACGAAAATTAACGAAATAATTTTAGTGGTGAGAGTCTGCCTGCTGGCGCCTAGATTTTTGCACCCCTGTATATAACCATATATATATATATATATATGATTTTTGTCATGCGATAACTAACGCATTTATGAACCAATTTGAATGAAACTTGGTATGTACATAGTACATACAAATATCTTGACCGAGTTCGTTGGCCAGCATCATCCGCCATCTTGTTTCAAAATGGCGGCTATTTAAAAAATTTAAAAAATTTAAAATTTAAAATTAAATGCGAAAAAATTAAAAGTTGAAAAATATCTTTATTTTATGTGTTAGATCTTAAAACATCAATTCCAGAACACTTTTTATTTTGTCTATATCTTAAAAAATGATTGAGTTATAGCACTTTGAATTTTTCTTATGGCTGACATTTTGAAACGATCTGATTTTTGTCATGCTATAACTAACGAATTTATGAACCGATTTGAATGAAACTTGGCATGTGCATAGCACATACAAATATCTCGACCGAGTTCGTTGGCCAGCATCATCCACCATCTTGTTTCAAAATAACGGCCATTTAAAAAATTTAAAAAAATTTTTAATTTTAAATTTAATGACAAAAAATTACAAGTTGAAAAATATTTTTATTCTATGTGTTAGATCTTAAAACACCATATCCAGAACACTTTTTACTTTGTCTATATTTTAAAAAATGATTGAGTTATAGCACTTTGAATTTTTCTTATGGCTGACATTTTGAAACGATCTGATTTTTGTCATGCTATAACTAACGTATTTATGAACCGATTTGAATGAAACTTGGTATATACATAGTACATACAAATATCTCGACCGAGTTCGTTGGCCAGCATCATCCGCCATCTTGTTTCAAAATGGCGGCCATTTAAAAAAATTTTAAAAATTTAAAATTTAAAAATAAATGCGAAAAAATTAAAAGTTGAAAAATATTTTTATTTTATGTGTTAGATCCTAAAACACCGATTCTAGAACACTTTTTACTTTGTCTATATCTTAAAAAATGATTGAGTTATAGCACTTTGAATATTTCTTATGGCTGACATTTTGAAACGATCTGGTTTTTGTCACGTGATAACACTCGTATTTATAAATCGATTTGGATGTAACTTGGTGTGTACATAGTATTTAATAAAGCCTGGACCTAGTTCGTTAACCAGTTCCATCCGCCAACTTGTTTAAAAATGGCGGTCATTTAATTTTTTTTAAAAGAAATTTAAAATTTGAAATTAGGTATAAAAAAGTGAGAAATTGAAAAAGATTTTTCTTTTATGCATTTGACCTTGATACAAAGATTCCAAAGCATTTTTTGTTCCGTCTGTATCCTAAAAAATGTCTGAGTTAAAGTACTTCTTGTTTCTTGTTACCTTGTTTCAAAATGGCGGCCACTTAAATTTGTCAAAAATCTTTTAAATGTATAATGATGTAAAAAAAAAAAAAAAAAAAAAAAAAAAAAAAAAAATAGAAATTGAAAAAAGGTTCTTTCTAAATTATTTATCTTAATAATAAATTCCGGTGTATTTTTTGCTTTGTCTTTACCTTAAAAAACGCCTGGGATATAGCAGTTTGAATTTCTAATGTGGGTGACATTTTTTTAAAAAGTCAATTTGCCCGCGACAGCACTCGTATATATAAATCGATTTCAATGTGAGTGCGCATGTTCACATGAATTAAGATTTCGATCAAGCTCATTGGATTTTTTTTTATCCATCATGCTGCTTTAAAATGGATATCGTGGAATTTGGCGACCCTATAAATCGCTTAAAATAAAACCAGGTTGAATAAAAGATGACTAATTTCTAAACATCCCTATTAATATTCAGTATTGACAAAAACTAGTATTCAATCTTACATAATCGTGTTCCAGTATTTTGAGCTTCGTATATTTGATTTGTATAACTTAATATAAAATAAATAAATAAGTATATGAAAGCTACCTCTTCCTCCCGGCATTGCCGGAAGGACTTTTTTGATTTACTGCGATTAATACAGATTCTAGTAAATATTCTAGTTTTAAAAAAGATGAATAAAATAATTTTCTTAAAAAGAAAAAAAGAAAGAATCAAGGTTTCTTCTTTTATCACATTTAAAACATAGACTGTTAGTTTTGGTTAACTAATTGAACTAACTTTGATTACATTTTTCTTCTTTTTTCTTTTATAAATTTTTCTTTTTAAAAATAATCAATCTTGGATCTGCGCGAGCGGGGGGGGTGGGGGGTGGGTGGGGGGGGAAGGTGCCCGGGCACCCAGGGCATCCCCCCTGGCTACGCGCATGGCTTTAGACTTTGGAGTAACGAACGTTATTTTTTGCATCTTATTAAAAGCTTAGACTTGAATTTAAATTTTGAGCTCAAAATCTGAATAGCTGGGAGTGGTTAAGTAGTTCGGAGGGTTAAAATTTCAAATGATTGTAAAAAACGGAAAAATTGGTCGATTCATTTGCGGTTTTCGCTAAAACTAATTTTTAAATCAGCAATTTCTTGAAAATAAACTTTAAAGATAAATTTCACAAAATGCCGATAGAGGGCGCCTTAGACTTTGGAGTAGTGTACAACTATTTTTAACTGTTATTTTTTTTTAAATCTTATTAAATGCTTTCAAATGCATAGACTTAAATTTTGGCTCAAATTCTGAATCGTTGGAAGTGTTTAAGTAGCAAAAAATTGAATTGTGTTCGAGGCGGAAGGAGGTTTAAATTTCAACTCCTGAACACACTTCAGTTTGCGCTTCTTAACCCCTCATAACGATTCAGAATTTGAGCTCAAGATTTAAGTTTAAATCTAAGCTTCCGAAAACCTTTAAGGGAGACCCGTAAGAAAAAACCCAACATTTTTATTTTTGATTTTAAAGTAATGAATTTTGGTGTACTATTTAAGAATCTTTATGTAAGGAATAATTAGCAAAAAAAAGAAAAAAAAAATCACTTTTTATTAAAAAGTATATTTTTTATGAGGATTTTTATGTTTTTTTTTGTCGAAAAATACACTTTTTAAAATTACTACTCCTCATTCAATTTTCAATATTTTGGTATTACTAAAATTTCTTAAATAGTGTTATAGTATATGAAAAAGACCTAGGGAGAGATATTTTTTATTTTCTATTTTAATCAGCTAAAAAAAAAAAAAAAAAAAAAAAAAAAAAATGAAGAAATTACGCATGGTAAATTTCCTTAAATTCGTTATAATTTTCATGTTTACCAATTTATGTAAAATTTTCAAAAATAGTTAAAAAAAATATCTCTCCTTACTTTTGTTGCAAATTTTTTTAAGATTCTAAAAACATAAACACTTTGTTTCTAAACCTGTTTACCACAGAGCCTTAGTACTTTGAACTTACAAGGAAGGTCTCCATTGGGGGCATATTCAGAATTTTTTGAAAAAATTACGAATTAAACTACTCATGTAGGTAATAAAGGATCAGTGAAAATTAGCGGCGGAATTACATTATTAGATATGTAAAAAAATAAAATAGTTTGGAATAATTGGCGTGAAAAGCTGAAAGCGAAGCGGGATTTGGCGAGCAGTGCATTTCCTCGCCAAAAGCAGAAGATTTTAACGAATCTGAAAATTGATTTTAATTGACTTCACTGTTAAATATCTGCAGCATTTACTGCAACGTCACTCCACTACTTTTTTAGAATATCTCTCTTCTGACCAATGAGAATGCTCCATAGCATGGTGAATTGACCGTCTCATACACTGTTAAAAATCTGCTGCATTTTGTTGCAACGCACTCCACCGCTTGTATATAATATCTCTATTCCAACCAATGAGAAAGCTCCATTTCATGGCCAAGTAACCGTTTTCTATACAAGCAAGGGAGTGCGTTGCAACAAAATGCAGCAGATTTTTAACAGTGTATTTTTCAATTTGGAACAATTTTAATCAATTTAAATTGTGTTTTAAATGATAAAATATATTAATTTCATTTTGTTATAAGTACATATAAACGTATATGACAAAATTACACTAAAAGTAAAGTAAAAATGCAAAACTAAAATTACTTAAACTAAACTTATTTAAATAAATTGAACATCGAAAGTTTTTTCTTTAAAAAAGTATTCGAAGCGTGAAAGCGTATTTTTCAAAATTTCGTTTTTTCGCCAACCGGAGATAAATTGCCAAATAAACGAAATTTTTATTATTTTTTTTACGGACGTTAGAAGGAGGTTCCGCCGAAATTTTTTTATAAACATATATAACTATATGAGAAGAACATTCTGTAATTTTTTCAGATTTTTCTGAGTATACCCGTATGGAGACCTTCCTTGTTAGGCAAAATATGAAAAAAGTCATTTTCAGGAAAACACATTTTAAATGGCCGCTAGTCCTTTAAACTCTAGTGACTACAGTTAAAAAAGTTCATTTGCTACCTGTTCCAAGTGTCCCCGAGTTCTGAAATTTTGCATGGATATTTGCAAATATGTATTTTATCGTTTTCTGAGATAAATGTTTTTTTGAACTTTGGATGATTTTTGGCCGAAAATGGGGTTCGGGTCTCCCTTAAAAAACTTTTGCAAGCATTTAATTAGAACAAAAAAAATAATGGTTAAAATGAATTTTTGTTTACTCTGAAGTTTAAGGCGCCCTCTGACGGAATTTTTTGAAATTTAGCTTTAAAATTTATTTTCAAGAAGATACTTACTTAAAGAATAGTTTTATTTTAAACCGCAAAGGAATCGACCAATTTTTCCATTTTCTATAATTATTTTAAATTTGAACCTCCCCCTCCCCCTTAAACACAGTTCAGTTTGTGCTACTTAATCACTCCCTACTATTCAGATTTTGAGCTCAAAATTTAAGTTTAAGTCTAAGCTTCTGAAAACATTTAATGAGATGCAAAAAATAACGGCAAAAAATAGTTGTTCGTTACTCCAAAGTCTAAAGCGCCCTCTATCGACATGTTTTGAAATTTATCTTTATAATTTATTTTTAAGAAAATACCAACATAAAGAATAGTTTTAGTGAAAACCACAAATCAATGAACCAATTTTTCCGTTTTTTCAAATCATTTGAAATTTGAACCCCCTGAACACAGTTCAATTTGTACTATTTAACTACTCCCAGCTTTCAGATTTTGAGCTCAAAATTTAAGTTTGAGTTTATGCTTACGAAAACATTTAATGAGATGCAAAAAATACCTGCAAAAAATAGTTGTTCTTAACTCAAAAGTCTAAAGCGCTCTCTATCGGCATTTTTTGAAATTTATCTTTATAATTTAATTTCAAGAAAATGCCGGCATAAAGAATAATTTTAGTGAAAACCGCAAATCAATCGACCGATTTTTCCGTTTTTTATGTTTATTTGAAATTTTGTTCCCTAAACTATAATGGCGGCTATCTCCTTTGGAAAACGTTTTGGACCCTTGGTCTCCTATTTAATATTGTTTGTCTTAATGTGCACTATCACCCCTCTTTTATTGTAAAAAATTTTTTGAATCACCCTGTATATATACAGGGTGTCCGAAAAGTCTGGAAACGGTCGAATAACTCGAGAAATATATAACAGATTGAAAAACAAAAATATACCTATTAAATATTTTTTAATAAGCTACTCAGTGATACTAAATTTGACCAACGCAACTGACCTCCGGGGGTCAAAGGGGGTGCAACTTTGAAATCTTAAATTATAACCCCCATTTTTTATTGCAGATTCGGAATCTACAGACAAAAATACGTAACTTTTGTATTTAATGTTTATTTCAAATCCTTGATCACGGTGTAATCGGGCATATTCGACCGATACATATTTCGGTTTTCCCACCCATCTTTCCCTTTTCGAAGCGTGATTGGCCAGAACTTTTGACGTCAAATTCCCCGTCTTTTGCAGGAATATCGTTTCTCGAAAAACGCGAGTGGCAATTATTTCGATGATGCTGTAGTCTTTTATATGATTTTCTCTACAAAAAGTCATTGAAATAGATTATATTAGTTTTCTATTCCGATTTTTATTTTATCCTGACAAACATTTCTAACTAAAAACTTGCGTATTTCGAAATTTTAATGTATAAATAAGCACCTCCTTTCCTGAATTGAAATAGGATAATCTTCCTTATTTGGGGGCGGGATGTGTGTATATTATGCGTTTCAATGGATTCTGCTGTTAGAAAAAGAAAAAAAATCATCTAATAAGGCTGATAAGGTTTTTTTTTTAAATTATTACTATAGAAAAATATTAAAAAATAAACATATGAAATCAATTTATGTTGGCTGTGCAACGAATGAAGGAGTATCGTAAATTCAGTGTACTTATAGGTTCTGTTATTTTCCAAGTGAAATGTTGGTATTTTTTTAATAAAATAAATATAGCTACTTCAAACGATCGTATTTTTTCCTTTTTTTAACCAGTGACTTTCAACAAGAAAAAATTCCTGTTCTAGAAATTCCAGGATACGTACGAACCCTTAAACTTCAGGTGGGGGTGGGATTAAAGGTTTTCATGATTGATTAATTGCTGCAGCTTCAAAATAACAAGTTGGGCAGAAAATTTTTAAATATTTCTTAGAGATATATCATAATTTTTAGTAAATTAATATATTCATTTAAATTTTAAACTGTTTTTCATAAATTTAACCACTTTACTGATCAATACTTTAACAAAAGCTTTCAAATAATTCCTATTTTTTCATGTTTTTTACAGAATTTTTAATCTTTTATCACCGGTATTTTGAAACAGAAATTTTTGCCAAATTGAATCAGAATAATGTTTGGATTAAATAACATAAAATTTAGTTTTGAGAATATTAAATTACGAATGAAATATGGATGCTCGTACGTGATATGGTCAAATCATGATAGAAAACAGTTGGTATTTTAGTCTTTTTAATCTAAAATATATTTTAATTTCTTAGTACTTTCGGGACTTGTGATGCATATGTGCATCATCAAAAGGTGGTTGCAACATTTAAAAAAAAAAAAAAAAATTAATACTTTTTTCCCGTTTTTAATCAATGTATTTCGTGAATTATTCGACCGTTTTCCGATTTTTCGTTCATTCTGTATTTTGGCATATTTGTTATTTTATCGCTATAATGAATAAATAAATAATTTTCTACACTACGTTCTGTTATAAAAACTAGTAGGTCGTCTCCGCCAACAAATAATCATTTGTCTAAAGTTTTCCGAGACCGCACCACTTACACATTTTTTTTTTTTTTTTGGGGGGGGGGGGAGATGCACTGTGTTTTTTAACAGTTTCCTTTACTTGTGAATTACCAGCAAATATTCTAATTGATTAAAAAAAAAATATCAGCTATTAATTTTTATTTATTAATGGTGCCATAAATAAATTCCACATGCACTTTTTGATGATGCACATATGCATCCGAAAATATTAAGGAATTAAATTATATTTTAGATTAAAAAGATTAAAATACCATTTTTTTTCTATTGATTAATCGTTTCCCTGATTTGGACGTACCTCATAAGAGCAACGTGATTTTGCCAATCATGATTTTCCCATATCACGTACGGGCATCCGTATTCCATTCATAAATTATTATTCTCACCAGTAAATTTTGTGCTGTTTAATCTAAACAGATTTGCGAACAGATTGTTTTTCGTTTCATGGGATGCCTACATTATTCTGATTCAATTTGAAAAAAAAATTCTGTTTTAGAGTACCGGTGATAAAAGAATAAAAATTCTGTAAAAGACATGAAAAAATAGGAATTATTTGAAAGCTTTTGCTAAAATATTGATCAGTAAAGTAGTTAAATTTATGAAAAATAATTTAAAATTTAAAAGAATATATTACTTTACTAAAAATTATGATATATTTCTAAGAAATATTGAAAAATTTTCTGCCCTACTTGTTATTTTGAAGTTGCAGCAATTAGTCAATCACAAAAACCTTTAATCCCACCCTCATCTGAAATTTAAGGGTTTGTACGTATCCTGGAATTTCTAGAACAGGAAAATTTTCTAGTTGAAAATCAGTGGTTTAAAAAGGAAAAAAAAAATGTTTGAAGTACATTTATTTATTTTATAAAAAAATACTGATATTTCACTTGGAAAATAACGGGACATATAAGTACCCTGAATTTACGATGCTCTTTCATTCGTTGCACAGCCAGCATAAAAAGATTTCATACAGAGCTGCCAACTTCTACGCCTATTTAAATCACAAAAACATAATTGGAACCACAAAATAGTTTTAGTAAAATGTATCACAAATATATTCAATGTTATGCATTACACTCTATATTGTTAATTATCTAATAAAATTTCTGTTTCTGATATGTTTATTCGTCTTTAAATAGGCGTAGTAGTTGGCAGCCATGTTTCATATGTTTATTTTTTAGTATTTTGTCTTATATTTTTCTATAGTAATAGTTAAAAAAAATACAGCCTTATTAGATGATTTTTTTTCCTTTTTAACAGCAGAATCCATTGAAACGCATAATAGACACACATCCCGCGCCCAAATAAGGAAGATTATCCTATTTGAATTCAAGTTTAGAAATGTTTGTCAGGATAAAATAAAAATCGGAATAGAAAACTAATATAATATATTTCAATGATTTTTTTGTACAGAAAATCATATAAAAGACTATAGCACCTTAGAAATAATCGCCACTCGTGGTTTTCGAGAAACGGTATTCCTGCAAAAGACGGGGAATTCGACGTCAAAAGTTCTGGCCAATCAGGCTTCGAGAAGGGAAAGATGGTTGGGAAAACCGAAGTATGTATCTGTCGAATATGCTAGATTACACCGCGATCAAGGAGGATTTGAAATAAACATTAAATACAAAAGTTACGTATTTTTGTCTGTATATTCCGAATCTGCAATAAAAAATGGGGGCTATAATTTAAGATTTCAAAGTTGGACCCCCCTTGACCCCCAGGAGGTCGGTTGCATTGGTCAAATTTAGTATCACTGAGTAGCTTATTTAAAAATATTTAATAGATATATTTTTGTTTTTCAATCTGTTATATATTTCTCGAGTTATTCGACCGTTTCCAGACTTTTCGGACACCCTGTATATATATATATATATATATACTATATGTCAACATTTGAACGCAGGGTAGTTTTGGGATCTGGGGGTTATGATCAGTGAAAATATACCAAAATTTTCCGGAAATGCTTTCCTCCGTACTGCTGTAATAGGTAATTTTTTACTTATTATAATGAAAACTACCTAATAATTACACCACGAATAGGGATTACAATCCCGGGATCTCGGGATCCCGGTGTATTTTTAATCCCGAAAATCCCGGGATTTTTTCTGACAAATCCCGGGATTTGCGGGATTGTTCTGGTTTTTTTAATGGAATAACATTCAGCTGAAATTAAAAAAGATATTTAAAAACTCTTGCTTTTGGGTTGGAAAAATCAATTTTCATGAAATTTATATATGATTGAAAAAGAATTTATACCTGAAATGTTTTTCTCATATTTCTAAGGTCATTTGTGAATTAGATTTTACTGATAAGCATCGCATTTGCGTATGATAGTCATTATGTGCTAACTTCTTTTCTTTTCGTGCGTTCATATACTTAGTTTGTTTTAAAGATGTTGAATGAAAAGGATATCGTAACTCATCGGAAAGATAATGATGCATTTTCAGTATGGTACTACTATTTAACACCAAAAGATGGAAAAAGTGCGAAATGTAAAAGGTGTAGCGCAGTGCTTAAAACAGGTGGCTCGACTAAGGAATTGTATACCAGAGTTCGCACACTCCTTATACACTATATTGCCATTGATTATTGGACACTTGCGATTTTAGACATTTTACTAAATATCTAGAAAAATACATGAGGAATCATCTCGAAACTCTTAGAGTATAAATAGAATAGTATACGTCATACATCTCCGTGAAGATTTTTTACCGAAATGCCATAGGGGACCGTCAACAAATTAAAAAAGAATGACTATCTTTTGAATAAACCTGTCAAAACTAATGTAGCAAAAGCACTCAAACTCTAGATTATGATTGAATGCCTTATTGTAATGCACTGTGTTCATTTTTATGCAAATAGCATGCATACTCGCAGAGTAATTAAGGTTTTTATAAAAATGGTCCCAAATTTTTCCAAGTTTTTTCCTTATAATTTTCAGAGTTCTTAATATAAAATAATATTTTTTTCAGAAAATATGACAAACAACATTGCACACAGTACCCTGTAATCAGAATTAAAAAATAATGAAAATTGTATACAAAATGAGTTGGTTTACTAAGTAATTTTTTACTGCGCATGCGTCAACGATATCAAAATTTCATTTGCATATTATGTTGGCTAAATGTATAGAGCAACTTTTGTGAAAGTCACAAAATCATAACTTGAAAATTCTGAAAATAATCGTCAATTGAATAAGTTGAAAATCCGTTATTCTCAAAATGAAGCAAAAACAAGAGGGGTTGTATCCATATATTCATTGATTAGTGTCAATATAGAATACACAATACGGGATGTTACGACTATTGGATAAAATCCCTCATTTTTTTGCTTCATTTTGGAAACAACGGATTTTGTCCTTTTTCTATAGACGATTACTTTCAGAATTTTCAAGCTATAATTTTGAGACTTTTACAAAAGTTGCTCTATACATTTAGCTAACATAATATGCAAATGAAATTTTGATATCTTTGACGCATGCGCAGTAAAAAATTATTTAGTAAACCTACTCATTTTTCATACAATTTTTATTATTTTTTAATTCTGATTACAGGGTACTGTGTGCAATGTTGTTTGTCATATTTTCTGAAAAAAATATTATTTTATATTAAGAACTCTGAAAATTATAAGGAAAAAACTTGGAAAAATTTGGGACCATTTTTATAAAAACCTTAATTACTCTGCGAGTATGCATGCTATTTGCATAAAAATGAACACAGTGTATTACAATAAGGCATTCAATCATAATCTAGAGTTTGAGCGCTTTTGCTACATTAGTTTTGACAGGGTTATTCAAAAAATATTCATTCTTTTTTAATTTGTTGACGGTCCCCTATGGAGTTTCGGTAAAAAAATCTTCACGGAGATGTATGACGTATATTATTATATTTATACACTAAGAGTTTCGCGATGATTCCTCATGTATTTTTCTAGATATTTAGTAAAATGTCTAAAATCGCAAGTGTCCAATAATCAATGGCAATATAGTGTATTTTGTAAGGACTCTGGCACCACTATTAATCAAAATAAAATTTATATTTAATTTTTAAGAAGCAGAATTCGCAACTACCTCCTCGATTCGTAATTTTCGTAACATTTTTATGCAGTGATATACATTGAAAATACTGTAAAAATTTATTGGTAGAATTGTGCGAACCCTGCATACACATTTATTTATGAAACACGGTACTAAAGTTCAGAAAGAATTTATTACATTCTCACTTTCTTCCACAAATCATTGCACAGAAGATAAAGTGCCTACTAAAAAGCGGAAAATTGAGGGCTATTTTTTTTTATCGAGAGTGACTGCTAAAGATGGTTTTTCAATTAACGTTTTCATTACTTCCATTGATTTAAGAAATTTACCGATAGCTAAAGGCTATAATGATTTGCCAAAATCAGCAGTATCAGTTCGAAATCGTGTCGTGAACTATAGTTTCATAATAAAGGAGTTAATTACAAGAGAAATATAAAATTTTAAAACTTCGGAGAAAAATTAGTTTGACTTTTGACGAATTGACATCTACTTCAAACAAGCGATTTATGAATATTTATGTCCATTCAAAAAATGTAAATTTGAGCAAATTATGGAATTAGGGCTTATGCGCATACATGGATCTTTCACTGCAAAAAAGTGCATTGAAATGCTAACACTGTGTCTAAAACAGCATGACATTTCAATAAAAAAAGACGTTTGTGCTATCGTAACTGATGGACCACATGTAATTGCTAAAAGTTGGAAAAGAAATTAAGGCTGATCAACAGCGTTTTGCTCATGGGATTCATTTACCAGTTTGTGATGCTTTATATCATAAACAATGAAATACAGAACCAGAAACTTCCTCCAGTAAAAAGCAGCTGAATCATGCTGCGGAAGTGAAAATTTAGCCTTAGATGAAGATGATAAAGATGAAGACAGTGAATCTTCCGAAAGTTTAGAATCGGGATTTGTTTTAATTTACAAAGCCGAACATTGCTTTTCATACTCTGATTAATATAACAATGTATTTATTCAAAAAATTAGTAATTTATTTTAAACGATCTGTCAAAAGGAATGAAGTTCTTCAAAAGTATGTTAAATCTGAAAAAGAGAAAGAACCTTCTCTTCGTTTAGATTACAAGACTAGATGGAATAGCCTAGTAACTATGCTTGAACGATTTTACTTCTTGAAAAAAGCATACCAAAAGCTTTAATCGATTTAGAGCATGAGATCTGCATTGACGATTCCGATTTTCTACTTTTAAACGAAATTGTTGAAGTCCTCAAACCAATACAAATCACTGTAGAAGGAATCTCTCGCAGGGATTCTAATTTGTTAACCACAGACAGTCTTAAAAATTATTTTTTAAATATATTGTCTGAGAAAAAACATCAAAATTTGCTTACAAAATGACAGATGCGCTATAACTACGCATTAGAGAGCGACGACGTTTGAAATTATTGGGTGTTTTAAATTTTTTGCATAATCCTAAACGAGATGACCCGAGGCAGAAACTAGCAGTATGTTTTCTATTCCTAACAAAACTGTTATTAAGAAGCAAGTGAAAGCAATAATTGGAAGGCTAAACAATGTTGAGATTGGCAATTCTGAAGATAGAGAAATAACGCATATTGAGCTCACTGCAAAATGGGAAATGGATAACTGAATATATAAGGACAAATTACGAGAAAAAATAGAAAAAGGCATGCAAACTGTCGAACCTGAAACACAAAAACAAAAGGATTTATCAATACAAATTAAAAATGAGATGTTTCTTTTTGAAAATAGAGGAGTACGCGGTCATATTTTAGAACTAGCTTATCAATATTTGCTGACAATTCCTCCCGAGAGTGTATAAGCCGAACGAGCATTTTACGCAGCAGTATTTATTCGAAAAAAAAAAAAATTAGAAGTCGACTTGGAGATGACACTTCAGATGATTTGATACCTCTTAGATCAGGGGTGCACAACCTTTGGCCCGCGGGCCACAATTATACCACTATTTTTATGCAGAATAATTTTCCTTATAGTAATGACAGAAACTTTGCTATTAAAGAAAATAAACTACACTTTTCAAATATTCTGGTGTCAACCGATTTTCTGGTAAAAAGGTTGTGCATCCCTGTCTTAGATAATACTTCCAAAGGATTAACTGATTAGTTAAAAAACATTGAACTATTTAAACTAAACTTATTTTCTATCTTGGTAATATTTTTTTATGTTATGCAACGTTTTCAAATTTTAACAACTATCACTAATTAAAAATTTAAATAATACATCTATTTAATTTTTTATTGTTATATGTATGTCGCCCAATCCAAAGTTGCGGGTGTGGCATTTGCACAACTTAATTTAGTCACCAACAAAAAAAAATTTTGAGCATTGGTTTCAATTTGTATGAATTTCAATGTAGACTACTTACACATACATTTATCCAAATCTGAAAATTACCCGATGTATCATTTATTTATAAAAAAAATAATTTCCGCCTGTTGCGGGTGTGACATAAAAAGGACATGCATTTTCATCTTTCAGTGCAAAAATGCAAAACTCTGTGAATTATGACAACTGAGTGAATTGATATTTTTATATATTAGACAGTAATACTTAAATAATTATTCTGTGAAAAAATTAAATTACTTACTCAATTCTTGCTTTTGTGGAAAATATTCAAAATTTTCGTTGCGGGTGTGACGCCCTGTTGCGGGTGTGACTTGTATAGCCAATAAAATAATGACATACACAAATATTTTCAAGGCAGATTTTTTTACCGTAATTTCGGGTGTATAAGCCGCAGCTCAAACATTTCTTTTTCGACCCAGATTTTTTTTAAAACAAATATAACTAGTTAGATCGCCGTAAATATTTGTCTTCAATCACTAAATAAGATTTCTGGGTCCAAAAAGAATTGTTTGATCCGCGGCTTATACACCCGAAATTACGGTAATTAAAGAATTAATCAATATTACAATATCTAGAGAGGAAAATATATAAAAAAAATTTCATTTACAATCTTGAATTTATAATTTCTGGTGGTGGTAGCTTTTTTTACAAAAATGCTCTTTTCTTTTCCTAAGATGCATCTGACTGACTGGGCCAAATATGCACGTTTTCTTAAAATTTTTTCAAACATTCTAATTCTATATCGTCACCATCCATTTGTCTTATTTGTCCATCAAAGTTTTCACTTTTTTAATGTCGAGAATAAAAAAACTTCTACAAAATCTCCAACTGCACATTCATTGTTGGATATTATATCCTTGTCAAAGTATGGATACATCTAACTGACTGAGCCAAATATACACATCTTCTTGATTTTTATTCCGATACTCTTATTCTATAATATCCCCCTTCATTTGTCTTATTTGTCCATCAAAGTTTTCACTTTTTTTTATGTGGAGAATAAAACAACTTCTACAAAATCTCCAACTGCACTCTTATCATTGGATGTTATATTTTTGACAAAATATGGTAACAAACAAATTCTCTTGTGATCACTTTCTGAAGTATTTGCTACATTAATTGTTCCTACGTCAATAAAAACAACATGATGTATCGATTGAATGTTGGGCTCCGATTGTGCTTGGTGCCAGCATTCATGAAGCATTTTCACAATATCTTCTGAAATTTCATATTCAGCAAAGTTCTTTTATATTTTTTAGGACTTTTTCTACACACATCGCAAAATCTGAAGCTGAATTTATAGTTGCAGAGCGTTGCTAGTGTTACCATTTTTTTGGCAACTGCACCAACCCCATCGACAACTCCTTTACCATGAGATGAAATGCAAAAGGATTGCCATCCTTTACCATAATTTTTTAAAATAGTTTCTTCTTTTCTCTCCTTGCTTTGTCTCTCTCTTCCTGTTGTAGATATGCTTCATATTTAAAAGGGTTTTCCTTAATCTTTTTTTCAATGATATCGTGATCTTTCTGTACTCTTCATTCTCTGCAAAAGAGAAGAAATTAATGTGTAAACTGAATAAATATAGCACTTCCAGTCCAAAAATATAAGCTTAACAAATTTTTAATAGTTATCCCTTGAAATTTCTAATCTTACATAAAGTTAATTATGTTAAATTTTAGTTAATTTCAAACTGACTATATACATTTTATGCTAATTTAATAAACATTTTAACAGTTTCTATTATTCTTACTTCTACTTTTTATTTAATTTGAATTAAAAGAGAAAAAAAAATATTCCCCTAATATTGATTTACTTATTTTAAAAAACTAAATATATATATTAGATAAATACCATCAAATAACAAAATTAAAAAAATGTATGTATAAAAAAAAATTAACAAATTTAAAGAAAATTGCTAAAATATTGTTTCGTAATTTTCTTTTTTAATTTCTATAAAAATCTTACCTTTTAAATTAATTTCTTAATCATATATCACTAACAAAAATATTTTCTTGCAGTAAAGCAACAATTTTATCAATCCAAACTGAATAAATCAACTGCACACAGTGTCACATGCTCAGATGATGCAAATTTTTATTTATTAACTGGAATTCCCTCTATTAAATCAAAGGGTATAGTTAAAGATGCCAAGTACATGCTTTCCAGCATATTATTCTTTTATAAATTTACATATAATTTGTTCAAATATGCATTTGTAATCAATTTTAAAAGACGTTGCGGGTGTGACTTTAATTAAATGTCACACCCGCAACAGGGACATGTCACGCCCGCAACGCTTAATAATTATAATTAAAATATTAATTAGTTTCTTTTGTGTCTGTAATTCAAAGTATCTTAATAAACTATTTTTGAATATAAAGTTTCATAACTTTAAATCCAAAATATTTTTCTGCAGAGATATAAATGTAACTTTTTGTTGCGGGTGTGACACAATAATTAAGAGTAATTAAATATGCTTACCTTTTGTAATGAAGATTAGTGAACACTTCTCTGCAGACAAAAACTCTCAATAATAGCTGTCAGATCATATACATCCAAGTTTGGAGATTTTCAGAATGTTTGTTCAGCTGTACGAGACCATGAAATGTAAAGATTTTTGCCGCAGTCTATTTTACAAAGTCATAGTGTCACTTTATTAAATGAAATAAGTATGTTAATGACAAAAATTTAATTCTTTTTTGATAAAATATGAAATAGTACACTCTTAACAGTTAATATGCAAAATTTCAATCATATTTAAAGAAATTTAAATTTTCATCCTCATGTCCATTTTTTCGTGGATTGGGCGATATATATGTTAACACTAGAACCGCGGGAAAATTCATTCAAGTTTTATAAAAATATTTCTCACCGGGATTTTCATTTAAAACTGTTTAAATTATTTGCTGAAAATATTTTTGCTCAGCATACATTTAGATTGTTTTATTAACGGTTTTCTGGTTTGAATCGACATCTCACCACATGATACGGGTCAAAATGACCCGTCCCCGCGGTTCTAGTGTTAAATACTTTTATTTCAAGGGAAAAAAACATTATGTAGGGGAAAATCTTCTATTTTCGATATCCTGAATTTGTAATCTTTAGTTATTTGGTTATGAGAACAGATATAAATTTAATTAGAGATATTAATTATCTTTTAATATTGTAAATATCTACCCATTCAAAGATTTTTTTAACATCAAAAGAAAGAAATTATTTGGAAGATAAAACATACTTTTTTTTTTTTTTTGTAGCATTGTCAAACATCAACAGCATATTTGTTTTAGTTAACAATTTGTTGTAATTTATCCTATACTTTTTTATTATTAAAGTAATAAATTTTTAACTTGGTATATTTTCATAAGTTAGGCTGTATTTTTGCTTTAATTATTTTTTTTTTTTTTTACAATATTGTGAAATTTAGCTATTGTGAAAATTGGTGATATTAGAGAAATTCTAATTTTCGTAATCCCGGGATTATCCCGGGATCACGGGATTGAATTCAAACAATCCCGAAATCCCGGGATCGGAAATTAGTCTCGGGATTGTAATCCCTAACCACGAGCCAATGAAATTTGATAAACTTAGATTTATCTTATGTTGTTTTGGCTAGTTTAGATGTACAGGGTTTTTGAACTTGTGTTCTTATAATGTATTTCGTGCACTTAGATTTATCTTATTGTACATTAATTGTATGCCAAAAATTCAGTCTTAGATCAGGGTTCGCACAATTCTATCAATAAATTTTTACAGTATTTTCAATGTATTTCACTGCATAAAAATGTTGTGAAAATTACGAATCGAGGAGGTGGTTGCGAATTCTGCTTCTTAAAAATTAAATATAAATTTTATTTTGATTAATAGTGGTGCCAGAGTCCTTGCAAAATATAAGGAGTGTGCGAACTCTGTAGATATATACACTATATTGCCATTGATTATTGGACACTTGCGATTTTAGACATTTTACTAAATATCTAGAAAAATACATGAGGAATCATCTCGAAACTCTTAGTGTATAAATATAATAGTATACGCCATACATCGCCGTGAAGATTTTTTACCGAAACTCCATAGGGGACCGTCAACAAATTAAAAAAGAATGAATATCTTTTGAATAACCCTGTCAAAACTAATGAAGCAAAAGCGCTGAAACTCTAGATTATGATTGAATGCCTTATTGTAATACGCCTTGTTCATTTTTATGCAAATAGCATGCATACTCGCAGAGTAATTAAGGTTTTTATAAAAATGGTCCCAAATTTTTCCAAGTTTTTTCCTTATAATTTTCAGAGTTCTTAATATAAAATAATATTTTTTTCAGAAAATATGACAAACAACATTGCACACAGTACCTTGTAATCAGAATTAAAAAATAATGAAAATTGTGTACAAAATGAGTAGGTTTAGTAAATAATTTTTTACTGCGCATGCGTCAACGATATCAAAATTTCATTTACATATTGTGTTAGTTAAATGTATAGAGCAACTTTTGTGAAAGTCACAAAATCATAACTTGAAAATTCTGAAAATAATCGTCAATTGAATTAGTTGAAAATCCGTTATTCTCAAAATGAAGCAAAAACAAGAGGGGTTGTATCCATATATTCATTGATTCGTGTCAATATAGAATACACAATACGGGATGTACTACTACATTTGGATAAAATCCCTCATTTTTTTGCTTCATTTTGGAAACAACGGATTTTGTCCTTTTTCTATAGACGATTACTTTCAGAATTTTCAAGCTATGATTTTGAGACTTTTACAAAAGTTGCTCTATACATTGAGCTAACATAATATGCAAATGAAATTTTGATATCTTTGACGCATGCGCAGTAAAAAAATATTTAGTAAACCTACTCATTTTTCATACAATTTTTATTATTTTTTAATTCTGATTACAATGTACTGTGTGCAATGTTGTTTGTCCTATTTTCTGAAAAAAATATTATTTTATTATAAGAACTGAAAATTATAAGGAAAAAACTTGGAAAAATTTGGGACCATTTTTATAAAAACCTTAATTACTCTGCGAGTATGCATGCTATTTGCATAAAAATGAACACAGTGTATTACAATAAGGCATTCAATCATAATCTAGAGTTTGAGCACTTTTGCTACATTAGTTTTGACAGGGTTATTCAAAAGATATTCATTCTTTTTTAATTTGTTGACGGTCCCCTATGAAGTTTCGGTAAAAAATCTTCACGGCGATGTATGGCGTATACTATTATATTTATACACTAAGAGTTTCGAGATGATTCCTCATGTATTTTTCTAGATATTCAGTAAAATGTCTAAAATCGCAAATGTCAAATAATCAATGGCAATATAGTGTATTACCAACTTAATTCTGTTTAAGTAAATGTATATGTATGCATGGCTATTTTTTTTGTTGTTGGTTATTTGTTTCTCCTATTTAAGTAAAAATTGAAAGTATTGTTGTTAATTTATTTTACCCAGTCTTCATATTTGTTTGCGAATTTCTGTTGATATCTTTCTCCTGTATTAACATTTAATAATGAAAAAAATGTTTATTTAATTTTTGTTTTCCTCTTGGGTTTGCATTTAGGTTTATCATTTGAAAAGGAATTTCTAAATTAAATAGTTTATTGGCAATAATCTTAAGCCTCTATCGGATTCACCAAATTTTCAAGCAACCCACTTTTCAGCTTATTTTAACTCTAACGTTTTCGTATGCAAAGGGAAAGAAGGGATTGCATGTGTCGTTGCTGAAGCTGGAGCATGACCGATACTGCTATTACCGACTGTTATTATACACATACAGGGCAATTTTAAATTCACGGTACAAACTGTAAGTATTGGTACAGGGCACTGTAACAATAATTTTTTTTTACAGCAATGTATGGGCGCAGGTTGAGGTGTTGAAGTGGAAATACGAAGTTAATTTGGCCCTTTTTTTAAATTTCAAAAATTTTCATATATATCAGAAAATTCCTATGCTATTTTTTTATTATTTAAGGTCGGCATTTCGTGATTACTTAAAGAAAAAATTCTTCTTTGAAAAATTCTGGTATGAAATCGAATTTTTTGAATAAATAAAATCATCCTCCCCCCCTCCCTGCAAAACTGGCGAATTTTTCAAACACAGGAAATACATGAATGGAAAGACAGAGTGTTTATCTACATTGTAGTTTACAGGTAATAAATAATTTACCTACAATAATATTACAATAACTGTTCAAAATTGCATCCAGCATCTATCTGTGATGTATGCTTCGCAGCATCAGTGGAATGATTGGATTACATTTGTAAAGATGTCCCCGCATATGCACAATAGCTACGGATGTTGAGCAACCAGATTTTCGTTATTATCTGGATTATTTATTGTCTGTAAACTACACTGTTATTAAACACTTTATCTTTCTATTGATGTATTTTCTGCGTTTCACACATTTGGCAGTTTTGCAATTTTTTTTTTTTTTGTTAATTAAAAAATTTCTATTTCATACTGGAAATTTTCTAAGGATTTATTTTTTATGTAATCATGAAATGGCTGTCTTGAATAGAGAAAGAAATAGAATGGGAATTTTCTGGTATGAATGAGAAATTTTTAAATAAGAAAAGGGCAAATTAGCCCCCTGGTGTTCATACCTCAATGCGTCACTTGCGCCCATACATTCCTGCATAATAAATAAATGTTAGAGCGTCCTATGCCAAACCTTAAAGTTTGTACCATGAATTTAGAATCATCCTGTATATTTAGGCATGCCAATTTTCCGCGGAAACGCGGATTTCCGCGTTTTGCTTAATTTTAAAATCCGCGGATTTCCGCCTTTTTATTTATTTTCCCGCGGATTTCTACAATTTTTCTTATTTTTTCGGCCGCGCCGAAAAAACCATTTGTTTTTTACCACTACGAAATTGGTCAAAAATGGCGGAAAAATCTCCGACGTCAAAAAATGATCGCGAAAATGACGCGTTTTTTGCCAAAAGATCCCGAAAAAAGACACTAATTTTCGTCAAAAGAATATGAATAAAACGTGATTTGTGTCAAATGATTGCGAAAAAAGGCGTTATTTCTGCCAAAAGATCGCAGGAAAAGGCGCTATTGCATTCAAAACATCGTAAAAAAACGCGTTTTTCTTCAAAAAATTGTGGAATAAACGTGATTCCTGTCGTCGGATCTCAAGAAAAATGTTATTTCCGTCGAAGAATCTCGAAAATGACGCAGCCTCTGTCAAGAAATCGCGGAAAAGACGCGTTTTTCCTCAAATGATTGCGGAAAAAACGTTATTTTTGTCAGAATTGCAGAGAAAATGCGATTTTTGTCAAAAGATCTTGAAAAAACACGTTTTTTTTTTCAAAAGATTGCTGATAATACGTGATTTTTGTCAAAAGATGACTTAAAAAAGCACTATTTCTGACAAAAGATCGCAAAAAGAGACGCATTTTTTCTTAAAAAAATAGATAAATAAACGCGATTCCTGTCGAAAGATCGCAAAAATAACGGTTTCTTACAAAGAATCGCAAAAATGATGCGAGTTTCGTCAAGTGATAGCGGAAAAAACGCAATTTTTTGTCAGAATTGCCGAGAAAACGCGGCTTTTTGTTAAAGGAGCGAGGAAAAGACGCTACTTTTGTCAAAAGATCGTGAAAAAGACGCAATCTTGTCAAAGCATCGCGAAGAAGTCGCATTTTGTTTTTAGAAATTACGAAAAGTTGCGAATTTTTGTCAGTTGATCGCGAAAAAGTCGCGAATTTTTGTTCAAGGATCGTGAAAAAGTCGTGAATTTTTGTCAAATGATCGCGAAAAAGGCGCAAATTTTTGTCAAATGATTGCAAAAAAACGCGATTTTTGGTATAATGATCGCGTTAGAAACGTGATTCCTGTCAAAAAATCTTGGAAAAAAGCGAATTTCGTCAAACAGTCGTGGAAAAAACGTGAATCATGCATGTGCTTATTTTTCACTCGTGAGGGGGGAGGGGGGGGTGGTGATTCAAAATATTTTCAGTCTTAGCAAAATTTCAAACTTGCACCCATGATCAAATATAGGTGAAAACTGACAGTCGCCACATGGCGATTAAAAAAACGCGATCGATCGCCATTCGCCTAGTGGGGATTATAAATTCTGTTACCAATCGCCAAATGAAATACAGCTTTTTTCAGGGAAATATGCACTTCTGCTTTGCTTAAATTCTAATTATACACTGATTAATTCTTTTCCCTACTGGATGCAAATAGATTTAAGCCAAATTTGGAGTTTTATGACTGTGCCATAAGTTATTTTCAAGGTAGATTTTTAAATGAATTTGCTTACAAAAGTTTTAAAGAATAATTGTGCATTTTTGAAAATTTTTCATATTGATATATTTTATATATCAAAATTATTGAATAAAATTTCATTACCCATTCTTATATTTGTGTTCTTATTTTATTTTAATGTATTTTTGTATTATATGTGTGTGGGTGCTTCAATTCAAATAATGACAATCTATATTTAATGTACCATTTTCACTTTGTTTAACTTTTTTAACACGCATCGGTTGAAATTATTTTGTTCTATTTTTACTTTGCACGTCATATCAACTTTTTTTCTCAATTTTTACCTCACGCGTTATTTCAACGTTTTTGCTCAATTTTTATCTCACGCGTTATTTCCTCTTTTTTGTTTTTTTTTTCTCACTCTCATCCCTGTATATTGCTCATTCGTTGGCACCATGGACATAGAAATATGTAGTCTATATTCATGGTTGGTGCAAATAAGTCAATAAATAAGCACTTGCTGCAAAAATGTGTTTTATCTTCAAAGTGTTTTTTCTATTTGAATCTCTGTTGGTATTGACAATGTAATAAACAACAAATTGTTATCTTTGAAGGATAAAAAAAGTGATTGTGGTCGACCCAGTGGCGTGGTCGGTAGCGGCAGCTGCTGCCACACCGCGGGTTCCCTGTTCGAATCCGGGTACGGACATGGATGGTGTGTTGTCCCTTTGAAGTGCAATAAATATATGTAATGGACAGGGGTGCAAAAATCTAGGCGCCAGCAGGCAGTTTCTCACCACAAAATTTATTTCGTTTTTCTTCGTCTAATATTTCGTGTAAAATTCCTGCTAGAATGCTATTAAATTTTGAGCGAAAAAAATCTTTAAAATTTTAGTGGTGTGAGACTACCCTCTGGCGCCTAGATTTTTGCACCCCTGGTAATGGATATCTGTAATAAAAAGTGTTCTGTATTGTCTCTGTTCTTGTGTATAATGGATCAATCGAAGCGACAGCCATAGCAGCTATAGGCCTCAAAACGATGTCAATTCAAATTTCACAGTAATTGTGTTTAACAGTTTTATTATGTGATTTAGATGGTGAGAAGATAAAACATAAAGAGAATCCATTTCAGCATTTTATCATCATAGCGTCGGTCATCTTTATAGTTGGGAAATGAAATACGTTGAAAACGCTTATTTTTGTTTGGCTGAAATGTTGGAAGTTGGACTTTTTTAAAAGATGCATGAAATTTATCTGCAAAAATGATTTTAAAGGTACTTGAATTTAATTTTTTGATAATTGGAGGGAAAAAAGATTGTATTTTAGCAATGTTGGTTTTGATGTCAGAAATGAATGAAACACATTGTAATTTTAGTTCAAGTTATTTTAATTCTTTTTACACTTTACAACCTGTTAAGTTAAAGTAGCATTACTTTCTTTCCAGTTTCAATACATACAGATTTTACTTGCTGCCACTTGCATAGCTTGCATAGTGCTTGTGCTTTATACTTGCACAGGAACTAAAGTGACATAAAGATATGAAATGGCACTTTTAGGTTATGTTCAGTGTCACTATCTCACATACGGTGTCAAAATTTTAAAAGAAAAGTACTGTAAAATATAACGTAATTTTGACATACACTAGTGTAATTTCCTAATTATTCCTTAAATATTTTTTCTATATCCATTTGAGGTTGTAATTAGTAAACTAAGTCCAGTCTTATTACTTTTTATTGATTCAAATGATAAATTTATTAATTGAAGAGGTTTTTTTTTATTAGGTTGTGTAAAAAAATAATGGCAGTTTTTGTTACTAACTTTACAGAGTTTTTAAATAAATTTTTTATGGAATATTACAATGTTACATAATTATATGTACCATTCAAAATTATTTGAATGGTAGTTTTATATCTATTTATTTAGCATTATATAGTAAACTTTATCTAAGGCTAATTCAATCAATACTGAGAAAAGTATTTGTCGTAGACAGTATCCTGCTTTGAATAGAGTTTGCTGTATTAAAGGTTCTTGTATAGACTTCAAAATATTTCCCTGTTAGAGTGATTTTCTGTAGAATTCCTCAGACAGAGTTTACTATGGCTTTTTTTCCATCATTGTACGTAGATAATTTAAGGTCATTAAAAATACTTTTGAAAGAAGCAAGTTTCCACAAATTTTTGTCAAATTAAAAATGAGTTGAGAAACTGGAGAAATAAGTCATCCATACATCAGAGTATCAACCACACATTGGGCACAAATATGACTAGCAAATGCACAGTTGAACGATGGTTCCATAAATTCCATAATGGACAAAAAAAGGAGATTTGAAAATGAAGAAGATTGTGGATGAGATTCTGTCTTCAACAATGTGAAATTGAAAGCATTAATTGATGCTAATCCATTTACCGCTGTATGAGAGCTTGCTGTTTAATGTGGAATATATTTTAAAACTGTGTTGAGCCATTTAAATCGATTTATATTTCAAATAACAAAAACCACCATAATTTTTTTGCAACCTAATATTTCTTTTCATTTAAAAAAGTGAAAATTAAGCTGTCTTTTTTTTTCTGTTTTAATGTTGTTTTGAATTTAAAAGTATCCTCTTCATTGACAGAGTTAATGATCTATTTTCATTAATTTCTGACTAAATTAAGAATGTAGAAAACTCTGCTTAAATGTAAAATAGGCAGAAAAATGTTTCTGCATTATTATTGGTAGTAGTGTATAACATTTTTCTTTTACTTTAATTAATTTAGAAAATCTATTCTTTTTTATTTTTTATTCTTAACAAATGAAAATCATAACTAATATTTTGATTTTGTTCATAACCTATGCAGTTACAGCTGTATAATCTTTATATATAAAAAGAAAAATAAATAAAACATATTTAAAATTCAGTATAGAATAAAACTGCAAGATTATTTAATACTTTTTAATTGTCATTCAGATAAATAAGTAAAAATTATATAATTGAAAGACATTGGTAGTTATAAACTGAGGTGAAGTTGTTTTACTTTAAAAATAGCTCTTATTGATATTTTAAACAGAGTGATACAATTTATGGTAACACTTTTTTCTTACCACATTTAATTCCATTATCTGTAAATTCATACTATATTAAACAAGAAAAATAATTTTGAGTTTATAAAAACTAGTCAATGAAAAATTGCAGAAAATTATTTATCTATAATAAATGTATTAATATTTCTTTATTACAATGGAGCTATGTTGACTAAAATTGCTGCATTAAAATATTTATTTATTGCTTTGAAACTTACACAAGTATTTTTATACGAAATGATGTAGCATTGTTTGATAATAAAATTTATTGATATTGAACTATCGAGTAAAAGTATTGAAATAATTTTAATATTACTGAAAATTATTTAATATAACATATCTTAGATTATTATTAATAGTTTAAAAATTGCAAGTTTAAATTATGATATGTTTCACATTTCTATATCTATTCTATGAAATGCAAGTAAAACAAGTAATAGATCCACTAGGGTCAGTGTATGCATTTTTATCTTTTCTCTCTGCAAATTAGAAGAACATAATGAAATTGAACTCTCATAAATGAAACATTATGCGAAAAATTTCTTTCTGAAGTTATTAGTAAACTGTTGTTTCAAATTAAACAAATCACCTATTTAAACTTTTAAATTTATAATAATTTTAGTAGATACATGTGAGAGAACAAGCAAATATTTTTGATTAACTGTAATTACTCATAGTTTATTCTTAACAATATAATATAAAATATTTTAGCAAACTTCACAAATGTTTATTTTGCTAATACTTTGCTTTTGCACTTTCTTTTAAAAAATATAATACAGTTCTACAGGTAATTTTATAAAATAAAAATGTACAAAATTTTAAACTCAAGACAAATATCACATAAGTAAAGTTATGCATCAATTTAATTTTCGATGAAATTGAACTCTTGTTCTTGAATATATGTTTTATCTGTGTGATTTTATAATTATACGCACACAAACACACTTACATGTATAGTCTATATACATTTATCAAATGTTGCTTTTGGTCACTTCTTTTATCCTTTCTTGATATACTTGGAACCTTACTGTAGTGAAATCAAATGAAAACAAACACAGTTCTGTATCAATGTTACAAAATTAAAAAATATATTGATGCATAAGGAATGTTTGCGACTCTAGTATAGAAAATGAAGTGTGCTGCCCAAGCTTTTCTGTTTGAAATAATAAAACAATAATAGCCAGCTATTAGTTTTTCAGCTGTTGTTTTCAACTAGTTCAAACATCTAAGTGAAGTGCACCTTTCAGGATATTGGGCCCATCTTGTTGTAGAAACACTATCTAACACTCATAAATGAGAGATACGTATCAATACAAAAGAACATTTAGTAATTCATGTTTATGAATTAATGTCAGGTTCTGTGGAAAAAATCACATTCCTTTTAGATACATTTAGACACATTCTAATAATTATGAGCTACACTTTCTGAACAGCAAAGTGGAGTTCTGTTAATCAAAACATATTGTAATGTGTAGATTTTTGTTTTCTTGTAACTCCAGATCAACTGTACCTTGCTTTTTTTTTTTTTTGGTTTTTTTGGCATTATTACAAAAGTTGCTGTCAAAATACCCTTCACTTAGAAAATTGCAAGTTTACTCAATATACTGGAAATGATGGAAACAAAATTTGGTGCTAACTCATGTTATAAAGGGGATATTACTAAGAAGAATAACAGTAGTAGAATGACTGGTGCAGAAACTGATATCTTGCTGCTTACTGAAGGCACTAGCACAACACATGGGGTCACAATCAAGGAAAAGCTGTATAAAAACTTCCTTGTGGCACATGTATCTGTGAACAGAAGCTACAGAATTCTGCCATAATGATCTGGTGACTGCAGTCGATATTGCAAAGTAATTTCACTTGCAAATTTTAACTGCAAGCAGTTTTGGCTATACATGTGGACCTACTATCCATAGGAAGTTTTATCCTACATTTATCATCTGTACATATGTTGACTCTAGCAGGAGAATAGTCACACTTTTCTTATAATTTTCACTTTTTGTACTCTAAAGACAAGGCTGTATGTTGATCCCAGTAGTCGCATGTGTAATAAGACGAATATGGTAGTCTGTTGAAAGAGTCACATTTGCAAGGCAGCCAACTAAACCTGAGTGATATTTATTCATACTTAAGCTTACTATACTGTCCATGCCACCTAAGGGAAGAAAATGTATCAATTACTACAAGCTTAAAATAGGAAGATAATTAACAGAAAATGCATCAAAAAATACATTTCGTATGTATATTTTCAGATATAAAATTTTTTCAATATCTGCAAGGTGAGTGAAATCGCATAGGAGTTAAGACCTATATGATGCAAAAATTACTTATGGAAAAACTCTAATAAACTTTACGCTAGTATCTATCCTAATACATTTTCGATTCTTTGAAAGGGGGGAAAAAAGTTAACATTTTAGTTATTCAGGGACAAAAATACTTTAACAGCAACAATGTAATAAGGATATACGGAAATTTGCATAGTACTGATTGTAGCTAAAGAAACATTGCAGACGTTAAGATGAAAGCTTCATTTAAACTTTTTCAACTACGAAATTTTCTCATAATATGCAATGAGAATGGAATAAAATTTTAAGAAGATACTCGACTCGCTCAAACAGACCCGGATGATAATGTTAAGTCTATGGGGACGCTATTTTCAAATATCTTGCTCAAATTTTAATATTTTCAGACGATTTTTTTGAATAAGATAGCTGAAAATCATCTACAATCGGGCTAGTTTTTACTTTTTCGATTTTGGTTTCGGATTTTTTTAAATTACTTTAAGTTTTGGAACCTGTTGAAACCACTTTTGAAATTGAAACTATCATATTAAAAAAATATAACCAAAATAGAAAAAGTAAAAACTAGTCCGGTTGTAGATTGTATTCAGCAAAAAAAAAAAAAAAAAAAAAAAAAAAAAAAAAAAAAAAAAAAAATCATGTAAAAATATTAAAATTTGTGCGAGATATTTGAAAATAATGCTCCTATAGACTTAAGAGGAACGTCGTATATCCTCTGTTTCCCTGGAAAACTATAGTACATGCACTCTAGATTATGCCCTGTGCCTTGATAGGCTAAGAGCCGACCGCACAAAACCCTAAGTCATCGAGCACAAGAAAATATCCTTTATTTTATGGAAGAGTAGTAATGGAGGAATCTAATGGTCCATGTCTGCCGGAAGCAAAGTGTTGCATAAGCCAAAAATTAACCACTAGTGGTTGACTCGTAGGATTAGCATTGTGTTTTTCTTCACCCAGTTTTCTATGTTTTCCTACTTTTGATTGTACGGCAAACATAATGCTAAACCTATGAGTGAACCACTAGTGGTACCAATTTTTGGCTTATGCACCACTTTGCTTCCAGCGGACATGGATCATTAGTTTTCCCTATTACCACTCTTCCATAAAATGAAGGATTTTTCCTGTGCTCGATGACTTAGGGTTTTGTGCGGTCGGCTCTTGGACTATGAGCTTATGGCCTCTGCTAGCGTTCTGCCTCTTAAGACTGGAAATCATATAAGGACTTATATATTTTATATTTTGCTCACTTCTTTACTATTTTTTTTCACCTACAAGGCAGGGTTGGCAATTTAAAGAATTTTTTAATTTTATTGTTTCCGAATAATAAACTTTACATTATTTAATGACTGAATGTCTCATGAAATAAAGCGCTTATTAGGTACTATTTACAGATAATAATATTTATAAATTTGCTACGTTTAATTTTATTTAAAGTGTTACATTGTTCCACATTAGCATCTATATCAGGTTCCATTAAAACTAGAAAGGCCGCGAGGGATCATTTTGATCCCTCTCATATGAATATGCTCTCATCGGTGGCCAAACGCTAATTCCCTAACGGTTAGACATAGTTCCAGTTGCACTTATGTTTTAAATGAGTTAAAGAAATATTTTAAAAGCGATTTTGGTCAATATAAACATTTCTTTAAATATTACGAAATTTAAAATTTATACGGTCCCCCGGTTCTATAATTTATATTTAGTAAATTTTTCCTGTTACACTGACAAGTAAGACAAAAAAAAGTCCCGTTGTTCTACCTTAAAATTAACCGAGTGATAGCTGTTTAAAGTTGGAGCCTAGTTTTTGAAAATTTCAATTTGTTCATTAGTAAATTTTACTACAAGTATAATTTCGTCAGGAATATTAAAAAAATGGTTGAAACTAAAACTAAATTTCAATAAAATTTTTAAATAATTAGTCATTTTGACACATTAATCCAAAATATATAATTTGTAATAAAAATGTAAGAAAGAAAACAAAGAAAAAAAGAAACAGAATTTTTGTTAAATAAAATGATGAAAAAGAGTAGCCTCAATTCTGCTCAAAATGGTACATATGTTAAAATGTTAATAGATTACACTAGCCTGCAAAATATGGGTTAGATTATGCTTTTCAAGTCTTAACAATTGATTCTTTATTATGTACCGCTGACTCTGAAATTGCCTTCATTTTTAACCATCACGCCAAAATTTTTTGCAAATTATACATTTCAAAGTTAAAAAGCTCTAAGTTAAAGTTGAACTTCTTCCTCACCTTACCGTATCCCTCAGCTGTTTTCAAGTAGGATTCTCATTATAAGTAAAAAAAATTGAATAAATTATAAAATTAAACAAAATTAAGTAGAATAAAAAAAAAGTTTTACACCTGATTTATAGTATCAGATTTTCGTTAAATTTTAACTTTAACATTTTCAATTTGGAAAAAAAAAAAAAAAAAAAAAAAAAATGAAATGAAGATCATTATTTAGGTTTAGTTTTAAAAAGTACATAAATATAAATTATCAAAAGTTAAAAAACATAGCCTTCCTCTTTATATTATGTTATCCGATTTTTGTTACGTTTTTAACTTTGACAATTTATCATTTGCGAAAAATCCTGACTCGATGGTTAAAAATTAAGGTAATTTTCGTATTCAGTGATAAAAATTACACAATAGTTACAAAACACAATAATCGTAATCTTGTGTCATCTAATCTAAAACTTTTCTCAATCTTCTTGGCGGTAATCTATTCCAAAATTTTTGTGTTATTCTGTAAAATAAGTATTCATGCATGGTAATCACCGAAAATCATAACAATATTAGGTTGTCATCGGATTTACGTTAGTATGATAAATTTAATCTCGATCGGAAATTTGAAACGTGTACTATTTTTTTCAAAGCGCAGATACTCCTCAAATAAGTTCTTCAAATACTTTAAGCACTAGGCATATGAGCATATGATCCCTCAAAGTAGGCCTAACTCATTTGGGTTCACTCCAAGAAAAGTGGTATAAGTCATGCATTTTTAAAGTTTCATAACTCAATTAATTTTAGTGTTATACGAACGGGACTTTTTTCGTCTTACTTGTCAGTGTAATAGGAAAATTTTACTAAATGTAACTTATAGGGCCAGGAGACTGCATAAAATTTAAATTTCGTAATTTTTTAAAAAATGCTTTTATTGACCCAAATCGCTTTTAAAATATTTCTTTATCTCATTTAAGACATTTTTGCAATTGGAACTATATATCTATAACTAACTTCTAAGGAATTAGCCATTGGCCATCGCTGAGAGTGAACATCCAGTATTGCAATTCCAATCAGAAATTTCTTTATAAATTATGTTTAAAAAAAAAAAAAAAAAAAAGTTAAATAAATAAGTTAAACAGTTCTAAATAAACTTTCTGGTGGGAATTTTTTTTAAAATAAAACTTGATTGAACTTTCGAAATTTTCTAATGTTAATCTGCTATTTCTGCAACATGTAACCAATCGGTAGGCATGCTACCAATGGACATTTTAATCGAAAAACCTTTAAGCAGAAGGTTTGAAATTAATCTGGAAAGTATAGACGTTGTTTTCTGTTATGTTGAATCCAAATTATTATTATTATTATTATAATTATTATTTTACAGAAAAAATTCCAGTTTTGCTCGACTAAAACTTATTTAGTTATGATATGTTGAATTTCGTTAATTTTCAGAGTTTTTTGGCATTAAAAAAACGTTTTTTCGTTTTTAATGACTGAAAACAGAGAACATTAATTAAATTTATTAGTTTCATAACTCGGCAAGTCCTGATCATGAAATAATGTAATTTTGCTTTTTTACTTGTCAGAAAGTTTTTCTAAATGAAGTCTTTAAGACCTAAGGATTATTTATAACTTTTAATTTTATAACTATTTAAAAAGTAACTAGTTTGACGAAAAATTGATTTTCATATAATGACAACAATTTTTGAAACATTTTTGAAATTGGAACTATGTTTCTAAAACGGATGGCTTAGAAATTAGCTATTGAAAAACGATAAAAAAATAGCCTGTATAAAAAGAAAAAAAAACAAATTTCTAAAAACATTATTTGTATGAAAATGAAATATGATCTGAATATTTAACTGAAAAAAAAAATAGCATTACAAAATATCTCTACATTTTTTTTTTATAAAATATGAGAACGGTGTTAACTTATTAAAAAAATACATTGCTGGAAGGCATATTTTAATGCATTAAAAAAATTACTGCAGAGGTTCTGGCTGAAACATATAAATTCAGGGCTCCCAAATGGTCCGCGAACTGAACATCAGAAATTTCTTAGAGAAATTTTCTTTTTAGATTTTTCTTGCAAACTGTCAAGGAACCACCTTTGGAAGTTTATTCTAGCGCAAACGTATCATGAAATTTTCTGTTAAAAAATACTGATGTTCAGTTCGCGGACCATTTGGGAGCCCTGTATAAAAACTCTGAAGCGGTTTAGGAAAATAAAGGAAATTTGAAATTATTTGAAAAAATAGAGGAAATTGGAAACATTAAATGCATAGTGTAAAAGGGAAACCAATAAAGTTTTGTTAAGTTTTTGAAATTTATGTTTCTGTTAGCAGTGGCGCAGCCAAGGGGGTGGTTTTGATGTTAAAACCCTTCCCAGAGCTAAGAAAGATCGCCATAATTGCCGCTTATATGAATCAAAACCAAACTTAATATTTAAATGTTTTGGCGCATTTCGGAATCCGCCGATTTTTTTTAATCAGATTTTATTTAATAAAGTGATTCAACTAAATGGCGAAAATTCTGTTTAAAATTGTGAAAGTGCATATTACATGGATTAGTTAAGTAAAAATTGGTTATTTGAACTAAATCCCTTTTCTGAGATGCATTATGCTAAAAACATGATGATTTCCTGCCACACAGATGCTCTTTGAGTTTAAATATTATACAGTGAATATTCTAATTAGTCCTGATTCTATTAACCGGCGATTCAAATAACCGGCAATCCCCTTTATCAAAAACTCAAAACCCCACCTAGAACCGAATTCTGGCTGCGCCACTGTCTGTTAGTAGTCATAGTAGTGGCCACTTTTTTGCAAAAATGCTTTTCTTTTATGCGTGGTAAAATATAGTTTAAAAGTGAAATGTTTTTTACATTACCTAGATAAAGTCCATTATTTATATTAAGTTGATTTAATAATCCTGGAGAAGCGCCTGTTACAACTGCACCACCATCAACGACAAGGGATCCTTCTTGTTCGACCCTGTAAAATTTCAATGTATAATTAAAATTTTATTCGGTTCTTCATTTGATGAAATAGTAATAAAACATTTTACTTTACCTTGTTGCTCTGACAGAATGCCATTTTCCATCATCCAATTTTGTTATGTTATATACTATTATTACTTCTCCTGATCCTAAATTGTATTGAAAATTCAAGTATCCATCTTTTAATCCTAGGGCAAGATAATCAGCCGAAGAAGTCATATCTTTTTTCCCCGACCAAAGAATTAATCCACTTGGTCCAAAAGACCGGAATTTTAATTTTATATCTATTTTGTTGCCACGGATTCTGTAAATAATAAAAAAAAATATTAATTTTATGCATCAGAAATTTAATAACATTTCAGTATTGCTAAGAACTTAATAACTGGGAGCATCAAAAAATCATACAACTTAAAAATGACAAAAAATTGCGATTTGCACGATTAGGATTAAGGAAAGGTGGATTATTTTTGTAAAAAACAGCATTGGATATCCAAAAGTCTCTTATCGAGAGCGCTTAGCTGAAACACGAAGCAAATATGTGAAAATGAATTTTGTAATAAAGTCCAATAAACAGGGGAAAAAACTAATAGGACAGCGTTTGGTCAATTTCAGTATCTCCCAAGTTGCAATGGACTCTTTCTTGACCTTGAGTTCTTTCATAATATAATAAATTTAATCAACAATGTTTGATCCGGTAATGACAGGGCTCCCAAATGGTCCGCGAACTGAACATCAGAAATTTCTTAGAGAAATTTTCTTTTTAGATTTTTCTTGCAAACTGTCAAGTAACCACCTTTGGAAGTTTATTCTAGCGCAAACGTATCATGAAATTTTCTGTTAAAAAATACTGATGTTCAGTTCGCGGACCATTTGGGAGCTCTGTAATGATCAATAATATAACATGCTGCCGGCAACAAATTTAGAATTCACGTCTATCCAGGTATATTATTGATGTTCTGAAGTGCAATGTCGTTCATGCCTTCGTTGATTGTATGTTTCCTATATCGGTCACTTTTGAAAAGACAATCCTTTTTTTATGTTATAAAATAATTCCGATCTCTGCCTGACACAATTAGTACAAATATAATTTTTTTAAATCATTATTTGCACTTTTTAACTATTTTCAAGAATTGTAAATAGCTTTTGATGCACATGACATATTCATTGAAAAATAGAATTTCTGTAAACCTTTCATGTTTTTTTTGTTTCTTTTGTAAATACAACGACGTCGAAATTAAACTTTAAAAACTGAGAGAGGAGTAAAGGGTGAGGGCGGGATCACGAATTTGAACAACAGATAATAGATTTATGAAAAAAGTACACAGAAAGTCACTGATACGTGTTACGTAGCTTGTGAAGTGTTGTTTGCACAAACTGTACAACAAATAGAAATGTTAAATCTAACAATAATAATAAAAAAATATAGGAACTGCACAGAACGACTTTAGAGTTTATTTTAGTCAAAAATGCAGCACAGAAGAGAAAAAATGGCACAGGAGGGAATAAAATGGAACGAGAGAGAAGAAGAAAAAAAACCCATGTAGGAGAAGAAAAGAGTAGCATGAGATGCATAAAAGGCAGAAAAAACAGCATGAATAATACACCGAGAAAAAAAAATATACCGCCTTCACCTAGAATGAATAGTTAATCACTTTCTGAATACCTAAACTAGAACTATAGATGACCGAACTATGAGAATAGATTGAACAACTGACAAAATGACTGAATAGACGAAATGATTTAGCATTTCTAGTCTCTTATTTTCTAGGCGACGAAACGATATTGAATCGTTTCAGTAACGAGAAATTATCGCTTCATTTCGGGAATGGTTTTATAAACTAGAATTATAGTTACTAAATCAAACTTCTTGTATTCGGATCTATTTGCAGAGATTTTTAAGTAAGTTTAACTACGAGAAAATAGGAAAACGCTCTTGATTTCTAGAAGGAGACCTTAGAACTGCAAAGGGAGCTAGAATTTATAAGGATGACATGGAACTACTTTTTCTAGAGCCAGATTAATTTTTTATTTAATTTAGATTCTAGATACCAGAACTATTTTTTTTCGCAGTTTAGGCCTTTAAGTCTCCGGCTTTTTGGATACCGGTATTTTAAAACGGAAAAATTTCGTTTATTTAATTGGAACATTCTGCGGATTTAAAAGAGCAACATTTTCTTTAAGATAATACTAGCATTGAAAAAAGCCGCCGGAGATTTGGCAACTCTGAAATAATGATAAAAAATAATTTGGTAAACAAATTCCTCTGAACAATATTGCAAAAATGTACTTATCACTCCGCAACCCCTCTCTCCCACACAAAGAATCTTAAAACTAAGATGGTCACAAACGTACTGCTGAAGAAAGAAAAAAAAAAAAAAAACTAATTCGACCTATGGAAAAACTAGCTCATATGATTCGATTTTGGATTTTACTTTTAAGTATTTTGATTAGTCGAAAAGTAATTACAAATTAAAATTCTGATGATTACTAAAGTACTTACTAACTAAAGAAAACCCGACCCACTATCAGTAAAATGAGGTTACTCGATCTAGAGTTCTACATCGGGCCAGGTAACCGAATTTTAACTGAATTGGATCCGATCAGCGATTTTTGTCGAGTATGGTTCAGGTCTACTCTCAATGTTACAGCTTCAGGTTGGTTTTGAGCAAAGATTTTATTCTTGAGGTCGAGATCAATTTAACCAATTTTTCAAAGGAAAAATAAATTTTCAACTGAAAAAAAATATATACATATATGTGTATGAACAACTGTTCACGTGTGTATTTTGGATGTGAATTATGAACAGGATCGATAAATACTGAAAAACGCTTTCTCAATGTCTGCAAAAGAAAAAAAAACACTTCGTCTCAGTATTCGCAGGTACCTCATTTTTAATGTTCTTATCGAGTAAAAACCATAGATATCTAATGTAACTGGGCGCAGAAATGGAAACAGTGTCTTCAAGCAGATATCATTCTTCCTACCATCACGTTATGGTATGAGGATTGCGCGCCAAATCGTTTTTTTGCTCCAAAATGCCGGTCCGAGATATGTCATTTGCGTGCATCCAGAGCTTGACAACAGAAACAGAAATTTGCCAATAAAGGGATCAACGCCAAAAAACGACACTCTTTTGGCGATAAAATCTCAGACATGTATGCTTCGAGGTTCGGTGGATAGAATAAAGGGATTCCTTCTCTACTCAATTTTTCTTCTAAGGTTTAAAAAAAAATCATAAAAAGTCGCAAAATTTACCTTTTTACAATGCTTTCATCCATATAATGTAAATAACTTGCTCCTGTGAACATTGGTTCAGCAATCATCTCAGTGACTTCTGAAAAAGTAACAATGCTATTACGGTAAATTTGTAAACACAAAAGCTGATATTTACAGTGCAGAGTTTTAAGCACAGAAATGTATAAATCAATATAGCTCAAAATCAGAAGAAACATATATTAAAAAAGATTATTTTAATAAAATGCAATAACAACAGCAATATGAATAATTATAAGAGTAATTTACATATATTTATCTATTTTATATATTTCAAATAAATCAATAAAGTAAAATAATTTTGCCAAAATTGTGAAAGAAATTCTATAATTTCGAATCCGTTCGTAACAGTAATATTATAGCTAAGCATATGGCAACTTTTTAGAAAAAAAACCCATATTTTTATCGTAACTAATATAAAACAATACTGACGATAGAATTAGAAAAATAGGCGAACTCTGTGCAACTGTGTACAAAGGATAAAAGATTATATTTCATGGGAAACTTAGAAAATTGGAACATAGTTTAAAATAAATATAATTATATAAGTCAATTTAGTGTATTCAAGAAAATATACAGAACTATAATCAGTGATGGCTTTCATTCTCGGTACTGTAGTCGTAAAAAGTCCAGAGAAAGTATGCTAAAAGCAGAAGTATAGCTTTAATTCAGAAACGGGGGTATAAGGAGATTCTTAACCCTTTAACGTTGATTGATTGTCTGTCTGTCTGTCTGATTGATTGATTGATTGTTTGTTTGCTAGTCTGACTGTGTGTTTGATTGTTTGTTTAATTGTTTAATTTATAGTTTGATAGATTGGTTGATTGTTTGACTGATTGTTTGTTTGATTGATTGATTAATTGATTGCCTGTCTGACTGACAGACTGACTGTGTGTTTGATTGTTTGTTTGCATGATTCATTGATTGATTGATTGACTGACTGTTTGTTTGTTTAATTGATTGATTAATTGTTTGTTTGATTGATTGATGATGGATTGTTTGTGTGTTTGTAGGGGCTAATCTACAGAGCTAGCGAGCCGATTTCAAAAGTAATGGTAAGAAAATGATGGTGTTCACCCGGAATCAAACATAGGCTATATCTTATGTAGATGCCGCTAAACCAAAGGGGTGCAAGAGCAAACAACTTTCTAAAGTGCGATTGATTGAATGAGTGACTGATTGTTTGTTTGTTTGTCTGATTGTTTGTTTGTTTGTTTGATTTTGTGTTTGTTTGAATGATGGATTGATTATTTGATTGATTGTTTGTTTGTTTGATTTTTTGTTTGTTTGTCTGATTGATTTATTGGTTGATTGATTGACTGAATGTTTGATTGATTGATTATTTGTCTGTCTGACTGACTGACTTTGTGATTGATGATTGATTGATTGATTGATTGTCTGTCTGTCTGTCTGATTGATTGATTGGTTGTTTGTTTGATTGATTAATTGTCTGTTTGTTTGACTGACTGACTAATTGATTGATTGATTGATTGACTGTTTGTTTGATTGATGATTGTTTGTTTGTTTCATTGGTTGATTGTCTGTCTGACTGACTGACTGACACATTGAATGTTTGATTAGCTGTTTGTTTGACTGATTGTTTGTTTGTTTGTTTGTTTGTTTGCTTGATTATTGTTTGATTGAATGATTAATGATTGTGGTGATTGATTGTTTGTGGTGATTGATTGTTTGTTTGTTTGACTGATTTATTGATTGTTTGTTTATTTGATTATTTGTTTGATTGAATGATTAATGATTGTGATGATTGATTGTTTGTTTGATTGTCTGTCTGATTGATTGAATGATTGTTTGTCTGTCTGACTGACAGACTGTGTTTGATTGTTTGTTTGTATGATGGATGGATTGATTGATTGATTGATCTCCGGAATTACCAAACAGATTTGAAAATTAATGGTACCAAAATGATTGTGTTCGTCTGGATTCAAACATAGGCTATATCTTATGTCGATACCACAAATCCAAAGGGGGTGCAGGAGCAAAAAATATTCTAAAAATGCGATTTTTGTGTTACTGAATTGCTCGAAGCATGATATTTAGCATGGTAATTACTTATAAAATATAGATGATCTCTAGCATTTCCTTAAAAATTCGAAATTTAGAAGGGTGGGGAAGAATGCGCGAACAGGTATCGACACTGTTAAAAATCTGAAGAATTTGCTTCATCACCACTCCACCGCTTTGATAATAATCTGTTATTTGACTATAAAATAAGGCATTCTCATCTATAACTATAAAATAAATAGGAATTTTTTTTGTAGGAGCTAATCTCCGGAACTACCGAAACGATTCCAAAAGTAATGGTACCAAAATGATTTTGTTCGCCCGGAATCAAACATAGGCTATATGTTTGATTGTACTACTGTCGATGTATTTGTCGATGTCCTGTGAATTGTGATGCTGTCGATGTATTTGTCGATGTCCTGTGTATTGTGATCCTGTCCACAAATCTAAAGGGGGCACAGGAGCAAAAACCTTTTTAAAAGTGCGATTTTTGTGTTACTCCAGGGACTACAAGCAGGAAATTTAGCGTGGTAATTACTTATAAGACATAAAATATTTCTAGCATTTTCTTAAAAATTGGAAATTTCCTCGAAAAGGCGTACTACAATGTTAAAAATCTGCAGGACTTGCTTCATCATCACTCCACCACTTTGATAAAAATCTGTTACTTGACTATCCAATAAAGCATTCTCATTGGCCAGATTAAAGATAGTCTGCAAAAAAGGTAGAGTTTCGATGCAGCAAATGCTGCAGATTTTTAATAAAGTACTTACTGAATGGTAATTTGTAAGCAGTCGTAGCACATATCAAACCGTTTTCAAAAGTAAATTGGTGGTGATAGAATCTGTTAAAACATAACAAACTTAAGTTACATTTTATGTCGGTGACATTATCAACAGAGGGTGCAGGATCCAAAAATATTCAAAGATTTTTATTGTACTAAAGAGTCTAGAAACTTTAAATTCGGCATGGTAGTTACTTACAAAACATAAATGTCTTCTAAGAAATGTCAGGAGTAAATTTGAAATTAAAAGTTGTGAAGCGAAGGAGCGTTACGAAAAGCGTTCGAGAAAATTTGTAAATTACGATTTTTGTTCAAACTCAGGAAGTAATAAACTGATTATAAAACGGATGGTTTCGAATCAATTATGACGCTATCTGATGTTACATAGATTATTTTCATGATCCTACATTCTCATCATCCTCTATGTTTTATGCCTGTACCGCTACCCCTTGAGGTAAGCAGAAACAATAAATATTCTAAAAAGTCTATAAAAACTTTCTAAATTACGTTTCTATGGAATATTAGGAAATATCAAAGAGATTTAAAAATTAACGCAATTAATTGCAAATTAATGGTGACCAGCCCTTTTCTAACATAGGCATATTATGGTAATACCACTACCCCTCGAGAGATGGTAGACAGTGAAGAAAGAAACTTGGATATTGACATGGTGATTAATTTAAAAATGTAAATGCATACCAAGATTGTTTCTAAAAAAGAATATATACTTCAGATAAATACTGAAAGAAATGTATGAATTGAGTATGAAAGTTTCAAAATATTTTCTAAATTATATATTTTTTAAATTATCTTTAGTTCTTTGTATTATTTTATGTGTCATTTCGGAATAATTCATGCAAGAATGAAATTTAGTCAAACTGTGGCTTAGATGGAAGTTTTTAAATTATTCCTTAATTACATTATTACTTTTAATGAAAATCAGACATACAGGTATAACTTGGCATATTTCAACTATTACGTGAGCAAAGCCGCGGGTTTTGCTAGTATTTTATAAACTTATAGTTGCAGTATAGGGCAACTGAAGTATTTTTACGGCTAAGGAAAGTAATTGCTCAGGGTTGTTTATCAAATACGTTATGCGTTTTTAAAAATGGTTATTTAGGTATGTTATTAACCTTACTAAACACCCAAGTATTGTTAAAGTATCCTGTAAGTACTAGAAAGTGTTTCATTATCTATGCTTGATGTATGATTTTCCTTTTTTGCTTTATTAAGTAAACAATTTTAAGGCTATTAAGTGCACGTAATATTTCTTATCACAAGGTTAAAAATAAATAAATCAATCATTGTCAGACCCCGTACTATAAAATTCATACTCTGTTCTTGTTGAATAAAGGACTTTTAAACACCCCTGTATATTGAATTAATGACATTGGACAGTGATATTTCAAATTCCTCTTGATAATATTAAACTTTTAGGTGCGTAATGTATTCGTATTTTTAAAATATCTCTTGGACAAACATTTAACTTCCTTTTTTTCTGTATACTTTTAAAGAAGGTTTTTTAAAAAATGAAGTTGTTAAATTTTTCTTTTAATTTATATATTTAATTTATAATTATTTGCGTTAAACTGTAAGAAAAACTGATGAGCTGAGAGCAAGGTTTTAACATGTCAATTAAAATTAAGTATACAGGGTGTTTCTAAATTCATGGTACAAACTTTAAGGGTAGGTAGAGCACACAGTAATAATCATTTACTGTATAGGAATGTATGGGACCAAATGACGCATTAAGGTAAAAACACCAGGGGGGCAATCAGGCCCCTTTTTTTAATTTTCAAATTTCTCATTCATACCAGAAAATTTTTATGCCATCCTTTTCTTGACATTTCATAATTACTTAATAATAAAATTCTTCTTTGAAAATTTTTGGTATGAAATCAAAATTTTTTAATAAAAAAATGCAAAACTGTCAAAATTATCAAACAAAATACATGAATAAAAAATATAAAATGTTTATTTACAATGTAGTTTGCAAATAAATAATAATGGATACAATAATATTACAATAAAAGTTCAAAATTGCGCCCAACTACTGTGATACATGCTCCGCCTTTTAAAGATGTCAGGCATTTCCCGCACACGTGCAGCAGCTTCTGATATGCGAGATACTAGATTTTGAGTCAACTGGAGTCTCACAAACAAGACTCTTCAGATGTACGCATAAAAAGAAATCAAAGCTCGATAAATCGAGAGATCGCGATGGCCAAGGAACTAGTCTACCACGTCCAATCCATCACATCCCAAATGTGGCACTCAGGTAACTGCGCATATCAGTGGTGAAGTGCGCGGGCGCTCCATCATGTTGAAACCATATCCGGTTACAAATGGCGTTCGAAATATCTTTCTACAGATTTGGTCAAATCTGTTGAAAAAAAATAAGGTAACAGCGACCATCCAGCTTTTTTTAAAGTAGTTATGGGCCAATCAAATAATTATTAACAATACCCGCCCATAAATTCACAGAAAACGCTGCTGATAAGCATGTGGCCAAGTTGCATGTGGATTATTGGTTGCCCAAAGATGGAAATTGTGCGCATTAAATACATCCTCGCGTGTAAATACGGCCTTATCTGTAAATAGAATATGAACAGTAAATACTGGCTGCAATACATGTTGCTGCAAAACACACTGGCTAAAGTTCAAATGCAGAAGATAGTTTTCCGAATTCAAAATTTGTACACGTTAAAAACGGAAGGGATGAAATCGATTTTCATTTAACACTCTTCAAACGCTCGGATGACTCACACTTAAATTCTGTGCAACATCTCTTGTACTTGATTCAAGCCTTTCACTCACAAAATTCAAAATAATTTCTTCCAGATTTGCACTGCGTACAGTTCTTTCTTTCCCACTTTCCTGCCTGGTGACGCGGAAAGAACCTGTTACAGAAAGCTGACGTTTCTTCTGCGATGAAATTGCTCCTGATACATTCGTAGGCAGCTCTGGCTTTGCCATTTGCACGACCATACATGAAATACATGCCGGCTTTTTCGTGCATATGTAAAGTCTTCCATGACGAACGATATCACAATTAAAAATGCCGATTTCTTCTACTTAAATGCATGGTATTAAATGGCGACCAGTCACTTATTGCCCTCTACCGCCAGTGGAATCAACCGAAAACTCCACTTCTATTTCAAAAACTCCATTTCTATTTAATTTTTTTTCTATTGCTATTTTCAATTAAAAAAATTTCGATTTCATACCAAAAGTTTTCAAAGAAGAATTTTATTATTAAGTAACTATGAAATGTCGAGAAAAGGATAGCATAAAAAATTTTCTGTTATGAATGAGACATTTTGAAAATTAAAAAAGGGGCCTGATTGCTCCCCTGGTGTTTTTACCTTAATGAATTACTTGGTCCCATACATTCCTGTACAATAAATAATTGTGACTGTGTGCTCTACCTACTCTTAAAGTTTGTACCATGAGTTTAGAAACACCCTGTATATTTTAGAAATCTCTTGGGAATGAAACAAAAGCACATATCCTTTATGAAGTGCACAAACACAATAAGTTAAAAATATAAATTTCTTGAGGAGATATTTAGAAATAGTAATATTATACGTCCATAGATTTTCAAGACAATGTATTTCATGGAATACTGTATGAGATCAAAATTTTCATGTTTTTTTTTCCCAGAAAGGTGAGAACGTTTCCCTATTGCGATTGGCACGTTTTAATTTTTTCCATACTTTTTAATCAAATACATAATTTTAAAGTTATTTAAAGATTTGAAATTTGCAAAATATTTCTTATCACAAAATACATAATATGCAAAAATGTAATGTAAAACAAATCATTGTCAAACTCCCACTGAAAAAAAAAAAAAAAAAAAAAAAAAAAACTGTTAAATTTAAGGCGCGGCAACGTTGCCAGCAGTTTTTGCCGCATTCATATCTCGTCTATTGATTGATGGGATATTTTTAAACACTCTTGTATGCTACATAAACGCAAAAAAGGAAGCAGAAAATCTGATTAATTCACTGTGCAAAATGAAATTTTTGTTCGATTTCTTTTTTTTTCTTTTCAAGAAGGGAAAACACATTTCCAATTTAGAATGACATGTTTTAATTTTTCACCCATAATTTTTTAATCAAATAAATTATTTTAACGAAGCGGCAACAGCTGCTAAATTACATGCAAAACAACTGACACTAACAAGCGATTTCAAATTCTTTTTTAAAAAGTTTTTATAAAAATACAATAGTTACGAAATTTAACAAAAAATGAGCTCTTGTATAAAAAAAAACATAGACGTATTATTCTTTTAATTTTATTTTTTGCCAAACGATCAATTTATGGTTTCTTTACTGCCATAGCATCAAACAAAATCGTTTCAGTAGTTGACGAGAGAAAGGATATGCAAAAATAACCTTTATATAAATATCAGATGTTTTACATATGATTTCGAAATTTTATCGATCAATCAAAATCGTTAAAAGATTGGAAATTCAAATGACATACAATATTCACAAAAATATTCTATAAAAAAATCATTGCCAAATGCCGTACGAAAACATTCATACCCTGTTTACGGATGAAGCAAAAATTCTAGTAAACTCCTGTATGTGTATTACTGGAAATACTGAAAATGAAAACCAGATTAGTAGTTTAGAATTTTGAAGAATGCCGTGGGAGATGAAAATTTTCATTTCTTTTATTCTGAAAAGATTAAATAATTTTCGAAATTATCAATAACATTAAAATTTTTTTGCGTTTGTTAGAGTGAATAAATTATTTTTACTCACGTGATGCATAATATGCAAAAATATAATGTTAAATGTAAATCATTTCCATACTCTGTTCTACAAAACAGTCCAGTCCATGGATGATGCAAAAAATTTTGAAATTTCCTGTATATGCCATTAATAACAATACTGAGAAAGGAAATCAAATTAGATCATAGTGTCAACGAATGTCATAAAATCCCATGTGAAAATTCTCCAATCATAGATCGATAAAATAATTACAAATGCAACTCAATTACAATGCGAATTAGAAGACATTAATTATCTTCGTATGAAATGTGTTTTAATATTTCCCTATTAACTCAGGGAGAACTCGATTTTAATAACTAATGAATAAAATGTGAAGTTTATTTAAATTAAACACCGAAATACGTGAACATGCTTTTGATTTAATGAAGTTATTAATAGAATAAGTAACGATCTTAATAAAATAACACCACAAGTCAGTGGCAGTAGCAGGGCTCCCAAATGGTCCGCGAACTGAACATCAGAAATTTCTTAGAGAAATTTTCTTTTTAGATTTTTCTTGCAAACTGTCAAGGAACCACCTTTGGAAGTTTATTCTAGCGCAAACGTATCATGAAATTTTCTGTTAAAAAATACTGATGTTCAGTTCGCGGACCATTTGGGAGCCCTGCAGTAGTTATTTAATTGAACGATGCTTTCGGAAAGTGGCAATTCAGATTTTATCCCTTTCATAATAGAAAGATTTAATCAGATAATAGAGTAAAGAAGATATTTTTCATTGTAACGAATACTTTTAACTTGTCATCAGGTAAGCAAAGTTATCTACATGAAATATTTCTGCGATATGCGCTTGAGTTTGAATTCCAAGTAAGATAGGAATGTTTCAATTTATTCTAGTTATTGAATAATAACTAATGAATAAAATGTGAAGTTTATTCAAATTTATGATGGAAATACGTGAGTATGCTTTTGATTTAAAGAAGTTATTAATGGAATAAGTAATTATTGCAATAAAATAGCACGAAAAGTCAATAGCGTTATATTGATTTAACCCTTTAAGCTCTGATGAGTAAATTTCCTCAAAATTCAAAATGTCACATCGGCACAAGTATTTTGCAAAGAAAATATTAGGTTTAAGATATACATGAAAAATGCATCAAACCTTTTTCAATTGAATTTTGTCGAATATCCCGGTGTCATTGTGACATTTCGGATTTAAAATTAAGTGGTAGAAAATTCAACCATCAGAGATCAGGGTTAACTAAACGATTATTTAAGGAAAAAACGTTTCGGATTTTATCACTTTGATAATGAAAATATTTGGAAAAATACTGTAGACAAAAAACCGTTATTTAATTTTATTTTTCGATGGAAGTATACACCAGACTTGTTTGCTTGTCACTAGAGTCCAAATCGTTGAGATGAGGATTGGATATCCTCAGAGAAATAGACATCATTGAAGAATAGGGGCTGGAAACTCGACAGTATGCAACAGACTCATTGAAAGTCAAACCCAGCGCCCTCTCTTACGTCTGCAAGGGATTGAAGGAGCGTTGACTTAACCACTTGGATGCGGAAGACCCAAGCATTTTTTATTAGATTAAATAAGTTCAGCTGGTCATCGGGTAAGCAAAATTATTTACATGCAATATTTTAGTGATATAAGACAACATATGTTTAAATTCGAAATAGAAGTAGAAAATAACCTTTTTTTATTGAACAATATCCCCTGGTCTAAGTTCAAAGCACATGATAGGGAAAATTAACTGCAATATTTTCATAACTATGGTGAAATTTTTGACTGTATGAAAGCAAATATTTTTCCAATATGCCAATTGTACTCATACAGTTCGAACAATACGCTTATAGTATACTCATACAGTTCGATCAATGCGCTTATAGTGTACTCATACAGTTCGATCAATACACTTATAGTCTACACATACTGTTCGATCAATACGCTTACCCTTCTATAGTAAAAAAAAAAAAAAAAAAAAAAAAAAAAAAAAACTAGTCTTAAACAAATCTCCAGGAATGACTCCTGGAATGATGCTGATGTGTAAGGTTTCCGAAAATAACGCGTCCGGGTGGACCACACCTTCCATGAGTCGAATAGACCAATCAGTAAAGGGCTCCGTCTATGCTTCGACCAATGAGGAGAGGAATGAATTCCAAAATTGAGTGTACACTGTTAAAAATCTGCTGCATTTTGTTGCAACGCACTCCACCGCTTGTATATAATATCTCTATTCCAACCAATGAGAAAGCTTCATTTCACGGCCAAGTAACCGTTTTCTATACAAGCAGGGGAGTGCGTTGCAACAAAATGCAGCAGATTTTTAACAGTGTATGGAAAATAAAGTATCGCGAAGCGATTCCATGGGGTATTGGCGAGATCAGCAAGCAGGGGTAGCCTACAACTTGGAATCGCGAAGCGATTAGGCGAGGGTTGGCGAGCGTAGCGAGCAGGGGGGCGGAGCCCCCCTAGGAGATGAAAATAAAATTAAGGACTAAAAATAGAATACGCTTAAAGTCCAAAAGAGGAAATTTTCAAGAGAGCATCTCATTTGCCACGTTCAATGAAGAATTTCCAATTTGTTTGAACTAGGCGTTAATAGGTGTTACTAGGCGTAGCACTTCAAGCATTGTCCTATTTGTTAAGCTTGTCACATTTTCCGATTTTTGGTACTTTTAGCCTTTTACATTTTTAGTCTTCAATTTTTGTCATAAATTTCCATTGAATATCCAAAGTTAAATTTCTGTAATTCTATTTGTAACCAATTGATATACTACCTCTGACAATAAAGTTCGGTGAATAGTCCTGTAACATTAATGTAGATGAAATATTAACGAAAGTTACCATACCACCCTTCGAAATAATCATCTTCCATAACTATGCACCGCTGAGATCCGCTATACATGTCCTGGGAAATTCGCAAGAAGTGTTCTTTTGCGATGGAGTTCAAAAGTTTCGTCATGTTTTGTTGGATGTCAGCAATATGGTCAAATCACTTTCAAAGCGAGTTTGATTTGTGAAAATAGGAAGAAATCTGAAGGATTGAGATCTGGCGAGAATGGTCGATGTTCAATTTGCACCACCCATTCATTAATTTCTTTCGGTGTCTTGCAAAGCTTTAAATTGATCGTTTGTTCGTTCATTTCCCTGTTCTTAGTTAAGAGCCAACACATTGAACAAGAACTTAGTAAAGTACGTCTTACACAGAACATAAACGACTCTCAACTGAACAACCGTGGGGGAAGATGGTCAACATCTGCCTCTATGCAGGTGCAGCGTTTTGTTTCTCCAGTGTTGATAGATCGGTCGTTCTGAATTCATTCACCGAACTTTATTGTCAGAGGTAGTATTTTTAACAAGCATTGCTAGGCAAAAATCTGGCAATTGTTTAAACTAAAATTTAAACACTTATCTCCATTTTCATCTAGTTGTTATTTAAAAAATTAATTGTATAAATAATGCTCATATAAGTTTCAATTGAATATAAAAATTTGTCTCCGTAATTGCACTCATATACTTGAGACACATTCTTGCTAAAGTTGCTGCTACCGACGTCCTGTTTATGCATTATTAGTATTAAATTGCATTGTTAGCAAAATGTTGTGTTTACTGTAAATGATCGACTAGAAAGTAAATAAGTGACGTGAAAAATATAAAATAATGTAAAAGTTGAGACAGCTTTTCAAATTTTTAAATTTTATTTAGGTAGTTGATTTGTTATCTTTATTTATCAAGACAGCTGATACGGTGCAAAAGTAAAATCAGAAGCGAAAATAAACAACTAACATGCATCACAAGTAAGGCTGGATTATTTATCAATATATCGGCAAATATTGGTATTTTTTAATTATCACAATAACAATATACAATCTCTGACCCTTCGGATATATCCCAATATCGATATCTAAGTTCTGTCTCTTCCAATGTATCTCAAACATTTTTCTTTATGTCCCGCGGCCGCAACGTCAAACCATGAAAAATGCACAAATTATTCCAAACCAATATCGCAATACCTTCTCCAGTCTTTACTTTCCCGAGCGCAATTATTCATTGCGCCGTTATATTCAAACCTAAATATCCCTCTTCAGCGATTATCTCTCTTTGTTCATATCACAACATATCCAAATACGTTATTTACATTCGTTGTTATTACAATACAAATTTCATTGCCCCTTTGTTATTGAATAAACTTCTTATCGTCTGTACTTAATTCTGCACGTCTGTTGGTCTAGACCTATTTCAACATATCAAGGCTTTGATATGAGAAGCCCAGAAGCCAAGGGGTACAAGTGACAAAATTTAGGTTTCGAGTAAATTGAGTTCAAAGTTAAACATCAATTGTAATTCAACGAATTGAGATATGAAACTTTTGCTTACTTCTTAATGATCTTTGAACTCTTATTTCAATAACTGTTTTAAAAAAAGTGGAATACAATTTTTCTTTTTATTTATAACTAAGCAATGTTTATCGTCATTCGGCACTTGTACCCCATGGCTTCCAAGCAATAATGAAAACTGCTTGAAGCTAAAGGGTACAAGCGCCAAATGAACACAAGAAAGGAAAAATTATTAAATAAAAAGTTGTATTTATGAAAAAATTAAGAACAATGTTGATACAAATAAGTGAAAGGACAAAATTTTGTTTTAATATAGATTCTAAAAAAGGAAAAATTATGAAATAAAAAAATGAATTTACGAAAAATTTATGAACAATGTTGATATAAATAAATGAAAGGAAAAACTTTTGTTCTAATATAAGTTTTAAAATTTTATTATAAGTTTAGAAACATTGTAATTTATATTTTTTAACACTTACCAACAAAGTTGAAAAGTGAATATGATTTTGGTTTGTCAGTCCGTCTGTTCCCGCCCTAACTCTCGTAAATATATTCGGATAGCCTTGAAATTTTTGGGAATTATTCATTTTTACCTCAACACAAACTTATTGCAAATGAAGTTTCTAACACGATTAGTTTATTTACAGGGACAACCAAAAGTTTTTTCTTACATTACAGTTTATGGGAAAAATCGTTTTAAATGAATTTGAAAGATGTTACACCTTGTCACATATTAAAATTTATATGTATTTACGAATTGCACTAAAATAAACATTTTATAAAATCTGAGGTGAAAAGAATACTTAATATTTATATACAGAACCATACAAAAGATTTACATTACCTAATGATATAAAAGGAATTGTTTGCGACTTATTTTAATTATATTAAAATTTTCACGTGTAATAAAATTCATGTATATCGCTGAGGCTTAATATAAGTTGTTTCGCATATAATACGTAGTACACAGCATTTACAGGAACACAAAAAAGATTTCAAATGGTATATTCTATCCGAAGTACTGTATATATTATCGATGATGATTGATGGATTGACGAAATGCCATTTTAATTATGAATTGTACTTTTAAGTTTCACTAAATTTGTACGTGTCATATAACATGTATAAATGCTATAGTTCATATACAAAGTTACACAAAAATACTCGTAAAGGTTACAGAATATGAGCGTACTTTACTTAAAGATTGCTTTTAAATAAGTCATGTATTTCAATGCTGAACTTCATTCAGTTTACTAAGAAATGCTTGTAAAATTTAGATAAAATGATACACAGGAGCACGCACAAAATTTTATACATGGTCATCAATGGATGATAATTTCTGAAAATGTGATTTCAGTAGTCTTAAGTGTGTTTTAGTTCTAAGTAAATTTCAGCTAAATACTGGCGTATAATAAAGGTTCAAGATAAACTACAGAATGAACAAAAGTATACAAGTATGCTTCCATCTATTAGTATAAAGTGCTGAAAGTGAAATTTCAAACTATTATGTATTTTCTTGCTAATCTAATTTTTCCCGTTATACAGTACACCCGTTATCTACCGACTGATAAAACATAGGGCTGCTCAAAAGGATCAGAATACATATTTGGCAATGGATTGTAACTCTTTATTACCCTAAATAGCAAAAATTTTTAAAGATTTCAGGGTGTGTTGGAAAGTGTTCATAATCTATGCTTAACGCATGATTTTCTTACTTGATAACAGTTAAAATGCATTTATTTAATGCATAAAAAAGCAAATGTCTTTGTATGTCATTGTTCGCGCTTCTGCTACGTAGACGTGAACGGACACAACTGTACTTATACCCCTTGGCCTCCAAACGTTTCACTGTTTTGGGAAAGAGGTTAAGTAACTGACCCCTATAGCTCAGTACATAATGAAAAAAAAAACCACTCTTAACTCTTTACCTACAAATAAATAGATATATTTCCAGATAGCCTGTGCACTTAACTCAATTTTTTCAATTTTGTCACTTATACCCCTTGGCTTCTGGGCTCCTCATATATCATGAGCTAAAACGTGTGTGGAACAGGGATGTAGTGGAGGGTATACGGAGGTATGCGCCGTGTACCTTCAGGATTTTTTTAAAGAATATATCCGTATATCCTCTGTTTTTCAAACTAAGCATTATCGTATACCCTATATATAGTCTATCTCAAAAGTTTAAGCACTCCGCAATTCTGGTTTAAAATATTTGAAGAAGAAAATATTTTATGCTATTTTACAATAAATACTGGATATTTAATCAAAATAAAGGAATAAATAAATTATTTTGGGTGGTTAAAATAAAAAATATATTTATTTTTATTTAATTTTTCTTTTTTCTTCAAGAAACGTTGCCTCAAAAGTTTAAGCACTGTTTGCAAATTTCCTTAGAAACACGGGATTGTGCTTGTGTAGTGATGTTGTATGACATCATATTACACTTTTATGAAAGTATGAAAGGTGGAGAAATTATTTCCTCTCGTTTTAAAAATGCCGAAAGGTAAAGAATTCACAAAATGTGAGATTTTGAAAGTTTAAAAATTGAAATCGCAAAATAAAACTGTTTATGAAAATGCAAAAGTTTTAAACCGATCAAAGCGAGGTATATATCAAGTACTCTCTAGAAACGATAATTTTAGGTGGAAACCAAAATGTGGATGACCACGTATGACGACTGTTCAGGCTGATCGGGAAACACGAAAATTGATATCTAAACAAAATATGGCAAAATGGCAAATTAAAAATAATCCCAGTGTACAAATGTCCAAAAACATTGTGCATAGACGTATTAAAAATTGTGATTTACATCATACTAAAGAAAATGGCTGGCAAACCGAAGCTTTCAAATTACATCAAAAACAGGCGATATTGAACGGGGCTAAAAAACACATGTCCAACGGGGACATATTGCTTACTGTTTTATTCAGCCATTAGAAAAAGTGGAACTTAGATTGCCCTGATGGTTGGAACGCCAATTGGCATGATTTACGAAAGGAACCAAAGGCATTTTTCAGCACGCTGCAAGGCGGTAAATCTGTTATCATTTGGGGTATTTGGATTCAATGGCCAGACCTCTCTGGCTTTTCTAAAAGGAAGACAAGATTAAAAAAAGTATCAAGATATTCTAAACCAGTAATTGCTTCTATTTGGTGACATTTTGTTGGGTCCTGAATGGACTTTTCAACAAGACAGTGCCTAAATCCACGTATCCCATTCTACAAAACTTTGGCTTTCTCAGAAAAATGTTAAAGTTCTTGACTGGTCAGCTTTAACCCCTTGAGGGGCAAAGCACTTATGATCCTAAAATGTTCAAATGATTGATTGACACCGGGATTCACAAACAAATTTATATGATAGAAAGTAAAAGCTCTTTTTTGCGTACATTGCAAAAAGCAAATCTTAATACTAAAATTCCGGTGCCAATGTGGCATACGGGAATTAAAATTAAGTGGTATATATAAGATACCGGTGCCCTTCAAGGGGTTAAATCCAGACTTAAACCCGATTGAGAATGTCTGGGATATTTTAAACCTCCAGGTTTATGGCAATGGAAAACAGTATCCCTCTGTTGAAGAACTCCAAAAGGCCTTTGTGAAAGCAAGGTACTATTTGCCACCAGAAACACTACAAAAACTAATAATTTCGACGGACGCACGTTTATTTGAACTAATCCGAAATCGCGAAAAAATAATTTGTGGGTAAAAGTTCTGTAAAAATTATATATCTAGTTGTTTTTGACATTGCACATAAACTTTTGAGACAGTTTTTTTTACATTTTTAAATTTTTTTTTTTTACAGTTATGTAATTTATCTTTTTCTACTTTTAATATCATCTATTTAAATTATGTTGCAAAATCTGCAAATAAAAAAATGTTATTCATTCTAACTTTTTATAATTTTTGAAAATCGACATTTTATGCTTGCGCTTAAACTTTTGAGACAGACCTTATGAAGGTTCATGATGTCAGCGTATGCCCTCTGCTTATACCGTATACTCTCTGCTTTTTTTATGACTACAACATTGCTGTGGAGTCAAGAATAACGTGTAAGTAAAACGTGTGTGGAGTCAAGTGTAGTTTAACAATTAGAAAATTTGGTTCAAAAACAACTAATTAAAGGATGCTAATGATATTATTTTTAATCAGTATGGTTCGCCTTTTTGCTTCTCGCAAAGATATTTTATCGTTACTAAGGCAAAATTTCCCCCCTTGTTCATGGTTGCTTTTGTGTTGAGTTTCCTAGCTACTAACGTCTACAGATTGTTGCGCACAATGATAATCGGTATGATCTTATTTTCTCTGCTGTATTAGCAATGAATGTTTTACGAGTAAATTTAACGTAACCGCTTCAATATTTCAGTTTAAAATTATTGCTATTCCATAACAAAACAACAACAACAACAACAACAACAATAACAAAAACCGAACAGAAATTACATAAATAAATAATTATATAAAAATATTTCTAGATGTCATTTGATTGCTTATACAGGGTGTCCCAAAACGACCGCATAAACTATGCACAGCTAGATTCCTCGTTGGGAGTACATAAAAACTGCCCAAAGAAGGCAAATTTTACTGTATAATTTTACTGGTGGGGATAAATAAGGATTTTTAAGCCTTTTTGCGGTACGTATACCTGTCGCTCGTCGCCAAGGGGTTAAGCTAGTTATCGCAATATCTCATGAATATCAATATTAACCCTTTGAGCTCTGATGGTAGAATTTTCTGCCACATAATTTTAATTCCGAAATGTCACAACGACATCAGAAAATTCAACCAAATTTTCTTGAAAAAGGTTTAATGCATTTTTTCATGCGTATCGTTAACCGGTTTTTTTCTTTGCAAAATACTGGTGCCAAAGTGACATTTGGAATTTTGAAGAAATTTCCCCACCAGAGCTCAAAGGGTTAACTCGTTGCTATATTGCGATATTAATTTTCTGATATCGTCCAGCTCTAATCACAAGTATACTCGTTTTTATAGTTACATGTTCCAATTTCTCATGTTGAACGAGTGTGACGCCAGGCGAATATTGTTCATTTGTTCTCGCGTAAGTCAGGATTATGCAGATACTGTGCTTGCTCATTCATTATCATGACGAGTGGCTGGCCGCTACCAACGACATACAGTGATAAAACGATGGGGTGCTGCTTTGTGCCAATCGCTGAATGTCGTTGATAGCAGCCAGCCACCATTTGTGACGTCATGATAATGAATGAACAAGCCCGATAACTAGTGTTGCTCTTGTTATGTACTAGAGGAATGACAAAATATACAGTGCATGTTCATACTGATATTTTCCCAAAAACTATGGCAATCTCACATACCAAATCTTGGCAATATAGTCGCCTGACGAGTTCTATTATCCCCTTCGCGAGGGGAGCCTTTTACGGAATTTTTAATCTTTTGTCACCTGTTTTTAAAAACAGAAATTTGTGTTTCATTGAAAAGAAAAAAAAATTGCACTAATTAACCCTTTGAGCTCTGGTGGGCATATTTCTTCAAAATTCCAAATGTCACTTTGGCACCCGTATTTTGCAAAGAAAAAAACCAGTTAACGATATACATGAAAAAATGCATTAAAACTTTTTCAAGTAAAATTGGTTAAATTTTCTGCTGCCGTTGTGACATTTTGGAATTCAAATTATGTGGTAGAAAATTCTACCATCAGAGCTCAAAAGGTTAAATAAGGCAAATTTCACAATAAAATTTTACTGGTGGGGGATAAACAAGGATTCTGATCACTTCATGCGGCACATATACAGGTCACTCGTTCCCAAGGGGTTAAACGGGTAAGACAAGTTAACTAATGACTGCTTTACAATAATGGCAGGCTCGTCAAGGTACTTGGCGTGTTTTTTTTGTTTAAAATCGCCTCTACTAATTAAATTTTCTTTTCCACAGGTCGTCACTTTTTATAAAAGTACCCAAGGAGACGTTTACATTTGCTGTATAGCCGCTATTATGACAGTCTGCAGTGCTCTAATATTTATCAAAGTAGTGATATACGAGTAGTAAAATTTGATAGACCAATAAGATAGTGGACAAAAACACAATTGTCGAGTTGCTTTTATCGCCAAGCTAATGTTTGTTCACTTGTGTTAATATCGTGAAGTTCTGCAAATTGGTAGCTAGAATCCAATGTAGTTGGGCAATTCTTGCAGTCTGAGTATTTATCTTGTGAAGGTGTTTTATGATAAATAGGGGAATTATAGGTTAGTCTGCCATAGTGTACGGAAACTGCCATTAACTCTGGGTATTTTTATTTTTTCAGAAAGGTTTCATTTTTTACAATCAAACAACTGCATTAGGCAAATTATATCACAGAATTATGTATTTAATGATATATGCGACTTAACAGCATACAAGTTATCTTTATCTATCTATATTAATAAAGATATAAATTTGTCTTAAAGTGGGTATGTTTCAAAGACTGCGCAGATGTACAAGATTTGGCTAGAAGGAAAATCTACCCGTATGTCTAAAGTTATGAATCATGAAGCAATTTTTAAAAAATTTTGATAATTAGTCGAGTTATTAATTAAAAACTCTAATGAACTTTGTGAAATGGCTAGCTTTCCTTTTACTGCGGATTATTTCAGTGGTTATGCGGGCTTACCTAAGGTTCTTCAAGCAAACGAAGGAACAGAACTCCCTTTTCTCTGCGATATTAAAATCGCATTGGCTGGATTCTCTTTATACTTACACGTACAATAAATAAATAAATTAATTAATTAATAAAAATGAAAAAACTTGCGTTGTATCTTTATGGTTCTAACTGTACCTTTTGCAAAAAAAGTTATAATATTTGCTATTAAAAAAATTACAAACAAAATAGGGTTAAACTATATAGTCCAGTGAAACAGGATATCTCAGTTTTAACTTCACTGTAAAAAAAGACAATTTCACGGAAATAATAATGGTAATCTGAACACCAGTATAACTTACTGTTTTTTAACGGAAAAATTTCCGTAAATTACACAAATTTTCCCGTATATTCCGGGAATTTACGGGAATTTTTCCGTTAAATAACAGTAAATTGTACTGGCGTCCAAATTACCAGTAGTATTTACGTAAAATCGTCCGTTTTTTTACAGTGTTGAATTGAGCATCCCGTTATCTTAAAATAATTGAAATACTAAGCTATAAGTAAGATGAAAAAGTAGCCATTATGGCATTTCCACACTTGCATTTCTGTGTTAGAATTGTTTCATCATTATTATTTTTTGTTTTCATGTTTCCTATTTTTTTAAAAACAATCTGAAGTATGAACACATTTAAAATTAATCAGTTTTTTATACTGTGTGTCGCATATTTAATAAGGAATTATTTCCTCCTCGCCCATTAAAACTTATTTTAGAATTTTCAGGTTTTTTTTTCTGGTTAACTGACCGGCTGCGATCACATTTATTAATCTTTGAAAGAGGTCAATTTTAAAGAATTACTATCTCTATCATACCGGCTACATATCATGATATACAGGGTGTTTCGCACCCAGACCGACAAACTTTGAGGGATGATAGTAGACATGAAGACAAACATTATTAAATAGGAAACCATGGGGCGCAAACGTCTTCTATAGGCGCTAAGGGCCATTAAAATTTAAGGGCCAAAATTTCAAACGATGATAAAAAACGGAAAAAAGGGTCGATTCGTTTGCGGTTTTCACTAAAATCATTCGTTATGTCACAATTTTTTAGGAAAATTTTTTAAAGGTTACGTTCAAAAATTGTCGATAGAGGGCGCTTTAGACTTTAGAGTAACGAACAACTATTTTTTACCGTTATTTTGTGCATGGGGTTGAAATTATTCTAAAGTTTAAACTTTAACTTAAATTTTAAGCCCTAAATCGGAAACATTGGGATCGGGTAACTAGCGAAAATTGAAATGTGAACAGAGGGGGAGATTTAAAACGCTCATAAATATTGGACAAACAAATCGATTTTGTTGCGGTTTGCGTGTAAGTCATTCCCTTGGTAATTATTTTATTTAAAATGACGTACAGCTTTGGTGTCCTCATTTTTTGACAGAGGGCGCTTCCGACACATCTCTGACATTTCACTGGCATTAATCTTGGATGTTTTACTACCAGACCAACATACTTCCAGGAAGTGTTAAGGAGCCAAAGACGACTCGGAATCACATAGGAATATAACGTTGGAAATGCCTTTTTTGCAAGTTAAGGTTAAAGGAAGCAGAGAAAAAAGTAACAGAAACAGCAGAGAAAGAGCGACACGTTAATGTGTCAGAAAACAGTTTATTTAAAGGTTTTACTAGAAAAGGTATTCGAAATTACGACCAGAAGTAGTCCAGCAAGTTTGACAGTGACGGTAGATGGCGCTGCGGTTTCCTTGCGGTAGATGGCGCTAAACGGTAATGCGCCTGAGCAGCGATCACTTTGAAGTGATTATTCGTGAACCGGTTCCAAAGGTAGCAGAATGAAGTATTTGAACGATGAACAGCACGATAGGGCTTCTCCACATTTTACCAATGACGTTTACCGACACTTCAAAGTAACATATGGACAGTGGTGGATAGGTCGTGGTGGCCCGGTTCATTGGCCTGCCAGATCGCCGGACCTATCATGTATGGACTTTTTCTGCTGGGGTCAAATGAAAAATTGGGTGTATGAGACTCCCCTACCATCAGTTGAAGACCTCGCAGCTGGTATTTCTGTAGCTGCCAGAAAACTATCAGAGATGCCAGGAATCTTTTAAATCGTGAGGAATTCCACGCGACGTCGCTGTCATGCATGCCGGACAACTTCTGGTCGTAATTTCGAACACCCTTTGTAGTAACACATTTAAATAAACTGTTTCCTGTCACATTAACGTGTTGCTCTTTCTATGCTGTTTTTGTTTTCTTTTCTCTGCTTCCTTTAACCGTAACTCGCAAAAAAGGCATTTCCAACGTTACATTCCTATGTGATTCCGAGTCGTCTTTGTATCGCTAACACTTCCTGGAAGTATGTTGGTCTGCTAGTAAAACACCCAGGAGTAATGCCATTGAAATGTCAGAGATGTGTCGGAAGTGCCCTCTATCAAAAATTAGGAAACCAAAGCTGTACGTCATTTTGAATAAAATAATTAACAAAGGAATGACTTACACGCAAACTGCAACAAAATTTATTTGTTTCTCCAATATTTATGAGCGTTTAAAATCTCCCCCTCTGTTCACAGTTCAATTTTCGCTAGTTACCCGATCCCAATGTTCCCGATTTTGGGCTTAAAATTTAAGTTAAAGTCTAAACTTTAGAATAATTTCAACCCCATGCACAAAATAACGGTAAAAAGTAATTGTTCGTTACTCTAAAGTCTAAAGCGCCCTCTATCGACAATTTTTGAACGTAACTTTTAAAATTTTTTTCTAAAAAAATCGTGACATAAAGAATGATTTTAGTGAAAACCGCAAACGTAATCGACCCTTTTTTCCGTTTTTTATCATCGTTTGAAATTTTTGCAATTAAATTTTAATGGCCCCTAGCTCTTACAGAAGACATTTGCGCCTCATGGTTTTCTATTTAATAATATTTGTCTTCATGCCTACTATCATCCCTCAAAGTTTGTCGGTCTGGTAGCGAAACACCCTGTATAAGCAATTTCTAAGGTGGAATCTGTGTAAGACGAAAATCTGTCTGAAGTGGAAAGATTGTATAATTCTGCAGAACGATTTTCAATTGTATAATTTGTGTTTAAGATGGATTACTTTGTACATGGCAGAAGAATTTCTCGTTTTCTGTAGATTACGACTTAGATAATAGATAGACTGTACACGTAACTTATAAGGAAGGTCTCCATTAGTGGGCATACTCAGAATATTTTGTAAAAAATAATAATTGAACTACTTATGCACGTAATAAAGGATCAGTCAAATTTATCGTCGGAATTACAGTAGAAAGTATGTAAAAAAATGAAATACTTTTGATTATATAACAAATAATAAAATCAGCTCATCAGTGTATACTAGATGTTAAATTTTTTAATTAAAATTCATGTGCTACTTACAAGTAAAGTAGAGTTGATTTCCTACAGTTTCGAACAATAAAACTTGTTCATCATCAGGGAAACATTAGAAGATAAAAACTAACACGTTACACAGTTCACATAATACAATACTCAATACTACATAATACAAGTATTGTATTATGTGAACTGTGTAACGTGTTAGTTTTTATCTTCTAATGTTTCCCTGATGATGAACAAGTTTTATTATTCGAAACTGTAGGAAATCAACTCTACTTTACTTGTAAGTAGTACATGAATTTTAATTAAAAAATTTAACATCTAGTATACACTGATGAGCTAATTTTATTATTTGTTATATTATCAAACAGTGTAATTGGTCCTCCTATATTAAATACTTTTGATTATTTGGCGTGAAAAGACAAAGTGTCATGCAATTTGGTGAGTAGTATTTTTCTTCGCCAAAAGCAAACGATTGTCATGTAACTGAAAATTGTTTATTAATAGATTTTTTAAATGCGTGTAAAAGCTATTTAATGAATTTAAACTTAAACAATGAGAGAGTTTAATATACAGTGGCGGTCAAAAGTTTCCGGCCAGTTAGTTTCTTTGATTTATTTACCAAAGGTTTCAGCGAAGAAGGAGCACATTTTCTTCAAAAGTTAGGAATATGTGAATGTCCAATCACATATTCCTAACGTTATCACTTTGCTTGGGTACTGAAGACACTTCATGGAAAGGGGTAGAATTCGAAATTCGTGTGTGCAAAAGTTTCCGGCCACTAATAATTTCTTTATTTTTTATATCGGTAAAGTGTTTTTGGTTGTGTTTGTGAATGAATCAAAGTACATAGCATAGTTTAAATACAAAAATAAAAAGTTCAACATTTATTGTTCGTAAATGAGTGATTAGTTTGTCGCTAAAAGGCCAGTCTTCTCGAGATATTGCGACAATGTTATCGATCGGCAAAAATCCAACTGTAAACGATATTTTAAAATTATATAAAGATGGCCATGGCCTTCAGGACTTTTTGATGTCTGGGAGACCCTGGAAAATGACTATTTTTTTGGAGGGAATTATCAGAGGAAAAGCAGTTGATGACCCGCATAAAAATGCCGTTGCACTATCCCGCGATTTACGGAATGAAAATATTGCTGAAATAAGTCAGTCGGCCGTATCAAGATTCTGATGTGATGTAGAACTTTATGGAAGAGTCGGTGTTAAAAAAAATACAGAGGTAAAAAAAATACCAGCGTAACCGACTGGCGTTTTCCAAGGAACACAAAGTCTGATCAAGTGAAAACTGGACAAAAGTTCTATTTTTCCATCAATTGAATTTCAAACTTTTTTGGGAGTGATGGCAGACACTGCGTACAATTACCTAACAACAAAAGATGTAATTCAACATATATTTTCCCACAATGAAGCATGGCGGAGGACATGTTATAGTATGGGGAGTAATTCCTTCAAAAATGTTGGTTCGTTATTTGAAATCCGTGGCAAGATGAATAATGCAATGTATAAGAATATCTTTCAAGAATATATGCTACCTTATTAGGGCAAAAATTGTGGTCGCAGCTATTTGTTTTAACATGATAATGTCTTAATGAATGTATGCAAGCTCGACAAGTAATGGCATTTGGACAAAAAAATCCCGCTTTTGAAATGGCCAGCCTAAACGCCCAAGACTAATCCAACAGAAAATCAATGGAAATAAGTTTGCAAACATGTGTGGAACTATAAATATTCGAGCTCAGCCGGATTTTCCAAGAAATTGCAAGAAGTGTGGAGAAAAACGTACCATAGACGATCTTGAACCGTTGATGTCACGTTGCAGCGCTGCAGTATATATTACTAGGTGTGGTGATAAAATACTAATTGAAAATGTTGTTGATCAGTATTATTTTATATTACAAAAGCATTTTTTTCTAAACTTGCGGAAGTGGCCGGAAACTTTTGAGCACATGCGTTTTCCATCGCACTTAATTTTGTCAATTAATTTATTGATAGTTATATGTTATTCCATAAATAAGTTCCTAACTATTATGTCAATAAAATGTATAAGTATCACTTTGAGATTCCTCTTCATATGGGTATACTTACAAATTAACTAAAAAATTTTTGTTGGCCGGAAACTTTTGACTGTCACTGTATATATTATATTGCATTACATATATATATGTATTGCTTGTTGCAGCAGTTATTTAATTTTAATATTGTAAAAATAATTTTATATATAAAAAGTATTTTTATACTGAAAAATATATTTTCATGTATTTTAAGCGTATTTCAAAATAAAGGCTAGAAGAAGAATGGTGCAGTAATATATTTTAATATCGGAGAAGTCTTTGTTTCCATACCAAAAAATTAAATCGACAGTTCTCAAATGGATTTAATTTTGAGATTAAAACAAATTTAATAATTTAATTTTCGTTTTAATTCATAAAATTTCATTGTTAACTTTCATTATAAAAATATACAGGGTCAGTCATAAATATCGAAACAATAGACTATCTCCTTAAATATTGCCCCTAGACCCATACTTCCAAATGCAAAAATTCATGAAAAAAAGTGAAATTTTTCATGAGATGAGTTGCAACTCCATGGGGGGTCTATTTGAAAAAATACGAAAATTAAATTTTTATACGGCCCCGTAGGATTAAAAATCCCAATTAGAAAAACTTTCCTTATCCAGTCCTGAATAAGACACAAAATCTTGCATCTTCATATCTTCCAAACTCGCAGAATTATAGCCGTTTAAATAATTCATCTGGTTTTAAGGGATTTGACACAAATTGAAATGCGAGCAATTAAAAAAAAAAACAATTTTACTTCAACAGTTCTAGGAAACATGTGAAAAATCTATCTTTTGCGTTAGAATTTCGATTTTGTTTTCTTTTTTTGCGATGGTTACCCATATAATTTGCTAAGAAAATCACATCCTAAAATTTCTCATAAAATTTATAAAAATTTCATATGATTAGTACTGGTTTAAATAGGACAATTTAAAATCGTTATAAGTCGAAACATTATTTATCGGATTCAATTTCTTTCCATTTAATTAAATATGAATATATAATTTTAGTTTTGCTCCAGGGTTTTTGTTTTTCAATATTAATTTTTAAACTATTAAAAATATTTATTGAAGAAATAATATAACTTTAAAAAAAAATCATATTTTGAAAATTAAATATTTTTTCAAATTTGCCGAAACAAAACTAATGTAAAATAATCAAAAATGACATGTTTCAATTTGACACTTTTTTTTTCTTAAATAATTCTTAACTTTTAATAATTTAAAAACAAGAAATAGTGGGGAAAAAACTCATTATGCAGAAAAACGAAGTGAACTGTTTAAATGTCCATCAGAACAATGCTTTTTCTAAGATGCAGTTTAGGTTTTTTTTTTTTTTTTTTTTTTTTTTTTTTTTTTTTTTTTTTTTTTTTTAATAAATTTAGCTCTCAGACTTTTTATCCTTTCTCCATTACTTTAAATTCAGACTTTTTGCTGTCCTGGAGAGGCTGTTAAAAAGTCTGTATTCTAGACCAGGCCAGGCCTAACGTATTTTTCATACCGGAGGGGACTGCTTCCTTCTTCCTACGTCTGCAGTGGACGAAATTTTGAATCCAGGTCTCGAACAATACTTTTTAAAATCACTGTCTCTGACTGACCTAATACGTTCATAAAATAAGTAAAGTTTGGTTCAATCGAAATTTTTACGAAAAACACATAGATTTTAAAATTGCTTTTATTTTACAAAAAATAAAAAATAAAAACTTTAAAATTCATTTTTTTAAAGAATAGTATATTTAAAGGCTAAAAAATTAAATATAATAAAACCAGTGAAAAAAATCTGCCTATGACGGTATTCTTATTTGGAACGGTACGAAGGACGGTTATTGGACGGTAGTCTTAAATGGAAAATGTGTTGATCCATGCAAAATAAATATAATAATACCTGAGAAAAAAATAAACTCCATTTACACCTCCTAGGAAGGGCAATTGTCTGTAACGTATTTTTTCTTTCCTATGTGATTCCGTCTTAAAAGATTTTACTGTATAACATTTTTGAATATCTCCAAAGTATAGGATATTGAATAATGATATTAAAATATACTTGAAACATTTACATTATTGAATAATGATATTAAAATATACTTGAAACATTTACATATAAATAGAGATTTATTGATAAATATATCACAGTCTTTGGCGCTTCTTTAACAATAAAAAGTATAAATATAATAAACGAAAATCTATAATAAGTATTTTTGGTCAGAACTCCCATACGAAACAATTTTTAACCATACCGAAGTAAAAATCTATGTAGAAATTCACGGCTCAGCCGGGCTATGATTTAAACTTTTTTTCAGGCCGGTCAGGGTTATGATTTTAACATTTTTACAGGCCGGGCCGAATTTTTTCCCCTGAGGGTCGGTTTGGGACCGGACCTAGATATTTCGATCCATGCAGACCTCCAGTGCAGACTACTAATATATTTTGAAAATAAGTTTAGTTTTAAAGCAATACGCTGTTTTTTATGTCCAAATAAGAGACACTGTCTTAAATAGATATTTAATAACGGTTGGTTGGTTGGTCGTATAAGTTTTAATGGCGCTAAATCTCTTGAGGGACATGCTGCGCCAAACCAAAGACAAAATTGCAAGAGTGAAAAGAGACAGCATCAAAATATCTGGATGGGGGTTTCCCATCCAGATATAGTAAAGCAAATATATAAAAGTAAAATCTAAAATGCTAAATCATTAGAATATGGAAGTAAAAGTATATAAATAGAAAGTGCAGTCTAAATGAAGTCCCATCGAGATGTTGTTCAAGGGTATCAAAGTCGTAGAAATTAATAAACATATAAAATTATATTTCAAAGTAAAATCCAGCATTTTTAGAAAGGTAAAGAGTGCCCCATGAGGTGTTTCCCCAATGAAGTTTGTCAAGAGTAGTGATGATGAATTAAAATAAGTTCTATATAGGTGCCGGAGGCCCGGACAGTCAGTTAAGAGATGGTGTATGGTAAGTTGATCAAAATGACAGTGTGGACACATGGGTGCATCCTCCCTAAGTAATATATTTAATAACGGACAATTTGTGGAAAATCCCTCACTTGCTTTTAAAATAAGTCAAAAACTCTTCCTTTACAGGCATGGTTAAGTGGTGTACGTCATGAATGTTGGAGAATTTTGGATTTTAATATCCCTGTGTGATTTTTAGATACGGAGATGGAATTTTTTTTGTTCAGTTTAGGAATGAATAAGAAATAATTTCCTAACTGGGAATTTTGTCCTACGGGGGCCGTATAAAATATTAATTTTCGTATTTTTTCAAATAGACCCCTATGGAGTTGCAACTTATCAATAATTTCATCTTTTTTTATGAATTTTTGCATTTGGAAGTATGGGTCTAGGAGCAATATTTAAGGAGATAGCCTATTGTTTCGATATTTATGACTCACCCTGTATATGACAAAACTATAGTTATAACAAACGAAAACCAACAAAACTAAAGTTATTTATATAAATATTTTTCAAAAATAGTTCAACATTTTTACCTTAAAAAGTATTTGACAAAAAAAAAGTAACTTTTGAGACATTATTTCGTTACCAACCGGTGATAAATTGCCAAATAAACGAAATGTTCATAATTTTTTTACGAACGTTCTATCGGGATTCCGTTGAATTTTTTTTGTAAACATATATATCCACATAAGAAGAATATTCTGTATTTTTTTTTTTTTTCTGAGTATGCCCGTATGGATACCATCCTTGTTTGATTATATTCACATTAGGAAGCAACAATATATCCGTAACTAACTCTGACGTCGTATGATCAATAAATTTCGCTGTTATTGCAATTGTTTAAACTTTTAAACACCGCGCAATTTAAATTTTTACGCCGTCGAATATACAAGAAAAATGTCCTTTCAAATGCTATTTGTTTGAAAACGGTATCTGAAATTACTGATTTTTAATGGTTTTTAAAATAATTTTCAAGCAAATTTCTTTTTTAAAAATTGATCTCTATAGCATGCAGCTTGATTACGAAAGACTACCTGTTGCTCTTAAAACAATATAAACTGTTCAACGTTTGTTTAGGCTAATATACTACAACGAAATGATAGTTTCATAAATAAATTACATAAAAATATTAAAATATTTAACAGCAATTTAACACTTATGTAGTCGAATTATGTGCTTAAACTAGGGAAATTATCAGAAAAAAACAGGATGTTCAAACAAATTTCTGGACGATTTCTTCGGCAATTACCTCCTGACATGCAGGAAATAAGATGGTATCGTTTTCAATAAATTTCAAAAGTTTATTTAAATATTTAATTGGTATTTTTTATAAAAATGTTTTTTGGAGTCGTTAGAGATCAATTTCAAAAATATACTAAATATAAAAAATCTATTCAATTAAAAAATGGTTTTCATCTATGTTTTCTAATTTGCAAAGACCGAGTTAGATTCCCTTGTAAATAAAAACTTTTAAGCTGTTCTGACTCAGATACAATCGTAGAATATTTTTTATAATGATTTAACACTAGAATTACCGTGAATGAATCATATGAATATGTTTCGACAGAAAGTTCGTTCAAAACCAGAAATTTGATTATGAAAAAAGTGTAAAAGATAGAAATAAGAAAAACGTTAAATAATAAAGTTAAACGATTTTAAATCAAAATTCTGGTGTGAAATATTTTTTTAATTTGACTCAAATTTCCGGTAGTTCTAGTGTTAAAAAAAAGGGTTAAAGTTACTTACCATTTTCGCAATTATTTCCAGCATATCCTAGATGACAATGACATGAGTAGTAATCCATTCTAGGTTCACAATGACCACCATTTTTACAAGGCTCTTCAACACACGAATGTAGGCAGTTTGCAACATTTATACCGGACAAAGCATCATCTACCAGCTTCAATGTTCTTCCATTAATAACTACCTAGAACGGATAGTTGGTGTTAGAAGACATCAACACGAAATTTAATAACTATATAACTAATACAAATTTCTCTGTAAAGGTGTTTTTGAAATCCAAAAAAAGTTAAAAGATGTGAGTGGGACTTAGGAGGTCATTCATTTATTTCGTCAAATTTGAAAAGGATAGGTATAGCAGTGGCGTAACCAGGGTGGGTGCTCCGAATATCGATAATTTTGGAAAGTTTGGTTCGCCTTATCTAACCAAAATATTTTCTGCTATGAATCAAGGAGAAGAAAATCTTACAATATTAGTGATTTTGGGCTTTCATCCTGGTGCCACTGCATACGATTGATAGAGTGCAATACAGTGTTACAGGGGGCAGGGGCAGTTTAATATTTTCTGACATCACATCTTTTATACGAAAACAATTAGGTAGACATTATTTGCAAACAGCATAGTAAATTTCATAAAAAATATTTTTACTCAGGTCGTAATAGCCTCTTTTCTTTTGAGTATGATGTAATTATTGATTATTATTGCACTACTATTTATGTTGGCAAATGTCTGTGGGTCTCTGTATCGGTGCATCCGTATCTATTACAGTCCTATTTATGTTTCTCTCAGATGGCGCAAGGGCTTTTTAAAATTACGACCAAAATTGAGTTTTGTGTCCAGTAAAGATCCCCGACAAATAATACGAATATTAATTAAAAACGACAGTCAAAAATATTCAAAGGAAGGATAGAATTTAATCATTTAATTTAAGCCACAAATACAGGGATGAAAAAAATCTTGGCGCCAGCGGGTAATCTCTTGCCACTAAAATTTAAGAGATTCTTCGCTTAAAATTCAATAGCATTCTAGCAAGAATTTTACACGAAATATTTGAGGGGAAAAAAGAAAAAAAATGAATTTAGTGGTGAGAGTTGGGATGAGAATTTTCCGCGTTTTTACATACCAGTATAATATTAGAGAAAATGTTGTTCTCTTAAATCGCAGCATTTTTTTGATTGAATAAAATAACATTTTTTCTAACATTACACTGGTTTGAAAAAACGCGGAAAATTCTCATCCCTCGGTGAGAGACTGCCTGCTGGCACCTAGATTTTTGCACCTCTGCAAAAACTCGGAAAAAGGGGAATTTTGTTATGAGTATCAGCCAGTAGCGGCTCGTCAGGGAGTGCTGCATCCGATTTTTCATACCACTAAAATTTCACAGAATCTTCCATATTATTTATTCGACAATTTTTGTTGATTAAATAAAACAGAAATAACCATACAATTTTAGTGGTGTGAATAAACTGATGCAGCACCCCCTGACCAGCCGCTACTGGTATCAGCACTTCCAATAACACACTGAAGTTTTTCAAAGGCACCTGTATTTTGACCATTCGATGTAGAAATCTAAAATTTCAGACACACAGGCCAAAAAAAAAAAAAAAAAAAAAAAAACTATTTTAGAATGTCTACAAAGTTTTTAAGATCCGATCACTACGAGATGAAATATCGATTAAAAACTTATTAACTAACTAAATTTATTTTCCGATTTTATCTGGTGTTCCATAAATCATTTGAGATCAGACAGCTGTCTGCGGTTAATTTCCATACTGGCTGCACTTTGTGGCCTATAACATTTTTACAAACATTCATTTATATATTTGACATTTATGCATCTATGCGTATATGTTAACCCTGAATTAAAATGTGTAATTTTAGTAAAAATTCGTCAATTACAATTGAAGACATTAATTATTATTTCATTAATTTTATTGCACAAAAATAATTCCTTTGAGCATCTGAGCATGCCATTTTGAAGGTCAGGACATCTAGCTGAGAATAAAAATCTCACACTTTTAATCTACTAGAACTGGAGCTACACATTTTTTTTTAAATGCTGCATTTAGCAATTTAAAAACTACATAAGTATAAACAGAATGTTTTATTGACCCAGAAATCTAATTTTCATAAAAATCGGATAATTAGAAGGGTAGATGTTAAACAATATTTTTTTGAATCCATAGCAGAAAAATGTTTCTTTCATAGCAGACATATTATTTGGGTATCATCTGAATAGAAAAAGGTATAAAATTATGTTAAATCTTAGAGTTTCTTCTTTAATTATCACTATTTTAAGTCCGTTTTTTTATTTTATTTTAGGCTACATAAAATTATTAAAAATATATTAGGATAGAAAGTAATGGGCTTCGCCTGCTATTTAGGTTGTGGTCATGAAAATCCTGATTTTTATTAAGGAAATAAAAATAAAAACCTTTTTAACAATAGGTTGATGAAGAAGCTTTTGTATTTCTTATATTTTCGGAGACATATAGACAAAGGGGGGGGATGTTAGTTTTGATTAAGGGTTTCCGGGACACATTTTGAAATATTTTTTATTCATTGAGTTAAAATTCTGAAATTTTTTGTGTTTGTTAATTATATCATTTGTAAACAAAATGTCATGATTCACATTATAAATTAAAAAAAATATTTTTAAAAATTAAAAAAAAATAAAATTTATTAAAAAACTGGGGTAATTTAAAATTGTCATAACTCTGAATATTATCAGTAGAAATTTAATTTTTTTTCATTGAAATAAACAGAAATATATAAGCTTTAATTATGATTCAGTATTTTTAAAATTATTAATTTAAGCCCCCCCCCCCGCAAAACAAACTCTGCAATCTTTAAAAAAAAATCACATTTTTAAAAGTAAATATATATGAGGACCCCAGAAGCCAAGGGGTACAAGTGACAAAATTTAGATTTCGAGTAAATTGAGTTCAAAGTTAAACATCAATTGTAATTGAATGAATTGAGATATGAAACTTTTGCTTATTTCTTAGTAATCTTTGAACTCTTATTTAAATAACAGTTGAAAAAAAAGTGGAGTGCAATTTTTTTAAAATGTATAACTAAGCGATGTTTATCATCATTCGGCACTTATACCCCATGGCTTCCAAGCAGTAATGAAAATTGCTTGGAATCTCAAGGGTACAAGTGCCGAATGAACACAAGAAATGAAAAAATTTTATACATGGTCAGCGATGGATGATAATTTCTGAAAATATCATTTCAGTAGTCTTAAGTGTGTTTTAGTTTTTTTTGTGTGTTTTAGTATAGCAAAAATTTTCTAAGATTTGAGGGAGTGTTGGAAAGTGTTTCATAAGCTATGCTTAACGCATGATTTTTCTTACTTGGTTACAGTTAAAATATATCTACTTAATGCATAAAAATGCAAATGGCTCTGTATGTCGTTGGTCGCGCTTCTGCTATATAGACGTTAACGGACACAATTGTACTTATACCTCTTGGCCTCCACACGTTTCACAGTTTCGGGAAAGAGGTTAAGTAACTGACCCCTATAACTCAATACATAGTGAAAAAATCACACTTAAATCTTCACCTACAAATAAATAGACATATTTCCAGATAGCCTGTTCACTTAACTCAATTTTTCCAATTTTGTCACTTATACCCCTTGGCTTCTGGGCTCCTCATATATTTTTTTAATTTGCTGAATCAAAATTAAGGTAAAACAGTTGAAAATACATGTTCCAAGATAGAATCATTTATATTTAACGGTTCATGGGTTATAACAATTTAAATGCGAGAAATAGTGAAAAAACAAATCATGAAAAAACGCATTTACATGTAAAGTCATTATCATGACAGCCAATTGCTTGAAAATATTTTGAAGACAAACCAAAATGAAACTAGTGAGATATAGCAGTCCCAAAATTTTCTTCTATTTTACGCATGTTAATACTTCTAAAAAATGCAGCTTAGCATCTTAAGTTTGATGAAAATCCATGCATTAGTTTTTGAGATAGAGCTATGGCAAAATATTAAAAAAAAAGAAAAATCTGCATAACAGCGCCACATGACGGGTGAGGCACAACCAAAAACTATTCAGGATCCATTTTTTTTATCAGATACTAACAGAATCTGAGGTTTGATGAAAATGCATGCATTATTTCGTGAGATATGTTTGTTGCGAGATCGTGAAAAATGCAGCATAACAGCGCCTTCTGTTGGGCAATTTACACCAAAAATTAAACAACACTAATCTATATCAGTGTTTAACTGAATCTGAAGTTTTAAAAAACTTCATGCATTAGTTTTTGAGCTAGAGCTATTGTGATAATCAGGAATAATGAACCATGGCAGCGCCACTTCATGAGCGATTTGCACCAAAATATAATCAGCATCATGCTATATCAAGTAGTAATTAACTATAAAGTTTTATGAAAATTCATGCACTAGTTCTTGAGATATGGCTATTGTGGAAATTGTGAATAATGTAGCATAGCAGAGCCACCTGTTGAGCGATATACACTAAAAACTAATCAGATCTTGTTTATATCAAGGCCTAACAGAATCTAAAGATTTGTGAAATTCCGTGTATTAGTTCTTGAAATAGAGCTATTGCGATAATCACGAATAATGCACCAATGCAGCGCCACCTGTCGTGCAATTTGCACCAAAACGTAATCAGCATCATGATATATCAAGTACTAACTAAAGTTTTACGAAAATCCATGCACTAGTTCTTGAAATATGGCTATTGTAGAAATTGTGAATAATGTAGCATAGCAGCGCCACCTGCTGAGCAATATACACCAAAAACTAATCAGATCTACTTTATATAACTAGATCAGAACAATATCTAAAGTTTTGTGAAATTCCGTGCATTATTTCTTAAGATAGAGCGTCCAAGAAAGTTTTTTCATATACAGACATACTCACTCACAGATTCACAGACAGACATTTCGTAAAAACATGTTTTTCGGGTTCTCTGACCCTTAAACTTGTAGATCCGTCAAAAACCGGATTTAGAAAATTTTTACGAATCACATAATTTCTTCTTGTAAAGATAGAAGAAAGTAAAAATTAATATTTTTTGTTCTAATTAAGATAGAAACATGGTTAAAACGTTATTTTAAGAAGGGAAAAGCAGAGAAAGTTTTAGTGCAATAAAATTATTTTAGAAAATTTGAAGATTTTTGTGTCCCGTACCTCTTTAAATATTGCAATTAGTCCTCACGACAGATATTATTATGATAGGACTAGTGAGCTACGGCCGCTTTCGGGCCTTTTGGTGCTTGTTTCTATAACTCAGCAACTGCTATTCGCATTTCCACTCATCTGATTTCAAACATTACAATTAACTTTGTAATCACCCCCTATAACATTTAAGTATATTTCTGAGTAGCACATGTCACTTTTTTAATCGTAATTTTTGAAAAAAAAAATAATAATTTGGCATTCAAGTTCAGGTATAAATCCAGTTCGTTAACCGGCTACTGCAGCAGTCTAAATTAGTTATTTAAAAAAAAAAAAAAAAAAAAAAAAAAAAAAAAAACAGTGTCATCTTCTCCCTGCCGCTTTCAAGATTTTTACGAGGTAGTACAAGTGAGTACGAGATAGTATGAGATTTTTCAAGATACTGCAATTCCACTCATTTCGAAAACTAATTTGAGATATTTTTACTATCTTTTAACTTTACAAGAAAGTATTGGATTCGTGAAAATTTTCGAATTCTCGTTTTCGATTGATTTACACGTTTTAGGGGTCAGGGATACCGAAAACATGCTTCTTAAAAATGTCTGTGTGCATGTGACACAAATTTTGTGGGCGCTCTATCTCAGAAGCTGATGCACGTAATTTAATAAAAACATTATATTCAGTTAGCCCCCGATACAAATTGGTTTTTGATGTAAATCAATTTACAGGTGGCACTGCTATGCACTTTTTTCACGATTTCCACAATAAGTCATTCTCCTGCACTAATATACGGATTTTCATCAAGCTTCAGATTTAGTTAATTCTTGACATGAATCGACGTTTTCTACATTTTGTTATTAATAGCTGAACCGATGACGCTGCTATGCTGAATTTTTCACGATTTTCGCTATAGCTCTATCTCAAGAACTAATGCACGGATTTTCATCAAACTTCAGATCAGCTAGATGTTCGCATAAATCGTTGCGTATTAGGTTTTGGGGTAAATCACTCAACAAGTGGCACTGTTATGCTGCATTTTGCATGACTTACATGATTTTAGCGATAATCATATCACAAGAATTAATCCATGGAATTCCATACCATTAGAATCCTTATGATGAGCATAGATATCCATTTAATTTTGGCACTGTGATATTGAATTTTGAAGTATTAACATGATTAAAATAGAAGAAAGTTTTGGAATTGCCACAACCGTCTAGTTTATTTCGTTTCAAAGTATCACCAATTCTATGAGCCCGATGACGACGGGTTTGGTTCATTAAACATTATAACAATAGCCTAACAGATGTTACAGGGTTTCCAGCTTCAGGGAATTTTCCAGTGATAATATCAGTACTGTTTTACAAAAAGCTACATATTGATTAAACGCACGAAATTTCGCCTTATTTAAAGACAGATTGAAAATACTGGTACTGAAGAATTTCCTGATTTGGAAATTCTCTGAAGCGTGGCAACCCTGTTTTAGTTCCACTTTTACATTCAGGAGACGCTTTCCCAAGGTTTTTTTTTTCTCTAACTGTCATCCGTTTCCATAATTCGACAGCTACCTTTCGGATTTCAAAGCAGCTGATTCCAATCATTATAATTAAATTAATAAGAACATGTCCATGGGGACATTCCTATTTTGCATTCTATGGGCCCATAGCGGGGTTTGTTTCATTTAACTTGGTTTTCGATGACTCCGTTCAGAAGGTGGTTTGTTTAGAACAGTGTGTTCCATGGACGCATGCAGTGGGGACCACTGTCGAATGTTCATGCAGAATACATTGCGTCCTCTGGCGTACACTGTAAAAAAAATTCAAGAGGTTACTAAAAATGTTTTAGTAAATTTGTATTCCACAGAATTTTTTAGTAACCATTACAAACTTTTTTTTTGCAAGTGAAACAAACATTTTTTTTGTAAACTGAACAAAAGAATTTTTTGTATAACGAATTTAAAACTTTTTAGTATGAGCCACCAAGCAAATTTTAGTAATAGCTCCAAAATTATTTTTAGTAACCATTACGTGTGCCCGAAGGGCAGGAGCTTCCTTTGAGCTGCATCCAGTGGGTAAGAAGACAGACTTCTGAAGCGGAAGATTTTCGGCAAAGCCGCAATAGATGGCAGCACCAAACATTGCTACCTGCTCCGACAGGATTTTCATAATCCCTTTACTTAACGAGTTCTTACACTGCATACATTCGGAGCGTATTTGGTGGAGTCCAGCATCGAACCCGGGACCTTTCAGCCTGGAGCTCGTTGCTATGACCACTAAGCTATCACGGCCACGCCAAGTGAGTTTTAGTAATAGCTATTAAAAATATAAAACTATTTACTCTATTCGTTGCTAGTTTTTTTCTAGTAATCCTTACAGATTTTCTTGTAACCGAGTATGATTACAAAAAAAAAAAAAATTTAGTAATTGCAAGGATCACTAAAATTTTTTTAGTAGATCGACCCCTTTTTTTACAGTGTAGAAACTAAAGGATTTTGAAGTTAGTGTGCAGCATGCCTGCTATACGGTGTCGCAGGTAGCGGTGACACGTGTTCGCGTTTCACTCTGAAAGTGGTTTCTTTAGAACAGAGTGCGCCCCTGGCGAAGGAAAATGAAACGAACAGACTTTACAGTACGCATTCTATAGTATGCCACAGGCAAGGGGTTTAGGTTTATTTTGTGTCGGCTGATTATCTATTCGAGGGATATTGATCCTTGGAGGAGTGTTCTTCGTGGGGGTCTTTCTAAGCAGGGGTGCAAAAATCTAGGCGCCAGCAGGCAGTTTCTCACCACAAAATTTATTTCGTTTTTCTCCGTCTAATATTTCGTTCAAAATTCCTGCTAGAATGCTATTAAATTTTGAGCGAAAAAAACTTGAAAATTTTAGTGGTGAGAGACTACCCTCTGGCGCCTAGATTTTTGCACCCCTGTTTCTAAGGGAACCTAACCCGTATTTACGCAAGGTTCGAAGAAAACCACGAAAACTGCGAACGGTTAGGCCGACGGCCGTGATTGGGTTCGAACCCAGCACCAGCCGTCTACCAGTTGTGACGTCAGAACTTCTCGGCCACTGGTGGGGCCCAAGGGGTAACCCGAGCTGAAAATTAGTTCAGTTCGAGGATCGTTTTTGGAAAAAGTTTCATGTGAATTTACTGATGTGTGCCAAGCACATCCAGTATACGATGCCGTTGGCAGTTGGGACCCGAACATTAGGTTTGTTCTGTTCTAGATTCGTTTTTTGGAATAATTGAAAATTACCCCAAATTCAATATGAATTTAAGGACTCCAATGAGAATAGGGGAATTCACTGACAAGTGACACTAGTAGTTTTTTAGTACAATTTTGATCTGATCATATACGTGAAGAAAAGCTTTTCATTATTTTAAAATAAATTTGTTCATAAATTGCGGTATGAATTTACCCATTAACGCCCAGCGTCCTCTTATGAGGACGGTTACAAAAACAGCAAGAAAGCAGTTTTCCCAACAGTAAAGAGGAAGATAAATATATAACTTGTTTCACGAGACAGAATTCACGATAAATTTAGAAAAAAGTTAATTTGATTTTAAAAGTGGTGGTAAATACAAAATTTAAATTTTATCGAAGAAAATAATTCGGGCGTTAATGGGTTAATTCTATGAATATTTATAGATCAGAAATGTCTTCCCCTTGAAAGGGTTCACTGCTGCTAGTGATAACAGATATATGAGATGATTTCTATCACAGCGGTTATGGGTAGCAGAGAATGTGGATAATAATTTTCTAAAAAACATACGATAATACCGCATTTCTAAAGTTTTGTCACAAAAACCATTTGCTTTTCCTAACCTCTCTCACTAAATTACGTCTCTCGCCGTAAATATTGATCAAATAAGACAAGAATCAGTTCCTTGAAGTCTGATTTCTTTCTTTCTTTAAAAATAGCTATATATTTTAATGCAGCAAATTTTATTCCTGATTAAGTTGTGAGGGAGTGACCTTTGTCATAAAGGCACTCTAGTATTTCTGAGATCGTGACGTCAATAATTTAACATGTGTAAGCGTAAAAGCGACATCTATCCTCTCTTTTACTTTAACTTTCTAGAGTGTGTGTGTCTCTTTCGGATTCTGCAGTTAGGTCTCGGTTAGTAGGAATATGTAAATTTGAAGTATCTCAGTTTGCAGCATATAAAAGCTTGGAGTTTGAGTGTGTGGGGTGTGTCTCTGGCGATAGACAGCAGAGCGTCTCTGGCGACGGTAGCCAGCAGTGAGTATCCAGTGATATTAGTCAGCGAAGTGTGTTTCTAGCGGCGATTTCCCGCTGGTGTTTAGCAGAGTGTGTCTAGCGGCGTTGATTGATCCAGAGAGAGTAGTATGAAGTAGCATCGAGCCTCCAGTGAATTGCCAAGGTGTTTTGGTATTCGACTAGAGAAGTTGGCCGGTGGTAAGAAATTTAATAGTATTTGTGTTGATTATCTCGACGTTAACACTAAAACCGCCATTAGGGGTCATTCTGACCCCCTGCCTAATTGAAAATGGCCGATTCGAACCAGAAAATTCTTGGTAAGATTTGTTATATATGTAAATCACGAAAATAGGCTAATTAAATAAGCTAAATAGTTTTAAATAAAAATTTTGGTGTTAAACATTTTTTATAAAATTTGAATAAAATAGCCGGCGGTTCTAGTGTTAAATAAAGAAATATATACAGCCACGGGCTGTCTAATCAGATTTTATCTAGCAGCTTAGCCGAAAGATAGCTGAGAAGTAATCAGAGGTGCCCCGATTGAGCTAGTTCCGGAGCTGTGAGTATGAGTTTAATCTTTTAACAGTATTCTCAGTTGTGAAATTTACAGACTTGCTCCACTCCCCTTGAGCCCTGATAGTTTTAATAAACTGTGTTTTTATCTTAATTCCTGAGTATGTCTGCATTTAACTCCCAGCACGAGCACCCAACCGTTACAAATGGCGCCCAACGAAATGTCGGACATTGTGAGATTGTGCCACGTGTTTATTTTACCGGTGAAGGTGACATTAATGAATTTTTAGTCAAACTAGATGATTATATCCTGTTCAATAATATACCTGAGAAAAATAGATACGTAGTGCTTAAGTGCTCATTGAAGGGCGAAACACTTTTGTGGTTAGAGAATATAAGAAAATTTCTGATTAATGATGAAGCTAAAAGATTTGAGCAAACTGTGATTGAGTTAAAGAAGGCATTTCCTCCCGTTAAAGATAAAAGTATTTTAAGAAAAGAATTCTATTGCAATAAGCAGAATATTTATGAATCAGCATCAAAGTTTTACCTACGTAAGCTTGAACTGAAAAATAAATTGGATTTAGATATCACATTTGCAGGGCTCCCAAATGGTCCGCGAACTGAACATCAATATTTTTTAACAGATAATTTCATAATACGTTTGAGCTAGAATCAACTTCCAAAGGTGGTTTCTTGATAATTTGCAAGAAAAATCTAAAAAGAAAATTTCTCTAAAAAAATTCTGATGTTCAGTTCGCGGACCATTTGGGAGCCCTGCATTTGAGGAATTGTTGGACATTGTTCTTCCTCTGTTTAATGCGAATTTACAGGACTATATTGAGATTAGAGCACCGAAGAATTTTTCAGAAATGCACCAAATATTATCGAAGTATGAGACTCGGCATAGCTCGGATCAACGGGATTCGCGTAGCCCTCGACAGAGACCTGTCACGGATAGTAATTTGAGAAATGAGGGGGACCGTAATTTTTTGAGAGGGGCACAGCTATTTCCGGATAATAATTTGCGTAATAGAAATGATGGATTTGGTCGTAATATGTCGAATACTGATAATGGTAATAGGAATTTTGGTGGTGGTAATAAATTTAAAAGTGGGGATAGATATATGTATGGAAATAGACAAAATAGTGGTTATGATCGGAGAGGGGGAGTACGGGACAAGAATGTTTCTTCGCAAGTAAGGAGATTAACTTCGGATGAGAATTTTGAAGGTAGATCAATGCAAAAGAGATGTGTTAAGAGGTCGGGTCAGTTAAACTGGTAGGTGACTGTATTTCGGAAGGTATGCAGTCACAGGTTAAAACGGAAAAGCCTTCTGTGAGTTTGAACAAAGTTACTATTAATCCGGTTGAGTTACCTGAAGTGTTAATTGTGTTAGATGGTATTGTCGTTAAGAGTGTCTTCAATACAGAAGCAGATAAGTCGTTCATTTCTTTTGATTGTTATCGGAAATATTTTTCGTATAAGAAGTTGAAGACGTCAAGTCTGGTGGTTCAGTCGGCACAGGGAGTAGCTTGTGATAATAAAGGTTCAGTAGAGTTGGAAGTTGAAATTCGTTCGGTTAAGACGTGTTGGGAGTTTTGTGTGTTAGATGGTTTAACAGTGCATTGCATAGTTGGTGTGGATTATATGAAGGATAGAGGAATTAGTCTGGATTTCTTTAAAAAGTCGTTGATCGTGAATAATGATGAGAATGTGAGTAAGAAAGAGCCTATTTCAGTGTCAGTTGATTTGGGAGAGTCGGGGTTAAGTGAATAGAGAAGGAGGAATTTAATAAGTTTTTGAGTGAGTTTGTAGAGGTTTTTTCTGATAAACCGGGTTTAACGCATGTTGCGTGGCACGAGATTAATACTGGTTTGAAAGCACCTGTTGCTAGTAAACCATATCGTTATGACAAAGTTAAACAAGGTATAATTGATTATCATATTCAGAAAATGCTAGCGGACGATAATATAATGCCAATCGAGTCTCCTTTTGCATCTCCAGTAGTGTTATGTCGTAAGAATAATGGGAAAAGTTTAGATGATCCAGAGGCATATAGATTTGCAGTAGATTATAGAAAGTTAAATGCGATAACGCAATACCCTCAGTATCCTATTCCAGTAATTGATGACATTTTGGCTAATATAACGAGTACGAATTATATGTCAACGTTAGATCTTACGTCAGGTTATTTTCAGATCGCAATGAAGCCTGAGGACATACCTAAAACTTCGTTTATTACTCGGGACGGTTGTTTTGCTTTTAAGAGAATGAGTTTTGGTTTATCGGGGGGACCGGCAACGTTCCAGAAGGCCATGAATAATATCCTTAAACCTTTGCTTGGTAAGGGTGTCCTGGTCTACCTGGACGATAAGAGAGTTAAGAGATGCTGGGTTAACAGTTAAGTTGGAAAAATGTAAATTTTTGAGAAAAGAGATAAAGTATTTAGGAGTTAAAATTACGCGTGAAGGTATTAATATAGATAATGAGAAAACTGAGGCGACATTTTTAGGGATGGTGGCTTGGTTCGCCAAGTTCATTCCACGTTTTTCAGAGTTATGTGAACCATTGTATAATTTAAAAAGGAAGAGGGTGAAGTTTGTATGGTCATCGGCGGCTCAGAGATCGTTTGAATTATTAAAAGAGGCAGTAGTTTCCCCTCCTGTTTTGGCTCACCCCGATTATTCGTCTCAGTTTGAAGTGCATTGCGATGCGAGTGCAGTGGGGGTTGGAGCTATGTTAGCATAGAAAGGTCGACCTATAGCGTTTGCGTCGAGAATTTTAAAAGCAGCTGAAAGGAATTATTCGATTATAGAAAGGGAGTGTCTTGCAGTAATTTGGGCTTTGAATAAATTTCGTTGTTTTTTCACTAATATACCGGTTAAAGTCATTACGGATCATTCAGCTTTGACAAAGTTAACTAATGGAAAGGATTTGTCGTCTCGTATGGTCAGATGGTGTTTGAAGTTGGCAGAGTATAATGTGATTATAGAACATAGGGCTGGCAAGGAAAATGCGGTAGCGGACGCTTTGTCTCGAAACCCGCATGGTGGTTTAGAGGTCACGGAGGAAGTTAAGTGTTGTGCATTGTCTTCGTTGGTGTTAAGGTCACGAGAGCAGTTGATAAGGGAACAGAAGCAAGATGAGGAGTTTGGTAGTTTATATCGTTATTTGGAAAATCCTGATGATGTCCCGCGCGCAAATGTGCCTATGTTTGAGAAATGATCCCAATCTTTTAAGCCTACCGATGGTCTTCTTTTTTATTCTAAAATTGTAAACTCACGTGGTGAATTAAGAGTTTTTATTCCGGCTAGTCTTCGTAAGGCCATCTTGAAAGAATTTCATGATAATCCATTAGCAGGTCACTTAGGAATAAGGAAAACTCATGCTCGAATTTGTGAATCCTGCTACTTCCCTAAAATGCGGGAAGCAGTGCGCGCTTATGTCTCCAGCTGTAGCACATGCCAACGTTATAATTATAAAAATGTAAGTCCAGCTGGCAAATTAATTCCTATTAAAGTAAATTTTCCTAATGAATGTGTAGGGGTAGATTTAATCGGTCCTTATCCATTGTCTAATCCTAAAAGATATAGATTTGTACTAGTTATAGTTGATTATTTTAGTAAATGGGTAGAGTTAGTCCCCTCAGGAAGGCTTCTGCACCTGCAGTTGCCGATGCATTTTTCGATAATTATGTTTCTAAATATGGTGCACCAATTAGTGTAGTTAGCGATCATGGCCCTTGTTTTATTTCTGATATATTTAAGGCTCTGTGTGAGAAGCTGGAGATCGATCATTCTTTTACTGTTCCGTATCATCCTCAGTCTAATATGGCTGAACGTGTAAATCGTACATTAATTCAAATGATTTCTTCTTATGTTGGTTCTCATCATGCGAATTGGGACCAGTTTCTTCAGCATTATGCATACGCACTTCGTACAGCAGTTCACGAGTCGACGGGGAAAACGCCAGCTGAATTGTTTTTGGGTAGAAAAGTCATTACTTCATTTCAAAGGCTAGTTATGGTGTCGGATGCGGAAAGTCAGTTTATGTGCCAGGATATTGAGAGGTTGGTTAAGGAGGCTCAAGTTCAGATGGGAAAAGCTCAGGAGAAGCAAGCACAGTATTATAATATGCGTAGAAGCACTGCCCCCTCAACAATGCCTATTCACAGAGCAGACGACAAACGTGAAACGTCAGGAAGTGGAGGCGAAATCACTAACCTTATTGGTTCCACAATCGCCACGAAACTCAAAACGCGATCGTTGTCAGGGAAACGGCCTCCACTACGTCACAAGCGAGAAGGCATTGTAGAGGAGGCAGTGGTAGAAGGGAGTTAGAAGTGAAAGTTGGAGATTTTGTGATAGTAGAAAAGCATTGGTTAAGTTCAAGTCGTTAAAAGAGAGTAGCTAAGTTTAGTCCAAAGTTTGTAGGTCCGTTTGAGGTTTTGGAAGTTCGGAATAATAATTTGGTTGTTAATGTCAATGGTGAAAGAATGACGATTAATCTGGATCAGGTTAGAGTTTATAAGTTTAGAGAAAATGGTAGTGAACGTTCTCATGTGTCAAGTGGTGTTTCGCAATATTCCCGATCCAATGAGTGTCCCGAGTCCAGCACTTCTTCATCTAATTCTTTTCATCAGTATTCAAATAGAAAATCTGGTCAAACAGCTCCAAAAACTGTTTTTGAAAGTAGAAAGTCTATCAATCCGAGAGCAAAGTACGATAATAAAAATAAGAGAGCAGTGTCAAATACATCAGACTCACAAGGAAGGTCTTCATTGGGGGCATACTCAGAATTTTTTTTAAAAAATACGAATTAAACTACTCATGTAGGTAATAAAGGATCAGTAAAAATTAGCGGCGGAATTACATTATTAGATATGTAAAAAAATAAAATAGTTTGGAATAATTGGCGTGAAAAGCTGAAAGCGACGCGGGATTTGGCGAGTAGTGCATTTCCTCGCCAAAAGCAGACGATTTTAACGCATCTGAAAATTGATTTTAATTGACTTCACTGTTAAAAATCTGCAGCATTTACTGCAACGTCACTCCACTACTTTTATAGAATATCTCTCTTCTGACCAATGAGAATGCTCCATAGCACGGTGAATTGACCGTTTTCTATAAAAGCGGTGGAGTGACGCTGCAGAAAATGGTACAGATTTTTATCGGTGTTGTAGCTTGTGCAACACTGTTAAAAGTCTGCTGCACTTTGCTGCAACGCACTCCACCGCTTGTATATAATATCTCTATTCCAACCAATGAGAAAGCTCCATTTCACGGCCAAGTAACCGTTTTCTACGCAAGCAAGGGAGTGCGTTGCAACAAAATGCAGCAGATTTTTAACAGTGTATTTTTCAATTTGGAACAATTTTAATCAATTTAAATTGTGATTTAAATGATAAAATATATTAATTTCATTTTGTTATAAGTACATATAAACGCATATGACAAAATTACACTTAAAGTAAAATAAAAATGCAAAACTAAAATTACTTAAACTAAACTCATTTAAATAAATTGAACATAGAAAGTTTTTTCTTTAAAAAGTATTCGAAGCGTAAAAGCGTATTTTTCAAAATTTCGTTTTTTCGCCAACCGGAGATAAATTGCCAAATAAACGAAATTTTTATTATTTTTTACGGACGTTATAAGGAGGTTCCGCCGAAATTTTTTTATAAACATATATAACTATATGAGAAGAACATTCTGCAATTTTTTCAGATTTTTCTGAGTATGCCCGTATGGAGACCTTCCTTGTCAGTGTGCCATAAAAGAAAAAAGATCATAAACTGTCCCTTCCTCCACTTATTAGACAGTAACCTCAAAAACACAAGTTAGCAAATAGTTCAACGTCTTCAGTAATTAATCCTCAAAAAAAACTTCATATGGACACTCGTCAAACTGTTAAAAGAACTTTAAAATCTGATTTTTTGCCCAATAAGAGACAGCATAGATCCGGAAAGAAACGTGGCCTAGGATCTTCAGTAACTTCGGGTGCGTCTAGAAAGAGGAGACAACATTCAGAGTACCGGCATCAGCAGTTCGAATCTCGCCATGGAGTGACCCCAGCGAACCGACCAGAGCAGAGTCGTCGAGTGGAATCTACAAGTATCCCACGGCATCCATTCAGGACCAGACTGCAGGCACGACAGTTAACTGTGGCGTCACCGTACAGTTCTGATGACGAAAGATCCTTCGTGCATGTTTTTTGGGACAAGAGGAGAAAGCCATCCTGTAGTATAAAGCCGACTAGCAGCGAGTCATCTCTATGATTGGGTGATCATGTTCTTTATTAAATTTCTATTAGAGTGCATATATGTGGTAGCAATGTGAAGGAATAAAAAGCAGAGAGACTGTTTTGTATTTTTGGCCAATTTTGGAATGTTTTTGACGGACTCACGATTAGTGCTTAATTGTGTTCAAAATTTGTTTGCAAAATTGTTAGTTTTATGTATGTTTGAAAATTTGGTCTTAACTGCTTTTTAAAAATTCTGGATCTATTGTTAAATTGTTATATTAGTTGTTAAAATGTTATTATATTGTTATACTGTTCATGTGTTATAAAATGTATGTTAAAGTATGTTTAATTTTCAGAAAGTATAGATAGTAATTTGGGTTATTTTGTACACGCGCCGCGATTCAGACGGGCACGTGTTTTGCAGTCAAGAAGTCCTTGACACGCGTTTCTATCTCTTATACTAACATTTAAAGAATTAACTTTCTCCTTATCGTTCGTTGTTCGTGCGTTACGTTTGTACTTTAGTTGGGAATGGTTTCCGCAAGTTGCGAAGTTTTATGTTGCATTTGAATATGAAATTGTATTGTATTAAAATTGAATGTTAATGTGATTTTCTAGCAGGGAAGTATACCTGTGTTAAATATTGATACTGCTATTTTTCTTTTAGTTTATACAGATGAAGAGTATGATGACGTCATTTTGTAAATTTGATATTTTAGATTATTGCATAAGCACAGCTATGTGAAGCTGGACGTATGTACCCCAAATGTTGTTAAAGTGGAGCTAGTTCTGAAGAATTTTTGGGAGTTAGGTCATTGGCTAATGGGTATGTAGGTATTACGTAGTAGCAGAGTTATTGTAGTATGAAGTAAATTTAATTTTAGATGAGTTCGGAATTTTGTTGAGGAAAATTTTTGCGCATTGGGTTTTTTTGGACTTGGTGCAAATTCTAGTATGAGGAAAGTTTTATGGAGAAATTTTTGGTAAAGTTACAGTTGTATTTCAATATTGAGGAAAATTTCGAAAGCTTAGTGTTTTGATGAATTTTAGCACTCCCAGTGGAGTGGGTTGTTTTGAAAGAGGAAGTAATTAGTTTTGAAAGTTTTACGGAGGCTATTTTTAAGATAGAAGGATGATTGGATTGAATATGTGAATATTTGAGGCAAACTGAGGTTTCTGTTGTGATGGGTTAAAGTGTAATATTTTAAAAGTTATGTTTCGGTGCCAAATTTCACCCATCACTTTGTTTTTATTACGGTTTGAAATTTATAACAAGAAAAAGTCCTGGGCATGCATTTCGCCCAGCCCTTTTTCTCTGTGGAATCCGAGGGCGGGTTGTGAGGGAGTGACCTTTGTCATAAAGGCACTCTAGTATTTCTGAGATCGTGACGTCAATAATTTAACATGTGTAAGCGTAAAAGCGACATCTATCCTCTCTTTTACTTTAACTTTCTAGAGTGTGTGTGTCTCTTTCGGATTCTGCAGTTAGGTCTCGGTTAGTAGGAATATGTAAATTTGAAGTATCTCAGTTTGCAGCATATAAAAGCTTGGAGTTTGAGTGTGTGGGGTGTGTCTCTGGCGATAGACAGCAGAGCGTCTCTGGCGACGGTAGCCAGCAGTGAGTATCCAGTGATATTAGTCAGCGAAGTGTGTTTCTAGCGGCGATTTCCCGCTGGTGTTTAGCAGAGTGTGTCTAGCGGCGTTGATTGATCCAGAGAGAGTAGTATGAAGTAGCATCGAGCCTCCAGTGAATTGCCAAGGTGTTTTGGTATTCGACTAGAGAAGTTGGCCGGTGGTAAGAAATTTAATAGTATTTGTGTTGATTATCTCGACGTTAACACTAAAACCGCCATTAGGGGTCATTCTGACCCCCTGCCTAATTGAAAATGGCCGATTCGAACCAGAAAATTCTTGGTAAGATTTGTTATATATGTAAATCACGAAAATAGGCTAATTAAATAAGCTAAATAGTTTTAAATAAAAATTTTGGTGTTAAACATTTTTTATAAAATTTGAATAAAATAGCCGGCGGTTCTAGTGTTAAATAAAGAAATATATACAGCCACGGGCTGTCTAATCAGATTTTATCTAGCAGCTTAGCCGAAAGATAGCTGAGAAGTAATCAGAGGTGCCCCGATTGAGCTAGTTCCGGAGCTGTGAGTATGAGTTTAATCTTTTAACAGTATTCTCAGTTGTGAAATTTACAGACTTGCTCCACTCCCCTTGAGCCCTGATAGTTTTAATAAACTGTGTTTTTATCTTAATTCCTGAGTATGTCTGCATTTAACTCCCAGCACGAGCACCCAACCGTTACAAATGGCGCCCAACGAAATGTCGGACATTGTGAGATTGTGCCACGTGCTTATTTTACCGGTGAAGGTGACATTAATGAATTTTTAGTCAAACTAGATGATTATATCCTGTTCAATAATATACCTGAGAAAAATAGATACGTAGTGCTTAAGTGCTCATTGAAGGGCGAAACACTTTTGTGGTTAGAGAATATAAGAAAATTTCTGATTAATGATGAAGCTAAAAGATTTGAGCTAACTGTGATTGAGTTAAAGAAGGCATTTCCTCCCGTTAAAGATAAAAGTATTTTAAGAAAAGAATTCTATTGCAATAAGCAGAATATTTATGAATCAGCATCAAAGTTTTACCTACGTAAGCTTGAACTGAAAAATAAATTGGATTTAGATATCACATTTGCAGGGCTCCCAAATGGTCCGCGAACTGAACATCAATATTTTTTAACAGATAATTTCATAATACGTTTGAGCTAGAATCAACTTCCAAAGGTGGTTTCTTGATAATTTGCAAGAAAAATCTAAAAAGAAAATTTCTCTAAAAAAATTCTGATGTTCAGTTCGCGGACCATTTGGGAGCCCTGCATTTGAGGAATTGTTGGACATTGTTCTTCCTCTGTTTAATGCGAATTTACAGGACTATATTGAGATTAGAGCACCGAAGAATTTTTCAGAAATGCACCAAATATTATCGAAGTATGAGACTCGGCATAGCTCGGATCAACGGGATTCGCGTAGCCCTCGACAGAGACCTGTCACGGATAGTAATTTGAGAAATGAGGGGGACCGTAATTTTTTGAGAGGGGCACAGCGATTTCCGGATAATAATTTGCGTAATAGAAATGATGGATTTGGTCGTAATATGTCGAATACTGATAATGGTAATAGAAATTTTGGTGGTGGTAATAAATTTAAAAGTGGGGATAGATATATGTATGGAAATAGACAAAATAGTGGTTATGATCGGAGAGGGGGAGTACGGGACAAGAATGTTTCTTCGCAAGTAAGGAGATTAACTTCGGATGAGAATTTTGAAGGTAGATCAATGCAAAAGAGATGTGTTAAGAGCCCACAATAGTCACAGAAAAAGTACGCAAAAAGACCCGGATGACCATGTAAAGTCTATGGGAGCGTTCTTTTCTAATATCTCGTTCAAATTTTAATATTTTGACATGATTTTTTTTGCATAAAATAGTTCAGGACGATCCACAACCGGGCTAGTTTTTACTTTTTCGATTTTGGTTACATATTTTTTATATTATGATAGTTTCAGTTTCTGAACCGGTTTAAACCGGTTTTGAAAATTAAAGTAATTTTTAAAAAAAAATCTGAAACAAAAATTGAAAAAGTAAAAACTAGCCCGGTTGTGGATTGCTCTCAGCTATCTTGTGCAAAAAAATCATGCAAAAATATTAAAATTTGAGCGAGATATTAGAAAAGAACGCTCCCATAGACTTTACATGGTCATCCGGGTCTTTTTGAGTAATTTTTCTGTGACTATTGTGGGCTCTTAAGAGCACACACTAGTCACACGCCAAGGCAAATCAAGATGGCGACGCGCTTTTTCAGCGGATTCGAAGGATGGGCTAAAATTACTTTGATTGACTTGCAATCATCCAATTAGGAAATAGAATGCTCTTAACCAATTATCTGCGACGATTTTTCTCTTCAAAGGTGTGCAATTCCAGCCGATTTCATGTTTAAAGGATTTTTTTCAACTGATTTCCCATTACTTTGGGTAAATGCAATGATGTCGAGCTTCAAAAGAATTTCAATCTCTTTATAATTAGCGTTCCAAAATTAAAATAGTTTGATTTTCAGAAAATAAACGAATAATTAATTTAGGTAGATTACTATAAAATAAAAACTATTTTATTTACTTAACGCAATCACAAAAAAATAAAAAATAAATAAATAAATAAATAAAAAATTAATATTGAATGAGAGGGGGGGGGATATCAGGTACAAGTAGTTTAAATAACTATTTTTGGGGGGGGGGATAAGGGGGAGGGATTCTTTTTAGAATACGAAACTTATCAAGACAAATAGCACTGAAGGTTAAAGTCGTAAATACTTCATAAAATTATGAGAAAATTATTTAGACAAATTTAAATATTTAAACATTGTTTATTTTTTGCGGAGAGGCAAGCAAGCAAGGGCGAAAAGGAAATAGAAATTTTGAAGAAAGGAGAAATAGGTGTTAATCCCAGCCTAGTCGTTTATAGACATAATACATAATTTATTATTGTTTGTAGTGACAAATGTGACAGAAAAAGGTAGCAAATTTTAAAAACTTTGTGTGATGTTAAGTCAATAAAGCAAAATATTTTGTCAATATTTCAGGTGGAAAAAAATTTAGATTCTTGATGATTTTTACAAGCATTATATAAAAACCGCAAGGAGCTCAAACAATTTTTAATATTGAGCACTGACATAGAAGTAAAGTCTATAGGAGGGAGGGGGCGGGGGTTTCTGAAAACTGTTTTTTAAATGATACAGTCAGTTAAGAATGGTTTTTGTTCTGATACAATATATTGTACTGATTCATTTTTTTATGGATTTACTCAACTCAGCCGAAAACTCGGGTAATTTTGGTATTTATGTTTAGTGGTTCAATTTTGAGCTAATAGAAAGGAAATAACTGCGAAAAGTTGTGAAAATTTACTTGCACATTAATGGAAAATCACAATATTTTATTTAAATATTTCTCTAAAGATATTTTACTGTATGAAATGCACAAACACAATACGCAAAAAATGTAAACATGTGTTTTGTGTAGAATTTAATGCATATCTATCGCTTTATTTTTAACACTTTCCTACATAGATAAAAAGATTTTGTTAATATTATAGTTAGCAGAGATTTATAATTAGCACTTAAAAAAAATTAAACATATTTAAAGACTTAATTATTTGTGCAGAAGGAGGATTTCAGGTTTTAATTATTTTTTTTATTAAAATACGAAGAGAAAAAAGAAAGAATTTAATTTTGTAAGTTGAGAAGGGGGGGGGGGTAGAGGGAAAAACGGATTTTTTTTTTGGGGGGGGGAGATAGTAGAACAGTTTTATAGATGACAGCTTATTTACCTTCTTGAATATTTATTAATAGGACGAAAAATGTAACTTAAAAGTGTTTTAAAGATTTTTAATTTTGTGTACTTCAAAAGAACGAGGGGGGGGGGTATACAACGATATTTATGGGTTGTTTACGATTAATTATTTATTTTTAGAATAAAATATGTATAAACCTATGGAAAAAAAAACTTTCAAAGATTTTAAATTTAGTGACATATGGGTAGGGGAGAAAATAGTGCAATGCCCCCCTCAAAAAAATGGTGGAATTTGTGTTTGTTTAAAATTTGTGAGCTGAGGAAAAAAAAGAAATAAGCACATTATTTATTTATTTTCGTGTGCGTGTGTAGGGGGGAGACGTTTATTAGATGACTTATTATTTATTTCCCTTTCAAAATATTTATAAATCGGTATAAAAAAATAATAAAAGTGGGAATTATTTAAAGAACTAAATTTTCTGCACTTAAAGGAACAAAATGATAAATCCTAATTTCAGTCGTGGGGAGGGGGGGGGAGGAAATTTTGTGATTGATTGTTTATTGATATACTAAAGTGACTTATATGCTACAAATATGGGTATTGTGGAGTAGACTACAAAACGAAGTGATATTTTTGTAAGGTGCAATTTAGAAGATTGTGACAGATTCAAAAGGCGAAGCGAAATTTTGATATAAAGGGAGGCGAAGACCAAGGGCTGATCCATACCATTTTATGGTATGCGCGTTTATATTTCGCTAAAAATATGCACATTATATGGTGTGTATAAATGTTATAGTTGATATACAGGGCTACCCAAAAGAGCTCACCAACGTTACTGAATATGAGCATAAATTATTTAAACGTGGTTCTTAAATAAGCTATGCATTTTTACGCTGAGCTTCATTGAATTTACTGAGAAATGTTTGCAGAATATAGATAAAAGGATATACAGCTCCACGCAAAGAATTCGGTACATGGACGCCTATGAATGATAATTTATGAGAATGTGATTTCAGTTGTTTTAAAAGTGTTTTAGTTTACAATAAATTTTAGCCTAATGCTGACGTGTAATAAAGTTACAATGTAAACTACAGGGCTCAACAAAAGTATTCAAGTATGTTTCCATCTGATAGTATGAAATGCTGAAAAATAAATTTCAAACTACTGGGTATTTTCTTGCTAAACTAAATTTTCCCATTATATCAAGTGACATATGAAATACAGAGCTGTTCAAAAGTACTGGAATACATATTTGGGTATATTTGGCTATACACTATTATTTCCCTAAATAACAAAGTTTTGTTAAAGATTTCATTAAGTGTTGGAAAGTGCTTCATAATCAATGCTTAACGCATGATTTTTCTTACTTGTTACTTTATCGAGAAGGGTTCGGGTTGACCCGAATTTATTGGGGTGAATTCTTTTGTAAAATGTTCGTTCTTTTTTGCAATTTTTCTACAAAATGTGCGTCTGTTTCACGATATTTTGAAGAAATTCGTGTTTTCTCCGTGATCATTTTACAAAATTTGTTGTCCGGTTCGCTTCTATTTTTTGCTGATGATCGGGTTTAATTTTTTACTTTTTGTTGTGGGTTGCGTTTGAATCCGGTTAACTTCTACTCTTTCCTACAAACACGTGATGTTACACACAGCAAACACGTGGGTGGTTTACAATTCTCCATCAATATACAGAATACAAATTGCCCTCACCTACGGGAAAAAAAACCACAACTAGAGTAAAACAAAGAAAAAAGGAAGACAATAGAAATCAGAGGAAAAAGAAAAGAGAAAGATCATTCAGGTGGCTTGGGTTAGGAAGCCCGTGAATATTTAAAGAAGGTATCCTCCTGGGGGCGATTAGTTTTAAGAATTCATTGAATAAGTATAGGGGGAGAAAGGGTAGCTACTCCCCCTTTAAATTTAGAAAAAGGTTTTTATGCTGAATTACCACATTTCGTTTGAATATCGTAAATCATATAAATAATTGGTTTAAAATTTCCTTTATATAATTGTTGGAGATTTCTGAGAAGGAAAAAATGAAAAGTATTTATTTATTTATTTTGGAGGTGGATGAAGAGAATTTGTTAGATGACTTACTTTATATGACTAAAGATTAACAAATATGGCTGAACACAAAATAAAGAGATTTAAAGACTAAATTTTATGTACTTGGTAAGGAGAAATAGGGGGGAAACATCAATTTTTGTGGGATTAAGAGTAAAACTATGATTGATTATTTATTACTACAGTAAAAGTTTTAGAAAAATTGATGACTTTAAAAGTTTAAAATTTGTGAGCTGGGGGGAGGGGAGAAACAATTTATTAATTATTTATTTTGGTGTGTATGTGAGATGGAGAAGTTTTTTAAATGACTTACTTTTATTTGCCTTTTAAAACATTAACAAATGGGCTTAAAAAATAATAAAATGTGGGAAAGTTTCAATGAATAAATTCTAGGCATTTACTAATAGGATGAGAGGGAAAAATCTCATTTTTAGTTAGTGGGGAGGAGTTTTGTGATAGATTTTTTATTGTTACAACAAAGTGGCTATATTGTGTAAACATGGATACAGTGAGATAGACAGCAAAACAGCGAAGTGATACTTCTGGAAGGGATAATATTGAATAATATTGAAGGCTGTGATGAGAGCAAAAGGCGGGAACGAAATTTTGATACAAGGGGGGGGGGGGGGGCAAGGGTGATATAAATTATTTTTCTAAATCAGAATTTCAGAGAACTCAGATTTACACCTCCAATTAATAAATAACAAAAAACTTAAATATTTTTAAGGACTTTTTGCAAATTCTGCATAACACTAATAAAGTTTTTTAAGGAGCAAAAATTACTTTTAAAAAATTAAACACTTTTTAAAAAATTGAAGAAACATAAGAAATGTGTAGGACCACTTAAAATTATTCCGCTACATTATGGTCTATGTAGATAAATCATTTGCGGTGTTTCAAGGAGCGCCATACTAATTTAAAAGTAATGAAATTCATATACATTACTGAGGTACTCTGGAAGACAATTATAAAAAAAAATATGTCATGTATAGCACTTACAGTATACACACAGAGGATCTCCATAGTAATCTATTATATCTGGTCTAAAAATAATTTCGCGATGTATTGTTGTAATAATGTTACTCTTTTACAAACAATGAAATTTATACGAACTTCTAAAATGGACTTAAGAATGCTTGCGGTATAATATTTGGCTTAAAACATTTGCCATTCAATTACAGAGTTACACAAAAGAATTCGGTTGTAAAAAGCTCTTCGGAGAAAAACTGTTCCTAGCGTATTTAAATTATGTTCACTACTTTGAACATGAAATGCAATGAAATGCTGTTTCGTGTATACTCTCTGTTAAAAAGAATTTCCATAAAAACATTCCATTTATATATATAATCAAATTAAACCTGTTGAAATTGGTCATCTGTTTCCCGCCGTCCTTTTTTTTTTTTTTTTTTTTTTTTTTTTTTTTTTTTTTTTTTAAGGAAGATACCGCACACTCAGTCTAGCTTTATTAATGTTACAGAGTTTTACAATTAAGTTTTCTTTCAAAATTTATTATTCATTGCAGAACAATGTAATAATTCCCATGAACCATCTGTCGACATATAAAAAGATGCGATTCGATAGCAAGATTTCAATATGATGAATACCAGAAGCGATGGGGCGATCGCCCCCTCCCCCTTTGAGCCCAATGAAGGGTCTTCAAAATGATATTAGATGTCCATAGGATAAATGAATCGTGTTTAAGATTGAGAACGGTGCGATCTGATCGACCTCGACGAAGCTGTCACTGCCCGGGTTGGGCCGGGCCAGTTTTAACTCATTAGACTAGGGCTTGCTTAGGTCTAGAGATCTGCATCGCCCTGTATCAGACTGGCAAAAAAATAAACAGGCCGTATGGGCCAGTCGGATAAAAAAGTTTAACGGGCCTGCCGGCGTGTTATAAAGATTTCAGTAAAAACGCTAAAATGAGGTCTATTTTCAATGAATATGGTTTTAACGACCATAAGTATAAATGTGCGTCACGAGTAGATACTAGTTTAACAACATCAATACATAAATGTAACGTGTACAGCGTAGAAATCAGCATCGGACAATTGCTTTGTGTCTATACGGGTATAATAATTTTTTGGCAAACTGGAGCCGGGCCAAGATCAGGTTTGCACTGTTTTTCTACATATAGTCGGGGTCAGAACTAGACTTAATTATTCGTAAGACGTGTAGGGCAGACAACATTATTTGTAAAAGGGATAAAAACTATTAACGTACTGTTAACGTACTTTTTGAAAATATACTCCTTGGTGTTTCTTAAATTCATTTCTGAACAACACGAAAGTTTGACGCATTTTCTGACTAATTTTTAACTATAAAGGTACAAAATTGACAAGCCTGACTATTGAAGGGATTTGGAATCGAACAGAATATTTCATTTTTGGTAAATAAAATATTTGTATATACTTGTTAAGGTATAAGAGATTCTTGTCACGTGGTTTCAGATTTTTCTCCTTTTGCATGTTGTCGCTTCCGGAAATTCGATACAAAACTCTAATTTTCATAAGTATCATGAAAATTAGCGTTTTATATAGTGTGTTGCGCATTGTATTTGCTTGTATCAAAAAATGGACAACGCCATTCCATTACATTGTTTCTGAATAAAAACACCTGTTAAACTCATGTGTTTCCAAAAAGAAATGAAATCAGAAATGCATAAAAAATAGCTCCTCTAAATTTGAGAAAATCTTTGATAAAATGATAAAGAAGTATTTTCATAAATGTACTTTTTATTACACATTTTCAAAAGTTATGATAATTTTAACTTCCTTTTTTTTTTCTTTTATTCTAAACCTTATTAATTTTTCAGTGCATCTTTATTTGAATGTTGAAAGTTTAAGAACCTAAGTAATCATTAATGTTCTTATTGTGTATTGTCAGTAAAATTTTTCTATAAAATCATCCAATAAATATGAATGCAGTAATCTTTAAAAAATCTTAATTGTATGATAAAAATCTGATTTTGTTTCGAAATAAAGATGCAGGCCGATTTCGGCCTGGACTGTTTTCATTGATTTCTGTACGGGCCGGGCCTGGCCTAGAAATGTAAAAGTGTAAACGACCGGGCCAGGCTCGGACCGAATATTTTATTTTATACCGGGCCGGGCCAAAATAACATTCATTCGGTCCGGGCCGGGGCGAGACTGAAAACTCCAGCCCGTCCAGATCTCTACTCAAGTCTTCACTCTTTCGGAAACGGTTCCGAGTTCGGATCTTACTTTTTTTCTGCAAAACTTGACCACACTATATTTTTTCTTCCACTTCGGGCCTGGTGTGGACTTCGTTCTTTTAGAGGTTTGCCCGAACCTAAATTTCCATGCCCCATTCAATTTTAACCCAACCCAAGCTCGCAAAAAAAAAAATAATAAATAAAAAATATATAAATAAATAAATAAAAGAAAAAAAAAACTGATTCAGTACCGAATAGCCTGATACAAAACAGATCAACAAATCCAAAATGAAACAAAATCAATCTAATATTTGAAGGAAATTGGGAAAGTTATTGCATATAATTACATCAATTTTTTTTTTTTTTTTTTTTTTTTTTTTTTAAGTAGAAAAATGAATATATATATAATGTACTCGTCAATATTCAAACATATAGTTTTTCATAAAAAATTGTCTGATCTATTGAAAAATCCAGTCATCGACCAGTTTATACTAGATCCGAATTTGTCAAAATCCAAAAGAAGAAATGTCCCGAATCCGAAACGTTTAAAGTCAATCCGACCCATAATATATCAATCCGAACCCAAAAATTACAAATTATGTCAAATCGAGCCCTTACCCGAACACCTGAAACTGAAATGAAAGAAAATAAATTCATGTATTTTAATAGAATTAAAAAATGTGTTTTACATCTTCAACTTGAATGTTATAATTTATAGAGAAAAAAAAATCTAGTATTTGCTCTTTAGTGCAAAACCTATTCCTAAATCAGCCTGCTCAAACTAGGTCCGTAGCAAAAAAGTCCAAATCTATCCGGCCTACTACAAAAAACAAACTCAAAAAAAAAAAAAAAAAAAAAAAAAAAAATCTTTAACCAAACTTTCTAATTAACTCGAATCCCCACCTTGTTCTTTGCGCAGCATATCCTGATGTAACTTTGCGCCATAAAACCCCATTCAACCAACCAATCAATCAACCTGAGTGTTACTCTCAGAAGTAAAATTTTATCCAGAACAGAACCGAATTTGAAAAAATTTAAGTCAAACTGACCCAAATCCGACCCACAGAAAAAATGTCAAGCCGATTGGAACACGACTCACTGCAAAATTTAGAAATAATCTCCACTATCAATGAAAAATATCACCTCCTGCCCGAACCTCCAAATTTTGAAATCGCTCCCCCTTGAGGATTCTCGTGTTCCTTCCTTGAATCAGAAAAGAGCGTTCCTCTAAGAACTGCATTTAAAATAACTTCATTTTTCAAATATTCGACAAAAAAATTTATTTGACCCCTGAGCGTATAGTATTGCCCTGCTTCCGATCCGAACCCGAAAATACCATTGGAAATCAAATCAAAATCCGACCAAAAATTTTTTTGTCAATTTAGAATCGAAATGAAAGAAAAACAATTCATGTTTTAATGGAATTATAAAATGTCGACATTTATATTTCTAATATCAATTTTATCTTTTATATAGAAAATAAATATCTAATATATACTCATAACGGAATCAACCAAAGAGAGATGGCTAAATTGTTGAAAAGTGTTCGTTAAATAGAGGTATCTTCTATTCGAGACATTCCGTATGGATATTTTAATGTACATGTTAACACTTGCGAATAGCTCTGTTAACATGTAAATTGAAATGTAAAATCTTAAATATTCATAATTAACTATTTGGAAATGTCTGTTATGGCGTTTATATAGTTTCATTTTATAGTATCTTCGATATTTTCTTTTATGATACTCCTTTAAACTATTTTCTTCCATAACGGAGAAAATATTTAGACTTTCATTTGAAATATGGGGTCGAATCGAATCCTTCTTGCGAGATTGAAAATTCCCTATGAATCAGATCAGAACCCAAAATAGTGTAAATTAATTTCACCCCAAAACAACTACAGCAACAAAAAAGAATGCAGAGAAAAGCAGATAAAAAGTAGAATTCCACTCTGTCCGCAAGAAAAGCGTAAATATCCACTCGACCAGTAGCAAAAAAGTAAGAAGTCAACTTGTCCGAAACCAAACCAGCGTCAATAAAATAGTACTCAACTCAATCCCCCGCCAGGGCCGTAGCTAAGGGGGCGCTATGGGCGGCTCAGCCCCCCCCCCCCCTGGAAAAGATTCCAAGGTCACTCAATGAATTTCTGTTCCGAAAATTCAAATGAAATTCTGTTCAAAAATCTAACTTGGTCTTGAAAACCTTTCACAATTTTGCAGGATTACTAAATTGTATTTAAAATAAGTGTGTTCAACACCTCCCTCATCCTATTGGCACATAAGAAGCTATCATGGTGTTTAATTTTGATCAGCTATACAGTCAAAATTTTCATCATCCTATAATTTTCTTAGTATAAAATGAAGTTATTAGAACACTTTTTAATAAGAAACATAGTACCTACAATATGAATATGCATTACTTTATCTTTCTGTGGCAATGCGAGAGAAAAAAATTATGAGCCCCCCTTACATTCTCTTGAGCCCCCTACATTCACTTGAGCCCCCCCCCCTATTGTTCACTTCTAGCTACGGCCCTGCCCCCCCCCCCATACACACACAAAATAGAAATCAACCACACCCAATACCAACCAGCAGCAATAAAGAAAGAGAACCGGATCCCAACCCAACCCGCAGCGGCAAAGTAGAATTGAACCTTACCCAAACACGACTCGCAAAAAAAAAATTTTTTAACCAGAACAACGGCAAAAAATGAAAGTAAACCGGACCGAAACCCGACCTGCAACGAAAAAAATTAGCCCCGATCCTACTGATGATGAAAAAAAATTGTCCCGACACGATCTGCAGGTGCGATTGGAATCTCCAAATTTCTGAAAAGTCCCCCCCCCCCTCTTTTTTGAGGAGTCTCGAGATCTGCCCTTGTACCAGGACAAACAAAAACTGCTAAAAACTGCAAAATCGTCTAAAAGTTTTACAATGTTATATTGAATTGTCACCCATTAAATATATACGAACTTGTAAAGTTTGTAAGTATCTCGACAAATCTTGTCCACGATACTTTGTACGATGATGTTTTGGAACATGCAAAAGCCTTCTGCTCGATAGAAGCTGCATTAGTTGAACGTCGACAAAAAACTCCAAAGAAGAAACAATTCTGATAAGTATTAGAGAGTAAAATTTGCTGAATAGCAGACTTTAAAAAAATTGCTATATTTTGCCTTACAGTTTCATTATTTTTACTTTTATACTATAACTAGCGGCCCGCCCTCGCTTTTCTTCGGGTAGAGCAAGTCGCCCAGTCCCCCGCCACTACTGACACCGCTAATTGTTTCTACCAGTTCATCTCATTAAATTCAACTACTAAAAACATTACCCTCATTTTAGGTAGTCGGATAAAAAATAGCTTATATGTTAATCTAAGGTGTCAGATACCTCCATACAAAATTTCATAAAAATCGATCCATCCGTTCTTGAGTTATAAATGGTGTAACTAACACGATTTTGCTTTATGTATATGGATTATAGCAGCCCGCCCCGACTTCTCACGGATATTTAAGAAAAATTTCAAGTTATAAATTTTTTCACACACACTCATAACCTAATAATTAAAATGCCGTCTCTGACATTGACTCCCCTTCCGTGCCCCAGTGACGCCTATATCACACATTACGATGCAGCCTAGTCGAGCGGGGTAAACGGCAACCATTATATCAGTCTTGATTTTGAAGTGATTTATTTTGATAAGAATCAATACCAAAGTAACAGTAAAGAGCTTTTACAGAAACGGCATTTTAATTATTTTTTTAAATAAAAAACACTTATTGTGACATAACTATAACAGTTAGACATATGCTGTTGCGACATTTTTTGTAGATAATTACATGTTAACAAAGTCGTAGTACATTATTTTGTTCTATAATCATTAGTATTCGCAACGCACGCGATGTAAAGAATTTTTAAGTTCATTTTTCTACACCTTGGGTTACAATATTGGCATTTTAATAAGGATTTGAAATAATTTTTTTGAAAATATAATACAGCCTATGTTCACCGGAAATAGTGTAGCTTTCATACGGTGAAAGAATTTTTCAAATCCGTCAAGTACTTTTGGAGCCTATTTAATTCAATTCAAACAAACAAACAAACAAATCTTTCCTCTTTATAATTTTATATTAAATTAAATAAGTAATATTTATCCCTAGGCTTATTGAAACAGTCCGCATTTGAAATTGTAGAAAACGTTACGATTTTAAATATTTGACTGCTCCTCCTAAAAAAAAAATTCCTCCCTCCCCATATTTGATGCTCACTACTCTTTAAAATATTTACTATCTGTTATAACTTTTTTGAAAACTCCAAAACAATCGTTTCGTGATTTATTTTTAACTTTAATTAATCTGCGTTTTAGCATTTCTTTTCCTTTTTTAGTAATTGCTAAATAGTTTTAAAAATTAAAAAACACGGTTTTATATCAGGTCGGGATAAAAAGTTTAAAAAGTTTTTTTTTTTTTGGGGGGGGGGGAGGAAAATCGTGCATAGTTACGATTTTCATATGTGTTTCAGTGATTGTCATGTGTCTAGTGGGTCACGTAACCTTTAGTTTCCCAAATTGCTTTTTATTCGTTTATCCGGCGTTTTATTTTTATCCTTTTAAGCGGCGACTATAGCCTATGTTCACCGGAAATAGTGTAGCTTTCCAACGGCGAAAGAATTTTTCAAATCCGTCAAGTAGTTTCTGAGCCTATTCAATGCAAACAAACAAACAATCAAATCTTTCCCCTTTATAATATTAGTATATAGATAAATAATGATAAATATTTGCAATTCGTTGTCTTTGCAAATATACCTTTATGTTATATTAAAATAAAATGTATTACGCAGGATAAATTCCCATTTTTAACGACTGTTGAAAATGTATCGTTTTCCTCAAAAGTAATAAATATTAAAAAATATTTCTTTAAAGTTTGAAACAAGTTGATCAACAATTTTAAAATTACCAATCTTTAAAACTTTCTAACTTTAATTTCTGCTTATTTTTGATAAAACTGTTTTTCGAACTGAAAATGCTTATTTTTTTTACTGTTTTACTTAATAATACTGGACTGAAATTGGGCTGCCTAGTATCGTATAGTACAAAAAACAAACACAGGGAAGAGAAAACTGCGCCCGGGGCAAAGTTTTAATTTGGCGCCCCCTTTCCCAACTTTTTCTTGTAACAGCCCAAGAATGATGTTGATAATGTGGCATGTGTAGTATAAATGTGGCGCCCCCCCCCCCCTCGGACGGCGCGGTGTTGAATAAGCCTCCTCAAAATGTACTCCTTGCAGCGCCGTGCGAAAAAGACGGGGACGAAGGGGGTGGTTGCCCCGGGATCGAAATTTAGGGGGAGCCAAATTTTTACTACTAACGTAATTTTTAGTCTGTCACAAGAAAAAGTTCAGGGAATGGGACGCCAAACTGAACTTTACTGCGGACGCAGTTTTCTCTTGGCACACCCCTGCCCCCCCCCTCCCTGTTTCATGTATTTTGCAAGCTGTATAAGGAAATTTATAAATTCCAAATATAGCTCCTTGTCCTTTTGATGCTACCTATGTATTTCACAAAAGTTCCAATTATATTTTAAAATTATCAGAATTTCCTTTTTGCTAAAAAGGAGCTTACTGTAATTTGTATCAAATCTACCTTGTTTTGTATGGACTTGAAAAAATATATATATACAAAGAAATGTATAATTTTCTTCTTTAAAAGTTAGTTATAACTTAAAAATAGCGTTAGTTTTATAAACACAAAATATTAGAAGTCGTTGATTTTTTTCAAGACTATTTTAGTTAAAATTTATCAATAAATGTAGAAAAAATAAATCCAAACCTTGAAATAAGGGAGGTTATTTTAACACGTTACTATAAACAAATAACAGAAAGGAAATAGAAGGAAAGGAAAAAAGTTACTTTCATTTGCTAAAATGGATTGGTGTTAACCAATTGTAATTTTCAAAAGGGCAGGAGAGGCGGAGACTGGCTGAGGCGGAGCGCATATAATTAAAACGCTTTTTTTATTCCATTTCTGATCAAAATATTTCCGAATTTTGCTCTGCCTAATTGCAGTAGAAATATGGAAAGCATATCATTGGAAAGCTTAAACACTAATATTCCGTGAAGCGTTTTTAATTTTTTCTGAATTTTGCTGAAATATGTTTTATAAGAGTAAAAAGGGCACAACACCTCGAATTTCACTGAATCCAAAATTTAAAGTGTCCTCAGAATTAAACTACAAGGAAAATCAGAAAAGTACAAACTAGCCCGGTAATAGAATGTCCTCAGCTATCCTGTGAAAAAAAAATCATTTAAAAATATTGAAAATTAAGCGAGATATTCGAAAAGATTGCGCCCATAGACTTTACATTAGCGGTCGGCTTTTACCGCGTGACTAGTGTGTGCTCTTAAGAGGTCGGGTCAGTTAAACTGGTAGGTGACTGTATTTCGGAAGGTATGCAGTCACAGGTTAAAACGGAAAAGCCTTCTGTGAGTTTGAACAAAGTTACTATTAATCCGGTTGAGTTACCTGAAGTGTTAATTGTGTTAGATGGTATTGTCGTTAAGAGTGTCTTCAATACAGAAGCAGATAAGTCGTTCATTTCTTTTGATTGTTATCGGAAATATTTTTCGTATAAGAAGTTGAAGACGTCAAGTCTGGTGGTTCAGTCGGCACAGGGAGTAGCTTGTGATAATAAAGGTTCAGTAGAGTTGGAAGTTGAAATTCGTTCGGTTAAGACGTGTTGGGAGTTTTGTGTGTTAGATGGTTTAACAGTGCATTGCATAGTTGGTGTGGATTATATGAAGGATAGAGGAATTAGTCTGGATTTCTTTAAAAAGTCGTTGATCGTGAATAATGATGAGAATGTGAGTAAGAAAGAGCCTATTTCAGTGTCAGTTGATTTGGGAGAGTCGGGGTTAAGTGAATAGAGAAGGAGGAATTTAATAAGTTTTTGAGTGAGTTTGTAGAGGTTTTTTCTGATAAACCGGGTTTAACGCATGTTGCGTGGCACGAGATTAATACTGGTTTGAAAGCACCTGTTGCTAGTAAACCATATCGTTATGACAAAGTTAAACAAGGTATAATTGATTATCATATTCAGAAAATGCTAGCGGACGATAATATAATGCCAATCGAGTCTCCTTTTGCATCTCCAGTAGTGTTATGTCGTAAGAATAATGGGAAAAGTTTAGATGATCCAGAGGCATATAGATTTGCAGTAGATTATAGAAAGTTAAATGCGATAACGCAATACCCTCAGTATCCTATTCCAGTAATTGATGACATTTTGGCTAATATAACGAGTACGAATTATATGTCAACGTTAGATCTTACGTCAGGTTATTTTCAGATCGCAATGAAGCCTGAGGACATACCTAAAACTTCGTTTATTACTCGGGACGGTTGTTTTGCTTTTAAGAGAATGAGTTTTGGTTTATCGGGGGGACCGGCAACGTTCCAGAAGGCCATGAATAATATCCTTAAACCTTTGCTTGGTAAGGGTGTCCTGGTCTACCTGGACGATAAGAGAGTTAAGAGATGCTGGGTTAACAGTTAAGTTGGAAAAATGTAAATTTTTGAGAAAAGAGATAAAGTATTTAGGAGTTAAAATTACGCGTGAAGGTATTAATATAGATAATGAGAAAACTGAGGCGACATTTTTAGGGATGGTGGCTTGGTTCGCCAAGTTCATTCCACGTTTTTCAGAGTTATGTGAACCATTGTATAATTTAAAAAGGAAGAGGGTGAAGTTTGTATGGTCATCGGCGGCTCAGAGATCGTTTGAATTATTAAAAGAGGCAGTAGTTTCCCCTCCTGTTTTGGCTCACCCCGATTATTCGTCTCAGTTTGAAGTGCATTGCGATGCGAGTGCAGTGGGGGTTGGAGCTATGTTAGCATAGAAAGGTCGACCTATAGCGTTTGCGTCGAGAATTTTAAAAGCAGCTGAAAGGAATTATTCGATTATAGAAAGGGAGTGTCTTGCAGTAATTTGGGCTTTGAATAAATTTCGTTGTTTTTTCACTAATATACCGGTTAAAGTCATTACGGATCATTCAGCTTTGACAAAGTTAACTAATGGAAAGGATTTGTCGTCTCGTATGGTCAGATGGTGTTTGAAGTTGGCAGAGTATAATGTGATTATAGAACATAGGGCTGGCAAGGAAAATGCGGTAGCGGACGCTTTGTCTCGAAACCCGCATGGTGGTTTAGAGGTCACGGAGGAAGTTAAGTGTTGTGCATTGTCTTCGTTGGTGTTAAGGTCACGAGAGCAGTTGATAAGGGAACAGAAGCAAGATGAGGAGTTTGGTAGTTTATATCGTTATTTGGAAAATCCTGATGATGTCCCGCGCGCAAATGTGCCTATGTTTGAGAAATGATCCCAATCTTTTAAGCCTACCGATGGTCTTCTTTTTTATTCTAAAATTGTAAACTCACGTGGTGAATTAAGAGTTTTTATTCCGGCTAGTCTTCGTAAGGCCATCTTGAAAGAATTTCATGATAATCCATTAGCAGGTCACTTAGGAATAAGGAAAACTCATGCTCGAATTTGTGAATCCTGCTACTTCCCTAAAATGCGGGAAGCAGTGCGCGCTTATGTCTCCAGCTGTAGCACATGCCAACGTTATAATTATAAAAATGTAAGTCCAGCTGGCAAATTAATTCCTATTAAAGTAAATTTTCCTAATGAATGTGTAGGTGTAGATTTAATCGGTCCTTATCCATTGTCTAATCCTAAAAGATATAGATTTGTACTAGTTATAGTTGATTATTTTAGTAAATGGGTAGAGTTAGTCCCCTCAGGAAGGCTTCTGCACCTGCAGTTGCCGATGCATTTTTCGATAATTATGTTTCTAAATATGGTGCACCAATTAGTGTAGTTAGCGATCATGGCCCTTGTTTTATTTCTGATATATTTAAGGCTCTGTGTGAGAAGCTGGAGATCGATCATTCTTTTACTGTTCCGTATCATCCTCAGTCTAATATGGCTGAACGTGTAAATCGTACATTAATTCAAATGATTTCTTCTTATGTTGGTTCTCATCATGCGAATTGGGACCAGTTTCTTCAGCATTATGCATACGCACTTCGTACAGCAGTTCACGAGTCGACGGGGAAAACGCCAGCTGAATTGTTTTTGGGTAGAAAAGTCATTACTTCATTTCAAAGGCTAGATATGGTGTCGGATGCGGAAAGTCAGTTTATGTGCCAGGATATTGAGAGGTTGGTTAAGGAGGCTCAAGTTCAGATGGGAAAAGCTCAGGAGAAGCAAGCACAGTATTATAATATGCGTAGAAGCACTGCCCCCTCAACAATGCCTATTCACAGAGCAGACGACAAACGTGAAACGTCATGAAGTGGAGGCCAAATCACTAACCTTATTGGTTCCACAATCGCCACGAAACTCAAAACGCGATCGTTGTCAGGGAAACGGCCTCCACTACGTCACAAGCGAGAAGGCATTGTAGAGGAGGCAGTGGTAGAAGGGAGTTAGAAGTGAAAGTTGGAGATTTTGTGATAGTAGAAAAGCATTGGTTAAGTTCAAGTCGTTAAAAGAGAGTAGCTAAGTTTAGTCCAAAGTTTGTAGGTCCGTTTGAGGTTTTGGAAGTTCGGAATAATAATTTGGTTGTTAATGTCAATGGTGAAAGAATGACGATTAATCTGGATCAGATTAGAGTTTATAAGTTTAGAGAAAATGGTAGTGAACGTTCTCATGTGTCAAGTGGTGTTTCGCAATATTCCCGATCCAATGAGTGTCCCGAGTCCAGCACTTCTTCATCTAATTCTTTTCATCAGTATTCAAATAGAAAATCTGGTCAAACAGCTCCAAAAACTGTTTTTGAAAGTAGAAAGTCTATCAATCCGAGAGCAAAGTACGATAATAAAAATAAGAGAGCAGTGTCAAATACATCAGACTCACAAGGAAGGTCTTCATTGGGGGCATACTCAGAATTTTTTTTAAAAAATACGAATTAAACTACTCATGTAGGTAATAAAGGATCAGTGAAAATTAGCGGCGGAATTACATTATTAGATATGTAAAAAAATAAAATAGTTTGGAATAATTGGCGTGAAAAGCTGAAAGCGACGCGGGATTTGGCGAGTAGTGCATTTCCTCGCCAAAAGCAGACGATTTTAACGCATCTGAAAATTGATTTTAATTGACTTCACTGTTAAAAATCTGCAGCATTTACTGCAACGTCACTCCACTACTTTTATAGAATATCTCTCTTCTGACCAATGAGAATGCTCCATAGCACGGTGAATTGACCGTTTTCTATAAAAGCGGTGGAGTGACGCTGCAGAAAATGGTACAGATTTTTATCGGTGTTGTAGCTTGTGCAACACTGTTAAAAGTCTGCTGCACTTTGCTGCAACGCACTCCACCGCTTGTATATAATATCTCTATTCCAACCAATGAGAAAGCTCCATTTCACGGCCAAGTAACCGTTTTCTACGAAAGCAAGGGAGTGCGTTGCAACAAAATGCAGCAGATTTTTAACAGTGTATTTTTCAATTTGGAACAATTTTAATCAATTTAAATTGTGATTTAAATGATAAAATATATTAATTTCATTTTGTTATAAGTACATATAAACGCATATGACAAAATTACACTTAAAGTAAAATAAAAATGCAAAACTAAAATTACTTAAACTAAACTCATTTAAATAAATTGAACATAGAAAGTTTTTTCTTTAAAAAGTATTCGAAGCGTAAAAGCGTATTTTTCAAAATTTCGTTTTTTCGCCAACCGGAGATAAATTGCCAAATAAACGAAATTTTTATTATTTTTTACGGACGTTATAAGGAGGTTCCGCCGAAATTTTTTTATAAACATATATAACTATATGAGAAGAACATTCTGCAATTTTTTCAGATTTTTCTGAGTATGCCCGTATGGAGACCTTCCTTGTCAGTGTGCCATAAAAGAAAAAAGATCATAAACTGTCCCTTCCTCCACTTATTAGACAGTAACCTCAAAAACACAAGTTAGCAAATAGTTCAACGTCTTCAGTAATTAATCCTCGAAAAAAACTTCATATGGACACTCGTCAAACTGTTAAAAGAACTTTAAAATCTGATTTTTTGCCCAATAAGAGACAGCATAGATCCGGAAAGAAACGTGGCCTAGGATCTTCAGTAACTTCGGGTGCGTCTAGAAAGAGGAGACAACATTCAGAGTACCGGCATCAGCAGTTCGAATCTCGCCATGGAGTGACCCCAGCGAACCGACCAGAGCAGAGTCGTCGAGTGGAATCTACAAGTATCCCACGGCATCCATTCAGGACCAGACTGCAGGCACGACAGTTAACTGTGGCGTCACCGTACAGTTCTGATGACGAAAGATCCTTCGTGCATGTTTTTTGGGACAAGAGGAGAAAGCCATCCTGTAGTATAAAGCCGACTAGCAGCGAGTCATCTCTATGATTGGGTGATCATGTTCTTTATTAAATTTCTATTAGAGTGCATATATGTGGTAGCAATGTGAAGGAATAAAAAGCAGAGAGACTGTTTTGTATTTTTGGCCAATTTTGGAATGTTTTTGACGGACTCACGATTAGTGCTTAATTGTGTTCAAAATTTGTTTGCAAAATTGTTAGTTTTATGTATGTTTGAAAATTTGGTCTTAACTGCTTTTTAAAAATTCTGGATCTATTGTTAAATTGTTATATTAGTTGTTAAAATGTTATTATATTGTTATACTGTTCATGTGTTATAAAATGTATGTTAAAGTATGTTTAATTTTCAGAAAGTATAGATAGTAATTTGGGTTATTTTGTACACGCGCCGCGATTCAGACGGGCACGTGTTTTGCAGTCAAGAAGTCCTTGACACGCGTTTCTATCTCTTATACTAACATTTAAAGAATTAACTTTCTCCTTATCGTTCGTTGTTCGTGCGTTACGTTTGTACTTTAGTTGGGAATGGTTTCCGCAAGTTGCGAAGTTTTATGTTGCATTTGAATATGAAATTGTATTGTATTAAAATTGAATGTTAATGTGATTTTCTAGCAGGGAAGTATACCTGTGTTAAATATTGATACTGCTATTTTTCTTTTAGTTTATACAGATGAAGAGTATGATGACGTCATTTTGTAAATTTGATATTTTAGATTATTGCATAAGCACAGCTATGTGAAGCTGGACGTATGTACCCCAAATGTTGTTAAAGTGGAGCTAGTTCTGAAGAATTTTTGGGAGTTAGGTCATTGGCTAATGGGTATGTAGGTATTACGTAGTAGCAGAGTTATTGTAGTATGAAGTAAATTTAATTTTAGATGAGTTCGGAATTTTGTTGAGGAAAATTTTTGCGCATTGGGTTTTTTTGGACTTGGTGCAAATTCTAGTATGAGGAAAGTTTTATGGAGAAATTTTTGGTAAAGTTACAGTTGTATTTCAATATTGAGGAAAATTTCGAAAGCTTAGTGTTTTGATGAATTTTAGCACTCCCAGTGGAGTGGGTTGTTTTGAAAGAGGAAGTAATTAGTTTTGAAAGTTTTACGGAGGCTATTTTTAAGATAGAAGGATGATTGGATTGAATATGTGAATATTTGAGGCAAACTGAGGTTTCTGTTGTGATGGGTTAAAGTGTAATATTTTAAAAGTTATGTTTCGGTGCCAAATTTCACCCATCACTTTGTTTTTATTACGGTTTGAAATTTATAACAAGAAAAAGTCCTGGGCATGCATTTCGCCCAGCCCTTTTTCTCTGTGGAATCCGAGGGCGGGTTGTGAGGGAGTGACCTTTGTCATAAAGGCACTCTAGTATTTCTGAGATCGTGACGTCAATAATTTAACATGTGTAAGCGTAAAAGCGACATCTATCCTCTCTTTTACTTTAACTTTCTAGAGTGTGTGTGTCTCTTTCGGATTCTGCAGTTAGGTCTCGGTTAGTAGGAATATGTAAATTTGAAGTATCTCAGTTTGCAGCATATAAAAGCTTGGAGTTTGAGTGTGTGGGGTGTGTCTCTGGCGATAGACAGCAGAGCGTCTCTGGCGACGGTAGCCAGCAGTGAGTATCCAGTGATATTAGTCAGCGAAGTGTGTTTCTAGCGGCGATTTCCCGCTGGTGTTTAGCAGAGTGTGTCTAGCGGCGTTGATTGATCCAGAGAGAGTAGTATGAAGTAGCATCGAGCCTCCAGTGAATTGCCAAGGTGTTTTGGTATTCGACTAGAGAAGTTGGCCGGTGGTAAGAAATTTAATAGTATTTGTGTTGATTATCTCGACGTTAACACTAAAACCGCCATTAGGGGTCATTCTGACCCCCTGCCTAATTGAAAATGGCCGATTCGAACCAGAAAATTCTTGGTAAGATTTGTTATATATGTAAATCACGAAAATAGGCTAATTAAATAAGCTAAATAGTTTTAAATAAAAATTTTGGTGTTAAACATTTTTTATAAAATTTGAATAAAATAGCCGGCGGTTCTAGTGTTAAATAAAGAAATATATACAGCCACGGGCTGTCTAATCAGATTTTATCTAGCAGCTTAGCCGAAAAATAGCTGAGAAGTAATCAGAGGTGCCCCGATTGAGCTAGTTCCGGAGCTGTGAGTATGAGTTTAATCTTTTAACAGTATTCTCAGTTGTGAAATTTACAGACTTGCTCCACTCCCCTTGAGCCCTGATAGTTTTAATAAACTGTGTTTTTATCTTAATTCCTGAGTATGTCTGCATTTAACTTCCAGCACGAGCACCCAACCGTTACAAAGTGTATCCTATTTCAATGTAGTAAGTAATACTGTTAAATTGGTAATTAGAGTGTCATCATTAACCCTTTCAAGGGCGTTGCCTAGAGGGTCTAACTACCTAATTTTAATTCCAAAACGGATAAAGGTCACCAAGAATATTTTAACCCGCTAGGACGCGCGCAGGGCCTAAAAGACCCGTAGTACGTATGGTTTTTACAATTGCAACCACTAATTTTTTAAAAGTAATCTTCAACTTATTTTATCGCAAATTTTGTAAGTACTGTCGCCGTATTTATAACGTTACTGTTATAATCTGATTTTAATGGTGGCGAAGTAAAAACCATTCATACCCTTGTAAGCGCGCGTTCTCCCGGGTTAATAAAATTTTGCTTTGATAATGAGAATGGGGAAAAAAAGGGGCTGGATTTTATTTTCTAATAAAATTGTTTGAATATTCTGATGTCAGTCAATTATTCTATCAGTTTACGCACAGTATTCTTCTGACCCTGAAAGGGTTAAGGAAAATGTAAAAATCTGAAGAAGAGAAAAACCTCAAGACAAACAAGAAGATCAACAAAGACCTCAAGTTTTTGCCTTTTACAACATGCTGATTTTTTTCTGAAAAAAAAATCTCCCTTTCAATAGAAATTTCCATTTTGAATTATTTGTTTTTTAAAATTTGTCAATTCAGCAAATTTCAAACCTAGGATGATGGAGAAAAGTACAAGACTAAGACAAATGTTTATTTCATTTGCGATAAACGTGGAATATGAGATCGGAGAAAAATGACAAGAATCAAAGAAAACATTTAAATTCTGTAAATATCGATTTGATTAATTTACGCTTCTAAAGAAAGATACGGTAAAATTTTCCTTAGTAAGCAAACCGTAAAAAAGGGAAAAAATAAAAGTTTGCAAGGGTTAAATTATTAACAAAAAAATACTCTCAGAGGACAAGTAGGGCTCACATTCACATTTTTTTACATAATCAGGCCTTCCGTTTGTTATTTGAATGCCACTTTTTACTAATAAAAATCTTTATATTTTCTTTCAAATGTTGTAGAAGTAATCTTATGTACTTACTGTTGCAAATGTAGTAAAAACCAAGTACAAAAAATGTTCTTTAGGGATACCGCTATTCAGAAAATGGACCAGTGGGAGGCGTGCATATAGAAAATTGATTGGTTAAACGTTGTAAGTACAAAAGAGCATAAGTTCAACTAAAATAAACCATTAAAAAATGAAGAAAAGCATTCCAGTACTATAAGGTATTATGTGTGTCCTTAAGTTTGAAAAATAAGCAAAATTTCTGAAGTTGGTTTTAGTGTAGAAATTAGGTAAAAATATGAAAGATACTGCATAGGAATTACACATATTTGGAATTTGCAAAAGCTATATTTGTTTTAATTTTTTATTGGAATATGAGAATTTTGGACTCGCTTTTCTTCGATGTCACGCAGCATTAGTATTCTGCGGCACTTCAGATTTTGTGTACACTATAAAGGATAATACACGGGGCACTTTGAATTTCAGAAATTTTGTCAAATATTTGAAAATATACTTGTCGAATTCTTATGCAATGTCAGGATTATTAGATTACTTGAATAACATTAGTAGAGTAAATACCCGTCCTAGGACGATGGGTAAAAATTATGTTTTTCACTAAAAAAAAGATAAATATAATTGGCAATATGGAAATGTTTAGATGAGCAAAGTTCGGCTAATTTATGTTCTAATAAATGCACTCTTAGATATTCACAACTCTTCTGAGTAAATCAGGCTTTCCCGCTAATATGACGTAACAAAATTAAGATTTCTTAACACTAGAACCGCGGAGACGGGTCATTTTGACCCGGACTCAGCTAAAAGATGTCGATTTGAACCAGATAAGTCTTCTTAAAATAATTTCCATATAAGCTGCACAAAAATTATTTAAAATAAATAAGTTAAATAGACTTAAATAAAAATTCTGATGTGAATAATTTTTATAAAACTTGGGTAAAATTTCCCCGCGGTTCTAGTGTTAATAAAGGAAAATTTAACAAATATGCAATGAAACTTAAAAAATGTCTAATCTATATTAATAAAATAACAAATCGCTCTGTCTGTCTGTGTGTGTGTTTGTGTCTGCGATGGCAAGTGAAATTTGCGGCACGTACGAGACTCAAAAATGTTTTATGAGTAGCCCAAAATCTCTCCTGATTTACCTGATATTCAGAATTTCAAAACTATAATTATTAATTGAGTAATTATTTAAAACCTTAAACTCACTCTCATAAAAAAATCGCCTTTTTCAGGGCTCCCAAATGGTCCGCAAACTGAACATCAATATTTTATAACAGAAAATTTCATGGTAGGTTTCCACAACATTTGCGCTAAAAATAACCTCCGAAGGTGCTTTCTGCGCAATCTCCAGTAAAAATATAAATCGAAAATCTTTCTAAGAAAATATTGATGTTCAGTTCGCGGACCATTTGGGAGCCCTGCTTTTTTCCACTTTTTTCCTTTCGCTTGCTTATGGTTGGTTGGTTGGCTGTATAAAATTTTCGCAGAAATAATTTAAAAAGCTGGCACAAAATTAAAGAAACCAATTTGAATACTTAACATTTCAAAAGTCACTGTTTTTTTCCAAAGACCTTTAAAATTCATAGACTGGCAAGCTGTCAGTTTAATTGAGGATTTTTGATCACAGCTGTTGTACGTCAGATTGTTGGCACTTCGTAAATAAGAATGTATGTGTGGTTAGTTGTGTAGAGGCTTTCATAGGAGTTTTTTTAATCATTGATTAAATTTAAATGTATCCCATTTAATTTAAAATTTTATTATGGCTTTGTTTTTAAAACGAAAATGAAATGTATGTTCGAATCGGAAGAAGATTCATACATCATAATAAATTATCAAATAGCAAAGTAAATTATATATCAGAAATAGTCACTAAAAGAATAGTAGAAAAATTGGTTACAATCGTAATGTTTAGGCTTATTAACACATAACCCGATCCAAATAATAAAAAAAACAGGCCATACTCCGATCCGAGCAAGACAAAAATTCCGTAAGTATAAACCCGAACCAAATCAAAAAATATCATCTGGAAAAAACTATGGATCTGACCCGAACCAAATCTGAATCCCACAAAAATGTTCAAATGGAGCATAACCCGATCTGAACAAGGACAAATAATTTCGGTTGGCATGCAACTCGACCCGAACCGAAAAATTCTCTTGAAAAAAAAACGAATAATGAAATGTAATAAGACCCGAACGAAATCTGAAACCGATAAAAATATTCAAAGAATTATAACCCAACCCGAGCAAGACAAATTAATTTCCGTGTACCCAAATTCGACTCGAACCTAAAAAATTCCATTAAAAAAAACCCCTGAAATTTCCCCCAAACAATATCTGAATCTGTTAAAAATATTCGAAATAGCCATAAATGGATTAGAGTAAGACATAGTAATTTCCGTGGACATAAATCCGATCAAAACCTAAAAATACCATTTGAAAAAATTACCTGAAATTTGAATCGAACCAAATCTGAACCTGACAAAAATATTTCAAAGAACCATAACTGGATCCGAATAAGACAAAATATTTCCATGGTCATGAACCCAATCCGAATCCAAAAAAAATATTTGAAAAAATCGTGAAATCCGAATTGAACCAAATCTGAACCTGACAAAAATATTCCGGTGAAGCATATCCTTATTCGAACAAAACAGAACAATTTCCGTGGACACGCAACCCGATCCGAACTAAACATTCCATTTGAAGAAAATCCTGAAATTAGTAACGAACGAAATCTGAACCTGACAAAATATTCCAGTGAAGCATAACCTGATTCGAACAAGGTAAAATAATTTCCGTGGAAACAAAACCAGACCCGAGCCTAAAAATCCCATTTGAGGAAAAATCCCCAAATCTGAATTGAATCAAATCTGGACCCGACTAAAATATTCCAAAGAACCATAACCGGATCCGAGCAACACAAAACAATTTCCGTGGACATGAACCCGACACGAACCTGAAAAGTGCTTTTGGAAAAAAATGACACAATCTAAATTTGAAACCAAGAAAAATATGCCAAAGAACCATAATCCGATCGCAGCAAGACAAAATAATTTCCGTGGACATGAACCCGAACCGAACCCTAATATTCCATTTGAAGAAAATCCAAAATATGATCCGAATGAAATCTGAAACCGACGGAAGTATTTCACAGAACCATTACCCTATCCGAGTAAGACAAATTAATTTTTGTGGACATGAACCCAACAAGAACCTAAAATTTCCATTTGAAAAAAAAAAAAAAAAAGAAATATAATCCAAATAAAATCTGAAACCGACGAAAATATTCGATTGAACCATTTCCCGATCTGAGCATGACAAAAAAATTTCCGTGGACACGAACCCGACAAAAACCGAAAATTTCCATTCGAAAAAAATCCGAAATAAGACCCAAACGAAATCTGAAACCGACAAAAATATGCCAAAGAATCATAACCCAATCCGAGCAAGACAATATAATTTCTGTGGACATGAACCCGAAAAGAACCTTAATATTGAATTTGAAAAAAAAAACGCGAAATGTGACCGGAACGAAACCCGAGACCGACAAAAATATTTCAATTATATCCGGTCTTCTGCAGGTGTTGTAACACGTGGGCGACCTGGAACATGTCTTCTGGACATAGAATCTTCGGATTCATACTGATCCCAGAGTCAGTGGACTACACGTCGAGACACATTGAGCCGTCTAGCATTATCGGTCTGTGACAATCCCATTTCCATCCATCCTACCGCCCGCTACCTTAATGAATCTGGCAAACGACTTTTTCTAGACTCTACTGGTTGTTGTGAACAAAACTGACAACAATAGTTGAAATACAACAAAACTTAAACGCAAAATTAAGAAAACTTCGTAATTGCATATTTTTCACTTATTCACAAATTTTTATTTTTATTCTTTTCTGTAAAATAAAAGTAGTAGCTGTAATTTTTGCGTAAGTTTTTTAAAGCTTATCATTGTCATTCATATAAACTATGAAGCTTAATCTGACTGCTATTTTTTTCTGATGAACTTCGAAAAACATGTTGTACCTTAATTTTTGGAGGTCAGTGTATATTATTTTTATAAATAAGTAATGAATCTCAATAACGAAAGTCATAGGAAGGATATAAGATAGATTCCTAGTTGAATCGTTTTAATCATCTATTAATGAAGCTTTATGGTTTGTTTTTAAATATGCATTTGGAACATCTATTAGCAGTTAATCTAAACAAAAAAGTTTTTCGGTAAAATTATAGTCTCTTAAAGAAAATTTGCAGAAGCAGGAGGCATTGATTTAAACCAAAATTAATTTTTAAAAATTTGAAAAATCATCCTGTATCAATGAAAACCAAAATTATTATTATTGTTTCTTTCGTAAAATTTTAATTTAAATTCGCTAACTTTTAAGAGCTTAGCTTATATCCACTTGAAATTTATTTGCACTGTAAACAAAATTTATTTTTCTTATAAAACGGCATTAAAATGTAAGGAATGCCATGTATGTAGCAATGCCATGTACTACATATATTAACCCGGGAGAACGCGCGCTTATCCAGGGTATGGATGGTTTTAACTTTGCCACCAATAAAATCAAATTATAACAGTCATATTATTAAGACGGAGACAATTCTTACAAATTTTGCAATAAAATAAGTTGAAGATTACTGTTAAAAAATTAGTGGTTACAATTGTAAAAACCATACGTACTCCGGGTCTTTTAGGCCCTGCGCGCGTCCTCCCGGGTTAATTACATCAAAGCAGATAAATTTTTGATTTTTAGCTTAGTAACTTTTGAATATAACTTCGAAAAGTAAAAGAAATTGTAATTTAATAAGAAAACAAAATTACTTTTAGTAATGCGGTTATGATAACAATTTATATTTTCAATGCACCATGAAAAATAAACTTGCTTTATTTATAATATAGAACAAAATTGAAAAAAAAAAAACTAATAAATATTAACCTGTTGAAAATTCAATAAAACAAAATTTAAATTCTATCTAAGAAATCTCAATAAAAATGTCCATTTTATTTATAACTATTAAATGATATTTTAAAATTGAACAACGGAAATGTTGAAAAATAAATATACAATTACGTTATTACATCCTCCATTTTTTTTTTAAATTTCAAACGAAAATTCCTTTATTTATATTGATACCAAGAGATGGCGCCAAAATAAAAGTTTAAATCCATGAAATAAGGAGATAATTTATTGTTCCAACCGTAGTCGACGTGTGGAATCATTGACTTGATAAAATAATGTAAACTTACTGTTCATAAATGTAAACGAAAGTGAAAAATGTATTTGAAAACATATTTAAAGGCTTTTATAAATAATTTAAAAGCAGAATCGGATGTCAGCCTTTAAGAGACCACACTACTAACTGAAAAAAGACCCAGATGATAATGTAAAGTCTATGGGGGTGTTCTTTTCAAATATCTTTCTCAAATTTTGATATTTTTACATATTTTTTGCATAGGATAGCTGAGGACGATCTACAACCGTACTAGGTTTTGCTTTTTCGATTTTGGTTATATCAGGGCTCCCAAATAGTCCGCGAACTGAACATCAGAATTTTTTTAGAGAAATTTTCTTTTTAGATTTTTCTTGCGAATTGTCCCGAAACCGCCTTTGGAAGTTGATTCTAGATCAAACGTATCATGAAATTTTCTGTTAAAAAATACTGATGTTCAGTTCGCGGACCATTTGGGAGCCCTGTTATATATTTTTAGGTAGATTTCGTAAGAAATACTACCTATTGCAATCGCACCAGTTTATATATATCTATATCTATCTATCTATATATATATATCTCACTTTTTTATGGACACGATAACTTCTATAATTCTTCATCAATCTCCATCAAACTGGTACATAAAATCAAAGGGGATAAAATCTTGACTAAGTCCGTTAATGGGCAAAATCGGATCAAAGGGGTCGGAATGGGGGGCGTTTTTGTGAAAACCGAAAAAAGCCATAACTTCTTAACTAACCCATTAACGCCCGAATTAATTTCTTCGATAAAATTTAAATTTTGTATTTCCCACCACTTTTAAAATCAAATTAACTTTTTTCTAAATTTATCGTGAATTCTGTCTCGTGAAACAAGTTATATATTTATCTTCCTCTTTACTGGTGGGAAAACTGCTTTCTTGCTGTTTTTGTAACCGTCCTCAAAAGAGGACGCTGGGCGTTAATGGGTTAAAGTAGATATCGAATCGGTTTAAAGTTTATATTACTTCTTAAAAATGGGCCAAAAATATATGTATGCCAGATTTTTGATAAACTTAGAAGTGGGCTCAAGGGGCGAAAAAAACAGAGATTTTGAGAGAAAAAAATTCATAACTTCGTCAATTTTCAAGATATCAAGTCCAACTAAATTTTTTGTAAATGTTCTTAAATTTATCTAAAACTTTTGTATTTACAAGTTTTTGATAGGACCAACTTTTACCGATGAAAAAAAAAATTAAAAACGAAAAGAAAAAGGGCGCTGAAAAAAGAGAAAAATCCATAACTCCGTCAATTTTTAAGATATCAAATCTGATTAAATTTATTTTACATCTTCTCAAAAATATCTACAACTTTTATATTGACAAGTTTTTCATAGGACCAACTCGTATAGCAAAAAGAAATTAAACAAAAATAGGAGTTGGAGAAAAAAACCTCAAATCCAAACTTCTTATATTCTGACTCATTTTTAAATTCATTTTTGATTTTAAACGCATCCAAATGGTAGATCCTCTTATTTAGAAACTGTATAAAGTGACGCATTGGTCAATTTTCTGATAAAGACAGAATATATTTCAAAAAAGGCTCCCAAAAAGGGTATTTTGAACAGAATTTCCAAAAGTCATCGGGACTGAAAATTGAAGGAAGTATTCAAATAAGAAATTGCGTTTTTTCTGACTCGTTTTTAAATCCATTTTTGTTCTCAAACGCATCCAATTTACAGATCCTCTTATTTAGGAACTGTATAATGTGATGCATTGGTAAGGTTTTTGATAAAGACGGAATATATTTCAAAAAAGGCTACTAAAAAGGGTATTTTGAACAGAATTTTCAGAAATCATCGTGACTGAAAATTTAAGGAAGTGTTCAAATAAGAAATTGCGTTTTTTTCTGACTAGTTTTTAAATCCATTTTTGCTCTCAAATGCATCCAATTTACAGATTCTCTTATTTAGGAACTATATAATGTGATGCATTGATCGGTTTTTTGATAAAGACAGAATATATTTTGAAAAAGACTACCAAAAAGCGTATTTTGAACAGAATTTCCCGAAGTCTTCGTGATTTGAAAATTTAAGGAAGTATTCACATAGCAAATTGCGTTTTTTACGACTTGTTTTAAAATCCATTTTCGCTCTCAAACGCATCCAATTTACACATCCTTTTATTTAGGAACTATATACTGTGACGCATTGGCCAGTTTTTTGATAAAGATAGAATATATTTTTAAAAATGCTGTCAAAGTGAGTATTTCGCACAAAATTTTCCGAAGCAATCATGATTACAGAATTAAGGATGTATTCAAACAACAAATCGGTTATTTTATGACTCATTTTTAAATTCAATTTTTTTCTCAAATGCATTCAACTGACAGTTTTTGTTTTTTTATTAACTGTATAATGTACTGTTTTGGTCGATTTTTTAATAAATTCAGAACCTATTTCAAAATATGTTGTCAAAATGGGCATTTGAGCTGAATTTTTCTTAAGATGATTCTGATAAAACCAGTTTTTGCAGAAAAATAAAATTAAAAATTTTTTCATAAACGGCCAAATGAAGAACGGCCAAATGGGGAATTGTCAGAATGAAGTTATTAAACTGGGTTTATCTCTAATCATATATTTTTTTTTGTTGAAATGAGCACTCTTCGAAATATACCTCCGCCTATAGGCCCAGCCGGCAGGGATTTTTATATTATGATAGTTTCCATTTCAGAACGGGTTCTAATCGGTTTCGAAAGTTAAAGTATTTTTTTTTAAATCTGAAATCAAAATTGAAAAAGCAAAAATTTTCCCGGTTGTAGATCCTCCTCAGCTATCCTATGTAAAAAATCATGTAAAAATATTAACATTTGAGCGAGATATTTGAAAAGAACCTGTTCGTAGATTTAACATTATATAACATTATATTATTATCGGGGTCTTTTTCGTCAGTAGTGTGGGTTCTTAAAGAATTGCAAAGGGTTATTCATTTGTTTCTAAATTTGGAGTTTGTGTTTATAAATGGCAACGGTGTGTGTTTGTTTGTTTATAATAACTTATTTTTAATTTAGAACTTAATGCATTTATAATTAGATATGATGTGCATTAGTGATACACAATCTTTTTTGCTAGAAAATTGTTTGCCACCCGAACATTTGAAAAGTGACGTTTGTTTTACTCAATAGCAAAGTTTCTGTTATTATTATAGGGAAAATTATTTTGCATAAAAATAGTGGTATCATTGTGACCCGCGGGCCACAGATTGTGCATACCGAATATACATATTTTATATGAAAATATGCTATACCGTAATTTCGTGTACCGTAATTTCGGGTGTATAAGCCGCGGATCAAACAATTCTTTTTGGACCCAGAAATCTTATTTAGTGATTGAAGACAAATATTTATGGCGATCTAACTAGTTAAATTTGTTTTTAAAAAAATTCTGGGTCGAAAAAGAATTGTTTGAGCTGCGGCTTATACACCGGAAATTACGGTAGATAATCCGCAGCTCAAACAATTCTGTTTCTACCTAGAAATTTTCAAAAATAAAGTGTAACATTTTGTATCGCGGTATATATTTATCTTAAATTACTGAATGGATTTTCTGGGTCGAAAGTGAATTGTTTGAGCTGCGGCTTATCTATACGAAATTACGGTACAAATATTAAGTAGAAGAAATTATCATTTAGTTGTCATATATTAGCATATGTTTTCCAATAAGCCTAACCTGGCATTTAGCTACGGTCGATTCGCACATCAGAATGGTTCAGACGGGAGAGGTTACCTACACTTTTCTCCACTCGGGTTTTATTATAAGTAGATATATACAGTGGCGGTCAAAAGTTTCCGGCCAGCAAACATTTTTTAGTTCATTTGTAAGTATACCCATATGAAGAGGAATTTCAAAGTGATACTTAAACATTTTATTGACATAATAGTTAGGAACTTATTTATGGAATAACATATAAATATAAATAAATTTAATTGATAAAAATTAAGTGCAAACGAAAACGCATGTGCTCAAAAGTTTCCGGCCACCTGCGCAAATTTGGAAAAAAATGGTATTGTAATGGAAATAAAAGTGATCAACTACATTTACAATTAGTATTTTATCACTATAGATTTAGTAATAAGTTTTGTGGCGCAGAAATGTAACATTGATGCAATCAACGGTTGAAAATCATCTATGGTACATTTTTTCCACTCTTCTTGCAATTTTTTGAAAATTTTTGCTGAATTGAAATAATTATAGTTCTGCATACATTTTATAACTTATTTCCAAATATTTTCTTTTGGATTCATATTGGGCATTTAGGTTCGCCATTTGAAAAGCGGAATCATTTTGAGCAAAAGGCATTTCTTGTCGAGCTTGCATACATTCATTAACCCATTAGTGCCTAGCGTCCCTTTTTAGGGACGCTTCAAAAGGTGCATTCAGCAATGATTTTGACACCGGTAAAAAAGAAGAGCAATCTTTATTACATTTAATTGAAACATTTTCGTAATTAATGAACTAAACTTAATTCTTTTAAAAATAGTGGTGCCAACCGAATAAAATTTTCGCAAAAGGTGGTGGGCACGAATGGGTTAAGTCGTTATCATGTTAAAACATATAGTTACGATCACAATTTTTCCTCTAATAAGGCAGCAAATATTCTTGTAAGATATCTTTATACACTGCATCATTCTTTTTGCTGCGGATTTCAAATAACGGACCAATACTTTTTGAAGAAAGTGCTCCCCACATTATAACGTGTCATCCGTATGCTTCATTGTAGGAAAACATATGTCGAATCATATCTTTTGTGGTTAGATTATGTAGTGTCCGCCATCACTCCCAAAAAAGTTTTAATAGCCGATTTATGGAAAATATAACTTTGTCCAGTTTTCACTTAGCCAGACTTTGTGTTCCTTGGAAAACGCCAGTTGGGTACGTTGGTATTTTTTTTTACCTCTGAACATTTTTTAACACTGACTCTTCCATAAATTTCTGCATCACATCAACATCTTGATACGGTAGATTGACTCATTTCAGCAATATTTTCATTCCGTAAATTTCAAAATATTGCAATGGTATTTTTATGCAGATCATCAACTGTTTTTCCCCTAATAATTCCCTCAACAAAAATAATATTTTTTGGGGCCTTCCAGACGTCAGAAAGTCCTGAAGGTCATGGCCACCTTTATATAATTTTTAAATATCGTTTACAGTCTGTTTTTAATCGATAACTTTGCTGCAATATTTCGAGAAGATTGGCCCTTTAGCGACACAATAATCACTCATTTTTGAACAATAATTGTTGGATTTTTCATTTTTGTATTTAAACTATGCTATTCAGTTTGATTCTTCAAAAACACGATCTTAAAACACTTTACCGATGGAAGAAAAAATAAGGAATGAGAAGTGGCCGGAAACAATTATGTTTCTTCCTCGTTAAACACTTCTGGTAAATAAATCAAAGAAACTAACTGGCCGGAAACTTTTGACCGACACTGTATATATATATATATATATATATATACAGGGTGGTCATAAAAAAAACTTTGCCGATATATGGAGCTCTAGCGGTCAGTCCGTTCAACCGATCGAGGTGAAATTTCAGATATAGCTATTCAGTGTGAGCTCGATATTCTCTGAATGGCCACAAAATGGCGCTCACGGTTACGGTTATAGTTACAAAAACTACAAATTTTCCAATAGAAACACCCATTTTTTTTCAGCGCATGCGAAAATCCTAAAGAGCGTTGGAACGGTATGGTTATTACTATAAACGGACGTGTTATGCTCGCACAAAATCAGCTCTACGAACGCCCCCCCCCCCCCCAAAAAAAAACACGACCAAGGTGCACGAAGTAAATTTGCATATGACACAGAGTCAGTACACTGATCTCTGATTACAATACAGATCAGAGAAAACTTATTTTGATTACACATTTTCCACATGGGTGCCATCACAGGTAATTACACATTTCATGGTGGCAACTGTGGCCAATACAACCGAACGTTACATTGCATGAGGGATGTTTGCAATCTCACGTTTGATAGAATCTTTTAAATCCGGCAAAGTTTGCGGATTGCACATGTACACTCTAGATTTTAGATATCCCCAAAACCTGAAGTCCATAGGAGTGAGGTCGTTGGATCTCGGAGGCAATTGACGTTACCAGTTAATTTGAAATGTGCCTCGTTCGTTCATAATATGCGAAGAGGTCGATCGTTATCTCCATCATATTGAATAAGAAATGTATTAACAAAGTCTATATGTTGTTGATGGTTTCTCACTTCCAACATCTGGGCGCGCTGGTACCGGTAAAGAAACATGCGGATTACAGAGCGCAGTAACTTTAAGACCATGAATTTTGTTATATCAATTACACGAGATGCACCTTTTGTAGTTTGCATGCGTCCTGTGATCACAATGTGATGCACTTCCACAACAAAATCCTCAGGAACAGTTGGTCGTCCGGATCGCAGACTATCACAGGTGCAGCCAATTTCTTCGAATTTCATTACTAAATCACGAAGAGATTGTGAAATGCATAGGCCACGTATTTGGCGATGGTTTCGAAGGTAAACGCGCCAAGTTTTCGCAGCATTCATCTCATTTTGATAATAGTTTTACCAACTCACCACGAACGAAGTCATTTTGTTGGCATCTGCGATCTCCGACTGAAGAACTAACATTCCCACTCTACTTTTTTTCGTTTTCTACGCTGAGTATCTGGCAAACAATGTTCCGTGACTGGTGTTTTGTCTCTATCACATTCAAATTTTCTTCGTGCGCCTTGGTCGTGTTTTTTTGGGGCCGTTCGTAGAGCTGATTTTGTGCGAGCAAAACGCGTCCGTTTATTGCAATAACCATACCGTTCCAACGCTCTTTAGGGTTTTCGCATGCGCTGATCATTTTGCGATGAAAAAAATGGGTGTTGCCACTGGAAAATTTCAAGTTTCTGTAACTATAACCGTAAGCGTGAGTGCCATTTTATTCTGTTCACAGAATCTCGAGCCCATACTTCTGAACAGCTACATTTGAAATTTCACCTCGATCGGTTGAACGGACTGGCCGCTAGAGCTCCATATATCGGCAAAAATTTTTTATGACCACCCTGTATATAGATGGATAATAGATAAATCATCTAAAAAGTCGATGGAATATCGGATACAGTTTGGTATGTATGACGTTAGAAACAGAAAGTAGCTTAACGAACTAGAATTAAACATTTGCTAAAAATACAAATTAGATTCTTTTATATAATTAATCGATATTTGATGATAAATTACATGAAAAAGGTTACATTAAATACATTTTGTACTTTAAAATAATTTATTTGTATCATGCATTTATTTTACTTCAAAATTTATTATTTATTTTATAAAAATCTCTTTAATGTAGTCTTTAAAAGGATGATTTTTCGTGAGGTTAATAATTTAGCTTAGTTGTATTTTACAATCCTAAACACAGAGGGTGACACTCCAGAGGTTTAGAGGCAAGCATAAAATGCTACGCTACGTTTATTTTCAAGGCTATTTTTAAAATTTCTTTTCAACTGCGCAAATTATTGAGATTTTGTTAATTTCGAATCTTTTATAGAAAAATATGGTAACAGAAGGAATTTTAAGTAGTAAAGTTTTGTATTTAGGTAGATATCTTTTTTCATACATATCTCAAATCGAAATTAACCCTTTGAAGGGCGGCGGTATATAATATATACCACTTAATTTTAATTGCGAAATGCCACATTGACCCCAGAATTTTGAAATGAAAATTTTAATTCTATTAAGTACGTGAAGAAAAGTTGTAATTTAGTTTAAAAGAAATTTTTTTTAATTCTGGTGTCATTCAATCATTTCAGCATTTTAAGAAAACAAGTGCTTTGCCCCTCAAAGGGTTAAGCCTGACGTGACCGCATCTTATCGGATAGTGGTAAGATTGATGGGTTCGCCCTGAATTCGTTACACTGTGTTTTATCATATAGAGATGTTTGACTTCTTATTTATCAATGCCCATTTAATAAGAAGGAAAATTAGGTATCCTATGAAGAAAAATCAAAGAAACAGAATAATATTTGGGATCAGCCTGTACATTAAAATGCTTGACATTATCTACCGCTACAGAATACAAGTTTCTACATACTGTACAACATGTCCACTGATTTTTGTAGGAATAGCACGATATTCATGAAAATATAAGAAAAAATCTTGCATGTTTTTAGCTAATATGCAGGATTTTCAACCAAATTTAATGCCAGCTCCTGAAAAACTGGCAAAATGATGCTAAAACAATATGGTGTAATTGAAAGATAAACATAATAAATATTTTATGAAAAATGTGTAGTCATATAAAATAATTTTTATCTGCGCATGCGCGAATGATAACAATGAGTTTTTTACATAATTTAATAGCCACTTACCGTAATTTCGGGTGTATAAGCCGCGGATCAAACAATTCTTTTTGGACCCAGAAATCTTATTTAGTGATTGAAGACAAATATTTACAGCGATCTAACTAGTTATATTTGTTTCTTAAAAAATTCTGGGTCGAAAAAGAATTGTTTGATCTGCGGCTTATACACCCGAAATTACGGTATATGGAGCAACTCATAAAAAAAAATCCCGTCAAAAATCGTGAAAGTTCAGAAAGATATCATCGTCAGAGTGAGCTGATTTTTAATTTCTCTCTAAAAGCAGCTGAATGATGAGGGATTTTCCACAAATTGTCCTTTTTTATTAGCTGGCTTTTAGGAAAAATTTAGTATTTAATGAATATCAATGAGTAGGTTTGGAAAAAATGCTTCGATTTTGATGCTTTTTTTAAAATCATGGAATAAGTTCGTTCTTGTAGTTGATGATTCGTAAAAAACTAAATCATCAATAAAAATGAAAAAAGAATGACATTTTTTTTTGAAAAATCCATTATCATTCAGCCGCTTTTAGAAAGCACTAAAAATCATCCTACCCTACTCAATCATCTTATCGTAGATATCTTTCTGAATTTTACCGACAATTGACTAAATTTTTTAAAAAGTTACACCATAGCGTTGACTATTGAATTTCAAGGTTTGCACACTCCTTATATTTTTTAAGGCCTCTGGCACCAATATTAATGATAAGAAAATTTACATTTAACTTTTAAGAAACTAAACTATCAGCCATTATCTTTATTCTCAAATTCTGCAATATTTTTCTGTAGTGAAATACTTTGAAAATACATGTTGAAATTTAGTGGTATAATTGTGCGAACCCTGATTATGTAAAAAAATCGCTATTATCCGTGCATGTGTGGATAAAAGTTATTTTGTACAATTGTTCATATTGCATAAAATATTCAATATATATATATATATATATATTTATTTATTTATTTATATATAATATATATATGTACATATACATATACATACCGGGTGTCCCAAAAATGACTGATGGATTTTAAAATTTAATAACTTGCAAACGGTGACAGCTATTTAAAAAAATTTTGCAGGAGGGTTATGTATAATGTCAGGAGTTTTTTTACCGTATTTTTTTAATTTTAGTTCGCATCTCAAACAATAAGTGGCGCTGACGGCGATTGAAGGCCAGGTCGACGATTCACTCAGCATTGATCACCTGGCCTTCAATCGCCATCAGCGCCACCTATTGTTTGAGATGCGAACTAAAATAAAAAAATACGGTAAAAAAACTCCTGACATTATACATAACCCTCCTGCAAAAAATTTTTAAATAGCTGTTACCGTTTGCAAGTTATTAAGTTTTAAAATCCATCAGTCATTTTGGGACATACAGTATATATATATTGTAATTGAACTAAATTGTTTATACTACCCTTTTCCAAATTTTCTGAAACTAGTCTTAAAAATTGGGTTGAATAATCCTGAATGACTTAGCTAAAAACACACAATTTTTTTTTTAAATTTATATAAAATTCGTCATATTTCCATGAATATACGTGCTATTCTTACACAAAAATGCAAGCATATTGTACAGTATGCAGAAGTTTGTATTCTTCAGAAACAGATCATTTCATTCATTTAATTTACAAGGTGATCCCAAATATACGTTTTTTCGTTTTTTGTTGGCTCACTAATTGTCTTACTTATCAAATCAGTGTTGATAAATATGGGGTAAGATATATTCTTTATAATCGTGAAGTTCAAGAAGAATCTGATAAGAGTTTTTTTAAATATTCGAAAAAATGTCTAAAATTGAAAGTGTCTGGTCATTAAAGGTCATATAGTGTGTGTTTCATGTGAAACCAAAGAAAGAAAAAGTACATGATATGTATATTATTTCTAGTTTTTGACCGATGGCTTTTCGAAATGCTACATTTTTAACAAAATGACAAGCAATTAAAGTTTATAATAAAGATGGAAACAAAAAACTACGCTCTCTTAATAAGAGATTGCTATACCTATATATCAATATATAATAATAATAATGATAACAATAATTTGTCTTTAGTGACTCATAACCGACGCACAGCCAACGCACAACTGAATCTAGAAGCATGAATTTATTTATTTATTTATTGAACAATATAGCTCTGAATCGTATACTTGACATGAAAGCCTGCTTTTAAGTCATCTTCAATATACAGGGATGAGATAGCACACGCGAAATTTTACAACACGAGAAAAATAAAAAACGGAAGCTCTACACAAAGTGTGTGTGCAATAGAACCAGAGGGAATCGAATACACAACCTCCTGCGCATTCAAGCTATTAACGGCATGGTGCCTTAGCCACTCGGCCACGGAGGCCCCAGAAGCATGAAAATGTCCAGAAAATACTTTTTAGAATCTTAGCGTATATTAAGACGGGATTTTTGAAAATCCTTCCCCTTAGAGGGTTGAATGGGGGGGGGGGGTCGAAAATTATAGAACATCTTGCTATATCTCAGCAGCCATTTTAGGTCGAAGTTTGAAATTCCAGAAAATAAATCTACTAAAATAATTTAAACATGTATTTGAGCAATTTTACAACCCCCCTCAACTAAGGGGGTTAAAAGAGGGTCGAAAATTTTAGAATATTTGGCACGTCTCAGCAGCTGATTTAGATATGAATGTGAAACTATTGAAACTATTTCCGATAAATGGAATATTGTCTCCCCATTTGGCTCCATTACAATCAATTTAGCCAATACTGACTTGCTACTGTGGATGTAATTGTATTTTTTACAATAGTTTGGAACCTATAGTTGTGGTTAACCTCATATTTTAATATTCATTCGGTCCAAAAAAGGACCGGCTTCTTTTAAAAATCAGCAACAAGTAAGAAGTGACAGTTACTGAAATTATTTTTGCAGACAATTAATGTGTGAAGTATGTGAATCTCTAGTATGGTTTCTTGTTTTAGTTCAAAATGTAGGTAGTAGATGGCTCTGAATTGTCTCAAAATGTTTGAAAACTGAAATTAATGTATAAATATTGTTTAAATTTCTCACTCTTTTTACCCTTTATTCTGTTTAGATGTTGATATGTTAAAAAAAAAGAGGTTTGTGTTTCGAAATTGCAAGATTGTTTTTAGAATTTTATAGTTTGAGCCAGTGTACCGCGCCATGTATTGGTGATATTTGGTACAAAAAAAAGATGTGCAACTATGAATTGGCTTTACATATTATTCTACTGAATTCTAAAAACAGTCTGACCATTTAAGGGTACCCATTTTTCCCTTTTATAAATGAATGCAGAATCTTTGTTATTTAAGCCTTAAAAACATAAAAAAGCAAGATATGACAGCTGTCTATTCTTTATCTTTATGAGAAGAATTAAGGAATGGTGAATTATACTAACTTTCTGAATACATCCCGTAAAAGATTCTGTGATTGAAGCTTTCCTGGCGACGTCTCTGAGATCGTGAACTCCTCCAATGTACATATTGAGCGGGAGAGAGAGTTGAGTAAATGCTCCAGGAGATATGCCTTCAACTTTCCGCTGTTCATCGACTTCTAAAATGCCGTCACGACCCGTTCTTGATATAAAAGCAGTATGCCACACCCCAACAGCTAAAGGCTCTTGGCTCCTGTTGAAAAAAAAGGTTTGCATTTGAAAATCAAAAACGTTCAATGAATAAAAACTTACAGTGGTACCTCGGTACCTAGAGCATAATTCGATTAAAAAATAAAAAAATAAAAAGAATATTGCCCAGTTAAACTGATGGCATTGAGCTCACAGGCTACACATACTAATTCTACATTACACCCTTATGTTTTCAAGGGTTAAATCCGTTCGCAGAAAAATTAAGGAGGGGGGAACAGCTCCTTCCTTTCCTCTTTTTATGCTTAATCATTGAACCCTCTAAACTGATCAGGACATGCTTTATCATAAAAAAATCCATATCCAAAATTCAGAGCAAATCGGATAATTCTTAATAAAAACCCATTTATATAATTTAAGAGGAGTTATCGCCCTCTTTTATATACTTAACCATTAAACTTCCAAAACTATTCGGAGATTTGAACGAAATCTGACAATTCTGCATGAAAAACCTATTTATATAAATTAAGGGAAGGGGCATTAGACCCCCCCCATTTCCCCTGTTTATATTTATCCAATGAACATCTAATACCAATCACGGAAGTGCTTCATCAGAAAGATCCTATGTGTAAATTTTGAACAAAAACTATTATTTCTGCATGAAAAACCCATTTATATCAATTAAGGGGGGGGGGGCATGAGCCCCCCGTTCCCCCTCTTATACATATCGAATGAACTCCAAAAACTAATCAGGGAAGCGCCTTATCAGGATATACCTATATACAAAATTTCAAGTGAATGGGACATTTTTATCATGAGTTATCGCGTTACGCACGTACGAACGTACATACAGAACGGACGGGCACATAAGCTCTCAGGCCTGTGAGCTAAAAACGATTCAGGAATGAAGTCGTTCGAAAACCTAACTAAATTTTGAAATAAGAAGTAATAAAAATTCTATTAAATGTTTTCAACCTCCAAAATTACCGTAATTTCCGGCGTATAATCCGCGGATCAAACAATTCTTTTTGGACCCAGAAATCTTATTTGGTGATTGTAAACAAATATTTACGGCTATCTAATAAGTTACATTTCATTTTCAAAAGTTTCTGGGTCTAAAAATGATTGTTTAATCTGCGAATTATACGCCGAAAATTACGGTACGCTAAACTTTAAACCCTTTTTATAGAAATGTAACAAAAAGTGTAACTTTATTGGTGAAATTTTGAATGCGCGGGTGCTGAGTGTTACGGATTTTCAATACCACTATTTTTGATATTTTTTCGTCTCATATAATAGCAGATTCTACTTGAAAATCTACAATTAAATTGGGCAAAGAAATTAAAAACAAACAAGCAAATAAACAACAACAAAAATAACAGTGTTATTTAAATTCATAACCATTGGCAGCTATGTGGATAACTTGAAACTGAGGGGTAGATGGGTTTCAATTCTTGTTTTAGTAGATCGCCAAGACGCCAAATTATTTCATTGTTTTTGAATCTCAAAAGCAAGAAATTTGTTAAAGCCAGGATCACTATTCACCATCTTACTAAACCTAGAAAAATCTAGGTTTAACGCTCAAATTATATTCCTGGTTAACATGATTGGACCTGATGGCGGAGAAGTCCAATCACATTAATGATGAATAAAGTTTTAGCGTTTTATCCAGCTTTTCTAGGTTGAGGTGAATGGTGAATACGAGCATTAACCACTTAACCGATCAATTTTTGTGAAAAAAAAAACTTTCAAGTAATGTCTATTGTTTTTTCATCGTTTTTACAGAATTGTTAATCTTTTACCATCGGTTTTTCAAAATAGAAATTTTTACCTTTTGGAATCATAAAAAATGCTCGGATTAATGCTTAATCAATAATGCTTAATCAATATCTTAATGCTTAATCAATAAAACTTTACTGATGAGAATAATAAATTACGATTGGGGTATGGATGCCTTGTTTATTTAAACAAAATTTTTCCATAGACCCGAATATGGGTCAATGGAAATTTTGTTTGAAAAAAAATTGATTATTTTTTGCAATTTTCTGTCCACAATTTTCATCCGAAATGCATAATAATGTAATAATAACGTCATTAATCCGTTTCAATTTGAAAAGTTTTTATTATCAAAAAATTATGTTAATCCTTTATAGCTTTATAAAGAATTAAAATAAATTATTTAATTAAACAAAATTACAATCAATTAAACAAAATTACGTGAGAGAATTATGGCTACTGCACACCAATTTAAATTTTGCAAAAACAGCAAATTTTTGTTAGAATTACAAATTGAAAATATAAGACTTTAGTAAGACTCTAATAAAATGGGTGAAATTTTGTTAAAATTTTATGAGTGTTAACAATATTTTTTTTGCCTGAGCAACAAAATGATTTTTTACTTTAACTAAAAAATTCGCTTAAAACAACCAAAATGTACTCAACAAAACATGTTTTGTAGTTTTAATCAATTTCTTTTTTGGGGTGTATATTCTGCTTTTATAAAAAAATCAAGCAATACAATACATTATATAATTTCTAAATACGACAACCTGCCAGTTGCCTGCGTTTGAGATCAAAGGTGAATTTAAAAATGAGTCAGAAAATAAGCAAATTTTTATTTGGGTACACTCTTAAATCTTTCAGCGCGATCGCTTGGGGAAATTCGGTTCAAAATGCCCACTTTGGTAGCATCATTTGAAATATATCTTGTCTTTATCAACAAATCGACCAAAATAACAGGTTATATAAGATTAATTTTAAACACGATTATTCAATCGGTAAATTAATGATAACAGATGTAAATTTTCCATTTACATATATAGTTACCGTAATTTCGGGTGTATAAGCCGCAGATCAAACAATTCTTTTTCGACCCAGAATTTTTTAAGAAATAAATATAACTAGTTCGATCGCCGTAAATATTTGTCTTGAATCACTAAATAAGATTTCTGGGTCCAAAAAGAATTGTTTGATCCGCGGCTTATACACCCGAAATTACGGTATATAGTTTTTATGCAAGAGAACCTGCCAAATGGATGCGTTTGAGAATAGAAACAAATTTAAAAATGAGTCGGAAAATAACCTCCTCTGTCCTGTGTCGCCTGGAAGAGACACTAAATAACACCCTTTAAATAAATTTAAATACACACTGTAAAAAAAATCTGTTATATTTATGGCAAAAACTGCTGACAGCAATGTTGCCAGTAGTTTTTGCCGTAAAAATTGCAGTAAAATTAGATGTAATTTTTTTATTACATCTAATTTTACAGCAATTTTTATGGCAAAAACTGCTGGCAACATTGCTTCCAGCTGTTTTTGCCGTAAATTTAACGATTTTTTTTTCAGTGCATCCATAATTGATAAAATTACTTCTAATGTTTTAAATAAATGCGCGCATATCAGACGAATGGATATAGACTGATACATCTTTGGAGATGGTTTATAGTGATTTTAAACTGGATTATGTGGTCCTTCATAATATTTGTCGCAGGACAAAGGAGGATAAGCAGTTTGGATTCGAGTACACCCTTAATAGAATATTTTTTTCCAACTCCTGTATTCCTTTAGATTTTTTCACTATAAGAATGTATAACAAATTATATATAAGATATCAATCAATAAAAAATCAATATAAAAATGTAAAAAAAAAAAAAAAAAAAAAAAAAAAAAAATACGAGATGTATAACAAATGTCAGTGCATTTGATATTGAGTAAATAGACAAATTTATGGATTTTTAGGTAGACTTCGTATGAAATACTACCTGTTACATTCTCCTCTATGTTGGAATTTCTGAAACAAATTTGCAGAACTACACTGATCATGACATCTAGAACCCAAACTTACCCTCAGTAAGACACTTTATCCATCTATTTATCTACTATCTATCTATCTATATTACTTTTCATGGACACGATAAATTCCATAATACTGCGCAAATCTCTTCCAAATAGATACATAAAATCAAGGGGCTTAAAATCTCGGTCAAGATCGTTAATGGGCAAAATCGGGCAAAGAGGGTGGAAATAGGGAGGGGTTTTGTAAAAACCGAAAAACCCCTATAAATTTTTAATTAAAATAGATATCCATCAGCTTAAAGTTTATATTACTTCAAAATGGGTCAAAAGTTTATGCATGTTATATTTTTGATAAAATTAAAAATGGGCTCAAGGGGCAAAATAATAGGGTTTTAGACAGAAAAAGCTTCATAACTTTGTTAGTATTCAAGCTGTAAAATCCAATTTTTTTTATTATAAAATTTCTTATTACTATCGACAACTTTTATATTGACATGTTTTTTATAAGACCAACGCAAAAATTAAAAATGAAAACGAAATAGGGGTTTGAAGAAGTAAATAAAGAATACTGCCCAGTTAAACTGATGGCATTGAGCTCACAGGCTACAAATACTAATTGTACATTAAAGCCTTATATTTTCAAGGGTTAATTCCGTTCGAAAAAAAATTAAGAAGGGGAAACAGCTCTCCCCTTTCCTCTTTTTTTATACTTAATCATTGAAACTCCTATACTATCAAAGACATGCTTTATCATATAAAAAATCTATATCCAAAATTCAGAGCAAATGAGATAATTCTTAATAAAAACCCATTTAGCATTTATATAATTTAAAAGGAGTTATCCCCCTCTTTTATACTTAACCATTAAACTTCCAAAACTATTCAGAGATTTGAACGAAATCTGACAATTCTGCTTGAAAAACCCATTTATATAAATTAAGGGGGGGGGCATTAGAACCCCTGTTCCCCTTATTTATACTTATTCAATGAACACCTAATAACAGTCACGGAATCGCCTCATCAGAATGATCCTAATCTAAATTTTGAACGAAAACTTAATTCTGCATGAAAATCCCATTTATATCAACTAACGGGGGGGGGGGGGGCATTAGAACCCCTGTTCCCCCTATTTATACTTATTCAATGAACACCTAATAACAGTCACGGAATCGCCTCATCAGAATGATCCTAATCTAAATTTTGAACGAAAACTTAATTCTGCATTAAAATCCCATTTATATCAACTAACGGGGGGGGGGCATTAGAACCCCTGTTCCCCCTATTTATACTTATTCAATGAACAACTAATAACAGTCACTGAATCGCCTCATCAGAATGACCCTAATCTAAATTTTGAACGAAAACTTAATTCTGCATGAAAATCCCATTTATATCAACTAACGGGGGGGGGGGGGCATTAGAACCCCTGTTCCCCCTATTTATACTTATTCAATGAACACCTAATAACAGTCACGGAATCGCCTCATCAGAATGATCCTAATCTAAATTTTGAAAACTTAATTCTGCATGAAAATCCCATTTATATCAACTAACGGGGGGGGGGCATTAGAACCCCTGTTCCCCCTATTTATACTTAATCAATGAACACCTAATAACAGTCACGGAATCGCCTCATCAGAATGATCCTAATCTAAATTTTGAAAACTTAATTCTGCATGAAAATCCCATCTATATCAACTAACGGGGGGCATGAGCCCCCCGTTCCCCCTCTTATACATATCGAATGAACTCCAAAAACTAATCAGGGAAGCGCCTTGTCAGGATATACCTACATACAAAATTTCAAGTGGATCGGATATTTTTATCATGAGTTATCGCGTTACGTACATACGAACATACATACAGAACGGACGGGCACATAAGCTCTCAGGCTATGATAGCCTGTGAGCTAAAAAATCCACAACTACGTCAATTCACAAGATATCAAATCAACATGAATTTATTATAAATCTTGTTAATATTCTCGACAACGTCTAAACAAGTTTTTGATAGGACCAATTCTTACAACAAAAACAAATTTAAAAAACATAGTGGTTGAAGAAAAAAAAATATCGTATTAAGGATATGCTCACATTTAAACTTCTTATTTTCTGACTCATTTTTAAATTCAATTTTGCTTTTAAATGCATCCAATTGACAGGCTTTTAATTCAGAAATTATGTAATGTTCCGTAGAGATGTGCACGAGCCGGAATTTCCAAGCCTGGGCTGGCCCGTAGGAAAGTTATTTTAGCCCGGCCCATTTACATTGCTGTTTACATTGCTACCCATGCCCGTTATTATTTACATTTCTATGCTCGGCCTGTACAGAAATCAGTGAAAAGAGGCCCTCGACGGCCCGTTCTAGCCCATCGTTTCGTTTCGCCCGTTATTTCTAAAAAAAATTGATTTTTATAATATAATTAAGATTCCTTTAAAGAATACTGCATACTATGGAATGATTTTACAGTATATTTTGCAGGAAATATACATTTGTAACATTAATGATTACTTAGATTCTTAGACTTTCAACATTCAAATAAAGATTTATTAAAAAAATAATATGGTTTAGAATAAAAGAAAAAAAAAGAAAGTTAAAAACGTCGTAACGATTGAAGCTGTATAATAAAAGCAGATTAATGAAAATATTTCTATATCAGTTTATTAAAGATTTCAAATTCAAATTCATTTTCAAATCCAACACTGTAAAACATTTGTGTAACGTTACACCATAAAATGGGTGGCAGCTTAGCTGCCTAAAATTTTATGGAGTGATTTTTTTTCACCTATACAATGATGTAATGTAAATATACATGACTAGTGTAACATTACAATGTTACACCGGTTATATCGGTTAAAATACTCCTTAAAATTGCAGGAAGCAAGGCTACTCCATAAAACTGGATGCAGCAAAGCTGCCACCCATTTTATGGTGTAACGTTACTCAAATGTTTTACAGTGAAAGGAGCTACTTTTGATACATTTCTGAATTCCTTTTTTTATAATTTTTTTCCGGGAACGCATAAGATTAGCAGCTTCAGAAACTATGTAATCGAATGGTATTACCCGTTTTTTGATACAAGCAATTTAAGAAAATATCGTTAAAGTTAGCGTTTTGAATGGAATTTCCGGAAGCAACAGCATGGGAAGGGAGAAAAATCTACAACCATTTGATAAAAACCTCTTGTATCTCAACAAGTTTATAGAAGCGTGTTATTTAACAAAAATGAAAAACGCTATTCGATTCCAAATCCCTTCAATAGTCAGGCTTGCCAATTTTACACTTTTACAGTTAATAATAAATCAGAAAATGTGTCAATCTATCACGATGTTGACAAGTGAATTTCAGAATCACCAAGAATTATATATGCAAATATTACGTTCACATAAGTTTTTTATCAATATTTATAATTTTACATATCATATTGTCTGCCCTACACATCTTGAGAACAATCATGTCTAGCTCCGGCCCGGTTCGTCTATATTGTTAAAAAAAAACAAAAAAAAAAAACCAAAAAAACAATGCAAGTTTGATCTCGGCCAGTCACGAGTCTGCTAAAAAATATTAAGCCCCGTGTTACACACAATGTAAGTGTCCCATGCCGATCACTACGCTGTACAGTTGCATTTCTGTAGTGATGTTGTCAAACTAGTATCGGCTCGTGACGCACATTTATACTTATTCTCGTTGTAGCGATACTAATTGAAAATAGCTCAATTTATCATAGAATTTCATAGAAAATTTATCATTCCTGCACGAATCTAGATAACGGGCCGGTAGGTCCACTAAATATTTTTATCGGCCCAGCCCGTTAGAAAATTCGGAAGCATTCTGCTGGGCCGGCCACGAACCACGGACATGGCTTGGCTCCATGAAGATCTCTAATGTGCCGTAAGCATCCTTTTTTTTATAGAGGTATAATACACTGCTCAAAACAATTAAAGGATATTTGAAGTTTTATATAAAATAAAGATATAAACGAATTTTTTTTGCCGAAAATAGAAGAAGAGAATCACAAATGCAAATTTTTCTGATTTTCAAATTGTGGAGTATGCAAATTTTGAGTTCGACGTCAGAAACGCCGCTTTAGCGGCAGCAAATGAAATTTGACTTTCAACTGGATAAAAGAGAATGAAGACAAGGATGATCGACATTCAGTGATTGCTTTGTTTCGATGAGTACGATGTCTCAGCGAAGTCATTTGACAGATTTAGAAGCTTGAAGAATTGTTGGTAGGTTAGAAGGGGGCCAAACTCAAGCCGAAGTAGCGCAAGCCATTGGAGTGTCACAAAGTGTCATTTCCAGGATCTGGAATCGTTTTTTGGAGCGTGGATGTGCAGGCCGAAGATAAGGACAAGGTCGTAGACGGTCAACAACGCTTAATGAAAATCGGTATTTAGCATTAACAGCTCGGAGACACCGAAACATGAATGCTACTCTTCTCCAACAACACCTTCACTCGGCTACAGACACCACGATTTCAACTCAGACTGTCCAAAACCGGCTCCATGCTGTAGGTCTGTATGCTCGACGACCGATGGTATGTGCTAGATTAATATCAAGGCATCGTCGCGACCGCAGGGAGTGGGCAACCGAGCATGTCAACTGGAGGAGAAATGAATGGAGCAATATTCTGTTTTCTGACGAGTTCCGTTTTTCTGTGCATCCGGTTAATAGGCGTATTTTCATCTGGAGGGACCGTGGCAGTAGGAATAATCCTGCGTTCGTGCACGAAAGTGTCAGATTTGGCGGTGGAGGAGTGTTGGTGTATGGTGGCATCTCCATTGACGGGCGCACTGACCTCTACATCATTCGAGATGGAGCTCTGACTGGTCGCCGATATAGGGAAGAGATCCTCAAACCTATTGTAGTCCCTTACGCTGCAGCAATCGGACATAACTTCATTTTAATGAACGATAACTGCAGGCCACATCGCGCAAACCTGGTGGAGGATTTCCTTTTCGAGGAAGGAATCGTTCGAATGGAATGGCCACCGTTTCTCCAGACATGAATCCAATCGAGCACGTTTGGGACGCTCTAGGAAGACGAATTTCTGGCCGCCAACAACCCCCACAAACTCTCCAAAAACTGGAAAGAGCTCTTGTGGAAGAGTGAGGCAGAATACCCCAACTCGTCATTAATAGCCTCATTGAGTCCATGCCTCAAAGGTGTTCAACGTTGCTGGCCGCCTGTGGAAACCATACCCCCCTACTGAAAATGATTTTCTTTGAAGAAAACACCTTTTCTTATTCTTTTTTTCTCATATGCACAAATTGTGTTTTTTTCCTTTTGTACACAAATGCGCAATAAAATGCATTTTTTTCTGCCAAACATGTGTAATTTATTCTCATATAACCTACTATGTCTGTCGACCATGTATCAATCAGCTAAAAAGTTTCCCAGATACAAAATCCACCTAAAACTGCAATATCCTTTAATTGTTTTGAGCAGTGTATATTTTTAAAACTGATGTCAAAGTGGGCATTTTGAACGAAATCGCAATGAACGAAATGAAAGTAAAAAAAAAAAAAAAATATGTACCTTAATTTCGGGTGTATAAGCCGCGGTTCAAACAATTCTTTTTGGACCCAGAAAACTTATTTAGTGATTGAACACAAGTATTTACGACGATCTAAGAAGTAACATTCATTTTAAAAAAATTTCTGGGTCGAAAAAGAATTGTTTGATCCGCGGCTTATACACCCGAAATTACGGTATATTGTTTTAAGTAATTATTTAGAAAGTATAATCCTGTAATAAATAACAGTTAGTAAATTTTAAATAAATTTTCAGTAATTCTAAAAACAATAAAGCTTTTTTAATTTTATATTATAATTTAGACTGTCAGTCATCGGTGACTGCCTTGGCACTCAACGTGCTAAAATGTAATTACAGTAAAGCTTATTTGCCAAATTTCTCGTTTTTTAGTCAATAAAACATACTTTAAATAAGAAAATTTATTTAATTAAAAGTATTTTGCTTGCGTGTGGTAGTCATTTGAAACTTAATTCTTTTCAATATTTAAATAAAATTTCTAATAATAATAATAATAATAATAATAAAAAAAAAAAGTCACCCGTTAAAATTGGGAGGTTCAGCAAGCATGTATGTGGTATGCATAAAAATCTATAGCTCATACATGAGGTTGCATAAAAGGATTCGGATGGGTTGTAATTCTTAAAAATGGAAGTTTAAATAATTATGGTATGTGTTTGCTATATATCATAATCGAATAACTATTTTCATTGTATGAAGTTTCGTAAAAAATAATATGACTGTTTCGCAAAGGAGTTTGATATTCTATGGATGATACGTGAATTTATTTTTTCTTTTATTTAATTGCTCTCATCTTTACAAGAAGAAAGCATTGGATTCGTGAAAATTTTCGAAATCCAGTTTTCGACCAGTCCAGTTTAGAAGTAATTGTGGTTTGAAGGATAGAGAAAGCGCAGGAAGAAACCTCTCTTTCACTGATTCTGCCATTCACAGTGAGTGTGGTTTCTTAATCAGATAATTGATTGAAAAAAAATTCTCCTTTATGTAAATTGGTATTTCAGACACTTTTGAAAAAAGTTTGGCGAAAAATGTTTCTTACAGCTTAACTTCCGTGCTTATAAGATGGATAAAGAAAAACGAAAAATTTCTCTAAACCGTCGGGATATCCGGAGTTGAAAATTATTCAATGACGTAAATTCCGCAGTTTATTTACATTAAAATTGTATACAATAAATCGGGACTTTGAAAAATTGACGTGATAAGCGGAGTGACGTGAAAATCGGGTGTCGAGATAGCGAGGTCTGACTGTAATTGTGTAAAGTGATTTTTAACCGATTTGAAAGAGAAGGTTATGATTTCTTGTTCTCTCATAACTTCTTTAAATATGAACCGATTTTGATAATTCTTACCCTTCTTTGATAAATTAAACCCTTGTGGTTCCATTTTAATTTCATTAAACTCTGATGATTAAATTTTTTTAATAAAAAAATGTGGATTTGATAAAAAAAATAATGATTTGTCGCAAATTATCTTTCACTGTTGCACCCGTTTTCAAATCATAGATATATTAAAACTATGCATTCATATGCGTTAGCGTCAAGTTGTCGCCAAGCTTAATTCTTCTTTTGAATTCGGTTAGTATTTTTTTAAAGCATATTTTATTATTTAGTATGTTATATGTGTTTTGAAGCTTAACTTAATTCTATTTCATTTAAGTAGTAGAGTGTATGCATTCTATCGATAATATACATGGCTCTTAAGAGAATAAAAATTTAATAATTTTTACCGATACAAATTGGTTAAGGTTCGTTTTTAACACTATTACGCGTTTTTTCTCAGCTGAGCTGAATTTTACTACATAATGTGGTATATGATAATAAAAAGAATATTGCCCAGTTAAACTGATGGCATTGAGCTCACATGCTACGCATTCTAATTGTATATTACAACCTTATATTTTCAAGGGTTAATTCCGTTGGAAAAACAAATTAAGGGGGGGGGGGATCAGCTCCCTCCATTTTCCATTTTTATACTTAATCACTGAACCCCTTAAACTAATCACGGATATGATTTATCATGTAAAAAACCTGCATGAATAATACTAATCACGGAGGCGCCTCATCTAAATTTTGGACAAAAACTGATAATTCTACATGAAAAAACCATTTATATCAATTAAGGAAAGGGGCATGAGCCCCCATTCCCCCTGTTTTTCTTATCCAATGAACACCTAATAATAATCATGAAAGTGCCTCATCAGAATGATCTTGCAACTAAATTTTGAACGAAAACTGATAATTGTGCATAAAAAACCCATTTGAGGGACATTAGCCCCCATTCTCCCTATTATACACATCGAATGAACTCCAAAAACTAACCAGGGAAGTGCTTTATCAGAATATATACATACATACAAAATTTCAAGTGAATCGGATATTTTTATCATGAGTTATTGCGTTAAGCACATACAGAACGGACGGGCACATAAGCTGCTCCCAGGTTTTGATAGCCTGTGAGCTAAAAACTCATACACATGGCTGCACAAAATGTTACGGAAATATTGTAGTCTATGTATGGTAATTGAAATTGTTTTTAAGCTATGTTACGCATTCTCCATCTGAATTAATGCAATTGCAGTATATGCTTCCTTGACAATCTTCCCGTTTTTTTAATCAGTAAAATATACTTTAAATCAGAAAATTTAACTAGGGTAGATGTGCCAGTAATGGGCCACCTTCCAGTAATGGGCCACCTCGCACTTTTTGGTTTATAAAAAAATAATAAATAATAGTTAAGCTTTTATTATTTTTTTCTGAACTCTACCTTGTATGCTTTATAAGCTGGATTAATTTTTTACACTTTTCGTCAAAACAATTAGGAAGCAGAAAATAAAGTTTCACAGTTTTTCTGTTTTTCACTGAAAATTTTAATGAACATGCTAAGAGCAGACTTTACTTACTTAGTTTATATCTTTTTTATTTTTCCGTAAAAGTTGAATGTTTTTGTTTGGTTAGCAATATAAAACATTGAATTTAATATATCAATGGCCATTTACAAAATTTTATTTATTTTTAAGATTTTAGGAGGGGTGGCCCATTACTGGATTGCTTATTTCGTGATTTTCCAGTAATGGACCACCCAAGTGACCAATACAAAAAGTGTTATTTCAGTAGAGATAAAATATTTGATTTAACTGAAAAGCTAAATAATCAAATTTAATACTTAAATTTTACCTATTAGAATTTAATAAAGGCAATTTCTTTATAAATAGTTGTTTTAAAAAAGTCATCCAAAATTGGTACAAAACACAAGCAGAACATTTGACAAAATCTAGATGTGCCGTTACAAAAGAAATTGTTTTAAGTTGGTTCAGAAATGTAAAATCATATTTGGAAGAAGATATTATTAATATTTTCTTCCGAATTCTAAAGCATACAGAGAGAATTTTCAATAAGGTTAAAACAAGGTTTCTTTTGTGCTCTTAAAACAAGGAAAATTTTGGGATTAAAATCAGTTAAAGATGTGTATTACGTAGTACCAAATAACGAAAAAGAACAAATCACTGTTACGGGATGTTTTTCATCAACTAATGAGATTGCTCCATTGGTGATAATATATCCATATAAGCATCTCTGAAGGGAAATTGTGGAATCAATCTGTGCCAAAATGATGGGCTATATGATTATCTGAAAATGGTTGGATAGTGCAAGAGCATTTATCATTTTAAATGCATTCTAAAATTCCATATTGAATAGTTTGGACTATCGGAAAGGGGTGATAAAATTGAAGATCTGTTATTTATATTTCACAGTTGCACAGCACATCATTTAGATAATGATATGAATGAAGATTGGAGACTTTTTTTAATGCCTTATTTTATCTAAACTTGATTTCAGTAAAACATTGTCTTTATATTATAAATCCTTTAAATTTAAATATTTTGTTTTATATCTTTACAATATAAATCCTTTAATGTTAGTTAATAATATCATTAATCTTTTGTTTTATATCCACATTATAAATCCTTGATTATAATAAATTCATAACTTAAATTTAAATATTTTGTTTTATGTTTTTTCATTATAAATCATTTAATGTAATGAATTTCTAACTTAAGTTTTAATATTTTGTTTTATTAGTATGCTTTCATTAAGTTCTGGTGCAAAATATAATTGAAACAAGTTGGAAATTGCACGTGAAGCGTAGCAAATGAGGTGCGTTCGTACGATAACGAAGTTTTAAAAATATACAGATCTTCCTGATATAGTAGACAATACTTCGGATACAGTACAGTGGTTGAACTCTTTGTATTCCTATAAACATACAGGAATTTTCATTACACCTCAGCAACGTATATCATATTCATAAAATGTGGCAGAGTTTAATATAGTTAAAACATATCCCAAACAATGTTTCCCCGTATAGCATTATGTAGCGGAATACTTTTGTGTGGCCCTGTAATTTAGTAATAAATATTCTTTGCATCTCAGATTGTACAGAATTTTTATTTTAGTATATATATACGTCATAGGTTCATGTCAATTTTATTATGTTCGAATGAGTGTAACACCATTAAAATGCATTTGCAACTTTTTCCCCCATTGACTGTAATGTAACGGAATACTTTTGATAGTCCCTGTAATTGATCTATGCATCTGATTATCATAAGATCTGGAATGACTCGACAAAATTATGTAATAATTATATGTTTTAAATTGCAAACGATGAAAATGCATTTTAAACTTTTCCCCCCATTGACCGTAATGTAACGGAATCCTTTTGATTTTCCCTGTAATTGATCTATTCATCCGATTCTCATAAAATTTGAAATGACTCGACAAAATTATGTAATAATTATGTATTTTAAATTTCAAACTATTCGGTTGGATAGTTTTTGCGTTGTTATATGCAGACAGACAGACAGACAGACGAACAGACAAACGGACAGACAGACGGACAGACAGAGGTACAGCCGGACGGACTGAACTACAACTATAGGTGCTACGTATTTACATAATTACGAACGCACCTAAAAACAATTATCTGTTACTTTTTGTAGGGTGGCCCATTACTGGAACATAGGCGGTCCATTACTGGAACATAGGTGGTCCATTACTGGGCTTTTGGGTGTTTAGACATATTTCTATTATTTAAAATTAAATTTTTATTTCTATTGGGAAATGTAACTGTGGGATTAGTTAAATATTGTTGAAAGATTAATATTAAATGAAAAAAATTGGAATACAATAATTATAACTATTAATAAAAAACTATTTTTTAGAGAAATTCCTTAAGGTGGCCCATTACTGGCACATCTACCCTATAATTAAAAGCACCTTGCTTATGGGTCATTCCAGGTGAAATGAGCAAATTAGCTGTGGCTGCCATGTCACAGATTTGAATGAAAATTGGCATATGACAAGTTTATTTATATTACATGTATACATACATACAACATGTTTATTTATGAAGAAATGCAAAATAAGAGATTACAGGACAGATTGTTTAAGCATGTAAACTCACTTTAAAAGTTGATACAAAATCAAGTTCTTGTTTACATGCTTTAAATTTCAATCTGTATTATTCGCGTTAGGAATGAAAAAAACTATATCATAAATTATTTTCAGATAAGTATGGATATTAAGTAAGAGATTGGCGTAATTTAGGATTTGAATTTTTATTCCTTACTGAGAAAAAATATAGAAAAGGAAAATTTTAAAGAAGAAAATTCAACATTTCCTTTGCCCATAAAAATTTTAGGACAGGCGTTATTACTTCAAAACTATTTGACATTTAAGATAAAAGTATATATTTTGAACACAAGAAGTTTCATATATGCCTTTTTTTATACCTTAATGTGAAAAAAAATAAATTATGAAAAAAAGGACGGGAAAAGGCATTATTTCTATCGCACTTTTAGTCATGAAGGAAATCTCTTATATCATTTCAAATTACTTGATATCAAAGATAAAAGTGTCTATTTTAAATATTCAAATGCTACTTCTCGCCTTTTCTTCTTTTCTTTTCTCTTTTCTTTTTTTCTTTCAGACTAATAATAAAAGCAATGAGAATTGAATGATTAATTATCTAGTATTGTTAAAATCCAATAGATAGCAGCACTATTTTTTAATTGAAATCGTACAGTATTTTTTAAAAAGCACGCTAATTCAAAGGAAAATTTGCGTGAAAATACCTTTTTGAAATCATTTTTTTTCAATGTTAGGAATCAAAGGCACTATTAAAATTTTTCGAGCATATTATGGACCTATTAATCTTTATGTCTGTGCAATATTGTTAAGGACGGACCTGTCCCTTAATTATTATTCGAGCATAAATAAGAGGAAAAAATACGATTTTGTAATTTTTTTAAAAAGTTTCTAAATTTTTTTGAAGATGAAGGAATTAAATGATAATTATCAAACTTGGGGAATTCAATCTTCTTATATAATACTGTATCATGGACCAATTTCTCACTTGTTTTATCATTTTTAAAATTTTTATAATGTTTCGAATTTTCTCAAAATTCACAAATTTTCAATTTTAACAACCCATTTAAAATTAATTACGTTGTTATCAGATTGCTATTGCTAAATAAATAAAAATATGATTATTCAGAGGTTATAAAATTGCAAGCCAAATCCATTTATGTTAAGTATTTTTCAAGATACGGAGCTTTAAACTTCCAACATTGGACGATTGCACACATGCCGTTCTACATCACAAGTTTTTTAAAAGTCCAAAACTGCTAAAATAATTAAATTTTTGTCAAGATATTTTGCAGAGTTCTATTTGAACATGAATAAAACCCGTGTATGAAATTTTATTAAAATCGGTTACTATGGGGCCACGACTTTTTAAAAATTTTTGCTCATTTGACGTGGAATGACCCTTGTATGTGGTAGTTATTTGGAATTTACTTTATTTCACTTTTAAATTAAAATTTCTAGTTTAAAAGTGTTTAGATTTTCTTTTTTGAACAGGAGTCACCCGTGAAAATAGGGAGATTTGGCAAGTATGTTGGCATGCATAAAAATCCATAACTTATACATAATTATATATGAGTATACTATGTACTGAGTATACTATGTACTATATGAATATATACATGAAATTATATATGAGTTATATAGGAGTTATTATAGTTGTGCACCTTAAGACTGCACAAGAGGATTCAAATATATACTATGGATTGGTAATTAATGAAAATTGATTTTAGAATATTATGTTGTGTGTTTTCTAAATATCTTATTTAAATAACTGTTTTTGTTATATTAAGTTAAAAAATATTCTGATTTTGTTGGAACGTGTTTCATATTCAATGCGTGATACGTGATTTTCTTTTTCTTTTCTTTAAATTTGTTTGCTATTAGTTTTTTTAACATAACATAGAAAGGATCCAATATCTACTGAGGCAATTTTGGAAAGTAGATGCGCCTTTTTTTACAATCAGACAGGGTTTTCTAGCGTCTTAACCCTCCAGTCTCGACTATGTAATAAAACTAGTCAGATGTGGCAATCGCAAAAATTTATTCTATTTTATGTATGTTAATACTTCCTGAAAAATACAGCACAGCAGCCCTACTGCTTAGGTAGTTTAACCGTTTCCGGCACACTGTGCAGTCTGGGAAACCTAATTTTAATTCCCAAACTTGCAAACGGCACCGATCATGGAAGACGGTAGTATTCCTGTGACGCAGTCTTAAGCCTAAAATCGTATCGTAGAATTGTCGAATGGCGGAACATATATACAGCTAGTTTAAGATCAAAGAAAATGTGGAAAGCCGCCTTTTAGTAACTCAGCAAATATAGCTCACGTTGTTCTGATTTTTTAAAAAGAGTCTTATATCTGCCGTCTAATTCTATTTTGAATTTTGTGACGCAGCTTTAAGCCTAAAATCGTATCGTAGAATTGTCGAATGGCGGAACATGTATACAGCTAGTTTAAGATCAAAGAAAATGCGGAAAGCCGCCTTTTAATAACTCAGCAAATATAGCTCACGTTGTTCTGATTTTTTAAAAAGAGTCTTATATCTGCCGTCTAATTCTATTTTGAATTTTTTACATTTCTACGTGCTTTACCTTTTAAGATCTCGATACCCATTTTTAAACCGAAATCGATAGTGTTTATTCCTGATAATGAGATCTAGAAAACTGCCTGGGAGATTTTATTAAAACTTATATATAATATGAATCTCTTTAAGATAGAGAATAAGACTTGCCTAGTTTCTAGGAAAACTCTTGTTTGTTATATATTGGTCTTGAAAAATTGGACTATATTTTCTGCATTTCTATAGAGCAGTTCACATCACGTGACTTTTACCGGAGAACAATGAAGAAAGCTGTAGGACACACAAACACAAAAAGCATTGGTAAAGGCAGCGATGGTTGTCCTACAGCAGCAGCAAAAACCTGTTCGTGACGTCACCTTGCACAGCTCTATGGGAATCTCAATGCAAATGCTCGATAAACCATTTATTGTATTCATACGCGTGTTTTCTTTTTCTTTACCTATCTTTTTCTCCGCGTTACTGCATACTTGCTTGCTCAATCGGTATGTCGTTGGGTTTGAGAGCTAAACATCGCGAGTTCTTCCCCGATCGAGACGTTACGTTTTATTTTTGTTTTGAGCTTTTTTAAGTCAGTTAATAAAATAAAGTTGACTTTTATTATCCATTTCTTTATATTTTTTATTGTCAATGAGACCATTAGATGAAATTTTAATTAAAAAAAATAAATAAAATTGTAACAAGTTAAATAAAATTACATTACAATTGCAACTAATTTAAAGGAAATAAAAATTCACTTTAAATAAATTTCAATAATTCACTTTTAAAATTAAATTTAAGTAAGATATTTTTTTAATTGTTAAAATGGACATTTATTTTAAATTATAAAATGAAATAAATATTTACTTTTACAAAATCAAATATTTTATTATGAATGCGTCTAACGAAGCATAAATTTCTGGATTTTGACGGCACTCAGATTAGAATTCAAGCTTAACAATCTTCAGATACAAAATTTTAGCTGACAAACATCGATTTTGGGACCACATTTATCGATAATGTATGGTTTAAAAATATTTTAAAAATACAAAATATGAATGCGAAAGTATGCGACATTATAAATGACACTGCTTTTAGGTTTTGTTGGGAGAAAAATATGATTATGTCCAGTAGCACAGTTTAATTTTTTTATTACGTAATCCAAAAACTTGATAATTTCTATTCTGAATTGGTTGTCATAAAGATTCAAAGTACTGGGGAAAAAATGTAAATTTTCAAGAATTTGAAAAGTTGAAACTAAATTGTAGTTTAAGCCCTTTTTTTTCCACAGATATTATGTCGAAATTCCATATAGATTTTTTTTTATTTTTATTTATTTATTTATTTTTTTTTTTTTTGCAAATGAATTGATAGTAAACAAGGAAATACTTAGTAGGTCTTAAAGCCAATCGATGGTAGCACTAAAGCTCTGTGTGAGAGGGAGTTTTTAATTTTGATTGCAGTCATTCGTTGTTGCATTTCATTCCTATTAGAAGGTTCCCTTGCTGAAGTTGAATCATGCATTGTCAGAATTGAGATTTGTTTTCAAATTTTTTTCTAGGCGAAATTTATTTTCGATCTTACTGCCAATATCCCTTTGACGCATCGTACGCACCTTGTTGTCGATAGATTGTAAGTGCAAAATGGCAGAAGATTTGGAAATGTTATAAATTTTAATTTTTCTATTATCATTTAAATTGTAGAAAAAAAATATTTGAATAAAAAGATTTTAGTTTTAAAAATTAAATTGGAAAAAACCCTTTAATAAAAAAAAGCATTGTAATTTAAAAATATTTTTTATAATCGTTGAGCATTCACAGTGATAAGAAACATGATTTACAATTTGAATAAACATTTTTTTCAATTGCAAAGAATAATTTGAATGAACAAATACAAAGTTTGTATTTTTTTAATTTTAATTTAGTTTAAAAATCATTTTAGTGATTAAAATTTTAAAAAATCATTGTACAATGATAATAATTATTCATAAGTCACTTTTTTAAATTGCAAAAAATAAATTAAAAAAAAGAGAGAGAGAGAGCCCTTAAAGATTTTATTTAAAAAAATATGTTAAAAAAGGTCATTTTAATTTTTAAAAATATTTAAAAAAGAAAACTGAGTGCAGAAGTATCGTGCATTCTAGCAATATAATCCGAAGATTTGGATGAGCGAGGAACTTTGTTGCAGATGATATGTTTTTTTTTATCAATTCCTATTAACAAACGAAATAATCTAATGCATAATTTCTGTTCAAAGAAATATATGTGTGAGAAAAGAAATATATGTGTTCCAATATTTATGCTAGAATCATACTTTGTAATGATTTAAAACATAAATGATGCAAAATTATTTTTTAATAATAATTATAATTCAAGTATAAACATTAATACAAAAATATTATGCTGTGATTTAAAAACATAAAAAATAAATGAAAAGTACAAAATTATTTTTTTAAATATAGCCTTTTGATTCCAATTATTACATGGCATTAAAAATTGAATTTAATAAAATATTTTAGTAAGTTCTTAAAAAATAATATGCAAAAATAATGAATTCCGTAAAAAGATACCTCCATTTCTGCACATCACCCCAATTAAAAACAACTTTCTCACTTTTCGTCTTTCCATAGGGATCCATCTAGAAATGAGGTGTTAATTTGTGACTAGGGAAGAGTATTAAGGGATGGGACATCTGCAATAATTCTTAAAATATGTTTTATTAGGTAGCTTTCATTACAAAAAGTAAAAAGTAAAAAACTATTGCAGTCGTCCGGAGGAAAGCACTTCTAGAAAATTTTGGTATATTTTCACCGATCATGACCCCCAGACCCCAAAACCACCCTCCGTTCAAATGTTGACATATATATATATATATATATAACCATATACAGGGTGTTTCTAAATTCATGGTCCAAACTTTAAGGGGTGATAGTACACATCAAGACAAACAATATTTAAATAGGAAACAAAGGGTCCCAAAGTCTTCCGAAGGAGATAGACGCCATTAAAGTTTAGGGTCCAAAAATTCAAATGATTATGAAAAACAGAAAAATTGGTCGATTCGTTTGCGGTTTTCACTAAAATTATTCTTTATGTCAGTATTGTCTTGAAAATAAATTATAAAGATAAATTTCAAAAAATGACGGTAGAGGGCGCTTTAGACTTTAGAGTAACGAACAACTATTTTTTACCGTTATTTTTTGCATCTCATTAAAGGTTTCGTAAGCTTAGACTTAAACTTAAATTTTGAGCTCAAAAGCTGAATAGTTGGAAGCAGTTAAGTAGCACAAACTTAACTGTGTTTAGAGGGTTTTAAATTCAAATGTTTATAAAAAACGGAAAAATTGGTCGATTGATTTGCGGTTTTCACTAAAACTATTCTTTATTTCGGTATTTTATTGAAAATGAATTATAAAGATAACTTTCAAAAAATGCCGATAGAGGGCGCTTTAAAATTTGGAGTAACGTACAACTATATTTTACCATTATTTTTCTCATCTCATAAAATTTTCTTAGAAGCTTAGACATAAACTTAAATTTTGAGATGAAAATCTGAATCGTTAGGAGTGGTTAAGTAGAGCAAACTGAAGTGTGTTCAATGGGGGTGGGGAGGTTTAAATTTCAAATTATTTTAAAAAACGGAAAAATTGGTCGATTAGTCTGCCGTTTTCGCTAAAACTATTCTTTATGTCAATATTTCCTTGAAAATAAATTTTAAAGATTAATTTCAAAAAATACCGATAGAGGGCGCCTTAAACTTTAGAGTAACCAACAACTATTTTTAAGCGTTATTTTTTGTATCTAATTAAATGCTTGCAAATGCTTAGATATAAATTTTGAGCTCAAATTCTAAATCGATGGAGGGGTTAAGAAGCGGAAACTGAACAGTGTTCAGGAGTTAAAATGTTACCCTCCCCACCCCTCGAACACATTTCAAATTTCCGCAATTAATTACTCAAAACGATGCAGATCTTGAGCTCAAAATTTAAGTTTGAACTTTTACAAGCATTTAATTAGATACAAAAAATAACGGTTAAAAATAGTTGTTGGTTACTGCAAAGTTTAAGGCGCCCTCTAACGGTATTTTTAAAAATTAATCTTTAAAATTTACTTTCAAGGAAATATCGACATAAAGAATAGTTTTAGCGAAAACGGCAAACGAATCGAACAATTTTTCCGTTTTTTATAATCATCTGAAATTTGAACCTCCCCACCCCCATTGAACACAGTTCAGTTTGCGCTTCTTAACCACTCCCAACGATTCAGATTTTCATCTCGAAATTTAAGTTTATGTCTAAGCTTCTAAAAAAAATTTATGAGATGCGAAAAATAATGGTAAAATATAGTTGTACATTACTCCAAAGTCTAAAGCGCCCTCTATCGGCATTTTTTGAAATTTATCTTTATAATTCATTTTCAATAAAATACCGACATAAAGAATAGTTTTAGTGAAAATCGCAAATCAATCGACCAATTTTTCCGTTTTTTATAATCATTTGAATTTAAAACCCTCTGAACTTAGTTAAATTTGTGCTACTTAACTGCTTCCAACTATTCAGATTTTGAGCTCAAAATTTAAGTTTAAGTCTACGCTTACGAAACCTTTAATGAGATGCAAAAAATAACGATAAAAAATAGTTGTTCGTTACTCTAAAGTCTAAAGCGCCCTCTATCGTCATTTTTTGAAATTTATCTTTATAATTTATTTTCAAGACAATACTGACATAAAGAATAACTTTAGTGAAAACCGCAAACGAATCGACCAATTTTTCTGTTTTTCATAATCATTTGAATTTTTGGACCCTAAACTTTAATGGCTCCTATCTCCTTCGGAAGACTTTTGGACCCTTGGTTTCCTATTTAAATATTGTTTGTCTTGATGTGTACTATCACCCCTTAAAGTTTGGACCATGAATTTAGAAACACCCTGTATATATATGTATATATATATATATATATATATATATACAGAGCTGCCAACTTCTACGCCTATTTAAATCGCATAAACATGTTTGGAACCACAAAAATTTTTTTGTAAAATGTATGCCAAATATAAGCAATGTTATGTATTATACTCCCTCCGTATTGTTAATTATCTATCAAAATTTCTGATTCTAACATGTTTATTCGTCTGTAAATAGGCGTAGTAGTTGGCAGCCATGTATAGGGGAAGATGGGGATACTTGAGCCATTTTTTGAATTTTAATTTTTTTTAATTTTTTATATTTTTTTAGAATAAAATAAAATATTGAAAATGAAAATTTGATATTTTTTCTTCAACTAAAAACCACTTTCAGTTAATTTTGAACTATTTTTCTATGTATAATAAATGTTTATTTTTTGTTTTACAGCGTGGCTCAAGTATCCCCATGGCGGGGATACTTGAGCCATGCTGAAGGGATACTTGAGCCACTAAGGAAAAATACCTGCAAAAGTAATTTTTTTCGCTTTATTTTTGCACAAACATTTTACAGAATGATAAATTATGAAACGTAAAGTCCTTCGAAACCAATTGAGAAAACAAAGCTAGTAATACGATCATTTTTTGTCGTTAAAACTGGTTGTCGGAGGATAATTTCAACTTGAGTTATAACGACGGTAGAAACATCCTCAGTTCAGAGCCATTTAAATTTGGAATCTGCAATTCTTCGTGCAAATTTCATTTTCAAAATATTAAGCACTTATCTAACAAATATTTTTACAGTTTTCTTTCTGGCATATTTTATTAGTAACCAACCATCAATAGAAGATTTTCTTTTCACATCATTACCATCATTGACAGAATTTTCCTCTTATGATATTGTCGAACTCATGCTTTTAATTTAGTAGCAGTCGGAATTTAAGCCAGATGTATCATTCTACTATTTCAAACACTTTTTTGATTTCACAGGAAAAGATTTTGTCTTCCTCTTTGGCTCCATGCAGGTAAGTTTGAACTGGGATTTTTGTTGCTTTTCTTGTTTTTTGTGCGCTCTTTTTACCAATTTTTCTTCAATTTTCTTAGTTTAAAAAAAAGTTACAGCAACAGAAGTTACGATTTCAATATAAAATATTAATCTTAATACGTTATATTAAAAAATAAATATTTTAATATGTTGGAACTAACTAATTAAAGTATTAGAGATTATAGCCTGTAAAACCGTTTTAAAAAGTTATTTTAATTTAATGAAAGTTAAATTGAAAACTATGTTTACATTTATCTAGACAGGCTATTTTGTTTGTCAAAATGAAAAATAAAATAGATATTTTCATTTAAAAAATATACATTTTTAAACATTTTTAGGTAGTTATTTTTTTAAGAAAAAAAATAAAATGAAAAATTATTCTCCCTTTCATCCAGAAAAATATCTATTAGTGAATATAAGGATGGAATTTTATTTTTTGTTTGTTTCACCCATATTTATTTTCTAGTGGGGATGGTTGAGGCATGGCTCAAGTATCTCCACTCTCATTGGCTCAAGTATCAACACTATCACTATTTTTGGTTCCCAGAGTTTTACTAAATAAAGCATGCAGCTATTAGAACTATTTTAGACTCAAAATACAATTGAAATTATGCTTATTGAATGTATGTATATAGTAGCAACTTTGAACAAAACTTTGATTACAAAAAAACAAAAAAGCCATGCACCCAAATATTTACTTCAGATAGGGAAAAGACAACTATTAATCACAATATTTTCAAAATAGTACCAAGGTGTGGGATTTCTTTTTTATATGTTCAGAACTATAAATATGTTATCATATTGGCAGTTTTAAAAAGAAAAATTAACCAACTGTAGAGATAATAGGGGTGGCTCAAGTATCCCCTATGCTCAAGTATCCCCACTCTCCCCTATATATATATATATATATATATATATATATATATATATATCTGATTTTTGTCATGCGATAACTAACTTATTTATGAACCGATTTGAATGAAACTTAGTATGTGGATAGTACATACAAATGTCTCGACCGAGTTCGTTGGCCAGCATCATGCGCCATTTTGTTTCAAAATGGCGGCCATTTTAAATTAAAAAAAAAATTAAAATTTTAAAGTCAATGCGAAAAAATTAAAAGTTGAAAAATACTTTTCTTTTACGTGTTAGAACTTAAAAGAACGGTTCCAGAGCACTTTTTATTTTGTCTATATCTTAAAAAATGATTGAGTTATAGTACTTTGAATTTTTCTTATGGCTGACATTTTGAAACGATCTGATTTTAGTCACGTAATAACACGTGTACTTATGAATCGATTTGGATGTAACTCGGTGTGTAAATAGTATATACTGAGGCCTGAATCGAGTTCGATAATCAGTTCTATCCGCCATCTTATTTCAAAATGGCGGCCATTTAAATTTTTTATAAATTTTAAAATTTAAAATTAGGTACAAGAAAGTGAGAAATTGAAAAAGATTTTTCTTTTATGCATTTGACCTTGATACAAAGATTCCAGAGCATTTTTTGTTCCGTCTGTATCTTAAAAAATGGCTGAGTTATCGCATTTTAGGTAGATTTCATTACAAAAAGTAAAAAGCTACCTATTGCAGCCGTCCGGAGGAAAACACTTCCAGAAAATTTTGGTATATTTTCACCGATCATGACCGTCAGACCCCCAAACCACCTCCGTTCAAATGTTAACATATATATATATAACCACATATATATTTTTTTGTCATGCGATAACTAACGTATTTATGATCCGATTTGAATGAAACTTAGTATGTACATAGTACATAAAAATGCCTTCAACCGAGTTCGTTGGCCATCATTATCCGCCATTTTGTTTCAAAATGGCGGACCTCTTACATTTAAAAAAAATTTTTTTATTAAAATTAAATGCGAAAAAATTAAAAGTTGAAAAATATTTTTCTTTTATGTGTTAGAACTTAAAACAACGATTCTACAACACTTTTTATTTTGTCTATATCTTAAAAAATCATTCGGTTATAGCACTTTGAATTTTTCTTATGGCTGACATTTTGAAATGATCTGATTTTTGTCATGTGATAACATGCGTATTTATGAATCGATTTGGATGTAACTTGGTGTGTACATAGTATATACTGAGGCTTCAATCGAGTTCGTTACCCAGGTCTACCCTCCATCTTGTTTCAAAATGGCGGCCATTTATATTTAAAAAAAATTTAAATTTAAAAATAGGTACAAGAAAGTGAGAAATTGAAAAAGATTTTTCTCTTATGCATTTGCCCTTGATACAACGATTCCAGAGCATTTCTTGTTTCGTCTGTAAATTAAAAAATGGCTGAGTTATAGCACTTTTAATTTCTAGTGTTGCTCACATTTTGAAATGATCTGATTTTCGTCACGTGATAACTCGCGTATTTATAAACCGATTTTGATGAAACTTGGTGCGTACATAGTATATACCATTGTCTGGACCGAGTTTGTTGGTCAGTTCCATCCGCCATCTTGTTCCAAAATGGCGGAATATTAAAATTTTTTTAATTTAAAATTTTAAAATTAGGTGCAAAAAATAAGAAATTGAAAAAGATTTTTCTTTTGTGTGTTTGAACTTGATACAAAGATTCCAGAGCATTTTTTTGTTTCATCTATATATTGAAAAATGGCTGAGTTATAGCACTTTCAATTTCCAGTGTGGTTGATATTTTGAAACGGACTGAAATTTGTCACGCGATGCGCATATTTATAAACTGATTTGGGTATAACTCCGTGTGCACATAGTACATACTAATGTCTTGACCGCGTTCATTGACCAACTTCATCCGTTCTCTTGTTTCAAAATGGCAGCCATTTAAGTTTGTCAAAAATCTTTTAAATGTATAACGATGTACAAACAAAAAATTACCGTAATTTCGGGTGTATAAGCCGCGGCTCAAACAATTCTTTTTGGACCCAGAAATCTTATTTAGTAATTGAAGACAAATATTTACGGCGATTTAACTAGTTATATTTGTTTCTTCAAAAATTCTGGGTCGAAAAAGAATTGTTTGATCTGCGGCTTATACACCCGAAATTACTGTAAAAATTGAAAAAAGGTATTTTTAAAGTATTTATCTTAATAATGAATTCCGGAGTATGTTTTGCTTTGTCTCTACCTTAAAAAACGCCTGAGATATAGCAGTTTGAATTTCTAACGTGGCTGACACTTAAAAAAAATGAATTTGCCCGCGACAGCACTCGTATACATTAATCGATTTCAATATGAGTGTGCATGTGCACATGAATTAAGATTTCGACCAAGCTCATTGGTTTGTTTTATCCATCATGTTGCTTTAAAATGGCATACACTTCATGATATCATGGAATTTGGCGACTCTCCAAATCGCTTAATATAAAACCAGGTTGAATAAAAGATGACTAATTTCTAAAACTTTCTATTAATATTCAGTCTTCACAAAAACTAGTATTCAATCTTATAAAATCGGGTTCCACTAATTTGAGCTTCGTATATTTGAATAATGTAATTTAATTTAAGATAAATAAATAAATAAATAAGTAGGGTAACATCCCCTGTAATTGGCATGCACCAGTGATTGGCACATCCTACAAAAAGTCCTAAAATAAGATTTATATCCAGTCTTTTAAAAATGCAAGACCATATACCAGTTATATGCTCATTTACTTTACAGAGTATAACTTTGATCTATACTACTAAATGACAATATTGCCTAGGAAAGAGAAACAATTATGGCTTGTATCAAATTAGTCATTTTTGATGCAATTGCTTCTTCTTCGGCTTAAGAAATGCATGCATTTCTATTTATTATTATCTGATTTACAGTATATTTTAAATTTTAATTGACAACAGTTTTGTTTAGTTGAAAAGGGTTACTTTAATTGTGTAAAAGTCTAAGTACCAATTACTGGTGATTACAGTAACTTTTTATAAATATATTTTTATAAAAATACTTTTTCAAATATTTTTGCTTTTAGTGGGCAAAATAGATGCACAGATATGCACTCTTTGATTTAAAAATATTTGCAGGTAAATATTTTATTTCTTGATAATGAAAATAGAAGTAAGTTTAAAGACAAATCCTTTATGTGCCAATTACTGGGGAACCCTATATGAAAGCTACCTCTTCCTCCCGGCATTGCCGGAAGGACTTTTTTTAATTTATGACTTTTCCACCACATGGAATAATCATTGTCTTATACTTGTTGCTATAAATCTTTTTATAGTTGCAACTATTAGTTTGAGACTTAAAAAGGCCATTTTACAATACCTAAAAATAAGAATTACTCGAATGTTTAATGTACATTTTCAATCTCATTTTTGTTGCTAACTTAATTATTTTTAATATTTTGTAAATTCAACAATATGCCTTTTATAAATAAACAGTTAAGTTAAATATAAAAATCCCATGCTTGTTGAAAAAAAATAATTATTTTAATGTTGCTCTAAGGTAAGGACAGGACATTATGACTCAGGAGGCATGTCCCATCCGTGCCAAATGATATATCTATTAAAGTAATTATGCTTAATAACATACAACTTTTTGGTAATTTATATTTATATTTTATGTTTAAGATACAAATGTTTCTAATTATGTTATATAAAGAATGTTATATTTGTTTTCTGAAGTAAAGCCTTTTTTTGTTTTGTATCTTTAAAGCAAATATAAAATGAACTAAAATACATAATTAAAAAAAATCCCTGTCGGCTGGGCCTATAGGCGGAGGTAGATTTCGAAGAGTGCTCAATTCAACAAAAAAAAAAAAAAAAAAAAAAAAAAAAATATATATATATATATATATATATATATATATGATTAGAGATAAACCCAGTTTAATAACTTCATTTGGCCGTTTATGAAAAATTTTTAATTTCATTTTTCTTCAAAAACTGGTTTTATCAGAATCATCTTAAGAAAAATTCAGCTCAAATGCCCGTTTTGACAACATATTTTGAAATAGATTCTGAATTTATTAAAAAAATCGACCAAAACAATACATTATACAGCTCCTAAATAACAAAAAACTGTCAGTTGAATGCATTTGAGAAAAAAATTTAATTTAAAAATGAATCATAAAATAACCTATTTGTTGTTTGAATACATAATTCTTTATTCATGATTGCTCGGAAAATTTTGTGCGAAATATTCACTTTGACAGCATTTAAAAAAAATATATTCTATCTTTATCAAAAAACTGGCCAATGCGTCACAGTATATAGTTCCTAAATAAGAGGATCTGTAAATTGGATGCGTTTGAGAGCGAAAATGGATTTTAAAACCAGTCATAAAAAACGTAATTTGCTATGTGAAAACTTCCTTAAATTTTCAGATCACAAAGACTTCGGGAAATTCTGTTCAAAATACCCTTTTTGGTAGCCTTTTTAAAAATATATTCTGTCTTTATCAAAAAACCGATCAATGCAGCACATTATATAGTTCCTAAATAAGAGGATCTGTAATTTCGATGCATTTGAGAGCAAAAATGGATTTAAAAACGAGTCAGAAAAAAACGCAATTTCTTATTTGAACACTTCCTTAAATTTTCAGCCACAATGATTTCGGAAAATTCTGTTCAAAATACCCTTTTTGGTAGCCTTTTTTGAAATATATTCCGTCTTTATCAAAAAACTGACCAATGCATCACATTATATAGTTCCTAAATAAGAGGATCTGTAAATTGGATGCGTTTGAGAACAAAAATGGATTTAAAAACGAGTCAGAAAGAACGCAATTTCTTATTTGAATACTTCCTTCAATTTTCAGTCCGGATGACTTTCGGAAATTCTATTCAAAATACCCTTTTTGGTAGCCTTTTTTGAAATATATTCTCTCTTTATCAGAAAATTGACCAATGCGTCACTTTATACAGTTTCTAAATAAGAGGATCTACCATTTGGATGCGTTTAGAATCAAAAATGAATTTAAAAATTAGTCAGAATATAAGCAGTTTGGATTTGAGGTTTTTTCTCCAATTCCTATTTTTGTTTAATTTCTTTTTGCTATACGAATTGATCCTATGAAAAACTTGTCAATATAAAAGTTGTAGATATTTTTGAGAAGATGTAAAATAAATTTAATCAGATTTGATATCTTAAAAATTGACGGAGTTATGGATTTTTCTCTTTTTTCAGCGCCCTTTTTTTTTTCATTTTAATTTTTTTCGTCGGTAAAAGTTGGTCCTATCAAAAACTTGTAAATACAAAAGTTTTAGATAATTTTAAGAACATTTACAAAAAATTTAGTTGGACTTGATATCTTGAAAATTGACGAAGTTATGAATTTTTTCTCTCAAAATCCCTGTTTTTTTTTTGCCCCTTGAGCCCACTTCTAAATTTATCAAAAATCTGTCATGCATATACTTTTGGCCCATTTTTAAGAAGTAATATAAACTTTAAACCGATTCGATATCTACTTTAATTAAGAAGTTATGGCGTTTTTTCGGTTTTCACAAAAACGCCCCCTATTCCGACCCCCTTGGTCCGATTTTGCCCATTAACGAACTTAGCCAAGATTTTATCCCCTTTGATTTTATGTACAAGTTTGGTGGAGATTGGTGAAAAATTATAGAAGTTATCGTGTCCATAAAAAAGTGAGATATATAGATAGATAGATAGATAGATATATATATAAACTGGTGCGATTGCAATAGGTAGTATTTCTTACGAAATCTACCTAAAAAATAAAAATTGAAACAAACTAATATTTATAGCTCTAAATAATCAATTTTTATGCATTTAGATCTTAACCCGGGAGAACGCGCGCTATTCAGGGTTTCAATGGTTTTAACTTTGACACCAATAAAATCAAATTAAAACAGTCGGTTTATTTAGACGGAGTCAATTCTTACAAATTTTGCGGTAAAATAAGTTGAAGATTACTTAAAAAAAATTAGTGGTTGCAAATGTAAAAACCATACGCACTCAGGGTCTTTTAGGCCCTGCGCGCGTCCTCCCGGGTTAAATAAATTTCAAATTTTAAAGAAATTACTTTGTTAACATTTTCGTTTCACACTTATGAATCAGAAACTGCGAATTTTGCTTTCAGTATCCATATCAATGTAAGTTTTCAGAATATGATGTAATTTTTTTTTAAATCTTTAATTTATATATATATGTGTCTGTTTAAAAAGAAAAGATTAACTCATATTTATTTTAAGGATAAGTTTCAAAAATAAGAAACATAGAAAAATTAAATTTATTACATTATTATATTCGCCGACTAGAAATGTGGTTCAAAACGTTAACTTTAAGAACATTTTCTGGAAAATCTTTTTTTTCTGAAAAAGCTTTTACCAAATAATGGAACAAGTGTTTCGATTGTGCAATTTTTGCATTAAATACTTGACAATTTTTTCGAATAAAATGAATTAAAAATGTGTCATAAAGTTGGTAACTTAGGATATGAAAGAGACTTAAAAGTAAAGTTGTATTTAGATTAATAAATAAGGAAATTTTTTGTTGAAATTACTTCAGAGTAGCATCCTCTTCTTTTCTTTTTAATTACATCTGTTTTGGAATTAAAATCTGACAAATACAAGATATTTCTTATTCAAAAAATGTAAAGAAAACATTAATTTTTCGATTTTATCTTCTTAAATTCTGCATTAAATCTCATAAATGTATATTCTACTAATCCAATGATCACTAACCTAAAAGAAGTAATAGTATCAATACAAAAACCCTTAATGGGTTAAAAGTTTTGACGCAGCTGTTTATTTTATGGCCCTAAGAATTTTGAATATGAATTTTAAAAATAATGATATCAAATTTTGAGTGACGCCATGTTATTAATTGAAAAATGCATTTTTGTACTATTTCATTAATCATTTTATTTTTTTCTATTTATAATAGCATGTGCAAAAGTTATTTTCAACATGAAAAGATATATACAACTTTATTCACCTATAATTTTTCACACACATCTCCCATAAATTCAAAATATGTGTTTTAAAAAATATGATATAAAATTTAAGTGACGCCTTTATGTGCCTTTAAAAAGTTTGTTTTAAAATTCAGTTTTTTTTTTCATTTTGATTTGGTAAAATATATTTACACATCTAAAAAAACTGTTTTAAATTTACATTTCGTTGTTCAATATATAATTTTCATTGAATCTATACTATGCATTGGAATGCATTTATCTCAATAAACTGATTTATCATTTGTGTCACGTTATTCAAAATTGTAAGCAATATTTATGAAAATGGTTTCTTTGCGTCAGATTATCCATTTACATGCGTTTCACTTAGTTTGCATAATTTAGAGCAAAGAGACCATTCACATAAATATTGCTTACAATTTTGAATAACGTGACACAAATGATAAATCAGTTTATTGAGATAAATGCATTCCAATGTATAGTATAGATTCAATAAAAATTATATATTTAACAACGAAATCTAAATTTAAAACAGTTTTTAGATGTGTAGATATATTTTACCAAATCAAAATGGAAAAAAAAAACTGAATTTTAAAACAAAAATTTTAAAGGCACATAAAGGCGTCACTTAAATTTTATATCATATCTTTTAAAACACATATTTTGAATTTATGGGAGATGCGTGTGAAAAAGCATAGGTGAATAAAGTTGTATATGTCTTTTCATGTTGAAAATAACTTTTGCACATGCTATTATAAATAGAAAAAAAAAATAAAATGATTAATGAAATAGTACAAAAATGCATTTTTCAATTAATAACATGGCGTCACTCAAAATTTGATATTATTATTTTTAAAATTCATATTCAAAATTCTTAGAGCCATAAAATAAACATCTGCGTCAAAACTTTTAACCCATTAAGGGTTTTTGTATTGATAATATTTTAACAACATTTTGCTTTTAAAATAAAAGCTTAAATTAAGGGATTCTAAATTTTTAAAAAAGTCGTTCTTAAATTCCTGTGACAGCCGTAATTTCTCATTTTACTAACAGAATTTGCCCGTGCCGAAAAGGATAAACCAAAATCAAGTCAGCAACAATTAATGTCAACTTATAAATGAATCTGAGGTTTGATGAAAATCCATGCATCAGTTTTAAAGATAGAGCTATTGCAAAAATCTTTAAAAAATCTGCATAACAGAGCCACATCTTGGGTGATGTACACGAAAAACTAATCAGGATCAATTTTTTAACAGATACTAACTGAATCTGAAGTTTGAGGAAAATCTACGCATTAGTTCTTGAGATACAGCTATTGCGAAATCGTGCAAAATGCGACATAGCAGCACCATCTGTAGGGCTATTTACACCAAAACCTAAACACCACTAATCTATATCAGGGATTAAGAATCTGAAGTTTTAGAAAATTTCGTGCATTGATTCTTGCGATAGAGCTTTGCGATAACCACGAATAATACATCATGGCAGCACCACCTGTTGAGCTAGTTGCACCAATTCGTAATCAGCACAATGTTACATCAAGTACTAACTAAATCTAAAGTATTATGAAAATCTATGCTCTAGTTTTTGAGATATGGTTATTGTGAAAATTGTCAATAATGCAGCACAGCAGCGCTACCTGTTGAGAGATGTACACAAAAAACTAATCAGATCTAGTTTATATCAAGGTCTAATAGAATCTAAAGTTTTGTGAAATTCCGTGCATTAGTTTCTGAGACAGAGGGCCCATATAATTTTTGTCACATGCAGACAGACAGACTGACAGACAGACAAATAAACAGACAGACAGATAGACTCATATAGACAAATTATGTGAAAACTTGTTTTTCGGGTTCTCTGACCCCTAAAATGTGTAAACTGGATTTCGAAAATTTTCACGAATCTAATACTTTGTTCCTGTAAAGATAGAATGTAAATAATACTTTCTTCTTGTAAAGATAAAAATGTTTGTTTTGATGAAGCCTTCTCCTTTAAATTCGCCACACTACTTTAAAAGCGCTCTGTAGAAATTCTGTAATGGTATATATTTTTAATTAATCCTAATAAAGTAACAGTTCATGGTTAGATTAAGGTATCTGTCTATATTAAATAGGCCGCTTTGGAAGAAATTTTGATATTTTTTATTGTTTTATTTAAAAAAGCAATATTTTACTATTCCAAACGCCCTTTGGTGGCAAAATTTGGAAGTTAAAAATCCTCTCTTGAATGCTGTAATCTCTAATATTTTTCCATATAGGGGTCAAGAGCTTTCAAACTTTGCTACCAAGGGTGCAGGATCCTTATATGTGATAGTACATACACGTTTTTCTACAGTTAGACACTCGTTCCACATATTTGTAACTTAATTCGTTGAAAGACTTCTTGAGTACATTCGAATTTGCTTTCTTTAACCCCTTGGGGACGAGCGACACGTATACGTGCCGCAAAAAGGCTTAAGAATCCTCGTTTATTCCCACCGGTAAAATTATACTGTAAAATTTGCCTTATTCAGTCGAAGCATTTTCTCGATTTAAGAAGGAAAAAAATTCTGTTTTTTAAAACCGGTGACAAAGCATTAAAATTTTCGCAAAAGGCTCCCGTCGCGAAGGGATTAATTTTCTTCCTTTGAAATGCGATGACATTACGAGAAGCGCTCCAAATTATCACCATTCGTGTCCAATGAACACTGAATATGAAGCTCCGTAATCTATACTAATAAAATAACAAATAGGTCTGCTTATGTATGTGTGTGCGATGCCTAGCGAAAACTATGGCGAGGCTCATGATTTGTATGAATTTAGTCAAAGGTCGCTCCTGATGCATTTGAAGCTCAGAATTTTATTTTTTTTATTAGTTTTCAGGACATTAAATACGAAGTGCAACACCCTCTCATCAAAAAGCCATTTTTTAAATGCTCGAGGAATGAAAACTCTTGCATATGCGCACAAACGCATTTACACACCAAAACGAAGGAAGAAACATTTTTCCCTTGTTTTTTTCTATTTCTGGATCATTTTCTTTAACCCTTTCCGGCGCAGACAAATTCTGTTCGTAAAAAAAAAAAAAAAAAAAAAAAAAAAAAAAAAAAAGGTTGTTGTCTGACACCGGAATTTAGAAAAGACTTTTTTAGAAATTAAGAACTCCCTGATTTAAGTTATCATTGAAAAAGTAAAATTTTACTAAAATATTATTGGTGCCGTTTGTAAGTTTGGAATTAAAATTAGGTGTGCCCGGGAACGGACACACTGCGCAGAAAGGGTTAAATCCAAACAAACCAAACTGTTCGGCTCAGTTGTCTTGAAAGATATATTTCGAAAAATGGGTACACGACATTTCGGTCCCGCCACTTCGGTACCGCCGTTCCGGTCCCTGGCCATTTCGGTCTCGAGACATTTCGGTCCCGAGACATTTTGGTCTCTGGCCATTTCGGTCCCGAGACATTTCGGTCCCATGACAATCCGGTCCCGAGACATTTCGGTCCCAAGACAATTCGGTCCCGAGACAATTCGGTCCGTGGCCATTTTGGACCCCAGCAACTTTGGTCCCTTGCCATTTCGGTCCCTTGTTATTTCTTTGCTCGCTACCTTATAAGTCGAATTCTAATTGTTGTGGGCCTGCCAAATGATATAGTTTCTACATTATTATGGCTTTTTTTTAATTCTCCCCCTTCCCACCCCCAAGCTTTATAAAAAGTTGAATATAAGAATCCGTTAAATTTAAACTTTTATAACTCGTGATAACAAAATCACAGCGAGCTGAACTTTTTTTTTTTGATTGAACAATGTGATTTAACTTTAAGGGATATTGTCTTTTGCTTTTAGTAGTATAATCAAGGTTCGCACACTCCTTGGAATTTCCAAGGATTTTGGCACCACTATTAAAAATAAGAAAATTTACATTAAATTTTTAAACCACGACATTCGTAATCCCCACCTTCATTCACAGATTTTACGATATTTTTCTGCCGTGAAACACTTCGAAAATACTTTTAAAACTGTGCGAACCCTGAGTATAATTATTAATCAGAATAAACATTTTAAATTTTATTATTAATTTTTAGTATCAGAATTTTATGTAAACTTCTATAAACTGCTATAAACTAAAAAGTATGTTATGTAAAGTATTTTATATAAAACATTTTTTTGGCTGTTTACATACACTTTTAGAACCTTTAAATTAGCATTAATTAAATAATAAAAAGACTGTGCTTGATTTTCCCCCCTTCCAATTAGTTTAATAATAAATGTCTTTAATAATTCAATTAATTCAATTAGACAGTTATAAGTTACAATATGTGCACATTTCCTCAAATCATCCATCTACACCCTCTCCTTTGATAATTCAGAAATGAGAGATATTTATTGAAGAACAATTTTTTTTATTTTTCTTATTATTTTTATAATACAAAATTGCATACTATAAATTTTTTCCATAAGTTACTTTCCATTTTTAATACGTTCGCTGCCGCTTACGTGAAGATGTGATAATAGTTAATGCGCACTATAAAAGTGGGTTTTCCCCAGAAGCCGATTTACTTTTTATAACATTGAATCAGTGAAAGATTTTCCCGCGCCAGCGCGTGACTGGCTATTGGACATCACCCCACATCACGCGCTGGCGTGTGAGTGGCACCTCAACATTGACCCCATATCTCGCGCTGGCGTGTGATTGGCAGCGAATGTGTTAACATTGCAAAATGAATAGTGATTTCGTAACTGGGCATGCTATATCTATATCTATATCTATATCTATATATATAATATTTTTAGAAATTTGCCTACACCACTTTAAAAAAAAAAAAAAATAATAATACTAGTATTTATTGATTGCATTTTTTAACAGTTTTCTCACACCATGAAGACAACTTTTGTGAGTTAATTTTATTGAAACTGGGCCTATTTTATTCTAATAAGATGAATATTTTTTATTTTTATTTACATAAAATGAATATAATAATATAAATATCATATATAAATAAAATAATATACATATTACCGTAATTTCGGGTGTATAAGCCGCAGATCAAACAATTCTTTTTTGACCCAGAATTTTTTAAGAAACAAATATAACTAGTCAGATCGCCGTAAATATTTGTCTTCAATCACTAAATAAGATTTCTGGGTCCAAAAAGAATTGTTTGATCCGCGGCTTATACACCCGAAATTACGGTATATATAAATATTATATATAAATATAATAATATAAATTTTATATATAAAATCTAATATGTAATTTAATAAAATATATTAAAACGTAATAGAATAATATTTTAAATAGTTTTATTTTCAATTTTTAAGTGACAAAATTAAGATTTTATTTATTTATTTATTACTTTTTCGCTCCTACTTTCCCAGGAAAAAGTAATAATTCTTATTTTAATTCTATTTTTAACTATACTAATTGTTTTAAAATTCGGTAATTTTAAATATACAATAAATAAACAAGTAAAAAATAAATTTCAGGTTAGAATTGCTAAGAAATATAATGATGTATTGAATATAAAATGGATTATATATTGAGTATATTTTAAAGTAAAATTTGTTATGTAAATTAATAATGCTTTTAATTAATAAATATATCTAATAAAATAGTAATTTGATTTTTATATTAAAATTACTAAATGTTTGGAGAATTAAAATTACCAATTATCATTAGGCTTACCAATTATGATCAGGATTACCATACAAAATTTGTGTGAATTATAATATTTTAGATAAAAGTGATACGTGTCTGTGGTTTTCGAGCAATATAATTGCATTATACTAAAATTTTATGACCTTCAGTTTAAAAACTCTGCAATGTTCCGTATAAAATTATGTTTTGTTTCACAAAATTTCAGTTTGCCGGAGAAGAGACCGAAATGTCTCGGGACCGAAATGTCTTGGGACCGAAATGTCCTGGGACCGGAATGGCTAGGGACCGAAATGGCTAGGGACCGAAATGGCTAGGGACCGAAGTGACTCGGGACCGAAATGTCTCGGGACAGGGCTCCCAAATGGTCCGCGAACTGAACATCAGTATTTTTTAACAGAAAATTTCATGATACGTTTGCGCTAGAATAAACTTCCAAAGGTGGTTTCTTGACAGTTTGCAAGAAAAATCTAAAAAGAAAATTTCTCTAAGAAATTTCTGATGTTCAGTTCGCGGACCATTTGGGAGCCCTGTCGGGACCGAAATGGCGGGACCGAAATGGCAGGACCGAAATGGCGGGACCGAAACGTCCTGCTTCTTCGAAAAATCGTACTTTTAGGTCTTAAATTTTATAACCATTTCGAAAAAAATTTACAGTTAACCCTTTGAAAAAAAATTCAAAAGGGTCGTTTTTCCCAAAACCATTTTACTTCTTTTTGTCAACGCCCCTCTAGGGCGCAAATTTTGAGATATAAACGAACCAAAAATATGATCTTAAAGTTGAAACTCTTTTTAATTGATGATGCAATCAGTTTTAAAAAATATGGATTTTAACCCTTTTAAATATACTGGCTAAAGGTGGTCACTTTGCGACTCACGGAGAGGATATTTTTCCTACGTTAAAATGATCTAAACGTACATATTTCAAAAAATCTTTTAAAAACATCTTAGTAGACCAGATTTACACTATCTACGAAAATTTCGAAATATTCGGACGGGTAAAAATATTTTTTTACAATATAGAATGAAAGAAAAATTTGACGAAATCAATAAAAACCGGATCACTTCATTGTGGTTTTGCCTCTGCAGGGCGCAAATTCTATAGGTACCGACAAACCAAAAATATATTATTAAAGCTAAAACATTCTTATAACCTATGGTGCAATTGGTTTTAAAAAAGAGATTTAACCCTTTCCGTTTCGGACAAATTCTGTTAGTAAAATGAGAAATTATCGACTGACACCGAAATTTACAAACGATTTTTAAGAGATCAAGAACTCCTCAATTTAAGCTTCTATTGTAAAAGCGAGATTTTATTAAAATATTATTGGTGCCAATTGCAAGTTTGGAATTAAAATTAGTTGTGTCCATACCGGCAACACTGCGCCGGAAAGGGTTAACATTTTTAAATGCACCGGCAAACACGTATCCAGGGCTGCCACTGGCGACTATTTTTTAATTCTAACTGGCACAACTTTCTTAAAACAGAAATCTTTAATAAACTGTTTGACAACGTTTGCGAGAAAAATTTACTTCAAAATTAATATTAGAAAAATACTGGTACTAATGAATTATAAAAATAGTCGACAGTGGCAGCCCTGGAATCACAACACGGCTCATGGAGAGTACATTTTTTCTACGTTAAAGGTAACTAAATGCACATATTTTAACACAATATTTTTTGAGCATTTCAATGAAACAGATTTACATCATTTACAAAAATTTTGAAAAGTTCGGATGGATACAATTATTTTTTACGAAATATAGTATGTGAAAAATTCTACGAAATCAGTGAAAACCTGAGTGTTCCGTCGCGGTGTCGTTCGCTTTCGGTACGCATAGATTCCAAAAAGTAAATTTCGTAGGAAATAAAATGCCAAACAGCATATGCTTTCAATTCTATATCTTTTCGCGATTTTTCCATTTAACCTTCCTACCCTGAATGGGTCTAATCGACTCAGTCCTATAATGCGTTTCATTCGATTCAAACCAGAAAATTTTTCATAAAGTAAATTAGATAAATAACACATAGCTTTAAGCTAAATAAGTATGCTAAATGGATTTAGATACAAATTCTGGTGGGAAATATTTTAATCAAGTTTGAGTAAAATTTCAACAGGGTAGGAAGGTTAACCCTTTCCGGCGCGGTGTCCCTTAAAAAGGACACCTAATTTTAATTTTACTGGCACCAAGAATATTTAATTAAAATTTTCCTTTGATAAAATGCCTGAAAATAAGCAAGTTCGTATTCTCTAATAAATTCGTTTATAAATTCTGGTGGCAGATAATTATTTCAATTAAACTTACTCCGCGCCGGAAAGGGTTAAAAATATAAATTCTGACAAAATGGACTTAACCCCTTAACTGATTCCTTCTTTTACGTACAATAAATTGAAAATGTGGGTTAACACGACATTTTTATGCTAAAATATTTGTAATATTTAGTCTAAACATTTCTGCAATTACATAGCATAAAACTGTATTTAAAAAAATTAGTGGTGTCAAAAAGCTTTAAATGATGAATTAAGTAAATTTAAAAAATAATTCGTCTTGCCCGAACGGCGTATGGGCAAATCAGTTAACCCTTTTCGACACGGACAAAATCTGATGAAAAATGATAATTTTCGACTGACACCGGAATTCTCAAGCGAACTTTTTAGATATTTTGAATTCCTTAATTTAAGCTTACATTGTAAAAGTGAAATTTTACTAAAATTTTATTGGTGCCGTTTACAAGCTTGGAATTAAAATTAGGTATCCCAGGACAGGGCACAGTGTGCCGGAAAGGGTTAAGGGGTTAAAGATATAAAATCATACAAATTTGAGTTTCATTTAAGGATCATTTAGAAAACGGATAACACATTTGAAAACTGAATAACTTCATGGGCCCGGCCAGAACCAGGCAGGCCAGCTAGATAAGAATATAGCTGAAACTACATTCGCGTCCCTTAGTGAATTGCAGCATTTTTGTGAATTACAGCACAGCGTTGCCAATATTGTGAAAGAAAGTTCGGTTTTGGTTTAGGATGGGACATTCCGTGTTTTTTACTAAATAAAATGATTGCAACCCTAGTTTTAGAAACAACCCGAGTACTTAGAAATTGTCCGACTTCAGAGATATTATTGCACTTTTTATTTTATTGAAACAGTTTACGAACACCTTATACATAAACAAAGTTCATTGCGGCTGATTAAAATGTTATCATAATATTTTGAAGTGGGCGTGAACGATAATATGTGGAAGATCAGTTTTGCAAAAATGCTTTTTATGCTAACGCAAATGTAATGAAAAATTATTAATTACACAGCCGAGTCACATAAGTAGCCTCCTCTGACATTTTACGTCAGCTGTTTGCCTCTAATGTAAGTACACACGGGGATCTAGCCAGTATTGTGCGTGTATGATGTGTACCGGTTGGACAAAAAGTCCGTAAAAATTTTAAAAATTCATAAAAAGTGGAAAAATAACCGCAATAAAAAACGGTTTGGAGGATTAACACATGGCCAACGTCATTAGAGGCCACTGAATATTTGTTTTTTTAAGGCGGGGCTTAGGACTCAGTTCATGACGTCAGATCATATAACCTCCGCCGACCTCATCCCGCGAAAAAGCTGTCGTAGCAAGGGGCGTTGCAAACAAGATGTCTCACTGCCGATTGGGGTCAACACGATATGATGTCCCGAACTCTGTCTTAACAGACAAGAGATTCCTAGGCTTCTAATGAGGTTGGCTGTGATTAGTGTCTGTAGACCAGGAAATTTTTTTTTAAGACAGGGGAAAAAAAACTCATAAACAACCTGATGGCGCTGATTCCCCCAAGTCATTGAAAAGATTCGTAAATAACGAACCGAATGCCACTAAATCTTTTTAAATATATGTATGTGTTTCACATGAACACCAATATAGATGATAACACATTTCATTCAAGTTCCAAATCCAACAATGGAAGAATGCACCAAGTCTAGATGTACTCATGAAATATCTCAGCGAATTGTATCTTTTTGTTCCAGTAGACTAGATAGACCGATTGTCATTGTTAGTAAACAGGAGTTGGCTCGCTTAGTTGAGTTCGCGGATCAAAATCAAGGATTATAGTTAAATCTCGATTCGCATATTAAAACGCAGTCGGTCTGCCAAGTCATATCTTAGTGGAAAACACCTAAAAACCCGATATTAGCGATTGACTCATAGGTTTAACATTACGTTTTTCTGCTCCCACTCCTTTATGTTTTTATACTTTTGGGTGTAGGAAAACACAATGATAAACCTACGAGTCAACCACTAAAATCGGGTTTTTAGATGTTTTCCACCAAGATATGACTTATCAGATCGATTGCGTTTTAATATGCGAATCGAGGTTTAATTAATCTTAGATTTTCATCCGCGAATTCGATGAAGTGATCACCTGTGCTGCCGCCTCTTGGTCTATAAAGAACGTTTTCCAGTTTTAACTGAATTCGTTATTTACACAAAGCAAAGGTCGCTGATTCCTGGTTCACGTAAAACAACTTTTCCAATAAAACTTTATCCTTCGCACTTAGCACCCTTCATTCAGCACCAAGTTTATAACAGTGAATTAGTTGTGGATTTAGGAGCGTAAACTCTTACAATAATCTCATTTTCATGTTTCCGCCGAAGGCACTTGTAGCAGCGCCACCTGTCGGCTATTTTAAGAGTTTTGTTTAATATTTAAAAAAATCCCGTGGCCTATAGATGTCAAACTTATATCTTTCGTTTTATCTTTATATCCTTCTAATTTATATCTTTTCTATTTCGTTTATTTTTCCGTTGTTTAAAAAGTTTTAATGTTTCTACGGACTTTTTCCCTACCCGGTACTTTAAGTATGTGAAAGCATGCCATAGTACGCTGTCTTGGAGAAACATGATGATTCAAGATTCATACGGGTCCTGGAATTTCCAGACTAGGAAATTCTTCGGTACCAGTATTTTCTTACAGAAATGTCTTCTTAAATAATGCAAAATTTCGCGAGTTTGAAATAGAATAATTTTTTTATTAAAAAATACTGATATTTCAGCTGGAAAAAAATCGATACTTGTATAAACCATGTGATTTATAGTATTTGTAAAAAAAAGGGATAATTATTAGAATGCCCGAGGAAGATAGTATTTTAGAAACAGTTCAATTTCTTAACGGCTTGTGTGTTGCCATGGTATAGTGTATTTAGTGTAAAGAAATAGCACCATAGAAAATTACAGTCGTGAGAAACTAAAATCACTATGGTATTCTAATGTTTGAGATGAATATCGGGCACGATAAGACAGTGTGAGGATTGACAGGCAATTTATAGTGGAGTGACATGTAAGATAAATAAATCACATAACTACCGGAAATATCAACATCAAAAGTCAAGTAGAACGAACACATAGCTAACAACATCTGTTTATTCTGCGTAGATTAGTTGTTATTTACATTAGTTTGACTCGACAGAGTTAAAAAAAACACACTTTGAATAGTTGACATAAAACAAATCTCTTTTGTTAAGTGAAATAAATGTTTTACATATTTAACCCGGGAGGACGCGCGCAGGGCCTAAAAGACCCGGAGTGCGTATGATTTATACAATTGTAACCAATAAATTTTTTAGAGTAATCTTCAACTTATTTTATCGCAAAATTTGTAATAATTGTCTCCATCTAAATAAAGTGACTGTTATAATTTGATTTTACAGGTGATAAAGTTAAAACCATTCATACCCTGGGAGGTAAGCGCGCGTTCTCCCGGGTTAATAAATCTCTGCCCCTCTACACTTTTATATCCCAAGGTTGTCAGTTTAACCTCCATTTTTATTCAGAAATTTAGAATTCATACCAGAATTAAAGAATAGTGTTTGAGATTTTTTTTAATGAGACAAATTGTTCGAATACACAAAGTAAAATTTTTTGGTTAAAAATTTGCGGTATGAATTTGAAATTTCGTATTTAAGTTGGAGGCCACTGGCAATCCTGTTGTAGCCTAAACGGACGATTTCAATTTGTTTGGGCACAAAAAATAATTTTATTAAATTAATATAATTAATGATAATGCAAAGTTCTAAAATTGAGACACTATGTATTCTAAAATATATAATTTACAGTTTCAAAATAGGCAGTTATCTTGATTACATTAAAAGAATTATGGAGCTTTGTCCATAAAAAGATAGTAATTTCAGAAATACTTATATATAGCATTCTATCAATTATAACATAAAGAAAATTTTAAGAAAGTTAAAGAAAATGTGTTCTAGTTTTTATTTTTTTTTTATTTTGTCTACGTGTGTGGTAGAAACATAATTTAATGTAAAAAAAATCTACAGCCCTCTCAATGGATATGATATTACTTGAAATTAAACTGAGACATTGGCCAGTACAGGGAATTTTTTCATTCATCTATCTTTATGAGAAGACCACTGCAGCATCAAGCGATTAATATGTTATATGAAACTGCGTATATAATATATGTAATATGAAACTGCGTTATATAAATTTAAAGTTAATACAATTATAATCAAATAAGAAAATGCAATCTTACCTTATAATTGCAACTCCTGTTCCTAAATCAAATCTAAATTCAAGAAAGCCATTGACAAGATTTAATGAGATGAAATCGCCCGTTCCATCCATCTTATAGCCGTTATAAAATAAGACACCATTTGGCCTGTAAGGTTTGAAAACTATTTCAAGCTCAATGAAGGAAAGAACTGTATTGCTTAAGCCTGGGTATTGGAGATAAGAGGATCCATTAAATAAAGGAACTATAAGCTCCATAGCTGAAATAAAGAAGAAAATTTTATACTAATCATATGACTATATTCGTTAATTTAAACTATTAAACATTATCAATGTATTGTCTATTAGATAAAACAATAAATTTAATATAGATTGCTTTACATTTGATTTTAACAACTAAATTCAATCTTTGAATTTCTGACTTATCATGTTTAGTAAACTAACCGTACTTGCGCAATAAGATGGGCCAAAAGAAAAATTAAAAATTGTTTTTCAAGTCGTTATACCATCGAAAAGTTGCAAATTCGGGAGACTAAACATTGAATAAAAAAAGAAATAAAATCGTATTATACAGAGATGTCATGTCTCCGGCTTTTTCGATACCGGTATTTTAATAAAGAAAAGATTATCTTATTTAATTGAAACATTTCGGTCAGGGTTCGCACACTCCTTATATTTTGTAAGGACTCCGGCACCACTATTAATGATAAGAAAATTTATATTTAATTTTTAAAACACAGAATTCACAACCATCTCCTAGATTTGCAATTTACGAACTATTTGTCTACAGTGAAATACATTGAAAATACTGTAAAATTTTAGTGGTAGAGCTGTCGGTAATTTAAAAGATCAGCATTTTTTTAAAAAATAGCGGCGTGGAAAAAGCCAGAGACTTGTCAACTCTGGTTTATATCTTCCGGTCGCCCATGTGCTATAAGGTTTGCCAAAATGAGAAAAAATTAACATTGTTACAACTTTTTTTAAATCTCTTTACGAATGTAATAGCCAAAATTCTATGAACGTATGAATACGTATTAAAATAACAAAACATAATATTGAAATATTATTTAAATCCACGAACATTTTCCGGTCGCGCATGTGCTCTGAATTTTGGCAAGAATCACATTTTCACGATAATTTTTTTTTTATCTTGCTTAGCTTGTCAATATTAGAGTTTAATATCGCTTTTCAAGTTTAGAACACGTGTGCGACAGAAAGATGTTGATGGATTTGAATAATATTTCAAAATTTCAGCTATTACATTCATGAAAAGACTTATTAAAAAGTATATAATAATGCGAATTTTTTACATTTTGGCAAACTTCACAGCACATGTGCGACCAGAAAATATAAACTGGTTTTATTTTTTTTAACCCAATTTGTAGATACATGAATTCGCAACTTTTCCACGGTATTACGAATTGAAAAACAATTTCTGATTTTGCTTGGTCCCCTCTATTCAGGGCTCCCAAATGGTCCGCGAACTGAACATCAATATTTTCTAACAGAAAATTTCATGGTAGGTTTCCACAAAATTTGCGCTACAACTAACCTCCGAAGGCGCTTTCTGCGCAATCTGCAGTAAAAATATAAATCGAAAATCTTTCAAAGAAAATATTGATGTTCAGTTCGCGGACCATTTGGGAGCCCTGCCTCTATTGCATAGCTGATGAAAAATATAAACCTATTATTTAACAAATTATTGGCAATCAGTGTTGCCTATTTAGCTCAATTTTTATTAAAAATAGCTACCAGAATATTTAAAAGTAATTTTTGCTGTATTTAATGATAGACATTTTACGATTAAATTAAGCAAAGATCACTACTCAAAATTTCTAGTGGGAGTTTGATTGAAAAAAAAAATCATTAATTAATGACGAGTTCGATTGTTTTCAAATTTAACACTTTGTTGACATTCATCAATAAAGTGTTAAAGTTTTTTAGATAATACAGGGCTCCCAAATGGTCCGCGAACTGAACATCAGAAATTTCTTAGAGAAATTTTCTTTTTAGATTTTTCTTGCAAACTGTCAAGAAACCACCTTTGGAAGTTTATTCTAGCGCAAACGTATCATGAAATTTTCTGTTAAAAAATACTGATGTTCAGTTCGCGGACCATTTGGGAGCCCTGATAATATTACTTTATTATCTTCAAAAATTAGTCGTTGTTCACTTGCAGAGGAGCTTGGGTGTAGATGTAATTTACCGTCATGGTTTCAATTAACCGTATTTTCAAAATGTAACTCCGCACATATGTTTATTTCATAAAAAAGACTTGTCCAAAGTATCTATTTTTTAAGGTATTGAACTTTCAGTAAACAATGATTCCATGTTAATTCAGATACATTTATTGAAATATAGCCTTTATAAGCAAGAAAAACTTCAAAACTAGAGGTCGGCAACATGTTATTGCTATTTCCTAATGGTATTTTTTGTAATATTTAACTGCAGAAATTTTGCAATTAAATGGGTTGTAGGCACTGTATACAAATTCTGTGTTGAAATAAGGAAAATGTTATTATATGAAAATAGCAGTAAGATGTAGCCTGGCGGTTGGCACTTCCTCTTTTAGACTTAGTATCAATCAGTTATGAGACACTATCGTTAGAGTTGTTGCTCATTTTAAATTTCAAGTCATCATCAAAATACTATAATATTAAAAATTATTTAACTGCATTGACATCGAAACAGAAAATCATCTTTACTATGGATTTTGGCTATACTGGTCACGAATTCCAAAACCGACGTTTTATTAGAGAAAAATTGCAGGTATTGGCCAAACCCAACCACTACACCAGCGAACTCAACCTCAGATTGGGTCCAAAGAATCAACATTGGCTATTATTTACATTCTGCAAATATACAATAAGTAAGCTTGAAGTCGTATCGGCCGTCGATGTATTAACCCATTCGGAACCGGCGCCTTTTACACAAGTTTCATTCGATTGGCACCATTTACAAAAAAGTAACCTTTACTTAAATAGTCACGAAAATGCACTAATTAGAGAAAGCAAATATTCTTTTTCTTTTTTACTAGTGCGAAAAGCAAGGTCTGCATGCTCTTTTTTTAAGAGTGCATATATTCACCCATGGTGGCGAGCGGGTTAAACACCCCAGCCCTTAAGGTTCCTGTCCCTGGCCGAGGAAACGCTCGCGAGCTAATGCTATTCCTATGGGGAAGCATTTTTCTAATAACTCTTTCTCATTTTGACATTTTTGAATATTTTTTTGCATTGGATAGCTAAGGCGCATGCCGACAGCGCACCTTTTTTACTTTTTCGACTTTGAATGCAGATACTTTTTACAAAGTTAGTTTCACTTTCAAAACCGGTTTCGAAACTGAAAGTGCTTTTTAAAAAAAATATCTGCAACCGAAATCGAAAAAGTAAAAAAGGTGCGCTGCCGGCATGCACCTCAGCTATCCAATGCAAAAAAAAAAAATGTTAAAATGCGAAAGAGTTATTAGAAAAATGCTTCCCCATAGGAATAGCATCAGCTCGCGAGCGTTTCCTCGAGCGAGGACAGGAGCCTTAAACACTCGAACTTTGACGTATTTTACTTATCGAAATTACATTTCAATATTTTCAGTGAATTCCTCTGTTGTCGTACTATGTTCCTGGCAGTCATGAGTAGTCGGACCACATGATCAGTGATCATTCAAAAGCCTCCGTCAGTACTCCCATCTGCCCCCAACCATCGCCGAAAGAATTGAGTAAGCTTGAACTCTCATATCTTGTCTTCAATTGAATTCAATTAACTAAAATCATATTACAATTTTTTCGATGTGCTTTACCATAATTTTTCAGTCTTCAGAGGATACAGAACTCAGTATGCGGCCACTGCGAAGCATAGAACACCCAAACGGCCTTCACTCATCAATGAAAGAATATTGAAAAATGAGCTCGGAACCACTTTAGTCGTCGACGTTTTAGACGTCCCAGTCCTCCCATATCCATTTTTAATGGCTTAATAAAAATAACTTTCATATTTTTTCCGGTAGGATTTTCCGTAGTCTTATTATCTTCACGGCCGTTTTAAGTATTCAGAGCACAAGGTCGATTGTCATTAATCTTCAAAAAAGTTCAATTTATTTACATACTTCATATATGTCTAAAGATTCTACCAGTTAACTGCCAAAGATGGTACTAAAACAAAAACCTGTAGTGCTGCAATCCATTAAAGATTATACGCCTACAGTGTCCAGCCCTGTTTTCTTGATAATGGGTTCTGATGTGATATACAGCATATGTCTTGGTCAGGTGGTCAGACTAACGCGGGTTTCTGAGAATTCAATTCCTAAGCAAGCTTGGTATTCATTTAATCGATTCTAAAATGCTGAAATGTTGAGTCAACTTTGCCCAGTCCGCAAGTTTCCAGTCCCGCAGTCCGGCATCGAACTGCCAACCGGCGGCGTGGTAGAAAGACGCTCTGACCACTACCCAGCTGGGCTTGCCAAAGATGGTACAGCTAACAAAAAAAAAAAAAAAAAAAAAAAAAAGGTCACAAAATTGTCACGGAAAAAAATTGCGAGCCAACAACAGATTATGGCTTCTTTAGTTTATATTAAAAACAATAACCTTTGGGGACTATTTTCATATAGATATTCTATCCAACTCTTGAAATTTTCAATACTAACACCTAATTTTGACGACATATTTAAATTTTTCATTACGTTTTATTTTAGGATATCAAATGGAATGACTTTCAGTGAAATAATTTAAGAATTATGACGATTTAAAATTTGGAACTCCTAATGTTAAATTCGTTTTTAGTAGTTTCAAAGCAATTTGTAAGAAGATTGAGTTTTAAAGAGAACTGAAAAACTACTTGACATAGTGAGCTCAAATTTTCGATATTCATATTTATAGCTTCTAGCAATTGAATTCCGTTAAATAGGTTACATTTACTACGTTTGCGAAAATTAGCTTGAAACAATATATATTTTAAAAGTACAGTTCCAGACATTTTTGAAAATTGATTTTTTTATAAAAAGAAATAAATGACGCTTGGTAGAATGCAACCTATTGGTTCTAACAAATAAGCTGGATTTTTTAAAATTCTAATTAGTCGCATTTTATAAATATTTATAAAACACAGTAATCTTTCTTTATGTCGGAAGACGAAGGGAAAAATGCAACATAACCAAACCAATCGAATTGAGGGTACTATAAAATAAAGAAAGGAATAATCCACAATAAAATATTTTATATGCGTCTTTAAACTGTAGATTTGTACATGTATTAGAATATTTTAATTTGAAATTAACGATAGGGTATTACACTTCTTATAAACTGGCATAAAAATAAATTTACTCAAAAAGTATAAATCAGGAAACACATTTTTTTTTTCTCTGGGCGAAAATAAAACAGATAGGCTGTTCTCATCTCGTAATCGCCCGGCAGATACATGGAATAGATAAATATTTGCCCTCGAAACTATTGTGTTTTTTTACCCGTTTTTCAGAGAAAAAAAGATCTATTTCCATTTTTTTTATCCCCAGTTAATAATATCACTTCAGAAAAGAGTGTCTTTGAACACCATAAAATTAAAAGAATGCAGCTGTAGTTCTAAGAACAATAAATAATTGCTGTCACCAAGCGGGATACAGGGCAGTTTACAGAAACAAAGATAAAACAAAGAGAAAATTAGCAACGCGCCTTTACCTTATGGTATATTCAAGCTCTGCTTCGCATATTAAAAGCAGGTGGTAATTATTTTCATCGGAAACTACAACTGTGTTGCTTCTGTTTTCCAAGAATTCAAATGAACATTACAATAACTTTGGAAACATTTAAATAACAACTGCTTTCATCAGGTGGAGTACCATGGTTTATAGAAACAAAGATAAGAGCAACTCTCAAATTACGGTTATGTTTCACTCTTGTTTTCCTGGAATTCGAAGGAATAATACGACTATAACATCAAGAGCAAATAACGGACAACTTTCTTTCATCAGATGGAGCACAATTGGATACAGAAACAAAGATAAATGCAACTCTGCTAAGGATTTGCCCTTATCCGTGATATTCGCAAGCTCTGTTTCAATTATTAAACAGAGCCCTTAAATATTTTTTCACAAACTACATTTGCATTACTCCTGCTTTTAGGAAATTCAAAGAAATAACGCCACTATAACTTCGGGTTCTATTAGTTAACAACTGATTTCAACAGGTGAGGCACAACATCAAATACTAGAAACAAAGATAAATGCAATTCTGTTAAAAACTTATTCCTTTATTCTGTGGTATACACAAGCTTTGCTCCACCTAATAAAAGAATTTAATGTATAAAAGAATGTGTTAATTAATTTCTTTCGAAACAACAGTTAACCTTATTACCGTTTTCTTGTTCATGAATTTCGGGAGAGTAATCCGACTATGAGATTTGGAATAATTAATTTACAATTGCTGTTTACAATGGCATAAAGAAATAGTAGAACAGAAATAAAAGCTACCTCGGTTTCTTACTTTTGAATACCAAAATTCCGGAATAAAAAAATTCATGTTAATTAATCGCAGAATTTCTATTATTAAATAAGGTGAATATCACTATACGGTAATTGTGGTACTTAACACTGAGAAATAACCTTTAAGAATCATAGATAAAACTAATAAATTTGAGGACTTGATCTTATTTCGTGGTACACACGTGCTACTCCAATCATTAAAAGGTGTTAACCCTTTCAGCTCTGATGGTTGAATTTTCAACCACTTAATTTTGATTTTGAAATGTCACAATGGCACCGGAATATTCGTTCAAATTTATTTGAAAAAAAAGGTTTAATGCATTTTTTCGTGTATACGGTAGACAGAATTTTTCTTTGCAAAATACTGGTGCCAATGTAACATTTGGAAGTCTGAAGGAAATAATATCAAAGGGTTAGTAAGAATTTTAAAATTTCATTTTTGGTTAATTTTATGAAAGCTTGTCATGTCTGTCACATACAACGATTTTTGGCTACTAGTATTTTAGAACGGAAACATATGACTTATTTTATCGGAGATATCTCATCAGTTGAATAGGGCGAAGGAAACTTTTCGAAAATAGCGGTGGCCAACAAGCATATCGTTTTTTAGCTGTGTGATACAGTTTTCTTGGAATCAACATTTGTTATTCCTCTTTTCATGGAGTTCAAAGGAAGTATTTTAAATTGGCCTCAAAAGTTAAAGTACATCCAGTTTATTGCGTCTAATTTAAAATGAATTAAAAGCAGAAACAACAAATTTGGAGAAAATAGGCGCTAAACAGCTATTTATTGAACACGACGTAGAAATTTACATAAGTTATACTCAAAAATGATTTACAACAAAAGAATCATTCTTAGTGGGAAAGTCCATTATTGGAGAAAACAGTACATTCCAGTATTATATGGTAAAATGGCATAGAAAATTAAAAAAAATGGGTTGTAATAAGGAATGTGTCCATCCCTGAATTAAATGCTTTGGCGGCATCGACTTTCCATACTGACAATTAAGTTGTCAGGCAATGAAAAGGTGAAGTATGGACCAGGCACAGAATAAGCCTAGTTCCAGCTCATCTAACGATCTCGGAGGAGGACTTAAAGCGGCAACTTGTCTGCCAAGATGGTCCCAAAGATGTTCTATTGGATTTAGGTGTGAAGAGAGAACTGGCCATTCCATTTGCTCCAAACCCTGACCCTTAAAATAAACCCTCAACAACAATAGCTCGGTGGCGTCGTGCATTATCATTCATCAGTTTAGAAGAACTTAACAAATAAGATGTTAAAATTAGGTTTTAATCATGAAAATTGATTACAGCTTTAATATGTAGACGACTCCAAAATCAAAATTTAAATTATAACGTTAATTAGTAGACATTATTACAAATTGGTTAGTATCAGTCACAGTTTTAGGTAGATTTCGTATGAAATATTAGGTAGATTTCGTATGAAATGCTACTTATTGCGATCGCTCCCATGTTGGAATTTCTGAAAACATTTTGTAGATCTACACCGATCACGACCCCTAGACCCCAAAACTACCATTAGTAAAAAAGTTTATCTATCCATCTATCTATCTATCTATCTATCTATCTATCGGTGTATATCAGTTTCTTCTGCACACGATAACTTCCATAATTACGCTCAGATCTTCTTCAAACTTTTACATAAAATCAAGGGGCATAAAATCTCGGTTAAGTTCGTTAATGGGCAAAATCGCACCAAGAGGGTGGAAGTTAGGAGGGTTTTTGTGAAAACAGAAACAACGCGATAACTTCTAAATTAAAATAGATTTCGAATCAGTTTAAAGTTTATATTACTTCTAAAAGATGGGCCAAAAGTTTATGCATGACAGATTTTTGATAAAGTTAAAAGTGGGCTCAAGGGGCGAAAAAAACAGGGTTTTTTTGAGAAAAAAAATCACAACTTCGTCAATTTATTAGATATCAAATCCAACTAAATTTTTTATAAATGTTCTCAAAATTATCTAAAATATTTGTATTTACAAGTTTTTGATAGGAACAACTTTTACCGATGAAAAAAATTAAAATCGAAAAAAAAAAAAAAAAAAAAGGGGGGAGTTAAAAAAGAAAAAAATCCATAACTTTGTCAATTCTTAAGCAATCAAATCTAATTAAATTTATTTTACATCTTCTCAATAATATCTACGACTTTTATATTAACAAGTTTTTCATAGGACCAATTCTTATAGCAAAAATAAATTAAACAAAAATAGGAGTTGGATAAAAAACTCAAATCCAAACTGCTTATATTCTGAAACATTTTTAAATTCACTTTTGATTTTAAACACATCCAAATGGCAGATCCTCCTATTTAGAAACTGTATAATGTGACGTATTAGCCAGTTTTTTGATAAAGGCAGAATATTTTTCAAAAAAGACTGGCAAAAACGGTATTTTGAACAGAATTTCCCAAATGATGGTGATTGAAATATTGAGGAAGATAATATATTGCTAATGAATTGCAAAAATAAATTGCAATTGATATAATAAATTGCATTTTTTCTGACTCATTTTTAAATCCATTTTTGTTCTCAAACACATCCAATTATATAGAAATTACGCGTCTTATATAGGAACTATATAATGTGACGGATTGCCCAGGTTTTTGATAAAGGCAGAATATATTTCAAAAAAGACTGCCAAAATTGGCACTTTGCACAAAATTTCCCAAAGTCATCATGATTAAAGAATTGAGGATTTATTCAAATAACAAATTGGTTATTTTATGACTCATTTATAAATTCAATTTTGCTCTCAAACGCATTCAATTGACAATTTTTTATTATTTAGGAACTATATAATGTGAGAATTCGTCGAATTTTTGATAAAGGCAAAATATATTTTTTTAATAAGCTGTCAAAGTAGGCATTTCGCACAAAATTTCCCAAAGCGATCATGATTTAAGAATTGAGGATGTATTAAAATAACAAATTGGTTATTTTATGACTGGTTTTTAAATTCAATTTTGCTTTCAAATGCATTCCATTGACAGTTATTTGTTATTTAGGGACTGTGTAATATGCCGTATTGGTGAGTTTTTCGATAAAGGTTAAATATATATATGACATTTTAAACTTAGGGGGACAGAAACATCATCGCCAGGTTTCCCTTTCTCCTCACAGAAATCATGGCCAGCGAAAAAAAAACAAAATAAATAAATGTAGAAGATCCAATAAGTCACTTCTTGGCTGATGCAAGTTCATTTTATTAAACTGTAGCTATAATAGAGAGAAAAGCTCCTTTTGCAGACGATCTTTTACCGAAACATCCAAAAAAATATTCCATCATTTACTACATCCAGAAGTACTCATGGAAGAGAGAACCCAAGAATCCTTCTTTTTACCACCTCTCTAGGCTTCCTCCCTTTTTAAGTCTAAAAAGAAAATTCTAGAACATTCTTTAGTCTCAAACCATCATTCTTTTATGTAAACATAACTCATACTCAGAGTCGAGATTACTATTTGACAGACAACAATTTTATTTTAAAAAAATATTATTTAACCAATTTATAATCGACTCAGAATTTTAAATATCTTAGGCAGACGATTTTTATAGACGATTAATTTTAGGAGAAAAAGAAAAGAAATGAATTTATTGATATGCACAATATCAAATGTTGACTGAGGGAAAATAAATAAATAGATAAAATAATGATATTTTTTGAAAGGTATGGTTTTGGAATAAATTTAATAAGACTTTCTTAAAAAGGGTTGATAAAAACATAGAAAAATGAGTTTTATTTGGAATATTAAGAAATAAAGTTTAATTAAGAATATTTTTAATTTAGAGCCATCTTTTTAAATTTACGCATACTGGAATAAATGTTTTTAAGGCGAATTAAGAATTTATATCGTTTCCATAAAGATTAATAGATTAGATCTAGAAACAAGATTTTAATTTAATAAGTTGAAGTAAGTACGGAATATTATTATAAGGAAATTAATATAGTATAAAGGTTAGTTTTGGCGAAAAAAAATTAAAATTTGTAACATATATATTTTTAAAGCTGTCAAAATGAGCACTTCGCACAAAATTTCCCAAAGCGATCATGATTTAAGAATTTAGGATGTATTCAAATAACAAATTGGTTATTTTATGACTCATTTTTAAATTCGATTTTGCTCTCAAAAGCATTCAATTGACAGTTTTTTGTTATTTAGGAACTATATAATTTACACATTGGTCAATTTTTTAATAATAAAGTCAGAATATATTTCAAAATATGATGTCAAAATGGGCATTTGAGCCGAATTTCGCTTAAGATGATTTTGATAAAAACCAGTTCTTGCATAAAAATAAATTAAAAATTTTTCAAAAGCGGCCAAAGAAAATTGTTAAACTGTATTTATCTCTAATCATATTTTTTTTTTTTTTTTTTTTTTTTTTTTTTTTTTTTGTTGTTGTTGAAATGAGCACTTTTCGAAATCCACCTCCGCCTATAGGCCAAGCCGACAGGGGTTTTTTATACTATGATTTCTGACAAAGTTAGGGGAAGATGAGACATCCCTCCCCAACGATTGCACAAGTTTAGCCTGAATGATTCATCCGGTTTCAAATCACTGCGTACTGAGAGGTGTACGACGTACAAGATACGTGCACTCCACATGTCCGATTCGTGGCTTGCGTGTATGATAGATGGCAGGTCTTGGCGGCACTGTACAAGAGGTTGGAGATGATAATGTTCTGCTGGTCTGGATAATGTTTTTCTGTTATTATGTCCCTTCTTATGTGAAAGACGCTGCAAGCATTGTAGGAATGTTTCACTGCTTCTGTGAAGGACATTGACAAAAAAAAAAGATGCTATTAACCCTTTCCGGCGCAGTGTTACCACTCCGGCAACACCTAATTTTAATTCCAAACTTACAAACGGCACCAATAATATTTTAGTAAAATTTTACTTTTACAATGACAGCTTAAATCAGGGAGTTCTTAATTTCTAAAAAAGTCTTTTATAAATTCCGGTGTCAGTCATCAGTTACTCATTCTAGGAACAGAAATTGTCTGCGCCGGAAAGGGTTAAACGTATGGACGGAAATGATTAACCGTTGGCTTGTAATCCAAATGACTAAAGGCGTAAATATTGAATATTTGTAGTATGTAACAGAAACTAGGTAAGTGTATGCATCTTTTCATGTATCACCCGTCTTTGTACGTCGAATACTTGTAAATAAACAATCTTTTGAAACAAGATAAATCATTTAGGCTAACCATGTATAGTCGAGGAAAAAATATAAACATCCTCTAATAATTTATAGTAGCAGGGCTCCCAAATGGTCCGCGAACTGAACATCAGAATTTTTTTAGAGAAATTTTCTTTTTAGATTTTTTCCTGCAAATTGTCAAGAAACCACGTTTGGAAGTTGATTCTAGCTCAAACGTATTATGAAATTTTCTGTTAAAAAATACTGATGTTCAGTTCGCGGACCATTTGGGAGCCCTGTAGTAGAAGAAAGTTACTGGTACAAAACGATTGGAAATAAAGTTTAGTATTAAATGATGTACACAAAATTTTTTTAGGGGCCCATCTACATATTTAAACATATGCAAACTTAAAAAAAATAGCAATACCCAAGTTTGACATCATAAATCCATTCGATACCCTTCAATTAGCCTAAATCCAAATTTTCATGGAATTCGTATGATTAGTTTTAGAGAAATTAATTTTTTTAACATGAGCATAATTTATGGGCTATATCCAAATTGAAGTTAGGTACTCGATTGTTAGGTACTCGAAGTTAGGTACTCGATAGTTATGCTATAGAATGATTATGTCACTTCTATTAATTTATTATTTTATGCCAATATGACCACTCGTTTAATGTGTTTTAACTATTACCAGCCCAAACGTTTCAATAAAATAAGTAAAACATATTTTTTCAAGTTATTCTTTTCAGCACATCATAGACGGTCCTCTAAACTATCATTTTGAAGATTTTTATTCATAATTCAAAAATTACCTGGGTGAAAGTTTAAAATTCAGAATTCGCATAAAGTAGGATATAATAAACATAAATCTATCAAAAAAATTGCATGTTGTAATTTTTTTTTTTTCAAATATTTACTTTATAATTCACATTATAAAATTTTTAGAAGTACAAATACAAAGTATTTGTACTTGGGTCTTTAGCATTTTAAGCAAATTTATTAATGCCATATACAAACTTATTGAATTAAGATTATAATTTCTGAAGACATTAAATAAAATATGAAAATATTTAACATTAGTTCTAAATTTTGAATGTTTTTAATTCAGAAACTTATAATCCGAATGAACTGTAATTTGGTGTTCACTCATAGTTTGATCCGAAGATTTGAAATGTATTGTCAAAATTGGCTATTGCCATTGAAAAAAAAGCTTGGTCTGGTTTTGATTTGTAGATGCTTTCCTAAACAAATTTTATATACATTATTCAAAATTAGACTTTACTTCCAATCTATTGGTACCAGTAACTTTATTCTGTTACAATTAATTGCAGAGTTAGTAGGGGGGGGGGGAGATTTTTTTTCACGACTCTTCAACGACACAGATTTTATCTTGAAGATCGCGAAATCTCATGTTGACTCATTGCAAAATTGAAATAGGACATGATTCATTACCTAATACAATAAAAATATACAATCAAAATAGGGTATTTATCATCCTAAAGTAGACGGTCAATGTCGACGTAATACATTTTAAAAGCATTTCTTCTTTTGATTATTTTAAAAAAGTTCCATAAAATTTGAAATTTCTAGATGTGGAAAAATTTCAGATTTTATCATTCTTTAAAAATATTTATATTTCAAGGAGGCGATTTTTTAAACCTCACTATGTCGACATTGAAAGGGTTTTTTTTTCTAATGATGAAAACCATATTTTGTTGTCGATATTAGGTAATGAGTACACACAGATTTAAATTTCCCTATAAGTTGACGTGAGAATTTTCGATTGGGGTTGAGAAATGTTGAAGAGTTTTCTTAAAATGCGCAGCGAAAATGCAATTACATTAACCGACTGATTTTAAAAGATTACCTTTGAAGATAGAAAAAGAAAATAAATGCAAAAAAAAAAAAAAAAAAAAAAAAAAAAAAAAAAATTAATTGATTCACCATATGTGTCTCATGTAGCTTCACCTTATATGTAAAGTTGATAACTTAATTCTTAATTCCTGTAATGTTCATTAGTTCATAAAAAATTCTATTTTGAGAAAAACGTATTTAAATTTGTGAAAAAAGTAAGCAAATTAATACAACAAAAACCTTTAAAAATTTATTTTTAAAAAACATTTAATATTTGTTTAATAAATTCAACGTAAAATTCAATGATAAGATGCATTACAAAAGGCATTGAAAAGGATAATTTTCATTGGAATAGATTTTTTTTGGTTGAATTAAATGATATTTTTAAGATGATAAATCAGCACTACCCCCTAAGCATAAAAATATTTATATTAAACAAACATAGACAATATGTAAAATCGGCTTAGAAATATTAAAATTAATATGTACAGCATAAAAATCAATATTCTAACTACAAAAAATTGACATGTTTTAAAAAGGACAGAGTATGGTTAATATGATTTATAGATCGAGTGATTAATCCCCAGCACTAATTAGCAGCAATATCAAAAGACGCCAAGTTTGAAAAAAAAAAAATCCATACTCAGTAACCCTTACGAATTCTTTTCTCTAGCCCAGTATGGGACCTACAGCATTTATGTATATAACGTTATAAGAAAAAATTTAACGAAAAATAAAAATTCATATCACAATTAAAAATGCACTGCAAGTGATCATCCCTAATATACAGTATTTAGGTTACAATATAGTATTTTAGGTGGTATTGAAATCTTTGGTGTGTTCCTGTAAATACTATGCACTTTTTATTATACAGGAAGTAACTTGTAGTAAACCACAGCAACGTATATAAAATTCATTATATGTGAAATATTTAACATAATTAATATACGCCGCAAATTACCTGTACCATTATGTAACGGAATTCTTTTCTGTGGATCTGTAAATGAATAATAATTTTTTTTATTGCATCACATATTTTACAGAATGTATATTTTAGTGCATAACAATTTTATTGTGTTCGAAAGGGTGTAATATCATTAAAAGGCTCTTGAAATAATTTTTCCCATTGTCCGTAATTTTATCGGATACTTTTGACTGTCCCTCTAATTGGGCCCCACCAGTGGCCAAGAGGTTCTGCCCTCGAAACTAATAGACAAGAGGTGCTGGGTTCGAACCCAATCGCGCCCGTCGGCCTAATTGTTCGGAGTTTTCCGTGTTTTTCTTCGAACCTTGGATTTCCTTGCGTAAATACCGGTTAGGTTCCCTTAGAAAGACCCTCACGGAGGGCACTCTCCCTAGGGCTGATATTCCTCGTGCAGATAATTGGCCGTCATAAACACAACCAAACAACCAATCAATTGTCTTTTTTATTGGAATAAAATTTGAAATGAGTCGACAAAATTCTGGAGCAATTATACATTTAAAATTTCAAACCATTCGGTTGGGCAGTTTTTGCACTGTTATATGCGTACGGACTAGATCGGGCAGCGGCGACCTAAATAACTACATCATTGAGTTACGGGTTGAAATCCTTTTGTAGGACAAGCTTATTAAGTGCAGATTAAGGAATGACTGGTCTACCTTGGCATTTCTTGTTATGATATGAGCAACAGCGGGCGCCAACTCGCTATTTTAGCGTCACTATCACGTCATCAAGTTACGAGATGAAATTAGTGCCAAATTAAAAGTAAAATAAATTACTTTAAGAATATTTTGGTCTGCCTGCTTATATCCTGGTAGAAAACATCGGTAGGCTAAAATTTATAACATAAAATGACGTCATAAAATACAATTCAAAACCTATAAACATAATATTTTAGATTACGTCACTTTGCAGGGCTCCCAAATGGTCCGCGAACTGAATATCAATATTTTATAACAGAAAATTTCATGATAAGTTTCTACAGAATTTGAGCAAGAATTAGCTTCCAAGGCGACAATTTCATAGAAGAATCTAAAAAGAAAAGTTCTCTAAGAAAATTCTGATGTTCAGTTGGCGGACCATTTGGGAGCCCTGCACTTTGCCATCGACTTTCGCGACAAATTAGTGATTTAGGAAAAGCTTATTAACAGTAAGCGGGAAAATGACCTATTCGAAATAACTTGGTACAAAGCGAGATGAAAGGGGCGCCAAACCCCTATATTGACAGTACTACCATATTATCGAATTACTGTTTGAAATTTTGGAAAATTACAGAGACAGACTAGTACAATACGAATATTTCAATCTGTCTCGTTATATCTTGGGACCAGACGAGTACAGCGGGGCGCTAATTTCCCATTTTGGCGGTTTCCTCATGTCATCGTGTTAAGGCTTGAAAACCTGATTCTAGACTAGATTATTGGGATTAGATTAAGGAATGACTGGTCTACCTCGGCATTTCTTGTTACGATATGAACAGCAGTGGTCAACTCGCCATTTTGGCGTCACTATTATGTCATCGAGTTACAAGATGAAATTGGTGCCAAATTAAAGGTGAAAGAGATTAATTTAAGAATATTTTGGTTTGCCTGCGCACATCATGGTAGAAACCCTCGGTAGGCTAAAATTTATACCATAAAATGACGTCATAAAATACAATTCAAAACCTATAAACATAATATTTTACATTACATTACTTCGCCATCGACTTTCGCGACAAATTAGTGATTTAGGAAAAGCTTATTAACAGTAAGCGGGAAAAGGACTGATTGGAAAAAACTTGGTACAAAGCGAGGTCAAAGGGGCGCCGTATCCCTATTTTGATAGTACTACCACGTCATCGAGTTTCGGCTTGAAATCTTTGCACATTTGAAAGACCGACTAGTACAGTATGAATATGTCAGTCTGCCTCGTCATGTCTTAGTACGTGCAGAACGGGGCGCAAATTCTCAATTTTGGCGATTATATAATTTCATCGAATTACGACCAGAAATTTTAGCACATTAAATATACATATAAAAAAAACCCACAAAAATTTGTGGAAAAATCGTGATATTATTTTAATTAAAGAAGGAATGACTGGATTATATGGTAAGTTTTTGATCACTTTCAAGCCACCGTTTTGAAAGAAGAAACTTTTGTGTATTTAGAATTTAAGAGAAAAAGGTTTTAGTCTTTGTACTTCTGTCCTGATAGTTACATTCGGCTGATTAATTTCGCTCACACAGAAATTGACATAGTAATTTAACGTTGTAAACGCACTAATTTTAGAATGTTTTTTATATTTTTAAGTAATTTTTTTTTAGTCTGCCGAGCTCTAGATGAAATATTCTTAAAATATTTTATTTTACCTTTAATTTGGCATCAATTTCATCTCGTAACTCCATGATGTGATAGTGATGCCAAAATCGCGAGATGGTGCCCGCTGCTGTTCAAATCGTACCAAGAAATGCCGTGCTAGACCAGTCATTCTTTAATCTACACCTAAAAATCTTGTACTACATCAGGTTTTAAAGACGTATTTCGATGATGTGATGATACCGCCAAAATGGGGAATTGGCGCCCCCTTCTGCTTGTCTCGTACCAAGATATGAAGAGGCTGAATGAAATATTTTTATTGTACTAGTCGCTATCTCTAAACTGCAACTCGATGACGTGATAGTACTCTCAAAATAGGGGTCTGACGCCCTTTTCATCCTGTTTTCTACCAAGTTATGCCGAATCAGTCATTTTCTCGCTTAGTGCTAATAAGATTTTCCTAAACCACTATTTCAGCTTGAAAGTCGATGGCGAAAAAATGTAATATATTATGTTTAAAAGGGTTTGATTTGTACATTATGACGTCATTTTATGTATCAAATTTTAGTCTGCCGAGGACACTCGCAGGCAGACCAAAATATTCTTAAAATATTTTTTTTTTAACATTAATTTGCCTTCAATTGCATCTCATAGCTCGATGACGTGATAGTGACGCCAAAAAGACAAATTGGTGCCCGCTGTTGCTCATATCGTACCATGATATGACGAAGCAGACCAGTCATTCCTTAATCTACATCTAATAATCTTGGTCTATATCATAATTTCATACCGTAACACGATGACATAGTAAGGAAAATCACGTCAAAATATTAGAATTTGAGCGAGATATTTGAAAAAAAACGCCCTCGTAGACTTTACATCATCATCCGGGTCTTTCTCAGTCAGTGGTGTGGCGTCTTAAATTCTTCTTTGGAACATTGTAATTTCTGTGCATGCGCTGGAAAGCCTACATATTCAACAGAAAGGGAGAATTTTTTTTGAGTTTAAAAGAGGAAATGGAGGGGGAAGAGGTGTTTTCTATTATTTATGTTTTCCCAAAAACTTTTGATCAGAATTGATTGTTTAATTTATCTTACGTCATAAATTAAATCGCCAATCAGTATAAACCCCTTAGCTTGCATGGATAGATTTTCATGAAAGAAATGCTGCAAATTTGAGGGTGTACGCTGCGAAGGAAGAGGAAGTTCCAACTTTAAGTTTGTTTGAAATATTTTTGTGTAAATACATAAATGCATTGAACACTGATGTTGGGTATACCGAAGGTATTCAATTAATGTTCGGGATACGTATTTCGCATATGCACATTCATAGCATGACCGGCGTCAATAATGCCTTCTGATTATATGTTTACTTTCGTTTTTCGTAAAGCACTTCTAATTCTACTGGTCTTTTCAGATACTAAAATATCTGAACGAAAAATGCCCTAGAAGGTAGTTACATAAAGACATTTCTTTAAATTATAAACTGTGTTTATTATAATCGTAATTATAAACTATAAATCTATATGCTATAACATCATATATATATATATATATATAAGAAATATATGCATTAGCCTGCACTTCTCATTATATGCATTGCATATCATCGACAAACAAGGCAGTTTTATTTCTCAAAATATTTTCAACACAGCATTTTTTTAATTTTTAAAATTAAACTTCTATCTTTGACAAACTTTTTAAAATAATTATACAGCACTAAACATATGACTTTAGCAAATGAAATTCTTAATGAATATAGAATTATTTAGTGCATTAAAAATATTATAATAATCTTTTTTAAAAAAGGCTGCTCGTTAACCCTTTCCGGCACACTGTGCCCGGTCTGGGATACGTAATTTTAATTCCAAACTTGCAAAAGGCACCAATAATATTTTAGTAAAATTTTTTGTTTAGTATAAAAGCTTAAATTAGGTCTTTCAAAATATCTAAGAAATTCGTTAATGAATTCCGGTGTCAGTTGATAATGTCTCATTTTACTAACAGATTTTGCCCTTGCCGGAAAGGGTTAAAAAAAAAAGCATCCAGTTACTTATTGTACAATCATGAAATACTCATATAATGAGTTAAGCCAATATTTTGCTATTTTTTTAGCTCTTTTTCATATTAGCTTCACGTATATGGTTATTAAATGTCTATCATTTTTACTTTATTCTACCTTCATTAGAAAAAGTATTGTATTCGAAATTTTTTCGACTTCCGGTTTCTGACAGATTTACACGTTTTAGAGGACAGAGATTCCAAAAAGCATGTTTATACAAACTGTCTGTCTGTCCGTGTATGTGTGTCTATGTGTCCGTATGTCGCCATTCTACTATCTAAAAGGGTTCGAAGATATGCATAGAATTGAACCAAATTTTCTGTGAAAGTTTTTAGCTGTGGCAAGCAGGTACTTCTTCAGTTTTGAAATATTCCGCCTGAAGGGGACGCTGCAATTGCGAATTTTGCGTCATTTTCAATATTGTACCACCGAGAAGTGAAAGAAGCTATGTATAGAATTAAACCAAATTTTTTGTGTAAGTGTTTGGCTATGGCTAGTTGGTTCACCCTGAATTTGAAAAAAATCCGCCAGAAGGGGGCGCTGTAATAGCAATTTTCGAGCCATTTTCAATATTGTACCACCTAAATGTGTATGAAGTTGTGCATAGAATTTAACCAAACTTTTTTTGTAAGCGTTTGGCTATGGTTAGTTGGTCCTCCCTCAATTTGAAAACGATCCGCCGAAAGGAGCCGCTGTAATAGCGATATTTGTGCCATTTTCATTATTTTGCCATCAAAAAGTATATGAAGTTTTGCATAGAACTGAACTAAATTTTTTGTGTATGATTATTTTTGGGTACGGCAAACAGTTCCTCCCTAAATTTGAAAATAAAAATCTGTACCGTTCTATTGTCCATCGGCTCGTGCAGAGACGAAAACTGGCATCCTGCTAAGCTCGCTATTTGTAAACAGCTGATGATAACAGAATAAGGGAAAACTATTGATTTTTATAAATATCATGATCCACATTAACTCGTTTTTACTCCGATTAGTTGATTGAAGCAGAAATTTAAGATGAAAATCAAAGTTGGTATAGTATTGAATTAATAATGTTAGAGTATTAACATGTGTAACTAATTTTTGAAATTTTAAAATGTACGCATGAGATAGACGAAAGTTGAGGGATTGGCAGATCCAGCTAGTTTATTTTATTAATTGGTTTGTGTAGCAGTTCCTTCATTTAATGAGTAATATTGTATCTAATAATCTGCTAGTAAAAAAGAAAAATTCTTGATGAAGGTAGAATTATTTAATACATTGAAAAAAATCTACCATTATTTGTCGATTCTAGAAAAAATTAATAAAATAAAAGAAATAATTAATAAATAAATAACCGTTATTACTTATAGTTTGATATTATTCCATTATTAGTTAAACCAATATTTTTACTTTCTTCTATCTTCAGTTGTAGAAAGTATTGTAATCGAAATTTTTTTTCGAATTCCGGTTTTCGACGGATTTACACGTTTTAAAGGTCAGAAATTTCAAAAAACATGTTTTTACAAAATGTCCGTGTGTCCACATGTCATCAATCAAGAAGTGTATGAAAATATGCATAGAATTGGATCAAATTTTTTATGAATAATTTTGGCTGTGGAAAACAGGTCCTCCTTCAGTTTTGAAATATTTCGCCGGAAGGGGGTACTGCATTAGAGATTTTTGTGCAATTTTAGGTAGCTTTCATTACAAAAAGTCCTCCCAGCAATGCCGGGAGGAAGAGGTAGCTTTCATACACTTATTTATTTATTTAGTTATTTTAAATTAAGTTATATAATTCAAACATACGAAGCTCAAATTAGTGGAAACCGATTATATAAAATTGAATACTAGTTTTTGTCAATACTGAATATTAATAGAAATTTTTAAAAATTAGTCATCTTTTATTCAACCTGGTTTTATTTTAAGCGATTTAAAGAGGCGTCAAATTCCACGATATCATGTAATGTATGCCATTTTAAACCAACATGATGGATAAAACAAACCAATGAGCTTGATCAAAATCTCAATTCATGTGCACATGCACACTCATATTGAAATCGATTAATATATACGAGAGCTGTCGCGGGCAAATTGATTTTTAAAATAATGTCACCCACATTAGAAATTCAAACTGCCATATCTCAGGCGTTTTTTAAGGTAAAGACAAAGCAAAAAATACTCCGTATTAATTATTAAGATAAATACTTTAGAAAGAACCTTTTTTCAATTTCTAATTTTTTGTTTGTACATCATTATACATTTAACACTAGAACGCCCGGAAATTCTACTCAAGTTTGAAAATAATATTTCTCACCAGAATTTTTATTCAAAATTATTTAATTGATTTATTTAACGTAAATTTGCGTGGATTAGATTTAAATTATTTCAAGAAAATTTTTCTGGTTCGAATTGAAATTTAGTTACATGATTGGAGTCGAATCGACTCCATCCGGGCGTTCTAGTGTTAAAAGATTTTTGAAAATTTAAATGGCCGCCTATTTGAAAAAAGGGGGCAGATAAAGTTGGACCGTGAACTCGGTCAAGACATTGGTATGTACTATGTACACACGGAGTTATATCCAAATCAGTTTATAAATATGCGTATTATCGCGTGACAAATTTTAGACCGTTTCAAAATGTCAACCACACTGGAAATTGAAAGTGCTATAAATCAGCCATTTTTCAAGATATAGATGAAACAAAAAATGCTCTGGAATCTTTGTATCAAAGACAAACACACAAAGGAAAAATCTTTTTCAATTTCTTGCTCTTTTGCACCTTATTTTAAAATTTAAATTTTTTTAATTAATATTCCGCCATTTTGAAATAAGATGACGGATGGAACTGGCCAACGAACTCGGTCCAGACATCGGTATGTACTACGTAGACACCAAGTTTCATTCAAATCAATTTATAAATACGCGTGTTATTACATGACGAAAATCAGATCACTTCAAAATGTGAGCAATACTGGAAATTAGAAGTGCTATAATTCAGCCTTTTTTAAGATACAGACGAAACAAAAAATTATCTGGAATCTTTGTATCAAGGTCAAATGCATAAAAGAAAAATCTTTTTCAATTTCTCACTTTCTTGTACCTAATTTTAAAATTTAATTTTTTAAAAAGTTTAAATGGCCGCCATTTTGAAAAGAGATGGCAGATAGACCTGGCTAACGGACTCGGTCCAGGCTTCATTATGTACTATGCACACACCAAGTTACATCCAAATCGATTCATAAATACGCGTGTTATCACGTGACAAATATCAGATCGTTTCAAAATGTCAGCCATAAGAAAAATTCAAAGTGCTATAACTCATTCATTTTTTAAGATATAGACAAAATAAAAAGTGTTCTGGAATCGTTTTTTTAAGTTTTAACACATAAAAGAAAAATATGTTTCACCTTTTAATTTTTTTCGCATTTATTTTTAAATTTTAATTTTTTTTTAATTTTTTAAATGTCTGCCATTTTGAAACAAAATGGCGGATGATGCTGGCCAACGAAATCGGTCGGGACATTTGTATGTACTATATATATATACCAAGTTTCATCCAAATCGGTTCATAAATACGTTAGTTACAGCATGACAAAAATCAGATATATATATATATGGTTATATACCGGGTGTCCCAAAAATGACTGATGGATTTTAAAATTCAATAACTACTTGCGAACGGTGACAGATATTTAAAAAAAAATTGCAGGAGGGTTATGTAAAATGTCAGGAGTTTTTTTACCGTAATTTTTTATTTTAGTTCGCATCTCAAACAATAGGTGGCGCTGACGGCAATTGAAGGCCAGGTGATCAGTGCTGAGTGAAGCGTCGACATGGCCTTCAAACGCCGTCAGCGCCACCTATTGTTTGAGATGCGAACTAAAATACAAAATTACGGTAAAAAAACTCCTGACATTATACATAACCCTCTTGCAAAAAATTTTTAAATAGCTGTCACTGTTTGCGAGTTATTGAATTTTAAAATCCATCAGTCATTTTTGGGACACCCGGTATACATACATACATACATATATATATATAGATACAGGGTGTCCCAAAAGGTCGTTTACAAACTTAACATGCTGGTTTGTCAGACCATGATGAACAATATTAAATAGGAAACTAAGGGTCCCAAACGTCTTCCAAAGGAGATATGCGCCATTCAAGTTTGGGGTCCAAAAATTCAAATGATTATAAAAAACAGAAAAATTGGTCGATTCGTTTGCGGTTTTCACTAAAACTATTCTTTATGTCAGTATTTTCTTGAAAATAAATTATAAAGATAAATTTTTAAAAATGTCGATAGAGGGCGCTTTAGACTTTGAAGTAACGATAAACTAGTTTTTACCATTATGTTTTTGCATCTCATTAAACTTTTTTAGAAGCTTAGCCATAAACTTAAATTTTGAGCTCAAAATCTAAATCGTTGGAAGTGGTTAAGTAGCGCAAACTGAATTGCGGGTGAAGGTTCAAATTTCAAATGATGATAAAAAACGGAAAAATTGGTCAATTGATTTGCGATTTTCACTAAAATTATTCTTTATGTCAGTATTATCTTGAAAATAATTTATAAAGATAAAATTCAAAAAATGCCGATAGAGGGCGCTTTAGACTTTGGAGTAACGTACAACTATTTTTTTTCCGTTATTTTCTGCATCTCATAAATTTTTTTAGAAGCTTAGACATAAACTTAAATTATGAGATGAAAATCTGTATCGTTGGGAGTGATAAAGTAGTGCAAACTGAACTGTGTTCAATGGGGGTGGGGAGGTTCAAATTTCAAATGATTATAAAAAATGGAAAAATTGGTCGGTTTTCGCTAAAATTATTCTTTATGTCAATATTTCCTTGAAAATAAATTTTAAAGATAAATTTCAAAAAATCCGTTAGAGGGCGCCTTAAATTTTAGAATAACCAACAATTATGTTTAACCTTTTTTTTTTTTTTTTTTTTTTTTTTTTTTTTTTGAATTTAATTATTTTTTTGCAAAAGTTTAGATTTAAATTTTGTGCTCAAAATCTAAATCGATAGGAGGAGTTAAGAAACGCAAACTGAACTGTGTTCAGGAGTTGAAATGTTACCTTCCCCACCCCTCGAACTCAGTTCAATTTTTGGCCGCTTAATTACTCACAACGATGCAGATTTTGAGCACAAAATTTAAGTTTGAACTTTTACAAGCATTTTATTAGATACAAAAAATAGCGGTTAAAAATAATTGTTGATTACTATAAAGTTTAAGGCGCCCTCTGACGGAATTTTTAGAAAGATATCTGTAAAATTTATTTTCAAGAAAATATTGATATAAAGAATAATTTTAGCGAAAACCGACCAATTTTTCTTTTTTTTATAACATTTGAAATTTGAACCTCTCCACCCCCATTAAACACAGTTCAGTTTGCGCTACTTAACCACTCCCAACGATTCAGATTTTTATCTCAAAATTTAAGTTTATGTCTAAGCTTCTAAAAAATTTTATGAGATGCAAAAAATTACGGAAAAAAAATAGTTGTACGTTACTCCAAAGTCTAAAGCGCCCTCTATCGGCATTTTTTGAATTTTATATTTAAAAATTGTTTTCAAGATATTACTGACATAAAGAATAATTTTAGTGAAAATCGCAAATCAATTGACCAATTTTTCCGTTTCTTATAATCATTTGAATATTGAACCTCCCCCCGCAATTCAGTTTGAGCTACTTAACCACTTCCAATGATTTAGATTTTGAGTTCAAAATTTAAGTTTATGTCTAAGCTTCTAAAAAAATTTAATGAGATGCAAAAAATAGTGGTAAAAACTAGTTTATCGTTACTCCAAAGTCTAAAGCGCCCTCTATCGACATTTTTAAAAATTTATCTTTATAATTTATTTTCAAGAAAATACTGACATAAAGAATATTTTTAGTGAAAACCGCAAACTAATCGACCAATTTTTCGGTTTTTTATAATCATTTGAATTTTTGGGCCCCAAACTTTAATGGCGCATATCTCCTTTGGAAGACGTTTGGGACCCTTAGTTTCCTATTTAATATTGTTCATCATGATGTGACAGACCAGCATGTTAAGTTTGTAAACGACCTTTCGGGACACCCTGTATATATTTATACACTGGTGTCCAAAAGTTAAGCATAATTGGTAATTAAGTAATTATTTTTAAGTAATGAAAGAAATATAAATCGAAATGTGGTGAAACTCCAGGAGTGTAAACAAAATAGTACGCGTCATATATTTTCACGAAGAGTTTTCCCCGAAATCAAACAAGGGACCGTCAACAAATTGAAAAAGAACGAAGATCTTTTGGATAACCCTGTCAAAACTAATATAGCAAAAGTGTTCAAACTGCACATTATGATTAATTGGCTTATTGTAATGTACTGTGTTTATTTTTATAAGGATAGCATGTACAGTGTACACTCGTAGAGAAATTAAGGTTTTCATAAAAACAGTCCTAAATTTTTCCAAGTTTTTTGCTTATAATTTGCAGAGTTCTTATTATAAAATAATGTTCTTTTCTGAAAATATGACAAACATCATTGTACACAATACCCTGTCATCAGAATTTAAAAATAATAAAAATTGTATGAAAAATAAGTATGTTTAGTAAATAATATTTCATTGCGCATGCGTAAACGATATCAAAATGTCATTTGCATATTGTGTTAGCTAAATGTATAGAGCAACTTCTGTAAAAGTTTCAAAAACATAGCTTGAAAATTCTGAAAATGGGAGCCTATAGAATCAACTCAAAATCCGTTATTCCTAAAGGAAGCAAAAAAATCAGGGGTTTTACCTAAATATAGTTGTACGTGCAATATTGTGTAGGCACTAAACAATGGAATATGGTTACAGCCCCTCATCTTTTTGCTTCATTTAGGGAATAAAGGATTATGATCTCATTCTATTAACGATAATTTTCAGAATTTTTAAGCTATGTTTTTGAGACTTTCACAAAAGTTGTTCTATACATTTAACTAACATAATATGCAAATGAAATTTTAATAGCGTTCACGCATGCGCAGTAAAAAATTATTTGATAAACCTGCTCATTTGTCATACAATTTTTTTTATTTTTTAATTCTGATGACAGGGTATTGTGTACAATGATGTTTGTCATTTTTTCAAAAAAGAAAATTATTTTATATTAAGAACTCTGCAAATTATAAGCAAAAAACTTAGGACTGTTTTTATAAAAACCTTAATTTCTCTACGAGTATACATGCTATCCTTGTAAAAATTAACACAGTACATTACAATAAGCCAATTAATCATAGTGTGCAGTTTGAACGCTTTTGCTACATTAGTTTTGACAGGGTTATCCAAAAGATCTTCGTTCTTTTTCAATTTGTTGACGGTCCCCTGTTCGATTTCGGGGAAAACTCTTCGCGAAAATATGTGACGCGTACTATTTTGTTTACACACCTGGAGTTTCAGCACATTCCGATTCATATTTCTTTCATTACTTAAAAATAATTACTTAATTATCAATTATGCTTAACTTTTGGACACCAGTGTACAGGGTGCGTAGTCATAAAAAAACTCAGAGGATTTTAATTCTTTTAGTATCAGAAATTCTTTAAAGTACTGGTTGTAACATCTGAAAAGATATTTCTTTTTCGTTAAATAAAACAAATAGTACATTATAAAAATTCTGGTAAAAGGTCATTACAAGGTCCTTCCAGACTACGCACCCTGAGTGTATATATATATATATATATATATATATATATATATATATATATATATATATATATGTCACATTTGAACGGAAGGTAGTTTTGGGGTCTGGACGTCATGATCGGCGAAAATATACCAAAATTTTCTGGAAGTGCTTTCCTCCGGACGGCTGCAATAGGTAGCTTTTTACTTTTTGTAATGAAAGCTACCTAAAAGTAAAAAGCTACCTATCCTAAAGCACTTCCAGAAAATTTTGATATATTTTCACCGATCATGACCCCCAGACTCCAAAAACACCTTCCGTTCAAATGTTGACATATATATATATATATATATGTATATAACCTTATATATATATATACAGAGTGAGTCATAAATATCGAAACAATAGGCTATCTCCTTAATTATTGCCCCTAGACCCATACTTTCAATTGCAAAAATTCATATAAAAAGGTGAAATTTTTGATAAGATAAGTTGCAACTCCATGGGGGGTCTATTTGAAAAAGTACGAAAATTAACTTTTTATACGGCCCCCGTAGGATAAAAATTCCAATTAGGGAAACTTTCCTTATCCAGTCCTGAATAATACACAAAAAGTTGCATCTTCATATCTTAAAAATTCGCGGAGTTATAACCGTTTGAATAATTCACCAGGTTTTAAGGGATTAGACACAAATTGAAATGCGCGCTATTCAAAAGCCAATGTTACTTTAAAAGTTGTAGGAAACGCGTAAAAAATCTATCTTTTGAGTTAGAATTTTGATTTTTTTTCTTTTTTTGTGTATGTTAGTCATATAATTTGCTAAGAAAATCGCATGCTAAAATTTATCATAAAATGTTAAAAATTTCATTTGGTTAGTACTGGTTTCAATGCGATAGTTAAAAATCGTTGTAACTCCAAACATTATTTATCGGATTTAAATTTCTTTCTATTTAACTAAAAATGAAAATCTGATTTTAGTTTTGTTTCGAGGATTTTGTGTTTCAATATTTATTTTAGAGCTATTAAAAATATTTATTTAAAAAAATAATAACTTTTAAAAAATCATATTTTCAAAAGTAAATAATTTTTCATTTTTTTAAACAAAAGTAAGGTAAAATAATTAAAAATGACATGTTTCAAGTTTGTACTTTTTTTCTTTAACAATTCTTAACTTTTAATAATTTAAAGACAAGAAATAGTGTGTGTGTGGGGGGGGGGGAAATAATACAGAAAAACGAAATGTACTGTTTTACTGCCCATTAGTTATTTAAAAGGATGCTTTTCTAAGATGCAGATTAAGTCCTTTTTAAAAATTTAGCTCTCACAACTTCAAGCCTTTTATTGTCCTGTAGAGGCTGTTAAAAAATCTGTATTCTAGGCTCAGGTCAGATCAGGACCGAGACGTTACTTTTTTCTGAAGACTCGCCTATCCGGGTTTAATGTATTTTTCATACCGGAGGGGATTGCTTCCTTTTTCCCAGACTTGCACTGGACGAAATTTTTAATCCCGGTCTCGAACAATCCGTATTAAAATCGCAGACCTAATACGTACGTAAAATAAGTAAAATTTGGTTTAATCAATATTTTTACAAAAACCACATAAATTTTAAAACCGCTTTTATTTTACAAAACAATAAAAAAAACTTTAAAATTTATTTTTTTAAGAATAGTATACTTAAATGCTAAAAAATTAAACGAAATAAAACTAGAGAAAAAAAATCTGCTTATGGCGGAATTCCGTCTTAAACAGAAAATGTATTGATCCATGCAAAATAAATACAATGATACCTCGAAAAAAAAAAAAAAAAAACTCCATTTAACCTTCATAGGAAGGGCATTTGTCAATTACGTATTTTTTCTTTCCTATGTGATTCCGTCTTAAAAGGTTTTACTGTATAACATTTTTCACAGTCTTCAACGAACGGTATATGGATTAGCGATAATAAAATATAAGTGAAACATTTACATATAAACATAGTCTTATTGATAAAATAAATATATCACAGTCTTTGGCGCCACTTTAATAATAAAAAGTATAAATATAAAAAACGAAATTCTATATTAAGTATTTTTGGTCAGAACTCCTCCACGCAAAACAATTTTTAACTACACAGAAGTAAAAAGCTATGTAGAAATACACGGGGGGCTGAGCCGGCTACGATTTAAGCTTTTTTCCAAGCTGGTCCGGATTATGATTTTAACATTACTTCATGCCGGGCTGAACTTCTTTCCCTATGGGTCGGTTTAGGACCGGACTTAAATATTACGATTTATTCAGATCTCCAGTGCTAACGATCAACATGTTTTAGAAAAAAGTTTCAATTTTAAATCAATACGCTGCTTTATTATGGCCAAATAAGAGGCACGGTCTTAAACTGACATATAATAACGTTACAATTTGTGAACGATCCCTTATTTGCTTTGAAAATGGATGAAAAGGTGTAAGACACAAATTTTTGAGAATTTTAGATTTTGATATCTCTGTCAGGTTTTCAGATACGGAGATGAAATTTTTTTTGTTCAATTTAGGAATGGATAAGGAATAATTTCCTAATTGGAAATTTTGCTCTACGGGGGCCGTATAAAAATTTAATTTTCGTATTTTTTCAACTAGACAATAATTGCGGGAAGGGGTCGCTGCAACAGTGTTGCCAATGGGCTACTTTTTTTAAAATCAGATTTTTTGACTGGCACCACTTTTTTGAAACGTTAAATCACCTATTGTTTTCGCCTAAATTATCAAGTCGTTGAATAAGATACATTTTATCATTTGTAAAAAGAGGTGCCAATCAAGAATTTGAATTAAAAAAAAGTAGCCCGTCTGGCAACACTGCGCTGCAATAGCATTTTTTGTGCCATTTTCAATATTTTACTATTTAAAAGTTTATGAAGTTATGCATGGAATTGTACAAAATTTTTTGTTTAATTGTTTGGCTATGGTTAGTTGGTCTTCCCTGAATTGAAAAATTCCGCCGAAAGGGAATGCTGCAATACCGATTTTTCAGCGATTTTCAATATTATACCATCTAAAACTGCATGAAATTATGCATAAAACTGAACCAAATTTTTTGTGTAAGTGTTGGCGATGGCTTGTAGGTGCGCCCTGAATTTGAAAAAATCCACCAGAAGGGGACTTTGTAACAGCGGTTTTTGTGCCATTTTCAGTATTGTATCACCTAAAAGTGTATGAATTTATGCATAGAATTGAACCAAATTTTTTGTGTAAGTGTTTGGCTATGCACAAATTCGTTAGCAGACCCTCCATGAATTTGAAATAAATTCAGTGGAAGGGGCGTTATAATCACGAAAGTCTGTGTGGTTTTCTTTTTTTTTACCATCAAGCAGTGTATGAAGTTATGTATAGAACTGAACTAATTTTTTTTGTGTGTGATTATTTTTAGGCATGGCAAGCAGGTCTTCTCTGCATTTGAAAAAAAACCTCACGGAAGGGGGCTCTGTAAAAGCAATTTCCGTGCTATTTTCATTATTGCACCATCGTCTAAAAAGTCATTTACAGAATTGAACAGAATTTTTTGTGCATGTTTTTGACTTTGACCAGCGGATTTTCCTTGAATTCGGAAATAATCCGTGGGAAAGGAGCATTGTCATAATGCAGTGGTTTTTGTATCTTTTTCTTGATTTTTCGTCGTTCTATTGTTCATCGGCTCGTACAGAGATGGTAACTCGCGTCCTGCTAAGCCGGCTATTTGCAAACAGTTGATGATAAGAGAAAATGGGAAAACTATCGATTTTAATAAATATCATGATCCATATTAACTCGATTTTACTCCGATTAACCCCTTGAGGGGCACCGGTATATATTATATACCACCTACGACTGATGAAGATTCACACCAGAAAAATATTATTAAATTTCACTTTTCTAACTTTGGTGGAAAACAGTCGTGAAATTGCTTTTCCTCTTTTTCATATAACTTTTTTACAAATTTCCGGTGGGAGTTCAGAATTACTCGAACGCAATTGCTTGCCCCTCAAAGGGTTAATGGACTGAAGAAGAAATTTAAAATAAAAATCAAAGCTGGTATAATATTGAATTAATAATATTAAAGTATTAACATGTGTAACTACTTTTTTGAAATATTAAATGTACGTATGAGATACAAGAAATTTTTGGGATTGGCACATCCAACTAATTTTAAAATTGCGTCAAAATTGTCTCCACATTCTTTACTTAATCTTCCCTTCCGCCCCGCTTATTTATTTATTGCATGTCATTTATTTTATCAGTTGTTATTTTTATGTCAATAATTATATCAAAATTTACTGTTTTAAAAAATAATATATTATTTAAATATCCAAGGATATATACGCAAATGTAATTCTAATTGAAACCCTATTTTACTTTTCCACAATCTCTGCTCATTTATTTATTTATAGTAGGGTAACATCCCCAGTAATTAGCACATTAGGGATTTGTCTTTAAACTTACTTCTATTTTCATTACCAAGAAATAAAATATTTACTTGCAAATATTTTTAAATCAAAGGGTGCATATCTGCGCATCTATTTTGCCCACTAAAAGCAAAAATATTTGAAAAAGTATTTTTATAAAAATATATTTATAAAAAGTTGCTGTAATCACCAGTAATTGGTACTTAGACTATTACGCAACTAAAGTAACCCTTTTCAACTAAACAAAACTATTGTCAATTAAAATTTAAAATATACTATAAATCAGATAATAATAAATTGAAATGCATGCCTTTCTTAAATCAGAGAAGAAGCATTTGCAACAAAAATGGCAAATTTGATACAAGCCATAATTGTTTCTCTTTTCTATGCACCATTATCATTTAGTAGCATAAATCAAAATTATAATCTGTAAAGTAAATGAACATATAACTGGTATATGGTCTTGCATTTGTAAAAGACTGGATAGAAATCTTATTTTAGGCCATTTTTGTAGGATGTGCCAATCATTGGTGCCTGCCAATTACTGGGGATGTTACCCTATGTCATTTATTCTTTTGATTGCTACTTTTACATGATCATTTATATCAAATCTATGCTGCTTTGATAGAGTATATTATTTGAACCTTTTAAGATTCCACATTCATCCATCCCAGTTTTGAAAGTATCTTCTCTTTTTACAATTAAGGACAAAAGGCCACTTTTTGCATCAATAGTGTGAAAACAATTATTAAAATAGATTAACACTTTAAAATTAATTACAGTATGGTTATCACAATGGCATGAAGTGTATTTTTTTAAATTTTAATCAAATATAGAACTTCTTTACTATTTATTTTATCAATATATGAAATACTTATTAATCTTAAAACTTATGAAATCTTAAAACATTGAACAATACTTGAACAATAAATTTCAGAGATATCTGCATTACCCATCAGGGGATTTAATTAAACTTTATAATACATTACGTACATGACAAAAAATAATTGCTTTTTACTTTCTTCTATCTTTAATAGAAGAAAGTATTGCAATGGAAATTTTTTTCGACTTCCGTTTTTCGACGGATTTACACGTTTCAGTTGTCAGAGATTTCAAAAAACCTGTTTTTACAAAATGTCTGTCTGTCCGTGTGTCTATGCGTATGTCGCCATTCTACCACCAAAAAGTGTATGAAGTTATGCATAGAAAGGAACCAAATTTTTTGTGAATGTTTCTGGCTGTGGCAAGCAGGTCCTCCTTCAGTTTTGAAATACTCCGCCAGAAGGGGGCGCTTCAATCGCGATTTTTGTGCCATATTCAATATTGTACCGGCCAAAAGTATATGAAGTTATGCATTGAATTGAACCAAATTTTTTATGTAAGTGTATGATTATTGCTAATTGGTCCTCCCTGAATTTGAAAAAAATCCGCCGGAAAGGGGCGCTGCAATTGCCATTTTTGTGCCATTTTCAATATTGTACCGGTTAAAACTATATGAAGTTATGTATTGAATTGAACCAAATTTTTTGTGTAAGTTTATGACTATGGCTAATTGGTCCTCCCTGAATTTGAAAAAATCCGCCGGAAGAAGGCGCTGCAATCGCGATTTTTGTGCCATTTTCAATATTGTACCGAACAAAAGTATATGAAGTTATGCATCGAATTGAACCAATTTTTTTGTGTAAGTGTATAACTATGGCTAGTTGGTCCTCCCTGAATTTGAAAAAAATCCGCGGGAAGGGGGCGTTGCAATAGCCAATTTTATGCCATTTTCAATATTGTACCACCTAAAAGTGTATGAAATTAGTCCTAGAACTGAACTAAAATTTTTGTATATAATTATTTTTTGGTAAGGCAAATAGGTCCTCCCTGAATTAAAAAAAAATCTGCCGATCATTCTATTGTTCATCGGCTCCTGTGGAGGCGGAAATTCGTTTTTACTCCGATTAATTGATTAAAGCAGAAATTTAAGATGAAAACCAAAGTTCGTATGGTATTGAATTAAAATTATTAAAACATTAAAATGAGTAAATATTTTTTAAAAATATTAAAATGTACATATGAGATCGAAGAAAATTTTGGGATTGGCACATCCAACTAGTTTCTAATTAACTGCTAGAAAAGATTAAAAATACAATTTAAAAATAATCGAACATTCAATATAAGATTGTAGTTATTTTTTGATATTTTTTCTGTTTTATGATCAAGTTAAAATGAGCTTTTTTTCCAATTTAGGTGAAATTTAATGTATAGAGAGTTTTTAATTATTATTTTTATTAATTATACTATCAAATATTAAAGCACCGTAGAGATATTTAAGATCAGCTCTAACTTATGCCATAGAATAAGCATAAACAAAATACAATCATTTGATTAGACACCTTCCATCTTCCACATTTGATGGCAGTAAAGAAATTCATTCAACCAATCACATGGCGATATTGGCGCCGGTCGCCCTGTGAATGTGTATATATGTGAAATACTCTTTCGGAAACAAAACGACCGTACGTCGCTTTGTTTACGATGCCGATGAAAGTAGGGCCCTGAAACGTATGTTCATTTGGACACGTTTTAATAAAAAATTGAAAAATATCCAAATTCAAGTGTGTACGCTAACGAAGGCAGTAGTCTCTCCCTCCACATTAGAATCAGTCGGAATTATTTCCATATATTAATTCATTCAACAATGATTTCAGGTGTATTTAAAGTTGTTATCATAGGTCCGAGCAAAGCTAGGTATGTCAGCTGGTTTAAATATTCATGCGAGATACAAACAAAACAAAACAACTATATTCTTATAATGTTGAAAAATATTTAATATTTTATTGGCTCATTTTTTGTGCGCAAATGCAATCTATGTATATTGTGATTAACAATTAAATGGAGTTGAATTGGCAAAAAACATTCAACGTATTTCATGAAAATTTTTTCTCACTTTTATCTTTATTGTTAACTTAATAAGCCCTAACTGCGTTATGGTTCGATATCTCAAAATTTTCATCTATCATTTCCGTTTCATCTCCAAGACTTTCTTTTATTCCATACATGTTAATACCTCAAAAGTCGATACCACAAAGCCAAAATTATGACAGTTTATGCTTTTGCGAATTTTAAAAACATGAATTCCGTGCATTAGTTCTTGAAATAGAACTGTTGCATATATCGGTAAAAATGAAACATAAAAGCGCCATTTGTTGAGTAATTTATGCCAAAACATAAATCGCAATATTATTTATCAAGTTACGCTTGAATCTGAAGTTTGATAAAAAAAATTTGTGCATTAGTTCTTGAGATAATAGCTATTGCAGGAATCTGGAAAACTCAGCACAGCAGCGCCACCTATTGCGCTATTTAAACCAAAATATAAGCAGAACTAGTTCATGTTACGGGTTTACTGAATGTGAAGTTTGATGAAAGCCGTGCATTAATTCTTGAGATAAAGCTATTGTGGAAATCATAAAAATGCAGCGTAACAGTGCCACTTGTTGAGTGATTTACACCAAAATGTTAAGAACATCAGTTCATGTCAAGGACTAACTGAGTCTGAAGTTTGTTGGAAATTTGTGCATTAGTTATTGAGATACAGCTGTTGAGCAAATCGTAAAAAAATGCAGAATAGAAATGCCACCAGTTAAGCGATTTACACCAAAAACTAATCAGCATCAATTTATATCAGGGACTACATGAATATAAATTTTATTAAATTCCGTGTGTTAGTTCTATAGATGGAACGACCACAAAATTTATAGTATATACAGATGGTCAGCCAGACAGACACCGTCGCAGAACCACAGACTCACAAAAATATTTTGTAAAAAAAAAAAAAAAAAGTTTGGAATCTATGACCCCTAAAACGTGTAAATCCGTAAAAAACCGGAATTCGAAAATTTTCACGAATACTTTCTTCTTGTAAAGATAGAACGGAGTAAAAATCTAATATATTCTAAAAATATCCCATTTCATTTTCAGATACATCTTGAGAGGTTACAATTATTACTTTCTTTACACGAAAAAGTATTGGATTCGCACAAATTTTCGAATTCCAGTTACGACGGATTTACATATTTTAGGGATCAGGGAACCTAAAAAACATGTTTTTATTAAATGTCTGTCTGTGAATCTGTCTGTCACTGTGTCACTCTGTTATCCTGTTTGTGACAAAAATTGTGTGGGCGCTTTATCTCAAGAACTAATGCATGGAATTTCACAAAACTTTAGATTCAGTTAGATTTTAATACAATCTGGAGCTGATTAGCTTTTGATGTACATCGTCCAACAGATGGCGCTGCTATGCTGTCTTTTTAAGGATTTCAGCAATAGCTATATCTCAAGAACTAATAATCGGATTTTTTTTATAAAACTTCAGATTTTTTTTCATTAGTCCTTGATATAATATGTTGCTGATTACCTTTTTGTGTAAATGGTCAACAGGTGTCACTGCTATGCATCATTATTTATGATTATTGCAATATTCTCTCAGAAGATAATGCATGAATTTTTTTCAAACTTCAGATTTGGTTAGAACTTGACATAAATTATTTGGCCTAAATCACCTAACCTGTGACGCTGCTACGCTTTACTTTTCTGGAAGTATTTACATGTATGAGATAGAAAAAAGTTTTAGGATTGCCACATCCAACTAGCTTACAATTAAGAGTTACAATTAACTATTATGGTATCGTCAATACAATATGAATGACATTTTACTGCACCGTAAAATGGGGTAAATCGGAACACTTTTCAACTTTAACGTTAAAAAAATGCAACAACTGATTTTTTAATTCTTTTATTTTTTTATTAGAAACTTCGGTCTTGTTTTATTCTTTACTTTTCAAGCAAAAACGTAACATTTGTTACTTTTTTATATATATATATTACTTTTTTTATGGTGTTCCGATTCACCCCGCAGATAGGGGTGAATCAGAACAAATGTTAAAATCTTTATTTAATTTGATTCAAACTTTAATAGGGTTAATAAAAATAGGTAATAATGATAAGGAAGGAATAGGAACACGTAGTTACTATCAAACCAAGCTTTTATTTTATATAGAAATAAAGATATACCTTTTTAAAATTTAGAAAACAACTTTGAACTCAAAAAAAAAAAAATTAAATTTATTCTAAGAAATTGTATTCGAATTGCAGAAGTTGGAATTTATTAAATATTCAATCCTATTCTGTGTTATCCTTTTCTAGTAGTCATTGGGTAAGTGAATCGATTGAGTAGCTCCAATCGCTGCATGTATTAATACGATCTACTAATAGGCTCTCATCCCTAGCCGTTAGTACTGTTTGCATACCTCACTTTTTAATTTTTTTCCATATTGATATGTTTGTGCAATGTTGTGGATGTCAGAGAATAATTCTGTCAATATTATTATCTTTTATATTCTTTTATTTTGTGTTCCATGTCTGTTGGATTGAAGGGTTGAATGTTTTGTTTAACTAAGTAATTTCTTGGCACTTTTAAACTCTTCAAGTAATTAGAACAAACAAAATATTGTTACAATACATATTCATACATATATTTTCAAATATTAAATGAAACTGTTACTGTATAGAAAAATAAACATTGAGAGAAAACGTGTTCCGATTCACCCCGTAAATCTTAAAACACTGAAAATGCAAGCAATTTTTCACTTTTTCATTATGTAGTTTAGAAATAAGTAGAATTCAATATAGCATATCGTTTACAAGTCTATCATTAGTTAAAAATCCCTACTCTTAGGTTTAGAATACGAAAAATACTACAGTTACACACAAAGTTTTGGAGGCGTTGAAAAAAGTAAGATTTTTGAGGATCCATTTGCAGTTTTTTATGTACCCCAGTAGTGGTGCCAACATGAAAAAACTGAATTTTGCAACTCTTAATGTTATTACCTTCTTATAAAAAAATTGGCAGCTAAAAATATCATCATATATATTTATAATGAATTTATTTGCATGGCTGGTAAGTTTCGTTGCCATTCACCCCGCTGTTCCTATTCACCCCATTTTACGGTAACTCAATTCTTAATGGCAAGTTTCCATTTGGGAACAGTGCAGTGGTTGAAAATTTGCACATCAAATAGGCAATTATCACCGCTAAATTTTTAAAGAATTATTCTTCTCAATAAATCTTAAAAATTTAGTACCGTAATTTCGGGTGTATAAGCCGCGCATCAAACAATTCTTTTTGGACCTAGAAATCTTATTTAGTGGTTGAACAGAAATATTTACGGCGATCTAACTAGTAACATTCATTTTTAAAAAAATTTTGGGTCGAAAAATAATTGTTTGATCCGCGGCTTATACACCCGAAATTACGGTAATTAAAGAAGGTGAAGAATAGTACTAAAAATTAGTGAACAATTGGTCCTTTGTTTCTTTGAATTGAATTGAATGTGTCTTTCTTACCATTGAGCAATGACATCTGAAAGCATAAATTATTTTTTAGGCGGAAAACTGAAATTTGATGCTTGATTTTTACCTGTTTCGCACTGATCTCCAACAAATCCCAACGGACACAAACAAACACCATAATCAGGACTGGTGGCCACACATTGACCTCCATTAAGGCAAGTAACTTTACTGCACACGTCAGCGCTGCATTCATCTGAAATTAAAGATAGAATTTACTTAGTGCATGAAAAGTGGAGCTTGGAATAATTATAATAGTCTGAATAATAAAAATAAATATGAGAAAGTAAAATCAAATGTCCTTATTATCATAGATTAATTCATATTAATGCATGTTTGAAATAAAAAAGTACCCATAAAACTAGATTGTAGACTTTGTCGATAGAATTAGTTTAAACATAGTATATTTTGAATTAATTATAAACAGAAAACAAAAATATAATAAAACGATGACAAGATATAATAAGCATTTTAAAAATAAATAAAATAAAAATTACCAACAGGTTAAATACGAAATGTTTACATTTTGATTTCAGATTACCATATCTAAAAAAAGTAATAAAAGGTTCAAATTTCTTTTTTAATTTTTTTAAAATTTTTATTTATATAGGAAACTATTAAGTAATATTTAATATTTTCGTTACCATGCTGCCACCATCTTACGCTTTTTTGTACCAGAAAAAGGTTATAATAAATTTTACTGTTTTAAACCGTCGTATTCTGCCAATTAAATAAGGCAGAAATGACTATTAAATTCTTGTGGCGCGAAGAAAAAAAAACCAGAAGCGTTGGCTATCCATCACTATAATTGTCTGGATGAGCATTATAGGAAAGTCCACGAATATTAGAATTGTTTACATCAATTATTTATCCATTGATTTTAGATTTAAAAAAAGACAGAAATTGCAATCTCCATTCACAAAATTCTGAATAAATTTACGATCGGGCTCCCGCTTTTTGCAATTATTATCAACATTTCAAGAATGGCGGTCCATCGTGAAATTTACAGGCACATTGATGTCAGGTACCTTATGCAATTTTCGAAATGCGTATCTTTAGACACTCATGCTCAAAATTAAAAGTTTTCTCCGATTTGATCTATTATTTTCAGAACTTCTGGAAAGATTTTAATAAAATTAAGGTACGTACATAGGTTAATTTCATGCAAAAAAAAAGTTATAATACACACGCTTGACCGTGCATGAAACTCACCAGCGTAAACGATATAAAACAGAGCTCACAATGTTGAACAAAAAATGAGTTAATAGGGGGTATCGTCTCTCTGACAGTTGTATATTACTATTACAACGTTAATTATTACTGGAAATCAGACAATTTATGAATAACTGTGGTAATTAGAATCACATCTATAGCAACTCAGTTTTCAGGTCTTCAGTGGTTTTGGGGGGTGGAAATGAATTGTAAATGTCCTCCCCAGAGAGTTGCAAACATGTTCTATAGGGTGTAGGCCTGAAGATCTGTCTGACCAATTCATCAAGCCAATATCCTCACTTTTCAAAAATTTATCGATCAGATGAGTTCTATTAAAGCACGAATCCATAAAAATGAAATAAGGGCCGACCGCATCCTTGAAAATGTGAATATTAGTATATCAAGATATCATACCTACAATTCACATGAGTCACAGAGTCTTTGCCAAACACATGGCGGGGTGTGCACCATTCTAACATGATGCTTGCCCAAACCATCAAACATCCGCTGCCAAAGTGGTCTCTTTCTTGGACGGTGGAGGGCGGTTCGCGGATTCTTGGTTTTCTTTAGATGAATATATTTCGAGAATTAGTGTTTCGTCCGAACCGAGATTCATTAGTGAATACAATGGTCTCCCATAGATACCTGGACACAAGTCGATATTCTCTGCAGCATGCTATACGGATCGATTATCCTGTCTGTAGAATTTCTCGAAACGCAAAGAGCGGATTTTATTGCAAACAGCTCTCCATCATATATCCTTCTGGAATTGTAATCTTTAAAACTAGGCTTCCCGTGGCCGCATAAAGGTCACGGCAGTGCTGCAAAGCTGTTGCACTCCTGTTGCTCTTTGCTGTAAGGGACAAATAACGATCGTCTTTGGCCGTAATGGCTCTTGGACGACCTTACCTGGACTTTCTCTCAATGGATCCAGTATGCTTAAACTGTTTCCATAAGTTGGACAACGATACTGATCATTAAATTGAAGTCTCTAGGAATCTGCATTTGTGAATGCCTTGTTTCGAGTCTTATCCCCCCCCCCTCCCCCCGATTCATTCGTCACCTCATTCAATCATCCAAACGTTGGTAGTTACTAATTTTTACTGTTTGCTTTTGAATTTAACCGAATGTTGCAAAAAAACACCAAGCGAGCGAACAAATCGTGAAAATCTCGACGCTCGCTTATAAACCATGTCCTCTACTCGCTCTGCTTATACACACATGTTTGCTTACGGATTCGAGAATAAATATTTGCATCTTAGTATCAAAGCATTAATTTTATCTTTCGTTCAGTACTTTCATGAAATTTGACGAAATATGAAAATTTCTTTAATTTTGAACATGAGTGTAAATGTATATATATATGAAAGGATACCGTAATTTCGGGTGTATAAGCCGCAGATCAAACAATTCTTTTTCGACCCAGAATTTTTTAAGAAACAAATATAACTAGTTAGATCGCCGTAAATATTTGTCTTCAATCACTAAATAAGATTTCTGGGTCCAAAAAGAATTGTTTGATCCGCGGCTTATACACCCGAAATTACGGTAAATATTTTTTTAAACTAAACCTTTTTAAAATTTAAAGTTTGAAATAAAAAGTTCAAAATTTATAATTCTCAAATTTTATCTAACTTCGAAACGCCGTAGTCTGATTTGCCCCCGTTAACTTTGTTTTCCAGTCCAACATTTATCACTTCCATACTTCAAATTCAATCATTCAGAGTAGAAACGCTGACTTAACGCAATTATATGCTATTGTGGTCAGAGCTAAAAGCCCAGATTTCCTAAGTAAACTTAAACAATATTTAGGAAGTTTCGAAAAAAACACCGAAAACCGTGAACGCTTAAGCCAACGAAAGCTGAATATAATTGAGCCAAGCACCTGTCATCAACTTGTTTTATGAGCAGTATCTGTCAGCCACTGGCGACGCTCACCATAACCAAAAATTTCTAAAAATCAAGTGTACCATTTTTTGATGATTTTTTACTGCACCATGATATGGTTTAACGTAAATTATTCTTTTATATCCTCTTCGTTTCCTGGGTTCACATGTGTGGAATGAAATGTAACCCATTAAATGCAACGATGTCTGTATACTTTTTAGTCTATTGAATGAGATCAACTCCGATTTCTGTGTCGCACTTTAAGTGAAATAATTTATATTTAAGATAGAACAGAGCAACATCCATGGCTTTTTATGACGATGAATTGCTGAAATAAACATCGCCATCGACTGCGTGTTTTTGTCGTTGGTTGCGATAACTTTCATTTCCGCTAGACCTAATTTTTGAAAAGGAGCACCATGTACTTAAAAATGAGAATAATACCAGGTCAAGACAAAATATCTGTCATTTTTATTAGACTCAGTACACCAGTATTTTGTACAATTCCTACCTGAGTACCATGAGTATCTTTCCTACTGAAAACCAAAATCTTGAACTGAAGTGTTCTATTTCTTTGTTCAAATGTAATAACAGACATACAAACCCAGAGGGATCGTTCAAACTACGATGCTAAAGATCTCAGTCGTTCCCGAACCCCTTCCCCGTAGTTTAATCCTAATAAACACGCACATATATATACATATACATATACAAACATATTTGAACGAATACTATCCGTGTAACGATCCTGTAGATTATCACTTTCGCTACTGACTATTAAAACAGCATTATTGATTTTTAATGAATTATTTCCTTCCCATTTTGACTTCAGATTTAGAGTTTTAATCTGTTTGGATTATTCAGAACCTTAGATATCGAAGCATATCGTTCTAAGATCGTCATTCCAATTATGTATCATTAATAAAAATGGAAAGAATGAGAATCCACACATGCGAACCCAGGTAGCGAAGAGGATATAAAAGAATAATTTACGTTGAACCATTTGATGGTGCAGTAAAAAATCACCAAAAAATAGTAGGGGAAGATGGGGATACTTGAGCCATTTTTTGAATTTTAATTTTTTATATTTTTTTAGAATAAAATAAAATATTGAAAATGAAAATTTGATATTTTTTCTTCAACTAAAAACCACTTTTAATTAATTTTGAACTATTTTTCTATGTATAATAAATGTTTATTTTTTGTTTTACATCGTGGCTGAAGTATCCCCATGGCGGAGATACTTGAGCCATGGTGAAGGGATACTTGAGCCACTAAGGAAAAATATCTACAAAAGTAATTTTTTTCGCTTTATTTTTGCACAAACATTTTACAGAATGACAAATTATGAAACATAAAGTCCTTCAAAACCAATTGAGAAAACAAAGTTAGTAATACGATCATTTTTTGTCGTTAAAACTGGTTGTCGGAGGATAATTTCAACTTGAGTTATAACGACGGTAGAAACATCCTCAGTTCAGAGCCATTTAAATTTGGAATCTGTAATTCTTCGGGCAAATTTCATTTTCAAAATATTAAGCACTTATCCAACAAATATTTTTACAGTTTTCTTTCTGGCATATTTTATTAGTAACCAACCATCAATAGAAGATTTTCTTTTCACATCATTACCATCATTGACAGAATTTTCCTCTTATGATATTGTCGAACTCATGCTTTTAATTTAGTAGCTGTCGGAATTTAAGCCAGATGTATCATTCTACTATTTCAAACACTTTTTTGATTTCACAGGAAAAGATTTTGTCTTCCTCTTTGGCTCCATGCAGGTAAGTTTGAACTGGGATTTTTGTTGCTTTTCTTGTTTTTTGTGCGCTCTTTTTACCAATTTTTCTTCAATTTTCTTAGTTAAAAAAAAGTTACAGCAGCAGAGGTTACGATTTCAATATAAAATATTAATCTTAATATGTTATATTAAAAAATAAATATTTTAATATGTTGGACCTAACTAATTAAAGTATTAGAGATTATAGCATGTAAAACCGTTTTAAAAAGTTATTTTAATTTAATGAAAGTTAAATTGAAAACTATGTTTACATTTATCTAGACAGACTATTTTGTTAGTCAAAATGAAAAATAAAATAGATATTTTCATTTAAAAAATATACATTTTTAAACATTTTTAGGTCGTTATTTTTTAAAGAAAATAAAAATAAAATGAAAAATTATTCTCCCTTTTATCCAGAAAAATATCTATTAGTGAATATAAGGATGGAATTTTATTTTTTGTTTGTTTCACCCATGTTTAATTTCTAGTGGGGTTGGTTGAGACATGGCTCAAGTATCCCCACTATCACTATTTTTGTTTCCCAGAGTTTTACTAAATAAAGCATGCAGCTATTAGAACTGTTTTAGATTCAAAATAAAATTGAAATTATGCTTATTGAATGTATGTATATAGTTGCAACTTTAAACAAAACTTTGATTACAAAAAAACAAAAAAGCCATGCACCCAAATATTTACTTCAGATAGGGAAAAGATAACTATTAATCACTATATATTCAAAATGGTACCAAGATGTGTGATTTCTTTTTTATATGTTCAGAATTATAAATATGTTATCATATTGGCAGTTTTAGAAAGAAAAATTAACCAACTGTAGAGATAATTGGGGTGGCTCAAGTATCCCCTATGCTCAAGTATCCCCACTCTCCCCTATACTTGATTTTTAGAAATTTTTGGTTATGGTGAGCGTCACCAGCGCAGAAAAATCTAAAAAAAAAATTTCTCTAAAAAGATTCTGATGTTCAGTTCGCGGACCATTTGGGAGCCCTGCCAGCGGCTGACAGATACTGCTCATAAAACAAGTTGACGACAGGAGATTGGTCCGATTATATTCAGCTTTCATTGGCTTAAACGCTCACGGTTTTCGTGGCTTTTTTCGAAACTTCGTAAATATGGTTTAGGTTTACTTTGAAATCCCTTCCCCCCGTGGAGGACTATCGCCTCTCGGCGCATATCCATCGCGGCGCTGATAACAAACACTCCCACTGCATGACTGTGGTGAACGCCAGCAATAGTTAAACCATTCATCTCCTAATAATATGTAATAGGCAATTAGACCAAAAAATTCTACGCGCTCTCATAAAGCTACTTTAGCGAACACTGACATCTACCTACTCTAATTAATAAGATGCTGGCTGCAAGTCAGATGTTGTGTTCGATTCCTGTTAAGGCTAAAATATCCGTAGGGGTTCAAATTCCACTTTAAATAAAATCCCTCGTCTAATTAATCCTGGTTTGCAAATATTAACTTTTGCTCTTTTATCATTTAGTGTTTTACTTTATTGGTCAATATTTCATCTTTTCTCGTTTCAGCATTTTAGCTGATCATGTTTAACATTTTAGCAGCTCATGACTCAACATTTTATCTGTTCATGATTTCCACACAAGTTTAAAGTTCAGCCAAAGCACCAAACATTTGAACAATGTTTCGTCACCTTATGTTGGCAACATTTTTATTTGCGTGTTTAGTAAAATGTTGAATCATATTTTAAACAGTGTTTTCTTGATCAGATGCGTAACAAAGAAATAATTAAAGCAGAAAATACGACAATATGATGCTTAATCCTTTGTTGCATACTTTAAAACAGTTCCTCAATGTAAAATACCCAAAGTTTGCTATTTTCTATTTGCTAAGTTATCCGATTTGTGGCGCTATCTCAATTTTCTAGCATAGATGTCACGGAGTAGAATGACTTTTGAATAGGAAGCATTTTTGTCTACTGTTTGACAGTAGGCAACAAAGAGTTAACATTTAGTACAATGAGCAGAAAAGATAAAATTAAGTGGAAAAAATTACCAATGTCGACTCCTTCAATGGCATCTCCCTTTGGCAGTGGCCGAAAGTCGTAAACTTGTCTGTTTATTGCCAAATGTCTCAAACAGCCTCGGAAGCCTGTTTGAGCTTGGGTTCTTTCCGATACCAGAGATATGTTAGGGGAACCACCCAGAAACAAATTCAGACGAAATGTTATTCTCGAAAACAAGCCCTATGGAAATATTCTAAGGTTATACTGTAAAAAGAAAAATGCTTGGACAAAATAATTATCTCTTCAATATACACTGGAAAAGCATTTATAGAAATATTAAGCATTATATATAAATACATCCCGCAGTAAAATAGATATTGGATTTCTGAACTTACCATTATTGGTTCCTATTTTATAATTCTTAAATGCAACCAATTCTTTAAAAATGATATTACATCAGTTTTGTACAAGTAAATGTTAAATAACAGAAAACTTACACTATTACTTACCTTGTTCAGAATAGCATAAATTTTGAGAGAACTGTACGAAGTATAAATATAAAAGTTATACCTACTTCATAATAGTGCTCCAAATTTAAATTACATTTAGATTCAATTTAAAAACAGACCACATACAAAATATTTTTAAAGAAGTCAATACAAAATAGTTATTTTTTCCAACATTTTTCTGGTACAGTGAAAATTTTGCACTGAATTCCTGATTATAAAAGTTTTTCACCATATGTCTTGCGTATTAAAATTATTCAACTAAGATGAAACAAAAATATTAATTAACCCATTAGTGCCTAGCGTCCCATTTTTGGGACAGTTTCAAAAAATTCAAGTAAGCGCCTTTCACACCAGTAAAAAGGAGGATAAATAAATACTTTCTTTCTCGAGACGAAGTCCTCGATAAATTAAGATAAAAGTTTTCCTTACTTTAAAAGTGGTGGGAAAATGCAAAATTCGAATTTTTAAGATGAAAATAATTCAGGCACTAATGGGTTAAAAAGGATTTGGAAAAAAAAAAAAAAAAAAAAAAAAAAAAACAATGTTAAAAATTTATAAAAAATTTTGGTTTATTAAATGTCTTTTCTAAATGCTCTTCGTGCAAATGCTACTAAAAATGTTATTTTTTAAAATCTTTAAAACGAGGCTATAATTTTACATCATGGCCCATAGGGTAATTTGTGAAAAAAGTCTTATAGATGGTGCTAGGGTTGAACAAGAATAAGGTCTTCAGAGCGAGCAATTATTGATACGCCAGTTTTATTATTGAATCACGACTTTAAGTTTGCTAAGAAAATTAATTTACAATCATTGCAATAAAGAAGAGTCTACAGTTTAAAAACTCTCTTTGAGGAAATATTTCATAGGGCATGCAATACCATCGCATGATGTTTTGGGCCCGCTTTGTATCGATCATACGATAATATTGCATGCCATATGAGAAGTGTTTCTCAAACTACAGTGACTGCAGACTTTTGCCTTAGTATTGCCAAATATGTTGACTCTATAAACTTAACTCTTTGCCCTCGTATGTTCAGTCTGACTGGTCATCATATTTCGTTACGAAATTTGTTTTTTGGTACTAGTAATGAAATAAAATAAAATATGCCTTATTTAATTATAGCATTTTTGATATTGTACAATTGAAAGTAATACTTATGAAAAAGTAGTCCCGAACGAATAAAATTTTTGTAAGACACACCAGAGTCGAAAGGATTAAAGCAGTCATTCACTATTAAAACGTATGCTTTTCAGTCGCGCGGTATGTAGATAAGTGCAGCACGTTTGATTTATCTCTTTCTTACATAGTATAATCTATAAAAATTTTTTTTAAACATTACCCCCTAGGCTACTTTGTACCAGATCTTGGTATAATATTAAACAGGAAATTTTGTATTAAAAAATTAAAGAGCATTTAATTAACTAATGTAATGAGGAAAACTATTCCTAATTAAAGGATTTATTAATTGTAATTTTTAAGAATATCCAGAAAATATTTATTTAACATTTACACACTGTTGAACTCAAATCCGATTTTATAACTTAATAAAAATTTTCTATCTTTTAACATTCCATAATAAGTTCAATCAGATCTCATTGAATATAAAATTACAAGACTTCTTTTATTTACACAATATTAATTCAAAAGCATTTATGCATTGCAGTTTTAGATTTATGTACAAGGACTAGAAAAATTACATTAAGTTCAAAAATTGATTCTACTAATTACATCTATTAATAATTTTAAAGAAATGACTTACATATATCGTAAATATTACAGTAAATATTATAAGTAATAGTGAAATATAAGTATTCTATTTAAAAAAGTATTACAGTAAAAATAATAAACAGTATTATTAAAAGAATATCGAATTAAAACTACACAGCAAATTATAAACGAATTTATAGTATTGCTGTGGTGATGTACAGCTTTTCATTGTTTTACGCTTTGTGTAGGTTTCATTGGACCGAAATATCTACTGCCACATTACCGATATTGCAATTGTTTATTGCAATATCGGAACCTTATTAACGAAATCGTTATTGGCAAAAAGCTGATCAAAGAATAATTTTGTATATTTTTTAGAGAATTTTCAATATATTAATCATTTTCATCAAACTGACTAATATATTAGGATGGTAAGAAAGCAGAAATAATTTCACATACCTTCGATCTTCCCTGGACTTGGCTGCCACTGTTTAATTGCATCCAAGCATCCCACCTGTCTCGGTAGATTGTCAAAGTATTCCAGGAACTCAAAACTACTGGCTGATCACTGATAAGTATTCCTTCTCCCATACCACAGTCAAATCTGAGTTGGAAAATAGCGCTCAATTCAATAGACAATATATGAAATTCAGTACAAAACTAAACATAAAAACAATATTTAACCCCTTAACTCTTTCAAGGGCGGCGTTTGCAATCTACAAATACTTAACTTTAATGCGAGCCAAATGGCATAGGAATATTTTAGTACAATTTTGATCTCATAATATACGTGGAAAAAAAAGGCTTTCATTATTTGCAAATAAATGTGTTTTTAAATAGCGGTATGAATTAATTATTTGAAAATTTTTGGAAAAGAAATGCCTTGCCTAATACTAAAGGGTTAAGTGTCACGCACGATATATTCACGGGCAAACTGCACATGAAATGGAAATCCCGAAGATTAAGGGATTTATTATACAAAATATCCTGAAAGCTCTTGTGAAAATATTAAGAGTCACTAGAATGTACCGTAAAAAAAAAAAAAAAAAAAAAATCGTATTGAAACCACCAGGTCACAGTCCAATTATTCAGTCAAAAATCCGAAGCCAATGTGAGTTTTTGTTCATAAATTTAACAATAATAAAGATATTGTAACGCAGAGCTGCTCCGACTTTAGGGATACCAGTATTTTAATACAGAAAAGATTATTTCATTTAATTGGAACATTTCAGCGATTTAAGAGAACAACATTTTCACTAACCTAATACTAGTATTTAAAAAGCCGGAGACTTGGCAACTCTGCTGTAACGATATCAGGGCTGCCATAGGCGACTATTTTTATATTGTGCTTGCACCAGTATTTCTCTAATATATGTTTCAAAGAATATTTCTCTTGCAAATGTTGTCACAGGGCGTGTTTAGAATTTCTGTATTGAGAAAGTGGTGCCAGTTAGAATTAAAAAATAGTCACCTGTGGCAGCCCTGAATATATTCTCAGTGGCGTGACCAGTGTGGGTGCTAAACCAGAAATAGTGTAAGGTTTTTCTTCTGTTTGAGTCATAGTAGAAAATTTTCTGGTTAGATAAGGTGAGCAGAATTTAAAATATTACCAGTATTCAAGAGCACTTGAGCACCCATCCTGGTTACGCCACTGATTCATCTGACCTACACGCTTTCTATAAATGTTATATCTTACCGAAAATTAGAAATGGTTTTAATCCGCGTCCAAACAGTATTGATATAGACACTCTGTAATTCGGAATGTAGTTCATTGTATATGATGCATCAACTCAGAGCACTTTCTGTGATATTATCTCATTTCACACAAAACAAAATTATTCTGTTGAATATTTTGATAAATTACCGTCACAGTTTTAAAGTTATGATTGAAAATCGGTCCGCTTGGAGTGGGACACAGTGTAATTATGATTGAATAATTGGATTGTGAGCATGGTATCCTCTATAGAAAATGTTTATAACGGTGTTCTTTATCTCCTCTTAGAATTTGTATACGACCTTTTGAAACACACTGTATAGGCAGTTTTATAAATACCCAAAATGCAAAATTCAATAGCTTCTTGTAATAAATGAAAGGTCAAAAGAAAAAAGATGATAGTTACTTGTTTAGAGACATATGAGAGGACAGTTTCACGATTCAACTTTGAGAGAATGCGATTTTTCGCACTTGGATCTAGATCGAAAATATAGGTAGAGTCAATCCACTTCGAATCCTTAACACTTAAATGCATAGGATAGAACGCGTTCCGAAAAATGCGCAATTCAAATAATCAGAATTCATACCAGAAAAATCTAAATAGTAAATTTTTCTTTATTTAATTACGAATGGTCTGTCATTAACACTAGAACCGCGGAGACGGGTCATTTTGACCCGTACTCAGTAAAAAAATGTCGATTCGAACCAGATAAGTCTTCTTAAAATAATTTACGTAGCAGCTGCGCAAAAATTATTTAAAATAAAGAAGTTAAATAGACTCAAATAAAAATTCTGGTGTGAATTTTTTTTATAAAACTTGGGTAAAATTTCCCGCGGTTCTAGTGTTAAGTAAAGTGAAAATTGCTCTTTTAAATTTCTGGTGAGAATACGGGATATGTGAATAAAACCCCCAATAAATCGGGAACACTTATGGTATCGAAAATGATACAATATGCATTTAAGGGTTAAAGTGGTATCGCTCGACATTATTAATTTTTTTTATCCAAGTTTTCTTCATATTTTTCTGTGTGTGAAAATATGATAAATTTTTTTTATCGTATAGTTTTTTTTGGAGGGTGGCCATTTTTAACTGGCTACACAGCCATTTTTGGATGAAAATGTGTTTTACATTTAATGCTGTAAGTACTTTATGTTTACACATATCAGTATAAATCAGAGACCAAATTGTTAAAGATAAAATTTTCTACATTTTAGGTAACTACGAAATTTTTATTAGTCTTAAGGATCTTGGTCGAAAATATGTTTAAAATCTGGAGAAATAAAAGGTCAAACATCATATGCGTAAGCAAATTGATGATAAAGACAAATTTTACGTATCATTGCTTAGTTAAATCGAAAATTAAGCAATGTTCAAATATTCCACAGATTGTACCGGACATTACACAAATTGTACAGAATATTCAAAAAAAAAAAAAAAAAAAAAAAAAAAAAAACATATATTATGATTAATTGTGTAAAATAAATAAATTTCGACTGTCTAGATGATTTTGGATTACAAGATGAATTCTAATAAAAAATAAATTTTAAACATTTTCGTAAACTGTCTCCCCCATAAACATGCATGAAACACTTAGATGGTCAGATTAAAAAAATCCCTAATATTTTGTTCCCGTTAAACATTGTAAATGTCTGAAATTATTTCCAAAATATATTTTTTAAATGGATTTGTTACTTTAAAGTATCATAGCTGAGAATCAAACGAATGCGGTCTTTAGTCATATAGAGTGATTATCATTGTACTTCAGATTTAATTGTGTAACTTAAAAACTACTGAACGAACTTTATTTGGTGAAAGAAAAAATGTTGTAAAAAATGTTTTAAGAGTACTCTGTACTCGTCAAACACGGTAATTGTACGAATGGAATATTGAAAGCAAGCATTATGTAGAGCTGCTAACTTTCCGGCTTTTTGGATACCACTATTTTAAAACAGAAAATGTTCTTTTATTTGATTGGAAGAGTTTGAAGATTTAAAATTAATACATTTTCTCCAAGATAATAATAATATGCAAAACGCCGGAGATATGGTACCTCTGCATTATGTACTTTTTCCTCCTTGGTTATGAACTGTCGGAATTTAGACTCATCACAAATAAATTCACTAACCGTCAACCAATATTCTCATTTCATTAGGATTATTTCCTATAAATGCATTGTTGACACAACATTGAGCCCCAATATAACGAGTGCAATCGACACCGGTCTGTTACTAGAAATATTTTGCATGATTAGAAAAAAAGAATGTGTCTCTTTGTTTAATGCAACAGTTTATAAATACAATTCAAAATTCCCACAAAAAGTTCATTCAGAAGCAAGAATCTTGGAAATAAAAGTTTTCCTGGTAAAAGACAACTTAATGATCGACTCTTTACATATTCATGAGTAAATTGCAAGATTTTTTTTTTGGTGAATACTTTCAGTTCGTAGCAGGTTCTGAAACAGAAAGTATCATTAGAAAAAAATTGCATTTAAAATTTTAAGTGTACAATATCTCATGGTTTGACGTCGACCTTGGATGTCATATTCAAGAAAAAACATTTAACACATTGAAAAGCAAATTAAGGATCTTAAAAGCTCTATTTTATGGAAATGTTTTCACCTTAGCCCAAGGATCACTTTACTAAAGTAATGACTAGGTTCCGCTGTATTTCAAAATGTTCCATATACATCCAAAATTATAATATTTCTTTTAAATATACCAATATGTGTATATTCAAGATAAATGTTTGCACACATGAATTGTTACTAGATTATATATTTGCATCAATCCAGTTTTTCGGCCTTTTATGCAACGCTATTCAACAATTTATCCCGCTAGGAACAGTTACCTGCTTTTGAATTGGATAAAGATATTTTTGTAAAACAAGGACTGCTAAAACACTGCTAAAATTTTTGTGAGATTTGAAAGTATTTGGAGAAAAAGTAATTCGCATGGAGATGTTAGATGTATATTCGTATACAATAAAAAAGAAAAGAAACAAATAAAATCAAGAAACCCTTAACCACTCATACTACATAACGGAATTTTTGCGGAGATATATCATAAGTATTATTTGACTGAAAACTGCACCTACGTTCCGAATATAAATGACATTTCTGAGGTAAGAGACGTCATATTAAGATCTGTATTAACTTTTATTTTAATAAAGTGTTTATACCCACTTTTGACCAGCTGAGTTCCTTGGATAAAGCAAGGGTAGATCCAGTCCTTATTTAGATTGGGGTCATGGCTCCTTTTTTTAGGGGGGGGGGGGGGAGGGGGATCAAATCACTTAAGAAATTTTTTTATTGAAGACTGTTTCCATATACAGAATAGCTGTTTTTCTGATATTTTTGGAAATTTGTTTTTGCTCATAAATTCAAAAAATTACATTAATATTCATAAAAATATAAAATTTACACAGTTTATTACATACTAAGAAATTGAAGAATTTATCATTTTCTTATAAAAGCAAAGAATCAATCAGAAATTGAGTATTTGAGGCTAATTAAGGACTCGATAGTTACAAAAATGCCGCTAACGAGGGAGCAATTGGCTGTCGTTACTTGAAATTGTATTTAACTCCCCACATTTTATGGAGATTTACAAAAAATTATTTGCCTTTATCGGGAGATGGAAAACGCTAATTAATCACATTTGTTCTGAATAAGTGCACTCGCAAATGTCTTACATATCACACTGAAAATGGCTTCTTCGATGTATCAGAAAGTACCTGCTTTGTATTTAGGTAGAGCTTTAAAGAGTTAGAAAGATTCACATTGTTGAGCAAAGGGTAAGTTTGAAAGAGTTTAATGTATATTCCATTTTTAAAATATGTTTTAGAAATTTTTTTTTGTCCAAGGGGGGGGGGTCATGACCGCCCCCTTGGATTCTCCACTGGGATAAAGAAGTCTGGAAAAAGATGCAGTTCATGCTCCTTTTCTTAAATATTTATAGAGTTACAAAAGAAAATGGTTTAAGAGTTCTCATCCCAGATCATCCATAAGTTTCGAAAAATAAAACGAATTCGAAAAACTTTACAAGAAAAGCCTTCGATTAACAACCAGAATTTAGAACCTTCAATTAGTAAGCGAAGAACTTATATGACAATTTTAAATATAAAACAAAATATCGTCATATGAAGGGAAATTCTGTGAAACTTCCCAGTTAATTAAAAAAGTTTTCTTTTCTGTGGATGCCAGCAATGACAGGAGACGAAAATTAAATTTTTCTGCGTCTCGAAAATTAATGATAAGAATGAATTGTAAAATCATATAGCCATGATTAATTTTAACACGATTATTTTAATTGGTAAATAAATCACACGAACTGTAATTTAACAACAGGCTGAAAATTCACCAGGCCAGTATTCAAAATTGGGTTACTTTAGCTGAAGCTGTCAAATTGAAAACTGAGCTGTGCTGGACAAATATGTCGGACACACAATTCACACAAAACATTATTAATTATTAATTATGACAGATGATATCTGAATAAGTTCAACAGTATTAATCGCAGGTAGTGGAACTCCATGAAACATTGGACATGTAATTACGCTTGATTGATTATTCTAATTGGTAAATGAATCACACGAATTGTAATTTACCAACAAGGGTAAAAAAAAAACCCTCTAAAGATCCATACGATTCCTAGTCTGCAGTTTTTTTCAACTAAATGGAAAATTACAATTCGTACAGCCTTATTTTGCAAAAATAAGCCTATATGACTAAATTAAAAAATAATGTATTGTATAAAAATTTTATATCATAAATTTAATGGTTATTGATTTATTAATAATTTTTATAATAAGAACATGATTTTGGATTAACACAATGCTTGAGATATGTTTGGGTTTCATAGAAAAAAAAAGAAATATTTCAATTAGATGATTTTTCGAGATGATATAAAATAACTCTTGTTACGTGCATTTGTTTTTAGCACTGCCATACATTTATTTATTTTAATTCTATGAGGATTTAAGGATAAGTGCGAAAAATACGCAACTTACGATATGTGTTGATCCAGGGAACTGCTAAAAGTGTTCAAAAGTAGACGTCACGTTTATAAAGTGAAAATTTGCGCATTTTTAATGTGTAGATGACATTTATTTAAAAAATTGCATTCATATTCAGAAACTATGCAAAATTTACAGTAGAATGGCACCTCTCATATCTCTTAGCCATTCTAGGGATAAAACAACTTGGAGGTTTTTTCTTCACAACTGTACATTCAAAACGTAGAAAAACTAGTTTAATATTAATAAAACCTTAATTGATTTCGCATTCAAACGCAAACACTTTCAGATTCAATTCAACATTCAATTTTTCATTCGCAAACACTTTCAGATAATTCTCCAAATTGAAGTTTTAGTCAAATGATGATACTTTGAGACACTATTGATTTTCATAAATTTGGCGCATTTTGGGAATTTTCAGTATTTCTATTCATCTAAACTATTCTGCGATTACAACAACCTGGATTATTACATTTTAATCTTGGATAAAAAAAAGAGAATTACATCGCTTAAAATAATGCATACCTAAATTCAATAAAACCTTTGTTTAATGTGATTGATATGAAGTCTCCCTGAAGGTCGAATTTTTCACCACTGTACAAAATTAAGCCGTCATTAGATTCTGGCCTGAATTCTAACGTCACTTGCATAGACTTGTGAGCATCTCGTAGTATAGGCAGAGCTAAGTACGATTCGTCATGAAATCGTGGGTACTTTGCTTCTACGGCTGAAAATCAATAGAAAAATAAAATAGATTATATAACATTTACATCAACAAACAGCGAAATTAAACACATACAAGATGCACAAATTTCGAAGGCTTAGAAAGTTAATGAAAATAATTAAAGAAATGGCTCAAGTAGCAAAATAATAGAGTGCCATTATTGTTCATTTTGCATACATCAAGGTAAATAGTGGCTATAAATTAGCAAAATTAATAATATTGATATAAAACATTCTCTGATAATAGAAAGTTTGTTGTTTGCCATGTCTCAAAAATAGTTAAAAGAGATCAAAAACTAAGCCCACATTTTAAAAATTTACAAAATTTAACAAAAGTTTGAATTGGATTGTAGTTTATGCTATAACACTTGTGAAAGACACGGAATTTTCTTAGCAAGAAAAAAAAAATAATTGAAAATTTCACTGATAAGTGGAATTATTAAGGTCCATGTAAGTAAAAAAAAAAATCATAAGCAGCATTTATATTATTCAACATGTATTTATCACTACTTAGAATATCCTATATCTTATAGAAAAAGATTATTTCCACTCGGAAATCATAACGTATATTACTTATATATCAACTTTTCTTTTTCTATGCACATACAAAAAGCACAGCGATGAATTTGGTGTTATATGAAACGTTTTGAAAAAAAAGAAGAAAAAATAGAATGACGTTTCATTAAATCATCATTCGCATTTGTTGAAAAAAAACCCTTTCAAATAATACCTATTTTTTGCGTCTTTTACAGAATTTTTAATCTTTTTTCACCGATTTTTCAAAACAAAAATTTTTACTTAGTTGAAAAAAAAATGCCTGGATTAAGTAATGCAAAATTTACAAGAAAAAAATTATTGGAGAGAATAATAAATCATGATTGGCAAAAACACGTTGCCCGTATGACGTACGGGCAAATTCGGGAAGTGGTTAAAAATATAGTTAAGTAAAAATTATTTTAAAAATATATCAGCATGTAATCTCAAAGACTGCTCTGTGGAAGTCTCGCACGGTTGCATTGGTATACTGTATTTAAAACAGGCATTTATTTTCACTTGAGAAAATTCAATAGAAAATAAATACCTCTCATATAATCTCAATATTTTTATGTCTCTTAATGACGTGAACCTTAACATCACCATCTATCGGTGAAAATTTCAACTTTTTTTTTGTCACAAAACATCAAACACATTGACAAGTTTTTATGACAAGTTTTAATTAATATGTACAAACTTACAGCTATATTTTTCTTCATAACATACAAATTGATGAGCAGAACGTTGTTACAAAATTTTACTTCAATATATTAAAAACTGTTTTAGAAAGAATGTTTCTCACAAACGTACCCAATAAAAAATGCAGTTTTCGAAAAAAAAAATATAAATAAAAGAACGTACATTAAGATTTTGATTTTAATGTATCGCAAAAAAATATGTACAAAGTTTACAACTCTTTAAATTCATGCTATTTGTAGATGTTTATATGTTTTTGTATACATAGTATATTATATAATTGTGTATTAAAATGTATTATTTACTTTTCTGTGGTTCTTTAAACGTTCATTTTCGGTTTAAGAAAAATTATTTCACGTTTATATTTTGGGCGATTTCTAATTATTACTGAACTAAAAGTAAGGAAATTTTGAATCCTAATTGTTTGAACTTCGTTTTAAAATAATTTTAAAAAATCGAAATTTTTTAGAAAAACAGCAATTTGAGGAAGGCACATAGCTTAACATGCTGACAACCAAAACCGTACGTAATGAAATATTTCCCCGGCACCATTTTCTAATTTATTATTTCTTCTCTTTACATTTTATGAGAAAGTTATAACAAATAAGCAAAATGACGCTAGAAGAAATTTTATTTTTTGAAAACAATTTCATATAGCTAATTTTATTTTGATATATCATTAAAATTCCATTTCTGATATGTGCCCCACCAGTGGCCGAGAGGTTGGGACCTCTCAACTGGTAGACGGCAGGTGCTGGGTTCGAACCCAATCGCGGCTGTCGGCCTAACCGTTCGGAGTTTTCGTGGTTTTCTTCGAACCTTGCGTAAATACGGGTTAGGTTCCCTTAGAAAGACCCCCACGAAGGGCACTCCCCCCCTGGTCCTATATCCCTAGCGCAGATAATCGGACGTCAAAAATCAACCTCAACCTCAACCATTTCTGATATTATTGATAGAACAGGAAACATGTGTAAGAGCAGTGAATAAGTTCTTTACAACTTCGGTCGTCGATTTATTAAACACCCCAGACCTCCTAGAGCCGTTCTTTAATATTTACTGAAAATGAAAATTTCTTTAAAATGTTTTCAGCAGGAGTTTTAATAGTCGATAAAGCACGACAGTTCGTTACAGGCATCTGTCGGTACTGGCGACTTGTGACCGATGCTCCTATTACCAAGGACTTCTGCAAAGATTACAAGCACAGCCTAATTATGAAAGAGGCAGCCGAAAGAAAAAGAAATATCATTAAGGCCCCTGTCCTCGCTCGAGGAAACGCTCACGAGCTAATGCTATTCCTATGGGGAAGCATTTTTCTAATAACTCTTTCGCATTTTGACATTTTCGAATAATTTTTTTTGCATTGAATAGCTGAGGTGCATGCCGACAGCGCACCTTTTTTACTTTCTCGATTTTGGTTGCAGATATTTTTTTAATAAGCACTTTCAGTTTCGAAACCGGTTTTGAAAGTGAAACTAACTTTATAAAAAATATCTACGACCAAAATCGAAAAAGTAAAAAAGGTGCGCTGTCGGCATGCACCTCAGCTATCCAATGCAAAAAAAAATATTTAAAAATGTCAAAATGCGAAAGAGTTATTAGAAAAATTCTTCCTCATAGGAATAGCATTAGCACGCGAGCGTTTCCTCGAGCGAGGACAGGGGCCTTAAGTAAAGGACATCAAATAGTGGGTACGGGTGTTCTGGTCAAATACATCAAAGGCCAAAGAAGTTTCGAGCTACCCATTGCTCTTAAAGGGTATTCTGGTCTAGAATTTTGAAAAGAAATATTTTTTTTGCATATTTTTGTAATTTAGAACATAATTTTAAAAACATATTCCTGAATTTTTTTTTTTTTTACTTTACGAAGTTATAGCTATATTAATCACGCAGCAACTAAGTCCTTCGCACCGAAACTAATTAAACAATTGGTGGTGGGCAATGCCTAATTGCCCGACCATTTTTTGTATTGAACGACTTGACTCGTTACCAATGGAACCATATGTAAATAATTTAAATCAGCATGATGATTTACGTCTCTACATAAAATATTTATTTTTCTCACAACGCTTTATTATTGCATTTTTCTCAAAAGTAATTTTTTCAATATAGTTGATATGATAAATCAAGCTCTGTTCATCCGACTTATTTCAAATTTTGTACGCATCTTCAATATATAGCTTTTTATCGTCTCTACCATTTTGTACCAAAATTATTATTATTTTTTACTGTTTAAAAAACTAAAAATTATAAGAAGAAAAGAAGTCAGAATTTTTTTAAGACAGCCGCGATCTTGTGATCTTTTTTCCCGTTTTCTCTTGGGTGGGAACTATAACGAAATTCTGACTAACTAGGAATCGTTTTTTAAAAATTTATTTCAGCTATCATAAGGAATGCAATCATGTCAATCAGCACATCCCCTTTTTACCTTCAACTTTATCAGATTATAAGTTATTTAATTATAATTTTCTTTTACATTTTTTGTATATTTTCAACACATCAATAAATATGTTAAAAAAAAACTGAATGGTAGAAATATATATACATATATTATTGAGCTCAACAAAACGTCCTAAAAATCTGCCTCTAGACCAGAATACCCACTTAAATTATCTAAATTCAATGTCAGATTTTCTAATTCTGTAAGGAATTATCCATTATCATAAAAAGTGCAATTTTCTACTGAGAAAGGGCATGCAGGGTCTGCACGACATTGAGTTGAGTGAGTTTAATTTGAGAACACTCATTTGGTTTCATTAAGCAGCAGGTATCATTCATTAACAAATATTTAAATAAGCATGTAATAACAAAAAGCTTACCTATGCAACTTGAAATATAAATATCAATGCCAATCTGATATCAGTAGTCTATGAATAAATAACAATAACAATCGCGCACACGTAGGAAAATCATTTCCTGCATGGTCGATGCGATGGTTAAAAGACGCTATTCTAAAAATAACCATTATCTGAATTTGCCAAATTTGGTAAATGCTATAGGAATTTAGGTGTAAAATAAGGATAGAAAAGCACGATTAAAGAATGTATACTTGTAAAACGTGATAAGGTTATATCGTGTGCTTGTAACAACCAAGACAAAAGGGATATATTTGCCATAAGGCCTTGTAGCTACCATTTGTCAACTGTATAGGTACCCGGAGCAGATTTCCTTAGTCGAAATATCACATATCCTAAATTTAATTATATAATCGCGTAAAAGGGTTTCAATTTAAGCATTTAACATTAATCTTATGCAACAATGGTCCATAATTGAAGCATTGATATGGAAAAGGAGTCATAGAAATAAGTAAAAAAGAATTAATTTTGAGATTTAATATAAAAAAATAAAATATTGCTTTAGAATAAGTATGTTGATTTTAAAAAAATGTTTTAAAGCTGAGATATCCACACACGGATCTCACATGCTTATGTTTTGTAAATAAAACTTTGTGATTTAGCAGTGTAAAACCGTTTTTTGCTTCCCCTGTAAAATTAGGTGTTCTTGACTTATTACATTTTCCATGTGAATGCATCAAATTTCTGAAAAGCAAGATTTTCGTGAGTTTTTTTTTACGCGAAGCATGCTGAACAGGGAATTTAATACCGTGTTGGTACTGATGGTCATCCGTGGAACAGTTTAGAAGCAATATCCTCACAAAAAAGCTATTCGAGTGGACAGACAAAGAGCTTCACTCGCTCAAGGTACAAAATGCTTTGTTTAGATAATTTTATTTTCCTAACACAGTCTTTATTTTTAATTATAAATAAAAGCATAAGTTTTCCAGTTTTTACGTTTTCATTACAATTTCTCAGAAACATTTTAAAAGAAAAGAATGCAGCTATAGCTGATGTAAGAGAAAAGAAAGTCCAGATATAGATTCTTGAGAACATCTGGTTTAACATTTTGAAAGCCAGAGAAGTATGTGCCAATATATTAGGAGCTACCTTCATTTTCTAAATGTAATGTTTTATCTTTGTTCATTTTATCAAAAACGTCATTTAACTTTATAATTTTAATTTCATTTATTAATTTTTGGATCGGAATGTTTTAATAAACTAAACAGAATTACTTATAAAGAAAACTATTCAATTACTTTGCGAAAAGGTATTAATGATACCAAGCACAGTTTTTTTATTTTTGAGCAACGCAATTTCCAAATGCAATCTGATTTTTTCAATCAGAGATGGGAATTATATGAAGATGTCGTATATTTTTTACATTTTAATGCCAGTACTTTCCTAGAGAAGTCTATTACATTCAAATAATTTCTTGGATTAAATAGAAGAATATTTATATAGTGAAATACTGGCATTAAAATGTATTAAGCAGTTAAGCCCTGCACATACTTCCCATCCCTGGGTTTTATTCCCATCTCTTATTTATGTGACAAATATTTACACAATGTAATGAAATGCCCCAGGATTTTGCATAAAACTGGTTATACGATAGAGTTCTATATGGATTGCGAAAGACAGTTTTTTTAACATGCTGGGCTCGGTATTATATGGCTAGTGGGCATATATTCTTGAATATGCTGTAAAATTTTGGTGAAACATGCATGCATTATTCTTTATTCATTATTATTCTTTAAAAGAATCTTAGTTGCATGTTAAGAGCAATCGAAATTTTTTTTTGTAGAAAGTGTCGAGCCGGACTGGACAAGGAAGCTTTTATTCGGGCCGAAGGTAGGTCCGGGTCAGGAAGTTCAAACTTCTAGCACACTATTGAAAAAAAAAATCCAAATACTTAAGCATATGCCAGTTTTAGTGTGTGCTTTAAAGAGATAATTATTCTGCTTTCATTATAAATGAATACTGAAAAATGGAACAACGAATAAATTTGGTTAATGATGAATTTGAAATAACCTGCTAGACATAAGAAGGTGGTTAAAGAGCCACTATATGTACATAGTGAGCTGGTGATTTTGTTGAGCGTAATGCATTCAGTTTTTTTAACATGCCATCCCCAGGAATATCAGTGACATATTTCAAATATAAAGTTAAATTTATCTTGAACAAAAATACCGATATGATTCATAATAAACTCGTTAGAAAGGGGGTAGAATGGACACATTTTTGGTAAATTTGACCGATTGTAGCTGGAAGGATGTTTGGAAATTTGCTGTTTATAGAGGTTGGCGACAATTTGATTTTTTAAAATGTTTTGCATGTAACTTGCCGTCTAATCCAGATAGCCTGATAGAAATTACGTTATCTCATAGGATGTTTCCTGTCCTTTCAAAATGTATAATTATTTTGCGTGTAGGTTTTCAAAAAACTCAAACTTGCATTTTTTCTTACTTGACAGAGACCTGACTTATTTTCCTTATATCCAGGTAACTCGGAAGCGGTTAAAGATAGTATAGGTTCGCTATAATATTTTATGTTATACATGGGCTGTTCGATCTCGTAGTTTCCATTAATAAATTGAATGAAATTTATGCTCTACGGATAACTAATAACAATTTTTTAATTCCAGTGATTTGAATTTCCTTAGAAATTTTATGATAAGCTAAGTGACGTAATGATATAATCGCCCTTATTGACCTGGTAAGAGGTTGTGATAGATATATATGTCATTTAATGCAAGGGTATAAAACTGAGCATGCCATGGAAGATCTTGAAACAATTTAAAATACACATGTAAATCATATTGTTATCCAACTGAGATATCACTTGTAGTAACTTATTATTGCATTCAAAAAATTATCTTTTTGACAAATATAGAATCATTGATCAAATACACACATAAGAGGTTAAGAATTAGGGTGTATCAAAAGTATGTTTATTTTTGGAATGCCTGTATCACAAAGCTTTTGGCTTATATTTTCTGACCAGTATGATTGAATATTAAATGTTATACAACACATATGTCGTGCTGTATTGCATAACTACACAGATTTTTTTCTTGTTTTTTAAAATTACATAGTTGGTGAAAACAATAAGGTTTCAATAGTCACAGATACTTCTCATAAAAATTTTAAAATTCAAGGGCAAAATAAAGTTATTGTCTGGGCAACTCAAAAACTTGTTCAGACATTTTAAGGAAGCAGACTATAGTCTTTAAAACACAGAAGTGGACAGCCCTCAGTTGTGAATGTTGAGGAGTTAAAATAAAAAAATAGAAGAGAAATCATTAATACTCAGAAGCTTTTAGAAGATCTAGGACACTCGAGGGGCACCATATGTCATCAGTTTTAATTATTTATGTAAGCTTAAAAAAGGTATAGAAAGTTAAGTAAGGGGAGATGATAGAAATAATTTTGATACACTCTAATAACAGTAACAATAACAACACATGTTACCCTGTTCACAAAATATCCCACTTCGCCCTAATGGGCAGCGGCAACGAACAGTTCGTTTTGATGCAGAGTCAGGAACACATATACCACCTGATTCACATTGAAGATCAGAGCACGTATGAAAAACTTGATTTACTGAAGGTGTTGACACAACAATAGTATTCATAGGCTGATATGCATCAGCATGTGTATCAGTATTTTCAGTTTGTTTGGGCGCCGCTGATGCCACATATGGCGTTTTAACATTCAAGGAATTTAAAGAACGTCCTGCAGAGTTATCGTATAAGTGTTCATATGAAATTGGCATATAAGGCCGCCTATTTTCGCTTTTGTCAAGAGTTTCAAAATCCACTTGAACATTTTCATGATCATGTTTAGAATGATAACTATGTGATAGGCTCTCCAAGCGCCCTTTGTTAATTGTGTGGAATGATTGAATGCTGTCTGGGTCTTCAGAGTCTAAAAAGTCTTCAGATGATGTTCCATTCTCTATCCATGATGAGTTCATCCAGTTTATTCTTTCTTTTAATTTTGAATTTTCTGAAAAATAAAAATAAAACTATTAACACCAGAAAAAATTCTTCATACTAATTTTCACATTAATATTTTACACAATATTTACACTTTTAACACTTTGCACTCGTATGTACAGTCTCATGAGGCATCATCTTTCTTTGCAAAAATTGTTTTTTAGCACCAGTGATAAATGATTTATTATCATATTAAAGGATAATCCTTATTTATCTAGAGCAGGGCTGTATAACCTGGTGCCCGCGAAATATTAGAAACATTTTACAGAAACATTTGCCTTAGTAAGTCTCCGTATATCTCCGATTCAAGAAGGCTTTGATTTCCGTAACAATTTTCATATATTCCGCGGGCTCCAGGTTAGACAGAATTGAAGATAGTGCAGAATTGAAAGTAACAGACAGTAACAAAAAGTAATAGACAGAATAGAAAGCAACTTCAAAAATAGTGTCAACCGAATAAAATTTGTGTAAGACACGTTGCGTCGGAGTCAAAAGGGTTAAAATCATTGAGGCTTATCTAAACCAATAATGGCATGAAATGTAATCAGTATTCGATCGCTTATATTTTGTCCATATTGAACAAATATTAAAAAGAGATACAGGGTATCCCCCAAAAATGTAGAAAGTATTTTCTTATACTAACATGGTTTTTCTTTTTTCTCCTAATTTAATTGAAAATAAATGGCTGAAACTAGAATAAGGTTTGAAAAAAAATCTTTTATATAATGCTACAAAAAGCTCGAAAACTTTGCTGAAGTAAGAAGGCAGTTTAGTAGAGGGTTCATAGGATATTCTAAATAGTTTACAATCTTTAGGATTAAACATAAGTTAAGTAAAAAGATGAAACTCTTCAAAATATTCACAAGCAATGTTCGACTAAACCACGGTACCGATCAAAACCCCCGCAAATTTAGTCTGTTTTGCAATTCAGTTGTTTACCGTTATCGGAAATATTTGTTAATACAGTGGGTGTAACGAGGGTGGGTGCATAAGTGCACTGAATATCGGTAATTTTCTAAAGTTTTGTTTGCCCTACCTAACAAGAAAATTTTCTGCTATGAATCAAGGAGAAAACCTACCATAAAATAATTTTGCTTTTGCAGTCTCATTTGATAACCACGCATTCATTTAATTACAAATATTGTTCTTTCCACGTTAAAAGCACTCTAATGGTGACTTTCGGTAGACTATTTTTCAAAACGAGAATAGCATGCCTCGCTGTCCATGAACACAATCGATGTTACATTACCTGACTGAGAGTACACCCCATGTTATTGTGTGGCCAACTTGTATGATCTCGTCACTTTCCATTTTTGTTTGACCTGTCTATAGTCACAAAATAGATTTTTAGATAGCGTGAAAATTTTTGCGTCTTCCACTTTATCATTTGCATCCGAACTTTGTTTTGAGAGCAGGGTTTTACATCTCTATACTAGAATAAAGTTGCCAGAAATTATTTAAATGAATAGTTTACTCGACATAGTTCATTTTTACGATAATTTTTTCAATACAGTTGATTTTTTTCTTTTGCAGCTATGTAACGAAGAAATTGTACACTTACACTGTAGCTGAGATTGGATTATTGAAAAATCAAACTGTGCATATAATTCAGTGTATTTTTAAATGATTCCTAGAAAAAACATTAACAGAGTCTAATTAACATATGCCTGGTGATATGAGCCATTTAATGCGCACACGTTAAAATTTTTTGGTAAACTGTATAAAAAAATGTTCTATAACGGTTTGTCTTAAGTTTCGATGCTTTTTCTATTGCTTTTATGATATTACACTATCTTTACCGAGCTTCCACTCGATCCGTTCTTTGAATACCCGTATTCTAAAAGAAAAAATATCTCCTTTTTCGATGTATTTTGCAAATTTTGTGTAAACACACCCTGAACGTTATTCTTGCAAAATATGTAATAAAAATCTACCACAAATTTTTTCTTCAGAATACTGGTATTAAAAATCCAGGCCAGTGGTGAGTAAAAACCTGTGTGTAAAATCTTCTTGGATGATATATTTTTTTTTTGCTTAAATAAAACTTTTTGTAGCGAAAAGCGTTTTAATCCAATCTGCAACTAAAAAATATATACGTACTCAAATAATGATACATAATAAAAAGAGATAGTTTATGCATAAATTTTGAAGAAAAGCGTTAATGCGATTAAAAGAATTTCTCTCATTTGAAAAATTTCATCCTCCTCTCATATTTTTCTTAAAAACGGTCTTTTAGACAATTTCTTTGGAAATATACTTAAAAAATATTTACCAATTCCTTCATTTTCATTTGAATCCAAAGTAACTGTTTAGAGGCAAAACAAACAAACACTTTTTACCATATGGAAAAACTGACCCATTTACTTAATATGTTTATTAAAGTAATGAAAGTACAAGATTTCTCCTGATTAAAGAATCCTGTTCAAATAGATACGGGGAGAAACATTAACGTTTTATTTACGATTCAACATTGATTTCACATCATCGTTAAAGAGATGCATTTGGTAACTACGGATATCGGAAGGATTCAAAATAAGTATGATATGCAAATGCAGTCACTTCCGCGCAAATTGATCGAATTTGCATTTCGCGGATGTTTCTTTGAAACAGCGTTTTGCGAAAATGTTGCAGGCTGTTTCCAAATATAAATTATTCTAAAAAAATGTTATGTGCCAAGCTGAATTATCTTTAAATATTTGTTCTTTCAACAATACCTAAAATCTAATTTAAAATACAGAAAACATACACATGGAAGTCTGTAAAGAGAAAAAAAATATAAACACATAAATCAATGATATGGATTGCAGCAATTTCAAATAATGTAGAAGTTAAGATATATCAAGTAAATAGATCACGTCAAAAAAAGTTATAAAAAGTGTATAATCCAGTAAAAAAAGACGGATATTACATCTTTTAAAGTCAAAATTTGGCAAAAATTGAACATTGTTATACCGTAATTTCGGGTGTATAAGCCGCAGATCAAACAATTCTTTTTCGACCCAGAATTTTTTAAGAAGCAAATATAACTAGTTAGATCGCCGTAAATATTTATCTTCAATCACTAAATAAGATTTCTGGGTCCAAAAAGAATTGTTTGATCCGCGGCTTATACACCCGAAATTACGGTACATAAGATTACTGTAGAATTATTTAGAAGCCTTTGACGGCAACTGTTATTCTGATGGGTCGGGTTGACTCTAATTGCTTTGAATGGATTTTGATTCATGCGAGTCGGGTTGACTCTAATTGTTTCGGTTGGGTTTTGATTCGGGTGGGTGATATTTGAGAAACCATTTAAAAAAAGAAAATCCACAATATTCCTTCACAACTTTATGTATTTGAGTATAAATGTGTATACTTCCGTTCATTTTTCTATATAAGGTAAAATTAAAACTAGAGGTATAATTACAGAATAATTTTTCCTTACTGACATTAAAATATGGATTAATTTTATTTTATCCGGTCGGTTTCGTAGGGAAGTACACCTTGTTCGAGAAGGGTTTCGGGCTGATCGGAAAAAAATCAGATTTGGTTCAGGCAGAAATTGTCAGGAACAACGTAGGATTGTCACAAAAAAACGAGATAAGAAAATTTACTTCTCCTAGATTCTAACACATTCAGCTGGCCAAAAAGTGATGAATAGAAAAAGAAAAGCTTGGAAAAGAAAATAAATTATATATTAACTAAATATATATATAAAATTAAATAAACGTGTATAAACAATGCTGTGCCTCAACATCTAACGTGATAATTATGATTTTAAATGAAAGATTTAAAAATAATTAATTTTCTCCCTGCTTTTGTAATGACTTTTCCTTATATGTGTACAGATTAAGGACTTCAAACTCATTTATTCCAAAATTTTTATGTCTAAATACAATTAAAAACATGCAACATATTTACATATAAATATAAGCTTTTCCACAGGGACTGGAACAACAGTTGTCACGCTTCAGCACGCGTTTCTTGAAAAGCCCCTTTGAAAAAGTTAAGCTTTCAATTTTTTAGTGGGTCTCTGAAAACTATATGTGCCTTATTTTAAATTTATGGTTTTGCCTCTTTTATTAACACACACACACATACACTTGTATATACCGGGTGTCCCAAAAATGGCTGATGGATTTTAAAATTCAATAACTTGCAAACGGTGACAGCTATTTAAAAAAATTTTGCAGGAGGGTTATGTATAATGTCAGGAGTTTTTTACCGTAATGTTTTATTTTAGTTCGTATCTCAAACAACAGGTGGCGCTGACGGCGATTGAAGGCCAGGTCGACGCTTCACTCAGCACTGATCACCTGGCTTTCAATCGCCGTCAGCGCCACCTATTGTTTGAGATACGAACTAAAATAAAACATTACGGTAAAAAACTCCTGACATTATACATAACCCTCCTGCAAAATTTTTTTAAATAGCTGTCACCGTTTGCAAGTTATTGAATTTTAAAATCCATCAGTCATTTTTGGGACACCCGGTATATGTATATATACTTATATGTTGAATACATGATTGTCAGAGATAGAGTGAAGTATTTTAGCATAAAGGTTTCTATCGAAATTTCAATAGCTAGTTTTTACTTTGATTGCAACTTCTTTGTAGCTCCAGATAAAATGAATTCAAATTTATGCGGTGAATAACCATCCTAATTATGTAAAATTTGTAAAAGATCAAACGTCACATGACGTCACACAGGACTGCAACACATATGTTGATAACTACGTTTAATGTCACTTGGGCTGTAGCAGGTTCTTTCATACACAAACCGGGAAACAATCGATACAGAATGTTACAAGCAAGTATTTATAAGATTAAATGATACATTGAGTTAAACATACTGAGAATACGCCGAAAGATAAGTCAAAGTTTTTTTACAACATGGCATTTGGCCATCACTCAGACGTCAAGCAAGCTCTAGAATGGAAGAAGCCTGATGATTTTGAAACAAGCTAGTCATCAAGCCAATTTTTGATTTTAGCATAATAATAAAACCGCTCACTATAAATAGGGCTTATCGTAGAGCGGAACAAATGATAAGATGAAGTATACTAACATCTGGTGACTGAGACGTCCTAACGAAGTGCTGCTAGAGTTTTCTTGCGAAAAGTTTAAACACACAGGTAAGCATCTTGTAGGACAAAACGGAAACTTCCATGATTTGTCGAAACCGCGTCAGACAATCGATACAGAATGTTACAAGCAAGTATTTGTAAGATTCAATGATGCATTGAGTTAAACATACTGAGAATACGCCAAAAGATACGTCAAAGTTTTTTTTTACAACATGGCAACGTTAAGCTACATGGCTTCTTTATGAAATTCTAAAATTACTTAGATGGAATATATTGGTTCATCTGCTGCATTCAGCGGATGTTGTTCATTTGTTTCGTTCTTTGACGAGTGGCAATTAGCGCGAACACTTTAGTTACTTGCAGAAATCAAAAATTGTTTCTAAACAACCACAGTTCTCCCATTATGGAATCACTTTCTTGCTTGACAAATGGAAAAAGGTTGTAGCATCTGATAAGTTATACGGTGACACTCGTTCATTTTGACGAAAGGATTTCAAATTGATACCACTACGTCAGTCACAGTTGCTAAATAGGGAAAAGTTTGACGCGGGTACAACAGTTCAAAATGTTAAGAAACAACGTCAGGGAAGACCAAAAACATCAACAAACCTCGCAAATGAAGAGAAGCTGGTAGATTGATATTTCCGTTTACTTCTTCACGTTATTAGAAAATAAAAATCGTCATCATACGTTAAATTCATTTCAATTGTGCATACATCCTGTTTAAACACAAAACATTACTGGACGATGGGTAGAATTGTAAATAAAAACACCCCTTTAAACAAAGACAGACACATTGAGATAAAGGACATTTACAGAGGTACTATCTAACAGATATTATCTCGAAAGAGTGGACTTCATAGCACCAGCCAAATGGCTAATAATATTTTCATCGACATAACTTTCTAAAAACAACCATTTGAAACACTTTTCTACGCGCCACAAAACGTACCTTAATATTTGAGCGGGAACTGAACAGCATTTAAAGAAGTAAAAGAAAAGTACGCCTTTATATATCGACATCGGTGGCGTAACCAGGGTGCGTGTCCAAGTTCTCTGAATACCAATAATTTTTTTAAGTTCTTTTCACCTTATCGAAACGGAAAATTTTCTGCCATGAATCAAGGAGAAGACAACCTTATAATATTACTGGGTTTGGGCAACCACCTGGTTACGCCACTGGATAACCATGGTAAAATAGTTATTTCGTAGTACATTTACCGTCATAGAATTTAAATTTCTTTTTCTCTTAAATTAGTTAACTTTTTGACAAGTGATCACTGATTTTACAGGTAGCACCTGCAGGAACTCTACGAAAAGTATAAAAAGAATCTACTGCAAAATATTTATATCAGAAGGAAGAACAGTTTTATTTTTATAAAATTTTATTAAAAAAAGACATTGTCATGTTTACAAATATAACTGCCCATTTGATTGATAAAATCATTTTCCTTCATAAAACAGTTTAATGGACCAACATGATGAAATAGATACTTAAATTTAAAAAAAAATATTAAAAGGATACAGAGAACATTTAAACGTTAAAAATAACAGTACAAAAGAAACTTTAATAATATATTTCAAATTTATCATAAAAAATTTGCACATCCTAAAATTTGAATGCTCCATTTTAAAAAACTAAAAGGTAAAAACTCATAATCAAAATTTAAATTGCAGGAACACGAAATTAAATTTCTCGACACTTGTTTTCAAATAAGCCTTAGGCAATCAAATCCGTCGAAAAAAGTGGAAAGAAGAAAAGAACTAATCGAAGTCCATTAATCGATCGACAGAACATTCTTAGACATGCCAATGAAAAAAAGTAGTAAGAAAAATAAAAAAGAAGAAATGAAAGCCTTGCTTAGGGTTTTCAGGTATGAAGAATAATGGATAAGGATCAGATTACTTGATTCATTTTATGCGTTCAAAAACAGCTTTTGGAGGTGCAAACTGTGATTTTCTTCTCATTTGTCGAGCGTATTTAGTCATGTAATTCTGTACATTTTTTTTCTCTGAAATGAAGTTTTATTGCAACATACGTATTTTACCTATTAAACAATAAAGTAGACCATTGATATGAGTTATGAATTAGTCAAAGGAATAGGGTTTCATTTGAATGTAACTCCGCAAAATGTTTGTTTCAAAGCGTGACAAAGGAAAAAAAATAAAGAACAACTATATGTTACACATCTATGTTTAAGAAATGTAGTTGTCCCAAAAAATGATGAAAATGTTCTCCCTAAATTTCGAAATACAGCTGATGACTAATGGGTGAAACTAGAAAATTTTTACAGACAGCGTAATTTCACAAAAATATAGCTTTCAAAATCATCAGACTAGCTTCCACTTTTCTATGAGGTCAGTAAAAAAGGGCATATCTACATAAATAGAACACGCTTATAGATGGGTCATACGAGAATATTCGGTGCGAAATACAGGAGGTGACACAAGAGTTTCTGGCCAGCATCTTCCGAAAAATGCATGTTTGGCTGTTTTTGGAAGTTCAAGAAAGTTATTTGCAGCACCTCATGTGGCCACATCATTTCTTGAACGTACATGTATGTCACGTAATTGTTCTCTTTTTTATATTTACCCCCGAGATTCTTTTTCATATACCTATGTTTTCTGTAGCTACATTTAAGTTATGTGCCTACCTTCAGGGCACTTTTTAAAAATAATATGAAATTTTTATCAAACTCATTTGTTTTAAGTTAAAAGACGGAATCAAACTTTGAATACACATATTTTTTTACAGCGGATGAGTTAATCAAGAATATTCGATGCGAGATACAAAAGGTGTCACTAGAGGTTCTGGCAAGTACTTTTGAAACATACATATTCAGCTGTGTTTGGTAGCTAAAAAACACAGCTGCCAACTTTCAAATAATCTTCCATAATACCTGGATTAGTTGGATCCAGGTTAACCTCATTTCGAACCAAAAAAATTTTTTTTCTTGAATCTTTATTTTTTAATTCCAGATTTCTAAGTGGAACAAATTTAATTATACACTGACGGAAAAAAAATCCCAACACCAAGAAAGACTTGTGTTAGCCAAACGAAATTTTGTAGGCGTATTTATACATCTGAAAGATGACATTGATTCAAATTTCGGGCTTCGCGCATAAGTGTGGCGGTGGCGCTAGTAGCGCCACTCACAACTTCAAAGACAGGTTTGCTTTAAACGAGTGCTGTAAAGTTCGTGAGCATTTTTCTCTTCAAAATTTGCCGAATTGAGTTGAGGTTGATCGTGAATGCCTTTAAGAAGACGAAGAAGCTATTATCATCAGCTCCCCGAATTGGAAAGAGGCCGTAAATAAGGGCTACGAAAAAGTGGATTTTCTTTCCGCGATTTTGCAGAAAGACTTGGACAGAATGTATTCACTGTGCATGATTGTAGGGAGCAATGGTCAAGGGATGGTATTGCCTCAAGAAGACCAGGTTCCGGGTGACCACGTGGCAATACTGAGAGGGAAGACCGTCGTATTCGGCGTACGCATGTGGCTCATCGTATTGTGCCTGCGACAGAAATTTGAGCCGCAGTTGGTACCACAATGGCACAACGAACTGTTAGAAATCGGTTACTTCAAGGACAGCTCGATGCAAGGCATGCATTCCACTGACTCTAAGCCATTGCCGTTTGCGATGCCAATGATGTCAAGCCAGAGCTCACTGGAGGATGGAGTAGAGATCTGTTGTGTTTTCTGATGAAAGCATGTTCTGCCTTCGTGCCAGTGATGGCCGTGTGCTGGTCAGAAGGAGGCCAGGGGAACGCCTGCAATCAAACTGTCTGTGGCTTAAAAACACTGAATCTACAATCTCGAGTCATGGTCTAAGGAGCAATTTTCTATGACACCAGAAGCACTCTCGGGCTTATCCCAAGCACATTGACTGCAAATTTGTAAGTCAGTCCGGTAATTCGACCTGTAGTGCTGCCATTCACGAAAAGCATTCAAGGGGCGTTTTTCAACAGGATAACGCGCGCCCTCATGCCACTACTGTAACGCAACGTGCTCTACAGAGTGTCGACCTGTTACCTTGACCAGCGAGATCATCAGATCTGTCTTCCATTGAGCACGTATGGGCTATCATTGGATGAGAACTCCGGTGTCATCCCCAGCCAGCACTGACCATCACAGTATTGACACAGCAAGTACAAAAACCATGGAACTCCATACGACAAAATGATATTCGGCACCTGTATGACACAATGCATGCACGTGTGCAAGTATGCATTCAAAATTTTGGAAGTTATAGCGAATTTTAATATAACAGCATTTCACATTTGAAATGCATTTTATTGACCTTAAATTAACCTATGATTTCGAAAATCTAATCAATTAAACATTTTAACTTGACAAATGCACTGTCCAAATTTCATTACTCTACAATAAGTTTTTCTTGGTGTTGGGATTTTTTTTCCGCCAGTGTATTTATTTGAAAAAATTCTGGTTCGAAATTCATTAAATCAGGATCAAACTAACGCACGTATTATGGAAGATAAATGCCAGGTTGGCACCTATGTTAAAGAATACCATTTCTAACAATTCCTGTAAGAACAGTATTTCTTAAACATATAGGTATGGTATGTAATTGCTCTACGCTTTCCATTTACACTTGTTCTTTTTTCTAAAATCAGCCATTTCTGGAGCTACATTCAAGTGAGAAACTTTGTATCACTTAATAAGAATACAGGATGCTTATAATCCAATTCCTTACTTTACAAGTGACAATAATAACAACAATAACAATAGGAAGCGTTTCAATGATTATTTCAAAGAAAAAAGTACAATATTCTACTAAACCGCTCAGATTCTAATCAGTTCCGCCGTCACTGTCTAAGTCAGGGTTCTGGATTCATAAATAGAGTGTGCCCAAAAACGATATTGGTCATAATCGTTTTGTATATTTGTTGTATAAGAAAACGATTTTTAAACGTCGAACGTTTTCATTTCCAAAAAGGAAAAATACTATTATATATGATTTTTTTATGTCTGTTTCTGAGTCATGATTGGTTAAAACTATAGTTTTTCTCTTTGCATCGAATACCACTATATAAAATGATTTTTCCTTATTAAATAAATGTCAGCTAAATTTTTAATGAGAAATGAAAAAAAAAGAATGAACTCAAAGGTTATTTATCAAAGAAAAAATGTTGAAATTTTTCCTTCATTTACTACAAGGCTTTTTTAAGAGTACGCAATTCCAGAATACCAAATGATTTCACAAATGAAATGTCATAAGTCATATAAAATTCATGCTGTAATATATTTAAAGCTAAATTGTATATGTCACGACGACGCAAAATATCCAAATGTGTTTTGAATAATATGTATAAAATTCTGAACATAAATAAGTAAAATCTGAAAATTTTGAAATTTTTAAAAAATTGAATATATATATATATATATATAAACATTAAAACATTTTTGACACTTAATTTAAGCATAAATTTGGATGAAAATGATTATTTAAAATATAAATTTATTACTACTAATTTTTTTAAGTTAAAATGTTAAAAATTGTATTTCTCGGAAAATTTTTATTTAACGCATAGACTAGAAATTAGAATATGTTTTTAAACTTCAGAAAGGGTAGGAAAAAATGGAAAATAATTAAGGGTGGTAAAGCACTTGAAAAAAGCAGGGAATCAGAATAGGAAGTAGCGAATTATTTATTTAGTTCATTGAAAGCAAAAACCTCACATTCGTCCATTAATTCTAATAGCAATGTTATTGTAACTACAGTGAATGCTGTCGAAAGTGGACACTGTATAAGACAGACATCTGCCTGACTGGGAAACATTTTCAAGTCCCTTCGAATCCGTAGACGTATAAAAACTGGTTGATTGGTTGTGTTTATGACGACCAATTATCAGCAAGAAAGATATAGGCCTTAGAGGGGATGCCCTCCGTGGAGGTCAGAGTAAAATTTGTCTACTACGGAAAATTTTCTCGGTTCGGATCGATTCCGCCTTAGACAGAGTTTACTGTATATTTCAAAAATACTTACTTTATTTTCCGTAAAATATCACGACATCATGAGACGTGCTGGAAAAGGCCACCATTTGCGTCGAAACAACGCTGAGCATTCAGAATGATAACCAATAATTCATATGGTACCATTTACAAAATTACAGTGATTCATATGACGTCAACGCTTTTTACAGATCAATTTTATTTTGTTAAATATTTCTATAAAATTTTTTTATTGTTATTAAAGTTTGACATGTAAACATTAATTTGGATTGCACTAACTAAAGAACTGCAAGAAGTGTAAGTCACCGATTTTGACGAAAGAGGTATCGTTGGAAAGATCTCACCGAGAGCAGTAAAAAACTCAAAGGAACTATCCGTCGCAAATGAGCCGTTACCGAGATATCCGACAATTGATGTCAGTTAACTAGTACATACTTAATGGGGGGGCCGCAGAAAATTTTAGTCTAGATTTTAACGAAAGTGGTATCGTTAAAAAGATATCATCATGAGGGAGAAAAACTCAATAGAAATACCCGTCGGAAATGAGCCGTTTTCGAGATATCCGATAATTTATGTCACGTAGCTAGTGCCTAATGTTCTAGTGCACACTTAACGGGGGACCACAAAAAATTGTTTTCTCGATTTTGATGAAAATGGTGTCATTACAAAGATATCATTGTGTGACGTAAAAAACTCAGTGGAACTAAACATCTGAAATGAGCCGTTTTCGAGATATCTGACAATTTATGTCACTCAATGCAGTTTCCCAGCAGTGTGTATTAGCAATGTGACACAAATTGTCGGATATCTCGAAAACGTCTCATTTCCGACGGGTGATTCCATTGAATTTTTTAATCCTCACGATGATATCTTTTCAACGATATCACTTTAGTTAAAATCGAGACTAAAATTTTTTGCGGTCCCCCATTAAGTATGCACTAGTTACGTGACATAAATTGTCGCATATCTCGATAACGACTCATTTGCGACGGGTAGTTCCATTGAGTTTTTTGCTGCTCTCGATGAGATCTTTCCAACGATACTACTTTCGTCAAAATAGGTGACTTACACTTCTTGCAGTTCCCTAGTAAGTAACCGTGTACTTCTGAATGAATAAGTGAATTGTGGCCTTGGTTACCCAGGCCAAAATTGTATGTTTTAGTGTAGTTACCTCTATAAAAATTTGTGCTATGTTTTTTTAAACATTCAGTACACCAATAATAAAAATTCTAGCGCTAATTTTAGAATTAGAAACACGCGGAGAACGTTTTAGAATACAAAAATAAACTATATGAAGTCATAAAAATGTAATAATACTATTTTAGTTATTTTTGAAACGTACAAATTATGCATAAAAATCAGTATTGAAAAATAAAGCATTTGAAATTAAAATAAGAGTAATGAGAGAGTTGTAAATTAATATAGAATGTTGCTTTTAATGTACCGTAATTTCGGGTGTATAAGCCGCAGATCAAACAATTCTTTTTCGACCCAGAACTTTTTAAGAAACAAATATAACTAGTTAGATCGCCGTAAATATTTGTCTTCAATCACTAAATAAGATTTCTGGGTCCAAAAAGAATTGTTTGATCCGCGGCTTATACACCCGAAATTACGGTATTTTACAACTTATTAAAGTCTGTGTTATCTTTTTTTTTATAAACATCTAGTACAATGTTGTCAATCTGTGGGCCCCCACTGGATACCACTAATTTTTTAAAGAAATGGTCAATTCCTTGAATCGCAGAAATTCACTGATTCGACAAGGCAATGATAACTATAAAATATTAGGGGATTTTCGGCGGGCCTCAGGAAAAAACTGGAGATGCTAGTAGAATTATGAACAGTTTTAGGATTAATAAATAAATACATAAATAAAATAAAAAATGGACGAGTTTGATAGAAATATAAAGATGATATTTTGAGTTATTTTTCAAATGTACAAATATTGTATTACAACAATATTGAAAAAAGCAACAGGAAATTAAAATAATCGGAACAAGGCAGTTGAAATTAATGTAGAAACATAAAATAAAATATACTTTGTAAAGTCAAAATAAATATTCCATTTAATTTACCACATACATACACGAATTGTTCTTGTTCAAAACTGATTATTCCAAGACTATTTTTCTCAAGTAATAACCCGGCATATGTATAAACTTCGAAAACTAATTTTATGGGGTTTTGTTGTGTAAGTCACATAACTGATAATTGCTATACTTGTTGGTCATCGTTGTTTTCGAAAAGCTTGCTTCCGCTTATTCAATTAATCAGCTGTCTGGGATAAAATAAATCACATTTTTCCGTTTTGAAATAAAAATCGTAAACAAAAATTTTTTGTCTGTGACTTACACTACAAGAACTGAGACTAAGAGCCCACACTAGCCACTCAAAAAGACCCTGATGATAATGTTAAGTCTATGGGGCCGTTATTTTCAAATATCTCGCACAAAATTTAATATTTTTGAACGGTTTTTTTTTGCATAAGATAGCTGAAGGCGGCTAGTTTTAGGGATAGTTTTTACTTTTTCGATTTTGGTTTCAGATTAAAAAAAATACTTTAACTTTCGGAACCTGTTCTGAAATTGAAACTATCCTAATATAAGCAAATATAACCAAAATCGAAAAATTAAAAGTTAACCTTAAAACTAGCCATCCTCAGCTCTTCCATGCAAAGAAAATCTTTCAAAAATATTAAAATTTGAGCGAGATATTTGAAAATAACGCCCCATAGAATTAACATTAACATTCGGGTCTTTTTCAGTAGCTAGTGTGGGTCCTAAGAGCCTACACGAGTCATATGTGTACAGCGTTCTTTTCCAATTTCTCGTTTACATATCAATATTTTTAAATAGTTTTTCTCGTAATAATCTTTCTTTATTCCTAAACTTTCAGCTGAGATACCAGCATTTTTATGTAGAAAAACTTGAACTATATAATTGTTCAATTGCGAAAGGTGTGGGGAAAAAATACTGCTGCTTCCTGACCTGAAGTTAGGGAAATATCCTGACCAGTAGGATATCTGTCATGTGCAAAATATCGTTATCTAACTACATACCTATTTATTATTTATCTATATACCTTATCTTTATCTTCTATATCTTGTAATAAGGACACTAATTTCGAAACCGGTACCAAAACTAAAAGTGTCACCGAACATGCAACCGAAATAAAAAAGTACGAAAATACAGGGTTAGACATCGACTACAGATATCACATGCCAAATAAAAAAAATAATTTAAAAATATTAAAATGCAAACGAGAGAGGAGAGAACAGGACATTCTTCTCCTCTTCTTTGAATCTTACACTCTTTAAAAAGTCATTATCTGTTTCTTTAATTTCTCATTTTTAGTTGAATGCTTTCACTTTTTTTACCGACATATTAATTGCAGACAAGTGAATTATAAAAACAAATAAAATATATAAAAAAAAAAATTCCTTGACAATACGTTTAGAAAATTAATGCAATACAATAAAAAGAAAATCTGGATTCATTATATTTAACAAAATAATTTTGGCCCATTCAAGCAAAATCTAAAATTTCTATTGCCCTGACTATTTGGTACAAATTATACATATTAAAGTTAACTTGGGCAAATAAAGATCGCATTTTTTGTTAAAAAAAGAAAAAACTCAGTGGTATTAAAATAGAATTAGAGATTTCCTTTAAAAAATATAGATGAAGTTAAAGAAATGTAAGATTGGAAAAAAAAAAAAAAAAGAAAAACCTATCTGAATCTTTTCTACTATCGAAAACTAAATATGGATGCATGAATAAAAGATATCTGTGTCTGCGAGATTGGGGAAAAACTGAATTGAATAAATAGCTCTAGCTAGTAGTGTTTGGTGCTGCCATCTGGTGAAAATGTAATAAACAATTTAGATGATGTTTTTGTAATGACATCTGCACGAATTTCGTATGATTTCAATTTTAATGATATTTCTTATAAAAAAAAATATTGCAGAAAATAGCAAAAAGAAAAAAAAATGTAAATAAAAAAACCCTTGCTTTTTTAATGTCAAGCTTTTCTTACATTCGAATAAGGCCGTTTATGATTCAGTTCGTGTTTTCAGTACTCTATTCAAATAGCATTTTTTGGACGGATATCTAAAGCACTTAGGGAGAAATTTTAAAGGCTTGCAGAGGGTAATAACGATTCTAGACTACTAAAAAACATAATACGCGAAAAATTTAGAAGGAAAGAATGGCATTTTTTAAATTTCAGAAAAATGTCCACACCTTCTCCCGACCAAGCCCTGAAAGAGTCTATGCCTCTGACTATTTGATTAGTTTATTTCATTCTTGCACAAGGATGTAATAGATTACGTAGCATTTTGTTGTGGTTCGGGTTTAGGTTGTTTTCAAGTTGAGACTTTTCCATAATTATGCTAAATCACAGAATGGTTGGTTGAGTTTATGACCAATTATCGACACGTAGGATATAAGCCCTAAGAGGCGGGGAAGGGGATGCCCTCCGTGCGGCTCTTTCTAAGGAAGCCTAACCCTTAATTACGGAAAGAAATCCAAGGTTCGAAGAAAACCACGGATCTCCGATTAAACAGTTCGACGGCCGCGACTGGGTTCGAACTCAGCATTTGTTGTCTACCATTTTCGAGGGCAAAACCTCTCAGCCACTGGTGTGTGTGTGTGTGGGGGGGGGGGGGGGGGGCTAAATTAAGGAATAATTTGCTTTCATTTTTATTTCGGGTTTGAATATTTCGGATTCGGTTTGGCAATGGACTGACGTAGAATTTTCGGGTTCGAAGAGGTTGAGAAGAAGTGCAGTTGATCTGACCTAATTATTCTTTCGCACACACACGTATGATTTGATTACAAGATGATCTGGACTATATGCTAAATAAATTGTGGTAGTGGTTATTCTAGAAAAGAGAACGTACATCATTGTTTACTCTTAAAATACTGCACACTGACTCCACGATTACATTAATCTGAACCAGAGCCACTTTTATATACAAAACACACACATGGAGGGCGCATATATGGGGGACCGGGCAAAAAGAGCCTTGTTTTATTCTACACTGTTAAAAATTTGCAGCAAACTGTACAGACAACCTACAGATTTAATAGAAAGCGATTCAATTACCGTAATTTAATATTATTCTGACCATATTACGGTTATGTAACAGTTTTCTATAAAAGCGATCAAATGACTGGACAGTTTGTTGCAAATTTTTATCAGGGTAGGGGAAATTATCAAATGATACCAGATATGCCTGTTTGGCGATAATTCTATCTTAACCCCTTGAAGGGCACCGGTATATTATATATACCACTTAATTTTAATTCCCTTATGCCACATTGGCACCGGAATTTTAGTATTAAGATTTGATTTTTACAATGTATGCGAGAAACAGCTTTTACTTTCTATCATATAAATCTGTTTGTGAATCCCGGTGTCAATCAATCATTTGAACATTTTAGGAATATAAATGCTTTGCCCCTCAAGGGGTTAACCTTTTGAGAAGCATGTATGTCTCTCTAATATTGTATTCCCACCAGAATAATCTAAAAATAATATTTTAAAATAAGAAAAAGCATTTTTTTTGAACATTTTGCCTTCAAATTTAAAAATATAAAATTTCGTCAAAAGTTTCCGGTGAGAATCTTGTTTAAAATAAGTGGGATAAAATATGTCCCACCGCCCCTCACGGGTTTAACCCTTTGAGCTCTGATGGTTGAATTTTCTACCACTTAATTTTAATTCCGAAATGTCAGAATGGCACCGGAATATACGGGCAAATTTATTTGAAAAATGTTTAATGTATTTTTTCGTTTATATCGTAAACCGAACTTTTTCTTTGCAAAATACTGGTGCCAGTGTGACATTTGAAATTTTAAAGCAATTTATCCACCAGAGCTCAAAGGGTTAAGGCTGCCTGTCACTCATTTTCCGAATTCTACTCCATAATGTTAAGTCTATGGACGTTTGATACATTTTTACATTCATAATATCTCCGCAGGAAATTAATATTTTAAACCTTTTTAAACAGCTTTCTCTTCCTTAAGCTTGGCTATTTCTTACTTGGTTTTCAAAATATGTCTAAAAGCTACGCTATATTTAATATGAAGTGTTAAAATTTTACTCCTACTTTGTCAGTTTTTAAAACATAAAATATTAAATTAAGCAAAGATTTTAGAAATATTTTCAGAATTAAAGAAAAAAAAGGACATCCTTTAGGAAGAAAACATTGAAAAAAGAAATTAAAAATATTAAATTCCTGAGGAGATATTTTGAATATAAAAATGCATCAAACGCCCATAGACTTAACATTACGGAAGGAAATATGGAAAATAAGTTACCAGCAGCCTCAATTATTGTTAGATTGACAAAACTTAATTAGTAGGAATGAAATGTTAGAGGCAAGATTTTTATTTCATTCATATTTACAAGTAAAAAAAGAAAGATATAAACCTCAAAAGTTATGTGTTAACTTATGGTCCTTATTAATTTGAGCGAATATGTCTGTATTTGTCAAATCGCTTTATAAATAAACTGCATTTTGTGTCAATGAATTTAGCGAAGTATAGAATTCAAATGCCCAACTTAAAAACAACAATATTTTTTTTTAATTACCTTTACTGTTATACAACAATTGTTAGAAAATATTTTTTAACTAGAGAAAAATATATACTAATACATTAAACAGTTAACTGTATATATAAAAATGTAATTTTCATTATTAACCCTGGAATGCTACCATGATTTTTTTGTTTATTAATGCTACATCTGGGTACAGCTGTACCAAAATAAAAATACTATTCATAGTGTCAAAAACAAATTTATCGAAAAGCCAAAAAGGCGCATATTTAAAACTACGTTTGAGCTACAGTAATATTATACAATTATATTTTTAAAATATTATTTTGAGCGACAAACACAAACTTTATGCTTGTACTCCAAACAAATAAAGTTTTTGCACGGATAAAACCAAAAAATTGTGCGGTATGCCTGTACCCCAGGTAGCTTTTCATGGTTAAACTTTCAAAAACTTAATTATTCTTTTCGCATCTTAATTTGTGTTTTTTTTCAAATATACATTTTTTTGTTATGTATATTTTTAAGACAATCTGTTAAGAAACGATTAAAACATTCAGAATATTTAGTAAGGAAAGAGAACATATAAATTACATTAATGAAATTTTCATGAAGTTGTAATGAGAAGCATTTGAGTGCCACAATCCTTTCTCGTAATATTTTGCTTATTTTGGGTATTATGAATGAAAAGTTATTTAATATTATTTTGAAATATACGAAAAGTACAGTTATCTGGAATTATAAATTTATAGAAGCATAGATTGAATAACATGAAATCACGGATATAAAAATTTTTAAATTCTAAAATCTAGAGCAGGACCTTTCCAATATTAGATTTTACAAAGAATTTTTTTTCCTACATCCAATATGTAGCAGATGTCACTGCGCAAGCGTTTTTTAAAAGATCCCAATCATAAAATGAATAAATGTAATATAAAGGAGTTATGCAATTAACGTACTGGTGTAGTTAGTATAAAAAATAAGATACACCCCCATAAAATTTAATCGTCAAATTATCGCAGAGAGTAACGAAAATATTTTATATACCGTAATTTCGGGTGTATAAGCCGCGGATCAAACAATTCTTTTTGGACCCAGAAATCTTATTTAGTGATTAAAGACAAGTATTTACGGCGATCTAACTAGTTATATTTGTTTCTTAAAAAATTCTGGGTCGAAAAAGAATTGTTTGAGCTGCGGCTTATACACCCGAAATTACGGTATTAGGTATTATGTCTTCTTTAAATTTGTGTTATCTTGGGGTCAGTGTTGCCTGTGGGCTACTTTTTTATAATTCAGATTTCTTGATTTGAACCACTTATTTGAAACGGTAATTTTCCATTTCTTTTCGACTAAATTAATATGCCATTAAATAAGCTACATTTTACCATTTAAAAAAAGTGGTGCCAGTTAAAAATCTGAATTTTAAAAAAGTATCCGATCTGGCAACACTGCTTGGGGTCACTTTCATACTATAATTATAAAGAAATTGAAATTTTTAATACAAGCACCAAATTTTGGCGATATATTTTCGGTACACACTAAACAAAAACTTACAAGGAAGGTCTCCATTGGGGGCATACTCAGAATTTTTTGAAAAAATTACGAATTAAACTACTGTAGGTAATAAAGGATCAGTGAAAATTAGCGGCGGAATTACATTATTAGATATGTAAAAAAATAAAATAGTTTGGAATAATTGGCGTGAAAAGCTGAAAGCGACGCGGGATTTGGCGAGCAGTGCATTTCCTCGCCAAAAGCAGAAGATTTTAACGAATCTGAAAATTGATTTTAATTGACTTCACTGTTAAAAATCTGCAGCATTTACTGCAACGTCACTCCACTACTTTTTTAGAATATCTCTCTTCTGACCAATGAGAATGCTCCATAGCATGGTGAATTGACCGTGTCATACACTGTTAAAAATCTGCTGCATTTTGTTGCAACGCACTCCACCGCTTGTATATAATATCTCTATTCCAACCAATGAGGAAGCTCCATTTCATGGCCAAGTAACCGTTTTCTGTACAAGCAAGGGGGTGCGTTGCAACAAAATGCAGCAGATTTTTAACAGTGTATTTTTCAATTTGGAACAATTTTAATCAATTTAAATTGTGTTTTAAATGATAAAGTATATTAATTTCATTTTGTTATAAATACATATAAACGTATATGACAAAATTACACTAAAAGTAAAGTAAAAATGCAAAACTAAAATTACTTAAACTAAACTTATTTAAATAAATTGAACATCGAAAGTTTTTTCTTTAAAAAGTATTCGAAGCGTAAAAGCGTATTTTTCAAAATTTCGTTTTTTCGCCAACCGGAGATAAATTGCCAAATAAACGAAATTTTTATTATTTTTTTACGGACGTTATAAGGAGGTTCCGCCGAAATTTTTTTTATAAGCATATATAACTATATGAGAAGAACATTCTGTATTTTTTTCAGATTTTTCTGAGTATGCCCGTATGGAGACCTTCCTTGTTAGTCGGTCAAATGTTTTGAAATTATGGAGGTTTAAAGTTTGGAAATCGTAATGCCATATATGCAACATACATATGCATTTATACATATACTAAAAGATAGCCCGTCAAAATGACGTGTTTGCATTTTTAAAGGATGATAAAAAATTACAACAACTGTGGTCAATCATAGCCACTTTAGGCTGAAACAATTTTGATAAATACAGCGATTAAACTTGGAAAGGAAAAATTCTAACAAAAAAAAAAAAAAAAAAAAAAAAAAAAAGAAAGAAAGAAAGAAAATTTTAACAGAAATTTGCATTTAAAACTATAGCAAAACTATCTGGTAGATGGGGGTGGGGATTATAACGAAATTTAAAACGCATCCGCGGTTTGCTTAAATAAAAAGTTTTAATTAGTGTTTTTGAAATCGTGAAAAGATTTCAAAGTGAAGTAAAATGTAGTGACGTCATTTACAGCTCCCACTGTAAATCTGACAATTGAAAACGCTCCATTACGACTATGGAACGCTTTCATTGGTCAGAAAATAGATTATCTTTAAAATCGGAGGTAACTTTTCACAATGTTTTTTATAGATTTGAAATTCTCAAGAGTCATTCACGGCTGTAAAGAAAAAAAAAATAAAGCAAACCGAATATAAAAAAATTAACAATATTGCATTTAAAACGCACCTTCGCTTTCCTTTAATAAAAAGTTTTAATTAAATATACACTGTAAAAAATTTGACTTATTTGCTACAGCGTCACTCCACCGCTTTTATAGAAAACGGTTACTTTACTGTGTTATGGAGCATTCTCATTGGTCATAAAAGAGATATTCTATAAAAGCTGTGGAATGCCACTGCAGAAAATGGGTCAAATTTTTAACAGTGTACTTTTTGAAATCGTGGAAAGATTTCAAAGCGAAGTAAAATGTAGTGACGTCATTTTCAGCTCCCACAGTAAATCTGACCAATGAGAACGCTCCATTACGACTATGAAACGTTTTCATTGGTGAATGAGTTTCTTTTTCTCGTGGATAGGTTGACCCCGGAATTGTTATACGCGGAGGGGTTTTATATATATAATTAACATGCAATATTAAATGTTATTAGATTACATTAGCTTGTGAAAGTTAGGTTATGTCATGTTTTTTGCCTTGTAATTATTGATTCATTTGTTCAGAACCACTAAATCCGAAAATGACCTTCAATTTTTACCAATACGTAAAAAAAATTTGCAATTCGTAAAATTTACAGTTAAGGATAAAAAAAGCAAAAAATTGAAATAACAAAACAGATGTGATTGCTGTGTTTTTAATTTTTGATGAATAATTTTTACATATTTTCATCCTCTGAATAAGAAAATAATATTAATTTTTAACCATCACACTCTAAGAGAAAACGGACGATTTTACGGAAATTGTACTGGTAATCTGGACGCCAATATGATTTACTATTTTTTAACGGAAAATTTTCCGAAAATTCCAAAAATTTTTCCGTTTTTCGGTTTTTTTTCTGAAATTTACGAAAATTTTTCCGTTAAAAAACAGTAAATTGTACTAGCGTCCCGATTATTAGTACAATTTCCGTAAAATCGTCCATATTTTTTTCACAGTGCACGGCAGGATTTTTCTCAAATTGTAAGTTTCAAAGTTAAAATTGAACCTCTTTCCAACACCTCATCGGATACCTTAGCTTTTTAGCTGTTAAAATCTCAGCATAATCTTAGAAATAGAATAAATTATTGAATTAAATAAAATAGATAAAATAAAAAAAGTCTAAAAAAGCATGGTATTTTCGCTATATTTTAACTTTGACATTTACGATTTGCAAATAAATTTAAACGTGATGGTTAAAAATGAAGGTACTTTTTAGATTCTTTGATAAAAAGCACATAAAAATCGATTATCAAAAGTTAAAAAAAAAAAAAAAAAAAAAAAAAAAAAAAAAAAAAGCCATTTCTTTTATTGTAAAGTACTATATGATTTTTGTTGTTTTTTATCTTTGACAGTTTATGATTTGCGAAAATCCTGGTATGATGGTTAAAAATTTATTTCATTTCAAAGTTCAGTTAAAAGAAATACATGAAAGTTAAAAAACGCAACCATCGCAGTCTTGTTTCATCGAATCTAAAACTTTTTCTTTAACTTCTTGGCGATAATCTACACGCAATTCTTCAGGTTATCCTGTAAAATAAATATAAATGGTAACCACCGAAAATTGTAATTATACTAGATTGTTATCGGATTTACGTCAGTACCAGAGGTCGCAGCGTCCCTAAAATTTTCGCACTTTTCTACCAGTATTTTAAATAAAAAAAACGTCGTGTCCTATTTCTTTAACATCTACAAAGAAATTCTATGATTAATATTGTCTTTTTAAAATTGTGGTAGGAAAGTGGGAAATTTTTAGGGACGCTGCGACCCCTGCAGTACGTAAAATGTAAACTCGATTGGATATTTGTGAGTGAATTAAAGTTCGAGTACAAATTTTGAACTGGACAAACATATGTACGATAGTTAAAGTTAAATAAAAACTTAAAAAACAACATAATATTTGTTAAAATATATCACGAAAAGAAACAGCCCCAAATCATTACAAAATAAAACACACGTTATACAACACGTTATACAACACGTTACACAACACGTTAAAATACAATTACACGTTAAAATACAAATAAAATACAATTTTAACCGATCTGAAACGTAATAAAAGTTAACTCAATCGCAATACTTGTGCGATTTTTTTCAAAGTGCAGATACGAATGAAATAAGTTCTTTGAATACTTTAAGCACTTGGTATATGACCCCTCAAAGCATGGTCGAACACATTTGTAATCAGATGCAGTATACGTCATGCATTAGCTTCATAACTTGGTCAATTTTAGTGTATATGAACGGGAGTTTTATTTTTCAGTGCAATAGGAAAATTTTACTAAATATAACTTATAAAACTGGAGGCCCGTATAAAAATTTAAATTTCTTAATCTTTTAAGAAATGCTTTTATTGATCCAAATCACTTTTAAAATATTCCTTTACCACATTTAAAACATTTGTAATTGGAATTATAGTCTTGGACCATAGTTTAGGAATTAGCCAGTGGACATCGTTGAGAGTAGATAAAAACTAATGATTCTAAACACTACTAAAAAGTAACATAACAGTAATGACAATAATGTATAATACCAAACAAACATATTCAAATTTATGAAAGAAATAGCTTGTTTGAAAATGTAAAAAAAAAAAAAAACTTTTATTTTCAATAAATAAATGATAATTTCTTCGCATCTATTAATCAAATAATAATTCCAACGTAACCGAACTTAAAAATAACACTATTTTGACAGGAAATGGCATTTTTAACTACTATACGATGCTTATAAACTATTTTAAGGCTTACATAATTCTCTTATGAAGTGAAATAGGTACATAAATTATTCATTTTTAGAAACTGAATTTCTATAATACAGACTGAAAAATAGATATTTTGAAGGCATTTGATGTCTCGTCTTCTAAAGGCAATTTTATTGCATCAAATCATAAAAACTGTCATGAACGTTTAACAAATGTCTTCAATTTAAACGAAAAGCGGAAAAAATGGAAAAACCCTTTAAGTAAGCTATTTGAAGAGAATTTCGAAATATTTGACCACTGCATGTCAAATAATTTTATATTTTATTTGAATTATATACTTATAAATTTGTCCTGTCAGTGCCCATTTTAAATATTTTTGTGTGTTTCCTTCTGTTTTTCAATAATGAAAGATTACACACGTAATTATTCATATTTTAGTTATTTTTCATATATTCATTATATTTAGTTATTTTTCATTATTTCAATAACTAAAATGGCCGAAGTGATACAAAATAGCAATTTTAGTTATTTTTCATACGATAATAATTTCATTCAATGATAATACTCATATAAAAATTAATGTTTAAACATTAAATTTATTTAAGCACTGCATAAAAAACTGCATAATTTACTTTCTTTAAAATTTGCAACCTAAATTTCAATATTTATTTTTTTTTATTAAATCTGTTTACTTTAAAAACTACATTGTTTTTCAAATCAGTTACTTTAACAGACAGCAACATACGCATACCCTAAACTTATTAAACTGTTCGGGTTTAAATGGATTGAAAACTACTGGCATAGTATCGGGCGACTTATTCCGCTAAATACAGGGCTCCCAAATGGTCCGCCAACTGAACATCAATACTTTCTTAGAAAAATTTTCGTTTTATATTTTTCTAGCAAATTGCGCTGAAACCGCCTTCGGGGGTTAGTTTTATCTCAAATGCAGTAGAAACCTATTACGTAACTTTCTGCTAAAAAATATTGGTGTTCAGTTCGCGGACCATTTGGGAGCCCTGTAAATATCACATTTATTCTACATATCACATACATAGTCCATATATATGTACATCTGTCTACATTTGGTGTCCCTATGTAAATATATTCAACATCTTTAACTCTTTATGAGCCTGAGGGAATTAATACTATTACTTGGTAGAAACTAAATAATTCAGTATAAACTTTATGGCCCTAGGTGACCGGTCACCTGCGATTTTAGACGTTTTGTTAACACTAGAACTACTGGAAATTTGAAAAAGTTTTATAAAAATATTTCACACCAGAATTCTCATTTGAAACAGTTTAACTTGTTAATATCGGTTTCTTCTTTGTATCTTTTAAACTTATTTCGTAATCAAATTTCTGGTTTCAGCCGAAACATATTCATATGGTAGCCGTCAAAATGACGGCTCACGGTAGTTATATTGCATAGCTGCCGCGCAGAATATATTTCAAAAAACGCTGCCAAATAGGGTATTTTGAACAGAATTTCCCAGTGATTGAAAAATTGAGGAATTATAACAAATTGCGTTTTTTCTGAGTCATTTTTAAATCCATTTTTGTTCTCAAACGCATCCAATTTAAAGGTTCTCTTATTTAGGAATTATATAGTGAGACGAATTGGCCAGTTTTGTGATAAAGGCAGAATATATTTCAAAAAAGGCTGCCAAAATGGTCACTTCGCACAAAATTTCCCAAAGACATCATGATTAAAGAATTGAGGATTTATTCAAATAACAAATTGGTTATTTTATGACTCATTTATAAATTCAATTTTGCTCTCAAACGCATTCAATTGACAATTTTTTATTATTTAGGAACGATATAATGTGAGAATTTGTCGAATTTTTGATAAAGGCAAAATATATATTTTTAAAAAGCTGTCAAAGTAGGCATTTCGCACAAAATTTCCCAAAGCGATCACGATTAAAGAATTGAGGATGTATTCAAATAACAATTGGTTATTTTATGACTCATTTTTAAATTCAATTTTGCTCTCAAACACATTCAATTGACAGTTATTTGTTATTTAGGAACTGTGTAATGGGCCGCATTGGTCAGTTTTTTGATAAAGGCTAAATGTATATTTAAATAAAGCTGTCAAATTGGGCACTTCGCACAAAATTTTCCAAAGCGATCTTGATCAAAGAATTGTGGATGTATTCAAATAACAAATTGATTATTTTATGACTGACTTTTAAATTCAATTTTACTCTCAATCGCATTCAATTGACAGTTTTTTTGTTATTTAGGAATTATATAATGTGCGTATTGGTCGATTTTTAAATAAAGTCAGAATATATATTAAAAAAATGTTTTCAAAATGGGCATTTGAGCCGAATTTCGTTAAAGAGGATTTTGATAAAATCAGTTCCTACAGAAAAATGAAACTAAAAATTTTTCAAAAGCGGCCAAATAAAGTAGTTAAACTGGGTTTATCGTTAATAATATTTTATTTTTTGTTGTTGAAATGAAAACTCTTCGAAATGTACCTCTGCCTATAGGCCAAGCCGACAGGAATTTTTTATAAGTAATTGAAGAGTGTTTTGGTTCAAATAGACCCGAATAGAACAGCAAGATTAAAACCACTAAGTTTAAATATATTTATTATCTATGTTAAGAGTTGACCTTTGAGCGCCCAATATGTTATCTATTATGTAAGAAACATCATATCTCAGTAAACTTCATTCTTAAAAGATGGTAGAATATTCTCTAAGTTTAGTACACACCACCTGACCATCATTAATAATTTTAGTAAAGATTGTTAGAAAAGTGTAATGAATAATAGAACTTAAATTCTGCAGAGACCTTAGGCTTAGTGCGTGAAATATCCTAAGAAAGAATAACTGCAAACTAATACACCTAAGAAGTATAACTGGCAATGAATACTTATTTTTCATAACTTGAAGCTATCGATAATTATGCTGTTAATAAATTCTATACTATTATTAAATGCTAATTTGTTTTATTCAATGCTACCATTTCATCACAAAAATAATACGCATTGTTATATTATTGTAAATAATTGTTTGTTATTATGTATAATAGTTTGAATAGTTTCTGCAGATTAGCTTTGAAGTAATACTATGTGTTTGTCGAACATCTTTTTTTATACTGTGTAGATCTCCTATATGTTAAGCAGTTTTACAATATAGAAAATATTCAAAAAGCTGACTTTAGAAATGCTACAACAAAAGTAGTGAACCCCTCTTCTTGCCTACTCCATCACCATTCTGAGTTTAAATATTAAAATCTGTTTTTTATGTACTAAATCAGAAGTGTTTTTTTTTATACACGTGAGTGCTCACAATTACTTGGACCAAAATTTTCGGTTTATAAATTTGAATTTTTTGCTTTCTTCAAGAATGTAAATTGTTGCACTAAAACGGTTTAGGTACATAATTCCTCACAGTAGTTTTTGCTTATTGAATGTAACAACACTCGTTGAACTTAACGCTATTGAGAAAATTGTTTTCGTTCGAAACCCTGGTTTTTAAAATGAGGGAAATTTTTTCTCGAGAACTATCAGACCGATCATTTCCATATTTCTTTATTTAGCAAAAAGCTAATCGATTTTGGTGGAGATTATGCTATCAAAAAGTGTAATTTTCATTAATAAAATGTTTCTTAGAGCTCGCAAGATGTAGAAAAAGGCAAAGAAAGGACTTCTTTGGTTCAAATGACCGCCATTTTACCAAAAATCTGCTTGTAAAGCAAAATGTTGGTATAAACTCCCATGCAGTAAAGACAGGGCTCCCAAATGGTCCGCGAACTGAACATCAGTATTTTTTAACAGAAAATTTCATGATACGTTTGATCTAGAATCAACTTCCAAAGGCGGTTTCGGGACAATTCGCAAGAAAAATCTAAAAAGAAAATTTCTCTAAAAAAATTCTGATGTTCAGTTCGCGGACTATTTGGGAGCCCTGTAAATAGAAAGAATAGAGATGAAGCATGGGAACTGAAGCTGACGCTAAAAATGTAATCCTATATTCCACTATATTCAGCCTAAACACACCCACGTGCTTTCACGAACAAAGAAGAAAACTTTTAATAATACAATTTTTAATTCATAGTACAATGAAATGCTACTTAAAAAGGATTAAATTTAAGCAGATCATATTCATTTAGATAAAAGGGCACTGGAGATGTTAAAGAATTCTGTTCCTGTTCCACGAGCTTGTTTTGTTTTGACCTAATGAGGGCATTTATATTACGCGCATCATATTACAAACTCCATCTACCTCTTTTCTCCATGATAATCTTCAAAGAATTCAATTATTTTTCATAATGCGTTAAACAATCTTGAGATGCTTGTGACCGGAGAAAAACAATCGCCCAATAGAAAGGTTATGGCACGCAACAGCATTTGCACAAGACATAAAATTCATAACAAAATAAATGAATATGTAATTAAAATTTCAGTAACCGAAAATATCTTAAAAATCATAGAAATTATAGTCTAAAGTCGAACCTCCGTTTAAGGTAACCATTAAAAGCATGATATGTATTGTTATAAACTTTTGATACTAACTACTATGCTATCTATGATAAGAAATATAATTTTGAAGTGAAATCAGAGTGTGCCAAAAGTCTTTGACACATTTAATAATTCAATAAAAATTTTAATCATTTGACGTACGAGGTACGATTTGGATGGAAATATTTATCACGACCAGAAGTTTAGCAAATAAAAAAAGTTATTAATTTTGTCCCTGAAATGGGCTAGACCTTTAATAACGAAATGAAGCATAAAAACCTCATGATAACCGTTAAAATAGAGTGTGAAGTAAATAGTTCGTAACTTTTAATCGTGATTTTATTCTTTATTGCTGCTTTGAAGGGGTAGTGCCGTACCTAGCTAATTTTTGTAACTATAAATGTTTTATTTGTTTAAAGAAAAGTATCGATTATGAGAAGTAAAAACTACACCTTTACAATTAGTTAGCTTTTTGAAAATTGAATTTTAAATTTTTTGAAGGATTTTTGAATGACGTTGTGTAATGTGCTACACCGAGATGCATAACATTCGCCAAAATCTTACTATATAGGGTGAAAAAAATATGTTTCAGAAGGAAAACTACAGCCATGCACGTAAAGCTGCATGAATTCCAATGAAAATGTAAATATATCGAAAGAATTCATTTTACAAATTTCTGCACTTTAAATGGTATCCATGATGCCCAAATCACGAAATAATTTTCAACATCGTGTTAGTATAAGATTTTGTTTTTAAATTACGATACATTTGTTCTAAAATATATCATTTAATTTTATAATCCAGGTTGCCATACTTTGAACAAAGACTTTTCATCTTAACCCATTTGTGCCTGAATTATTTTCTTCGCTAAAATTCGAATTTTGCATTTTCCCACCGCTTTAAAAGAAAGAATAACTTTTATCTTAATTTAGCGAGGACTTCGTCTCGAGAAAGAAAGTATTTATTTTTCCTCCTTTTTACTGGCGTGAAAGGCGTTTACTTGAATTTTTTGAAACTGTCCCAAAAATGGGACGCCAGGCACTAATGGGTTAACAATCACCTTTTGCGTTATTTTCTTATAAAGATATGCGCAGTTTCATTATTCGTATTAGTCCTTAGAAACATACCTTGTCAAAATGACTACTAAAATAAGCGGGCTCATTTTAAGCAATATAGGCAGTTTTATATAAAATATAGTTAAATTTTATAATTATATTGAATAATAACATAACAACGCACATCATAATTAAAAGTGCATTTCAAGCAGTCATCATTAACCCTTTGAGCTCTGGGGTGTAAATTTCTTCAAAATTCCAAAAGTCACATTGGCACCAATATTTTGCTAAGAAAAAAACCGGTGAATGATAAACAAGAAAAAATGTATTAAATCTTTTTCAAATAAATCTGGTCGAATTTTCTGGTGTCATTGTGACATTTCGGAATTAAAATTATGTGGTAGAAATTTCAACCATCAGAGCTCAAAAAGTTATACAGTACTTCGCGTGTAGTATCCGAAAACTTTAGTTTACCTCTGAATCCTTTTGTATAACCTTGTAAATGAATAATAGCTATTTTCGCATCTTACAGAATGCATAATTTAGTGCTATTTATACATGCATATAAATTGTAATATGTTTGAAACCGTGTAACATCATAAAAAATCTTTTGAAACGATTTTTTCTCCATTTCTCGTACTTTAACGTAATAATTTTGAATGACCCTATAAATGAACTAAACTTCTACAAAAATCACTTTAAATAGAAAATGTGTTATGATAAACGTTAATAGCATCGAAAAATTTTAGGGTAATCCCAGTGTATTTACGAGAGTTAGAGCATGGAAAGACTTCCAGAGAAACTGAAATTATAAACAATTTTTTTTGTCGGAAAGTGTTAAAATTGATAACTTGGTATGTCATTAATGCTAATTAATGTTTATCTATGCATCACATTCTGATTTTCAGTTATTTTTTCCGTTACATTCATTTCTGCTTTTTTCAAATGAATCTTTTTATAGAGTACATACTACCGAAGCATTTACTAAGTTACAAAAATGTTTTATTTTTATTTTAGAAATGACTTTTTTTAAAAATATATGATTTCATTTCCATCTTCAACGTAATTATTAAAAATCCCGGTTTCTCTTTTCCTATCTCTTTCAATAATAACTTAAACAGTTTACATTAAAAAAATATGCATTATTATTTAAACTGACATTTCATATAAAATTAATTGGGCAATTACATTGCAGAAATAGAAAGTTAAAAAAAAAGGAAAATTTCTTTTAAATTTCATCACATTTCTTTTTAGGAAAATCAAAGGAAGGTGAAAAAATAGTATATGAAATATAAAATAGTCCTCGCTATTTTTTCTTTGAAAAATCCGCAGTTTTTATACAAAAAAACTTCGGTGTAAAATCCTTTTATTTCAGAAAAAGAAAAAAAGAAATAGAAGCATATTTTTCGTTTTTTATAAAAAAAATTCTTTGAGATATGGCATTGTGATATTTATCTTTACACTGTTTAAGGTTTTCAGACTGTGTTACTAGCAATGAAAAACACATACCAAACTTGACTGTTTCGTTTTGATAAAACGTGTTATAACTTGTATTTTCTTTTTAGTTTTGCTTTCATTTTTAAAATATAAGATTTTTTTCGTTACTTCCAACAAAATATCTTTTTCTGTTGGAAAACATTAGTAATAGTTGAAATCATGATATCAGTTTTTGAGTTTAAATTCAGTTGTGAGGTGAGAAAAAATATGAAAGAAGATAATAGAATATTTTTAAAAATGTTGTATTGTAATACTATATGTATTTTAAAAGGAAAAAGTAGAGGGTAAATCATTTATAGAAAAACTGTTAAAATATAATAATAGACAAATAAATTACATTCTTTTTTTCATAAGGCGATTTTTCCTTTCTTTTGTGAGAAAAATTCTTTTTTTTTTTCTTTGAAATTAAAACAAGCTGTGTAGAAAGCAAAAAATAAGGTTCACGAAAATCTAGCGAATACTTTAGTAGCAGATTTCTATATGAGATCAGGTCACCCGATTTCCTTAGAATTGTGAGTTGAGTCGTTTAGGTTGTAGCTTTTTTTTTTTTTTTTTTTTTTTTTTTTTATAGGCCGGATTCGGATTTAGTTGCTTTGATTCTTGCTGTCGATTATCATTTAACCTGATTTTGAAAAAGAGGGTCCAGAATATTTTCTCTCATGTAAAAACATATTTGAACATGAATGTACTCATGCACACATATTTTTTGAATAAAATATAAATTATCATGAGACATAAAACCATAGACTTTTTCACAACTGTATTACTTTCCCTGTGTAACTTTTCTTTTTAGGTTATGAGTTGGATTGACGTTGAAAAGTGTCTGATTCGTATCGGATCGAAAAAAATTATTTTGTCGGGTTCCAGTTAACTAAATATTATTTATCGGGTTTGAGTCGAATACAAATTGACTCCTAGTAGATTTTTGTGAGAAATAACAGTGTGACTCAAAAAGTTCATCAGAAATTAAAGATTTAATAATGAATTAGACGTAAAAAATGAAAGGTCAAGTGTGTATTTCACTTGTGCTCTGAGAGTACCGTACAATCAACATATAATTATTAACTGTATTATTAATAAAAGTCCTTCCGGCCAGTACTGGGAGGAAGAGGTAGCTTTCATATTCCTTACATTTCTTTAAAAAAATTAAGTTATATTATTCAACCATACAAAGTTCAAATCAGTGGAACACGGTAGTAGGAGATTCAATACTTGTTTTTGTCAATATTGAAAATGAATGGGGATTTCTAGAAATTAATCAATTTTATACAAGATGGTTTTATTTAAAGCGATTTATATTCAATATAATGAAGTGCCATTTTAAAACAACATAATGGGTGAAATTAACCAATGAGGTTGATCGAAATCTTAGTCAGTCTTGTGCACAATCTCACTCAAATCAAAATCGGTTGATATATAAGAGTGCTGTCGCAGGTAAATAGATTTTTCAAAATGTCACCCCATTTTAAAAATTCAAGCTGTTATATATAAACAATTTTTAAGGTAAAGACAAAACAAAAAGTGCTTGGTAATCCTTGTATTAAGATCAAACACTTCAGAAAAAAACCCTTTTTCCTTTCTTTTTTTTCTTTTGTACATTATTATAAATGTAAAAGTTTTTTGACAAATTTAAATGACCGCCATTTTGACACAACATGGCGGATAAAGCTGACCAATTAACTCGGTCAAGAAATTGGTTTGTTTTAAGTACACACCAAATTATATACAAATCGGTACATAAATGTGCATATTATCGCGTGACAAAATCAGATCATTTCAAAATGTCAGCAACACTAGAATTTCAAAGTGCTACAACTCAGCCATTGTTTAAGACATAAACAAAACAAAAAATGCTCCGAATTCATTGTATCAAGATCAAACACATAGGAAAAGAGTCTTTTTCAATTTCTACATTTTATATACCTCATTTTAAATTAAAAATTACAAAAAAAAAAAAACCAAAAAAACAAATGGCCTTAATTTGAAACAAGGTGGTGGATGAAATTGGTCAATGAACTCAATTTAGACATCCGTATGCACTAGGCAAACACCAAGTTGCATCCAAATAGGTTCATTAATACGCGTGTTCTCACGTGACAGAAATCAGATCATTTCAAAATGTCAGTCACAATAGAAATTCAAAGTGCTATAACTCAGTCATTTTGTAAGATACAGTCGAAACAAAAAATGCTCTGGAGTCTTTGTATCAAGCTAAAACACATAAAAGAAAAATCTTTTTCAACTTCTAGTTTTTGTGCATCTAATTTTAAATTAAAAATTAAAAAAAAATTAAATGGCTGTCATTTTTAAGCAAGATGGCAGATGAAACTGGCCCACGAGCCCGGTTCAAACATCGGTATATACTATGTACACACCAAGTTATATTCGAATCTGTTCATAAATACGCGTGTTATCACGGGACAAATATCAAACCGTTTCCAAAATGCCAGTCACACTAGAAATTCAAAGTGCTTTAACTAAGCAAATTTTTAAGATATAGGTTAAGCAAAAAATGCTCTGAAATCTTTGAATCAAAGTCAAACGCAAAGTAGAAAAATATTTTCCAATTTCTAATTTTTTTGTACTTAATTTAAACAATTAAAAATTTGAAATTTTTTTAAATGGCCTCCATTTTGAAATAAGCTGGTGGATGAAACTGGCCAACGAACTTGGTTCAAACATTGGTATATACTATGTACACAACAAGTTACGTCCAAATCAGTTCATAAATACTCGTGTTGTAACGTGACAAATATCAGACTGTTTCAAAATGTCAACCACACTAGAAATTCAAAGTGCTATAACTCAGTCATTTTTTAAGATAGAGACAAAACAAAAAACGCTCTGGAATCTTTGTATCAAGGTCAAGCACACAGAAGAATTATATTTTTCAATTTCTAATTTTCTTGTACCTAATTTGAAATTTGAAGTTAAAAAAAATTAAGTGGTTGCCATTTTGAAACAAGATGGCGGATGATGCTGGCCAACAAACTCGGTCGACACATTAGTATGTATAATGTATACAACAAGTTTCATTCTAATCGGCTCATAAATACAATAGTTACAGCATGATAAAAGTTATATATATATATATATATATATATATATAATCAAATCTCACATATTAATTCACACGGTATTTGTAAAAGAAGGCGTGAAATTTGTCCAAGACGCGCCCCACATTTCCGACGGAATATGATTTTTCACTTTTTTTAATATGATGCACCATACGTAGAAAATTGAAATTGATAGCGAATATGCATCATGTTTCATAGTATTTCATGCAAAAAAAAAAAAAATAAGGTGGTCACTCAGAAATTTCAGTTTATTTTAATTAAAATATACATTTAAAAACAGGAAAAATGTTAGAAAACTTGTTCTTTTGTTTAAAAAAATCGAAATTTTGTTTAAAATTATCAAACATTCGCATGCTGGTTTTTTACATCCCTTATTTCTTTCGTTGAAATCTGCTTAGTAGTTTCCTCACACAGGTCATTACCCCCATGGTCTTGAGATACAAACTTAAAACTCGGGAGAAATGAATTTCTTTTTATAAGCTATCGATCCATGTAGGACTCGATGTGCTTGACTTAAGGGCATATTTTACTAAGAAACCCGGCTATATCCTTTGTTTTAGATTGAAAAAAAAAACTGATTTTTCATTAGGCGCAAAATGACATACGTAGGATGAGAGCAGCCAGAGTTCGCACACTCCTTACATTTTGTAAGGACTCCGGCACCACTATTAATGATAAGAAAATTTATATTTAACTTTTAAGAAACAGAATTCGCAACCACCTCCTCGATTTGCAATTTATGCACTATTTTTCTGCAGTGAAATACATTCAAAATGCAGTAAAATTTTAGTGGTAGAGCTGTGCGAACCCTGTGAGCAACACATAAAGTAGAAAATAAAATTAAAATAAATCTTATTATCCGTTTTCTTTTGCCATTGCGTGTTTATTTTCAACAACGACTAAATTAAACAAAAAAAAAGTTTGATTTCAACTTCCCCTATCTAAGAATAACAATGATTCAATTTTTTCTTCATTTTTATTGATATGAAAAGTAGATAAAGTGGTTTAGAACATTTGCAAAATCATACGTTAAATAGCTGACATGAATGTAGTTTTTTCCTCGTGAAATACTGAGATGATTTCAATAACTTTAAAAAATTGTTTTGGTGATATTTAAATTATAAATTGGTAGCACAGCAAGAAACAAATAAAAATACAACAGTTGTGACATTTCGTGATATAAGAAATTCAGTTTTTTAATTAATTAACACATTTATTTATTTTTTATTTTTATTCTTTGATGAACGAGCAAATTATAATTTAGCTATAGCCCAACTGTAAAATTATATCAAAATTATTTTAGTAGTTCTCTAAAAATGTGTACCAATGTCGACTGTTTTATATCCGATTTGTTTTCGTTTTTTAAATCATTTAACTATTGTATTAAAAACATTATGATGGATTTTTAGTAATGTTTCTGTCAAAAAATTTAAAAATAGCATACAGTAGTTCCTAAGAATAAGGTACAGTCGAGCCATTCTCCAGAAAGTGTATGTTTTGAACAAAAATATTTTTCAATTTCAAAACTTTATATTTCCCTTTTTCATTTTTATATCAAACTTTACATACTAGAAATAATCATGAACTACGATCCTGCTTATTTTTAATTAGTTTACTAATAAATAAAAGCTATATATAACCTTATTCCCCAAGGTGTGTTTTAAATTGACAAGGACTGTCACGGAGGCGAGGAACTATCTGTAAAAATAGCCTTACTGGATACTTGCTCCGTGAAAAAAATATTTTTTGTTATTACAAGTTGCAAGTTTGTTATTACAAGATATGAAAACAGGCAAACTTGTATTTTCACGTTGTTTTACCTACCTGAACTTCAAATTCACGGATGTGAAAGTTCTCAATCGCTACACTCCATTTTAAAAGATAAAATTTGTCCTCTTGTTTCTCATTTAAAATTTCAAAATTTTTTTTATAGCTGTAAGTTAACAAAATGGATGACTTGCATCATGAGAAATAAAATGTGAGGCGAGTACTGTTATCTATCAGTGAAAAATTACATTTTGGGTAACGAAGGTAAGAATTTATTGTGTGACAGAACTCATTAATCTACAAAAACAAACTAAATCACAATAATTTTTTTAAATATGTTTAAATTTTAGTACTTGAGATACTTGTGGAAGGACGAATAAATATCTAAATATATTTTTTTAAATTAAACAAGTCATTAAAGAACATTAACAGCCACACCAGGTGTGTGGCATGCCACGGAAGTGAGAATTCACATACTGTAGGCCGAAAAACATAAATTAAATATTGTTATAAAAAAATTTTTACTGATATTAGTGGGCATAATTTTATTTCAATCAAAAAATATATTTAAATGAAGTAATCTTTAAATTTTTTACTGTAAAATGCATGTGACGGAAATGTTTCACTTTTTGAAGAATTACCCTTTCGTGGAAAAGAATAGTAAACATCCCCTTACTAACTCATCTACAAACTTTCATAGGAGAAAGTTACTGATATCGAACGATTAGAAATGAAGTTTATTCTTAAATGATGCATATGAAACTTCTTTGCGGACATCTACATATTAGATTGAACCGACACATTATTCTTTTTGAAGGCAATACACAATTTTAACTAGATTTTTTAAATCTTTGGTTCAAATTATGCCTACACACCTAATCTCAAGTTATTTGAATGATACGTTTTGAATAATAAACATTCAAAATTTAATGTTTCTAATAGTAAATTACGTTTTTATATTTTTATTAATATCTTTTAAAATTATACTCCTAATGGGCTAATTTTTTTATGTAGCAATAATACTAAAATGCTCAAACATTAATACGTTGGATTTGCACTGTTTATAATTTTATGATATGAATTATGAAATTAATATTCTAAAAAATTATAAATTGCAACCTACAACTTTTTTGATGGATTTAGATTTATTAAATCCCGTTTATGAAAATCCAAAATTTCAAAATTTTCTTCTGAGTAGTTTTCTAATTAAGTTTAAAAAAGGGCAAAATGATGGCTTAAGGAGCCATCTAAGAAGTAACATATTTTGAAACTTTTTATGATATCCTGTAATCTAGCAGTCTTCAATGACTACTTAAGTGCCGTCAAAGACGCTTTGATCAAGAAAGGAAGGATATCTCGGGCAACAATCGAGTACTGAACTTCAATTTGGATACAGCCCCTAAAGTATGCTGGTTTAAAAATAATTAATTTCTCAGTAACTTATGGTACGAATTTAATAAATTTGTTTTTAGGCTAATTGAAGTTTTTAGAGTTCATTTATGCTATTAGAGATGGGTATTGCTAAAAAAAGTTAGGGTTCGTTTTAATAGATGGCCCTCTAAGCAAATTTAATATACATCATTTAAAAGTAGACTTTATTTTCTTCATTTGGTACCAGTAACTTTCTTCTACGATGGTTTTTTGTAGAGTTAATAAGGAAGTTTACTTCCCTCCCCCCACGACTATACATAGATGTCAGTTGTTTAACATATCATTTCGCAGTTATTCTCTACCAACCTTTCTTGAATAGTTTTTAAATCGTCATTATTTTTGAAAACACATGTTTCATTTTATGTGACTATGATTGCAAGGCAATATTAAGAGCTTCTGATGTTAAGATTGAGTAACAATATGAAATAAAAAACTGGAAATAATTTAAGTAAATTTCATCAAAGTTTAAATTAATGCTATGTAAATAATATATCGTGAAATAGGGAATATTCCTTTATCTAACAGTATGTTGATTTCTATAAAAGCACGTTTATTATTGCAGAGATATTAACAGTATTCGTAAGCCTCCTTGAATTTTCCGAACAGTAAATTCTTCGGCAACAATAATTTTTTACAGAAAATTCCTCATTAAATAAATCGAAATTTCACGCGTTTAATACAAGATTTGTTTTACTACAAAAATATTGTTATCACTGCTGGAAAAATCCCTGAAGTGTATGAACCCTGAATTAAAAATAACAGGACAAGATTTTGTTTATTCACATAATCAGTTTTACCCTACTTGGTGTCAGATAAGATTTATAAGAGGGATGTGTTTCTCTTTTTTCCATGCTGTTAGCATGTAATTAACACTTTACATTTTGTTATTTATAATCTTAAAATTGTAGACAAATAATCGCGCTTATTGAGCATTGCAAACTGAGCTTGCATAATTCTAACAGAACAGCATTAGCTTAATCCATCAATAGCATAATTTTTGGTGTTTGATTTTATCAGGATTGTCAAATTGTGGCCCGCCTAACACCACTAAAATTTTACAGAAATGAATGTCTTATCAAATCATCGAATCCCTGCTGTTCAAAAAGACGTCAATTTCTTTAAAAAAAAAATCGTGTATTTGACGGGCCAGTTTGAGACCCATGCATTATATTTTATATGTAGAGTGAATTATAAATATGAAAAGTAAATATTTATCAAAGTTCCACTGATGTAAATATTTTGACGATATTTTAAAAACAGGAGCTGAGTTCTTTTGTCAAATATCGTAATGTTTGATATGGGTTATTCAAAGTTATTCAAATCCTGTGTCTGTGTCAGGGCTCCCAAATGGTCCGCCAACTGAACATCAATATTTTCTTACAAAAATTTTCTTTTAGATTTTTCTTGCAAATTGCACAGAAACCAGCTTCGAGAGTGGTTTTTCGTGCAAATTCTGTACAAACTTACCATGAAAATTTTTATTAAATAATATTGGTGTTCAGTTCGCGGACCATTTGGGAGCCCTGCCGTGTTAACAGTTTGGCCTCTTCATTAAAGATTTTGAATTCACATTAGAAATTCTGAAAGATGAATTTTTACTTTATGTAATCACGAAACGTATGTTTTTTTTTTTAAATAAAGAAAACAATACTGTACAGTATTTCTAGTGTGAATATAATGTTTCTGAATCGAAAAAAGGCCAAATATGGGCACCCTGTATGCTTAAATTACGAATGAGTGAGATTTCTAATTTCGCTACAAGATAACCTGATCTCTCTGAACGGCGATGGATGAATAGCACTCTTTATGAGGCTTCCACAGTAAACCGCGATATATGACGCTTCGTTCTCTCTCACAGATAGCAAGCAATGTTTTACTGTAATATTCTTCTCCTAGTATCCTTATAATGTTTATCAACGATTTTTCAGAAATTAGGAAGGATATTAATTCACTTCATAACAAAGATTCCGGTACGTTCATTCCGCTACACTCTTCTTCCATCTTATCAATAATTATTTCGTGCGCAAAATCATCAAGATTTTTTTTCCTAATCATGTTGCATTTGAAGTTAACACGGTATTTTTAATTCTACTCTTCTGGATATTGCCATACGCATCGAAGTAGTGGAGTTATGAATAAAGAGGAGACTGCTGTCTAACAGCTGCGAATGAAGTAACTGAGGAGGTTGTCACAAGATGACGGTTATCTATTAAAATCAGATGAATACTTTCAAATTGCTGCCGGTGAAAACTTCAACCAGTAAACTTCAATAGAATATTTCATCTTAATAATAAACCTTATTCTGAAAAAAAAAAAAAAAAATATGGTCACAAGTATGATTTAAATTTTCTATTTATTTTTACTGGTGTCAGTTTAGTAAGGAATTACAATCTTTTCACAGACAGTGACAGGAAGTTATCTGGGTTGTCACAATAGCGCGGAATTACTACCGCCAAAGCAAAACTCTACCAGTAAAAATAAATACCAGTTTTTGCCATTATTTTAGCTTGAAATGCTCTACTCATGATATGTTTAAATAAGGAGAAAGTTTGCCGCGGTGGTAATAAACTCCCTGACAAAACGGTTGTAGTTGAAGCGTCGCTATCTTAAGGTTATGTCCGTTCCTTTTTCTTAATCGTTCCACAATTGCGCTAATGCCAGCGATCAGATGAATCCTTCACGTGTCTTATGTTGTATTGTTACTGAAACTTCCATACACACCTTCTTTATAACTATCTGAACTTCATTTTGAGGGTTACTAAAAGTCAAGTTTATAAATTTCTTGACTGTGATTTTAAATATCACCATTTCTCAAGATTTGCAAGCTTGTTTACATGTTGCTGTAAAACACCGAAGTCTGATAAATCATACATTTACTGGTAAATCACTGTATCAACAAATGGGAGTGGTAAAACCCCGAAATATTCTTCTAAATGCTTCTGTTTCGGGATTTTAGATAACCATTTAACCAAATAGTAGGATTTAGCATTTTCTTTTGGTAAAAGTTCGAAATGATTGAAGAAATTAGTATAGTTTTTGGGAAATAACATACCGTAATTTCGGGTGTATAAGCCGCAGATCACTCAATTCTTTTTCGACCCAGAATTTTTTAAGAAACAAATATAACTAGTTAGATCGCCATAAATATTTGTCTTCAATCACTAAATAAGATTTCTGGGTTTAAAAAGAATTGTTTGAGCCGCGGCTTATACACCCGAAATTACGGTAGTTAACGCCCTTAAGCAGATAACTGGTCTAAACAACTCAACATTTAATTATTTTTATTTATTAAAAAAACTATTAGAGCAAACAAAAATATTATTAATAATGCTACTTTAATTCTACTACTACTACTTTTAATAATAACACTAATTTTTCTGTGGATAATGGTCCTTTAATTTGTTCCCGCTTCCTATATTGAGAATATTATAGTGCTTCAACCCTCTATAATGTACTCTTTGTTTTTTTTAACGCATTTAATTTCTGTCATATCATTTTTTAAATAATTGTGCCCCCACTTTTTAAATAAAAAATTCTACACTTCTTATTTTTTAACTCATTCGTACAAAAGACCATTAAGCGTTTCCCACTATAAATCATTTATTACATGAAATAAGAACACGCAAAATACATTATTACTAAAACAAACTTATTCTACATTGTAGTTGATCAGGCTCACAGCTGTCTAAATTTACCGGAAGTGAGGATGAAACTCATGTGAACAGAACAGATAAGGTTCACGAGGGAAGTTGTATGACAAATAAATATATAGGTTCATCCCTCATTTCTGACTTTTACGAAAAGTTATTAGTAAATCTTAGCTCTTAGCATATATTGGAAGAATTTGGTTAAAAGTCCAAAACGGCAGGGTTTAAAAGCATCTTTCGAGATATTACCAACTCACTTTGGTAAATGTATACCAGTAAAACCTAGGATTTACTAAGCTTCGGACTTTTACAATAATATATGTATAGAGGCAATTCATTATTTAAAAAAATGAAAATTATAAACTGATTTGTTTTGATTCTTGAAATATATTTCAAAGGCAAAAAGTAACACATGCGAAATTTCCTATTTTCAGAAATGTTTTTTATGATATCATATTCTAATACTTTAGAAAGGATTTTTGGAACATATATTAGTACAATGTAAATATATGTTTGTGTTAAAATATAGTCTCCAAAACTTAGCGTCTCCTCTGAAATGAAAAATTTAAATATACTAGATACAATAAAGATTTCCAAAAGTGACATACATTTTTACCTTACCAAAATAATAATGTTTAAAAATATGCATATCGCGAAGTCTTATCCGAAGTATAATAAATGTAAAAAAGAATAATTCAACTCAGCATTTATCAGCAATAAAAATATAATCACAACCATTTATTTCCAAACCACATTTCTCTTGTTTAAAACAATCAACTAACGACATTGTAGAAAAGAATTTGTACTCCTAAAAGATCCCAGAAAATTGGATTCTTCCCAAATAACGCTGCGGAATTTAGCCACGCAAGAAAATGTGTTGCTTGAAAATAACAATGCCAGAAAGTACATACATTAGGACTAAAATTTCAGCAAACTAAATTGTAATATTTAAATTGCCTAAATTGGGAATTATTACATTAAATATTTAAATTTAAATCGATTAAACTGTTGTCATATTAATGGTATATGTCATTAATTTCCCATTAATATTACGTACATGTAATAATTAAATTACATGTCTTGATATTTGTTATACTTCAGTGGCGTTATCAGGGTGGGTGTCCAAGTGGTCTGAATACCGGTAATTTTTTAAAGTTTTATTTAACCACAAAGTTTTCTAGGCGTTATCTAGGCTAAATCAAATAGAAAACATAGCTATTTTGTTTAATAAAAGTAGATTAATTTATAGGTCAGATTTTTAATTGCAACTTTTTATTAGAGAGAGTATTGAAATTTACGTCAGAAGCTCAATGGTCTGCAATGATTCCTTGTCATTTCAAATCCCAAATATTTGGATTGAATTGTTAAATAATTTAAAAATTAAGCAACGTGATACATAATTAAAATAAAACGCGCGTGATTTTTATTTAAATTTTTTTTTTTTTAATTTCATTTGTAATAGTTTTTTTGTCATTTTCCATCTTTGTGTTTATTTGTATTTTCTGATGATGATTGAGTAAATTCAATCGAAACATGTAAAAATTATTAAGATCTTTTAATGTTTTTATTAGTATTTAACGTCCTTTATAGCAATTAAATATTTTAATGCATATTTTTGATAAAGTTTTCTGCTATGAAAAGGGGATGTAAACTTTACAATATTACTGGTTTTGTGCACCCACCCTGCTTACGCCACGTGCTTAGATTTATATTACAGAATTTAGCAAAAAATAATAAAAAGCACCTTTAAAGGTTTTTACTCTAACACTGAAAAATCAAGTAAATGTAAGAATTGAATAGTTTCTGGATAATTACTGTAGAGATCCAGCAGGTAGGAATACAAAGTTTCTCTTGCAGCTTTAATGGTCTTCCATTAGGATAAGGAAGAGTGTTATCGCATGATAACATCGTTAATCTTTTATGATGTTTTTTGAGAACATGTGTATTGTTTGCGTAATAGAAATGGTAGTTCAAAATAACGGAGTACAATGACACATAGTAACGATTCATAAAAATTGCATGTGCCATTGCTGTGTTAACAATGACAAATTTTCCAGCTATATTTTTGTGAGTAAATGTCTGCGGTTTACAAAGTGGGAAAATAAATGACTTTACAATGTTAAACTTACAGATTCAGTGACCTTCTATCATGATAAGAAAATGTACTATCACCGTACAGTATTTCACTGGTGGTTTTTTGAGGCTACTTTTGTCAGCAAGGGTATGCGATCTGCCTATTTGGTCAATCAATGGTAGCACAAAATTATGGTTATAACTATTGAGAACATACACTAATAGTAGAAAACCTGTCACAGCGATTTTGGAAAATGTTTGATCATAAAATTGGTCTAGTAAATAATTAAGGGCAATATAGACTACCTAATTAAAACGAAATTTTAGAGATGATTGAAATTTCTCCCAGATTAAAAGTTAAAACTACGTGACTTACTCCCACAAGTAAACTTGTAAATTCAAAGCTGCTGCCATAATGTTTAAAACCTAAAATGTCTCTCTGATATCATTCGAATAATCTAATTAAACAAATAGGCTAAATATTATTGAAAGATAACATACCTGTCAAGCTGCTGAATATTAACTAGAGATGCATAATACAATTGTGAGTGGTTTATAATACACACGTCAGCCTGCATGTTACATGTAATGAACAAGTCAATGTAAATCAACACCATTGTCATATGAATTTATGTTTTTCATTGATTGAAATTAGTAGCTGTTGTCATGGATCATGGCCAACTTGCATATTAAATAAATTTAGTCTAATAAAAACCACAAATATACTCATACAGACAAAATCAAGCTAATAAGTCTCTTTGTAAACTTTCATAATAGTATGTGGAGCGAAATTTAGTTTAATTAAATGTACATGCAACGATGCATACAAAAATGAGGAAATTAGAAGAATTTCATCAAATATTCACAATTTGCATAAATTTAACAGAATGTTATCCAGACATGTCTAATGCTTTAATTAAGATTCAGAAATGATAATAAAGTAAAACGTGCAGATCATATTTTCAATTGTGTTTGATCAATCTGTTTTTATGTTTATGCTTAGTTCTCGGTAAATATACTTTAAATAATATTAAACGAAATTTATATTGTCAATACTGATTCAGTATTAGCAAAATGTAAATACTGCAAATGCTGGGACAATATTTCATGCTACTATTGGCCAAGATACAACCTAGATATAACGAATAGAAACATTAATTTAATATTACTTTTATACTACTATTCTTTCACATTGAGAAAATTGAGAGAAACGAAACTCATCCTAATGTTATGGTAAGGATATAGATTTTTATATCCGGGAATATTAAGTTCCGGGATCAAATCACGACAGTACCAAAGCTAAGAAAAATGTACTCTAGATAAGAGAAAATATAACTTATATTTAAAAAGGATCTATTCGGTTTGCTTTATAAAACATCATTTGTTTAACACTTTAACCCTTTCCGGCACGGGCAAAATCTGTAGTAAAATAACAAATAATCGACTGACACCGGAATTCACAAACGTATTTTTTAAATATTTTGAATTCCTTAATTTAAGCTTTCACTGTAAAAGCAAAATTTTACTAAAATATTATTGGCGCCGATTGCAAGTTTGGAATTAAAATTACGTATCCCAGACCGGGCACAGTGTGCCGGAAAGGGTTAATGCCCATGATAGCATATATGCTATCAAGTGATTCGCATTTAGTGGATTTTTTAATTCGGATATTCCAAATACATCAGAAATTAAAAATAGAAATATTTGTTTTATTTAGTAATAGACATCCCACATTTAAATAAAAGGAATTTACCATTAAAAATTTCTAGTATGAATTCAGATTTTTTTGAATTATGTGATTTCTAGATCACATTCTACTATGGGAATTTTTAATGGGTTAATCGACTTAAATTACGTTTAAGTTTTTTAGCCTGTTCTTTTACGTCCATTCCTAAAGTGACATTCCTGTTCAGCTAGACCATAGCCTGGCAGGTAGGGATCAAATCAACCATTTAAAGAAAAAAAAAAAGAAAAAAAATGACATTCCACGATAAATTATGTGCATTGTATGATTCCCTTCTTATCTTTAAATCGTATTCTGCGAACGCTTAATCGATTGTATTTCAACATTTCCGACATGTCTGATTATTAGCTGACATCTTGTGAACCTTTGAATATTTAATCATCATAGCAATCTTACCAAAGATAGATGGTTCTATCACAATAAAGAATGATACAAAAAAAAAAAAAAAAAAAAAAAAAAAAACACTTGCAATGCAAAGTTAACCCATTACCTGCTAGTGTTGAGCTTTTGGAACGTTAAAAACAAAATTAACCAAAATTTAAATATATAACGAGCATTATATTTCTGTATTTGTGGTAGCAAATGTATAAAGAAAAGAAAAAAAGTTGAAGGTCTCTATCTTACAGTTTTGGTAGTTAATGGGTTAACTGATTCCAGTCAACTTTATCTGCTATTGAAATTTACAGCGGAGCTTGGTCATTGTGACAGAGAAGTTCATTGTTTAATTAACCCAAAAATTTTTAGAAAACAAATCACACACAATACTTACCTAGTTTATTTTTTTAATATTAAATGAACTTTTATGTTATTTAAAAGGAGTAATAACATATTATTATTTTTTAAAACAAAACAATATCTTGGTAGTTTAACCCTTTGAGCTCTGGGGCATAAATTTCTTCAAAATTCCAAATGTCACACTGGCACCAGTATTTTGCAAAGAAAAAAACCGGTTAACGATAAACACGAAAAAAAAAAAAATACATTAAACCTTTCTGAAGTAATTTTGGACAAATTTTCTGGTGTCATTGTGACATTTTGGAATTAAAATTATGTGGTAGAAAATTCTACCAGCAGAGCTCAAGGGGTTAAAAAAGCTAATGAAAGGCAGCAAGAATTTTATAATACAATATATTTCCAAAATACGAATGATGTTAACTATAGAGTAATATTTATTGCACGAAAGAATGATCAATTTTTGATTTTTTTTTTTTTTACAAATCATTAAATAAGCAGTTAGAAAACAATATTAATCCAAATATTTTTAAATATTAGTTTTTTGTCATATGTTATCTGAAGTCTTGTTCTATTAAAATATGCATAACGGTAAATAACGTTTCTTAAAAAATAGAAAGTATTTATGTAATGAAACGTGCACTGAATTTTACTATGAAATCCTTTTAAAATTAAAAGTATGTTAATCATAATATATGCTATTAATACATGAAAGAATAAACAATGTTTGTTTTTTAAAAAACAATTAAATAAATAATTAAAAGATAATCTGACAATTTTTAAAAAACAATTAGACTGATGTTCAAATATACCTAATTTTTTTCTCCAATTTTATCGAAATTTGTAGCATTTAAAATATGCATAGTGACGTGTGATGAATTTTTTAAACATTAATATTTTTAAGGATGCAAGAATTTTATAATATCCTTTCAGAAGAAAAATCATGTTAACTATAATATATCATTTTAATGCGCGAAAGAGTTAGTAATTTTTATTTTCTAACAAACAATTAAATAAATAGCTAGTAGACAAATTCTGTGTCTACTGACAAACGAGAAGCATCATTAATAGTAAAAAATTCAGATATTATTTCTTCAGATTCATGGGCGAGATCGTTTATCTTTCTGATTTGCTGATAAATTCTTCCGGGCTTTGGGAACTGACACTAAATATCTTATCATAAATCATATTCTGCTAAATATACCGACTAGTTTATGCTAGTCAGTTCATTTAATTTTTATTACTAGGAACGTTAGATGACGCTGCAGAAATTCATTTTTATTAGAAGAACAAATTTTCACTAAAGCAATAAATTTGAAACGATGCTATTTAATTATTTTTAGAGAGTATTTTAGAAATGTTTTTACAAATTACGTTTAACATAGTATTTAATATTTCAAAAATAGGACAAAGTGATATTAATTACTGCAACTGCGACAATGTTTTAAAACGGAATGCACCAATTAAAAATAGATGTAAACTGAAAAATCATGAATATTATTTGTTTGAAACGCTAGAAACTATTTTTTATACAAATTAAATAATCTTTTAGAAAGAAAAACTTAGCAAGTTGCCTGCTCTTAAGCACATTGCTCATGGGTCAGTTTAAGCATACATGCCAACCTCCGGCTTTTTAAAAATCAAACAATTCTATTTCAAACCAGAAATTAGCCCCACCAGTGGCCGAGAGGTACAGACCTCTCAACTGGTAGACGGCAGGTGCTGGGTTCGAACCCAATCGCGGCTGTCGGCCTAACCGTTCGGAGTTTTCGTGGTTTTCTTCGAACCTTGCGTAAATACGGGTTAGGTTCCCTTAGAAAGACCCCCACGAAGGGCACTCCCGCTCTGGTCCTATATCTCTACCGCAGATAATCGGACGACAAAAATACACCAACACCAAACCAGAAATTTATTTAATTAAAGTATTTAAATAATTTTCAGACGATTAACTCATTCAATCCAAAACACTTCTAATTAATCTATTTTCCTGGTTCAATGTATGTATTCCCAATTTCTAAAAAGCCGGAGGTTCGCAACCCTGGTTTATGTAATTTTTCATTGGCGTAGTTAGTTATTTAAGGAGTGAAAAAAAAAATCCTTTAAAATGTCAAGAGTTTTAAGGAAAGCTATTTAAAATAAGAAAAACTAATTTTACTTTGTGCATAGATTATTAAACCCTTTCCAGCATTTCGAGAGTATTGTAACTAAGCATCAACTTTTGATACAGTAAAAGAAAAAAAACTCTAAGTAAAGAACTTAGAAAACACATAACACATATGAAAACATAGTTTCAGCTATTACCGTCCACAGATGGTTAAATATTTAAATTATTTTGTATAGAACAGTATGTTATCTATATATTTTAATAAATTAAAAATAAATTAAAAAAAATTCTAAAATAATGAAAAAAATTCTAAATTTCTAAAATTAAAAATTTTAAAATTCTAAAATTAAAAATTCTAAAATTCTAAAATTAAAATTAAATCGCATAAGAATTCTAAAATTTAGTAAGGCTTAAAAATACATGCCATAACAGAAAACACACTTTCAGAAATTAACGTTGCTATGTAGTGTTGTAAATTTTGGTGCGTTACTGAAAATAAAAATGATACAATATACAATGCTACACATCATACATACAATATAGAGCGTTTCGTAGTGCACCTGAGTAGTACATATAAATGTTACTTTGTTTGAAGTATAATATCATTAAAATATACTGCAAACATTTTCCCTCAATATGCCAGACACTCCTTTTTTAATAGACTATGATCTAATTAAGTACAAGGCAAACTTTCAAAAAATGCTTAAGCATATTGATTCAGAATATCACAGTGACTGATTTTACATGTCACTTGACAGAATTGTTCAGAATAAGAGTTGCATATCAGTAGTGATGATTTCACATTTTGTTCGGATTCGGATCACGATGCAATTAGCCATACTAAAAGACTAGTTATAGAATGAATTATTAAACAACTCAGAATATCAATAACTAACGTTAAATTAATGGATTCTTTAAACTGAATTCAAAGAACTAAAGATTAATTTCGGGTGTATAAGCCGCAGATCAAACAATTCTTTTTCGACCCAGAATTTTTTAAGAAACAAATATAACTAGTTAGATCGCCGTAAATATTTGTCTTCAATCACTAAATAAGATTTCTGGGTCCAAAAAGAATTGTTTGATCCGCGGCTTATACACCCGAAATTACGGTAAGTGAAAAATATTTTGATGGTTAAATTTGAAGTATCATTTGATTACAGGTGACTACACTGTAAAAAAAATTAATTCAAGAGGTTACTAAATTTTTTTTAGTAAATTTGTATTCCACAGAATTTTTTAGTAACCATTACAAACTTTTTTTTGCAAGTGAAACAAACATTTCTTTTGTAAACGTAACAAAAGAATTTTTTGTATAACTAACTTAAACCTTTTTTGTATGAGCCACCAAGTAAATTTTAGTAATAGCTCCAAAATTATTTTTAATAATAAGCCGCAATAGATGGCAGCACCAAACATTGCTACCTGCTCCGACAGGACTTTCATAATCCCTTTAGTTAAGAGTACTTACATTGCATACAATCAAGGTCGTATTTGGTGGCGACCAGCATCGAACCCGGGACCTTTCATCCTAGAGATCGGTGCTATGACCACTAGGCTATCACGGCCACACCAAGTGAGCTTTAGTAATAGATAGTAGAAATTTAAAACTATTACCTCTGTTCGTTGCTAGCTTTTTTCTAGTAATTCTTACAGATTTTCTAGTAACCGAGTAAGATTACAAAAAAAAATTTTAGTAATTACAAGGATCATTAAAATTTTTTTAGTAGATCGACCTTTTTTTTCCTGTGTAACACGCATGACGTGTTAAAGTATAATTAGCAGTTTCTTATCTAAACTTTTTTAGTTTTTAGAGTTTTAGAATCAATAAAATTTCTTAAAAAGCAGGGCAGATATAACTTTTTTGTTTTATAAGCTAAATTACCACTCTAGAAAGAAAAATAAAACATTACTGATATAATGAGCGTTTTTAAAAATACGGATTTTAACAGTTGCTTTAATTAAAATAAGGATTACTTAAAACTGTTTGAAAAAAAGAGTGTATTATGGTTCTTATTAAAGAATTATTTTAGTTAAATGATTTTCTTAAAATAGTCATTATTATTTGATTCAAATATAAGATGCGAATATTAATTTGTAAGATGTGAATTTACAAGATAGCTTTAATTAAGTAAATATGACGTTATGACTTTTAGAGGCCAGCAAAATTATCAATTTACAAAGTTTAAACAGTTATGGAAATCGGTACTGTAAATCATAACTTAGTGATCTACAGTTTCATGACCATTTCTTGATGAGTAAAGTTAGGATAACTTCAAATAAAGTTTTTTCCCCTAAAACATTATTTTAAAACAATAAAATTAACTTGATCTCAAACCTAAATTTATGAAACCTCACGAGGGAATTTATAATTCGTACAGAAAAAAGAGCCCAGTTCTGGAGTCGAACCTGGCATAATATATTTGTCTCCGCGAGACAACAGTCTACTAAACAAGTCTGGCATAATTCCTAATCTATTGTTATTAACTTATAGTTTACTATCACGCAGCTGATGTCATCTGTACTGTTGTGTAATTTTTCAGACCAATTATTTTGTTGACAGGCTATTTAAGTTAATTATGTCAACTAGGGAAGAAAGGGCACATCTCCTAGTTTCAAAATTTCGTCCTGAAATTATTCATTGTTATTCAGTTGATGTTAAATAAGTTTCTCTACTATTTTTTTTAAAATTTCATCATTATATTAATTTAAATTAATTTAAATGGATTTTAACAATCATATTTTAAATTATTTTTTGTTAAATAAACAAAAGGCCATCATAGTTTTCTAGATGAAATAATGTATGATTCGGGGATAACTCACAAGATTGACTTTACCTTTACATCTTAAGAAGGAATTTTAATATAATTTTTTAGAAAGTTATAGTAACAATGATTATAAAAAATCGAAGAAAAAAGAAGTGTAATTGTGTTTAGACAAATGGTTTTAAAATATTTCATAATTGGATGTGCTATTTAAGTAATTAGAACTTCCCCCCTCTGCTAATTGCAACAATCAGTTTAATGGTATTTCTATTTTTCCCCTTCGAAAAAAAAATAAAATAAAAAGGTACGTACTCGAAGGAGAGGCTGAAAAGATAATGCATCTTTATGTAATCACGGAAAATAAAGAATGGCGTCGAGAATTCCTTTTCTGATTTTTTTAGATATTTTTTTAGTATTATTCTTTTATCGATAATTTAATTTACTTTGTCAATGAATGGTATGCATTCAGGAATTCATACCAAGTAAAAGGCTACATTTTTTTCCACTGAAGTATTTGTAGATTCACATGTAAACACCAATAAATAACTAAAAAAAAGAAGTTTGGAATTGAATCGTGTTGTCATATAATAGTAAAAATAATAAGTAGGTAGGTTAAAAAAATTGAAATAATATATTGTCTTTGATTAAGATAAGCAATTACTTTTGTAAAGAATTTTTAAACGAAAAAAAAAAAAAAAAAAAAAGAAAAAAAGAAAAAAGTGATTTTTTACGTGTATTCTACCTGGCGATCCAAAATAGATACTTATTTGATTATCTCTAAGCCTCTGATGATAGAAACACTTTTACAATTACAAAAAGTACTGAAATCAATTATAGCTGTTAGATATGACATTTGTTTTAATGTATGTATATTAAATCGAAAAAAAAAAAAAAACACCTGCACAGTCTCCATTTCCCACAATTTTAAACTGGAAAATTGTTGTACTGCTTTTAAGAATTTCCTTAAATATTACATTCCATTTTCAACAAAATGTATCGATTTATGATGTTTTGAATTTTATGAAATGCAGAGGTTTTACATCACTAAAATTAATAACAACATAATTTTAATGATCTATCTATCTGTAACTATAGGAAAGCTATCTGTGATTTTCAAGAAAAATTTCAAGCAGCAACTACATGTAAGATGATTTTTTTTAAGATAAAATCTGACGAGATCGAAGTATTCTTTCAACGATCGGAATATTTTTATGTTCAGACAGTCTGGGTACAACAAAGCGTCTGCGAGGAAATCTACATCAGACAATTTGGCGTCAACAAGGAAAATTTGGAAACTTTCCAATGCAGTGATGTTTTAATGGGAAGATGGTTATCATTTATTACACAACTTATGTTCCTTACATATTTTTTTTATGTGTTCAAAACAAAAAGCGAAGTTGAAGAGTAAGTGGTTTTTATAGTTTCCGCTGAAATAGATAGCAATGTGAGTTTCCTCGTTTATGGCATTTAGAAAAGACTTTCAGCATCATTTCTCGTTATGGTGTAAACGTTTGAAAACAAAACATCGATTACTCCATCAAATGAACTTTTAGTTATTATGACGTATTTTCTTTTAATCTTAGTGCCATAATAATTTTACTTGCTGCAAAAGGAATGCAAAATTCATCACTTTTTATGGTTTGAATGTTGATAGGGCTGATTTTGAATGCAGTTGAAACATTTGGTTTGAATTTATCTGTAGCACTAACTTAAAATAAGAACGAAGAACCTGATTTTCTCAAGAATATGTCATAAATGCAGGGCTCCCAAATAGTCCGCGAACTGAACATCAATATTTTTTAACAGAAAATTTCATGATACGTTTGCGCTAGAATAAACTTCCAAAGGATCAAATCTAAAAAGAAAATTTCTCTAAGAAATTTCTGATGTTCAGTTCACGGACTATTTGGGAGCCCTGTAAATGCATCTGCTACAAATTTTTAAGAACTTCGGTACCCACCTATTTTTTTTAAATCCTACAATTTTTAAGTAACTGGTCATTAGAATTCAGGGCATAGAAAAAACTGGATCTCATGGTGGTCAAGCTCTTTTCACATAAATGAAGATAATTTTTAAAGTCATATAATATCGCACAAAGACATTTTCTATCTACAGTGTGAGATAATTCCCATCTTTTACGAGAGAAATATTTGAGATTTTCACGAAATATTTTAAGCGAAAATCACAAACAAGATGATTTTTTTCTCGGTAGAAATGAGAACTATTTTAAATACTTTTTATGACATGACACCACTTCAACGATCATTTTCGTGTTCAGACAGTCTGTGTACAACAAAGCGTCTGGGAGAAAATTGACGTCAACAACAAAAACAGCAAACGTGAGATTTTTTTAATACAATGATATTTTCGTGGAATTATAGTGACATGCTTAGTACATAACTTACGTTTCTTACATATTTTTGTGTGCTTAAAAAAATGAAAGTGAAAAAATAAGTGTCCCTTATATTTTTTTTATTAAATAGATGACATTGTGAGCTTTGTTCTTTATGTCTATAAGAAAAGATTTCATTTTCTAGCTTCATTCGCATGACTAGCATCATCTTTCGGATGTAAACATTTGAAAACAAGATTATAATAAATGATTAATCCATCAAGTGAGTTTTTTATCACTATGGAAAATTTTGTTTAGCATTTAGGGGAGAGTGGGGATGAATGGGACAATGTTTATATTTTTACTAATAACTTAAGTTGTATACAGTTTTTACTTTAAAAAATATCACTCAAAGAATACTTCAGTATTTAGAAACTTATTGACATACTAAATTCAATAAACAATTGTTTTTAAAATTTTTAATATATTTTTTAAAACATGCATGCATACTGTCCCATTCATACCCATGGTGGGAATGAATGAGACAGGCAAAAAAAAATATATTCCAAACATATTTTATTTGAAAACTGATAGGCCAGTCAAATTGTCAGAAAAAAGGGCCGATATCTGCAAAAATTCTGCTAGAAGATTTTATGTTTTTAACGTGTTTATGGAGACGCCAGTAAAAATAATTAATGGTTTTTCAACAAAATATCTCGAGGCTAAACTTTGTGAAGCCAAAAAACCAAGAAATTTTCGGACTTTTTTCAGTTTTTTGCCTGTAACTCGAAAATTATAAATTTTTTGTGTACCATACTTAGTTACAAAAAGAAAGAGCATTGAATTCTCTACAAATTTTATAACATGAACATTTTTCCAAACCCACTACTAAGCACACAATGGATTTTGAAAAATGTCACTTTTTATTTAACTTTACAGAAACTGGCCTATTTTTCATCTCCCATCCCAAAAAACTTTCTTTCATCACTAACAATGAAAATTAAATACATCTATTGATGGATGAGAAGTCAAAGTTTTGAGAAAGGCAGGCAGAAGAAGCACAAATTCTGGAAACTCTAGAAAAAAACAATTATGAAGAGAGATAGGGACAGGAATAAAAAAAAAGGAATGTAGATAGAAGATAGCGGCCGCGTGACGCTCCCCAACAGCTTTCGTTCAGATGTAAGTGTTCTTTTTTAAAGACACAGTCTTCTAATGTGTTGATATTCAGTTTATTGCGGGTCTTCTTCCCGTGCAGTAATGAAAAATGAGTGAGCTCGACCCAAAATTGTGTTTCGTTTGAAATAATTGTGAAACTCGCGTTGTTAGCCAGAAAGGACTTGCCAAGCTCTTTGAATATAGCGTTCAAAGTCAAAATAATATTAATCAACGTTTTTTGAAAAGTAAAAAGGAAGTTAGAGGATGATGATTGTCGAAAATTATATGCAAAAGAGAGAATGATAGCAGAATATGTTATTAGAAATGAAGATTCTACACAGACTAGTTTGTCCTTCCGTTCGAGCACTTCTTTCAAGTTTCAAGATAATTGCTTCTTATGTGGAGAAGGAAATCCCGATGACATCAACGAAAAACAATTTTAAAAAGAAGCCCTACGCAAAGATAAATTTGATTCACAATGTAATGAAATTAGAAGCGAAAATTGCATTTTTGAAAGCTGCAGAAAAACGTGGGGATGAATGGTCCCAGAAAGTAACTGATCGTATTTAGCACGAACACCTGACTTGGTAGCTGCAGATGCATGGTATCATAGATTTTGTCGCGTAAAACTATATCAATCGTTAATAGGTGGGGAAAAAAGAGGGCGTCGAGCCGCAAAATCCATTAACGAAATCAATGACAGAAACAAGAGCCGCTTGATTTCATTGCTTAAAACAGAACTTCAAAATAACAGAATTCAAGTTGATCAGGCAGAAGAAGAATCTGATGTCATGATAGTTACCTCAGCCATTTCAAGAGCTGAATCTTTAAGCGGGTCATAATTGTCGGAGAAGACATTGACCTTCTCGTGATCTTGACAAGCTTGGGCTATCAGCATAAAAATCTCTTTTTCCAAAAGCCAGAAAGAGGTAACATCGAAACCAAGTGGTTTTCAATGATGTCATACAAATACAATTACAACAATTTTTTTTTCACTCGCGCAATCAGCCGATGCGACACAGCATTTGTTCTTTTTAGACAAGGAAAGTCAAAGTAATAAATCAAGTCTTTGTAACAATGCTTTGAAACATCATGATCGGCTTGAAAACATAACTTGCATGTTCAATAAACCAGAATCTACCCGTCAAGAAATCTTCAAGGCTGGAGAATAGTGCATTATTGCACTATACAGTGAAAGCATAGATAACACACATAAATTGAACACATTGAGATTCCAGTTATTTGTTAAATCTGCCACATAATGCAAAATTCATCTTGCAAGGGCTACTACCAACGCAAGAAGCTGCGCAACATCATTTTCTTCGACGTTATCATTATATACAAATTTGGTTAAGAAACAACATCCCTTTTGAAGAATGGGGGTGGTTTCGCAGGTCGGACGGTCTCTTTCAGTCAGTTCAAATATGCCAAGACCCACCATTTGAAGCTTGATTCATGTTGTATCATGTAGCTGTAAAAAAAGGTGCTGCAAAGCATGTTCTTTTCAAAATGAGGACTCTTGGCAATTTGTAAAAACTGTAACGGGATCAACTGGAAAATGTTGACGACATTACTTATCCAGAAGAAAATAAAATAAAAATGTCACTGTAAGTAATTTTTACTTACATTTAGTTAACCCTTTGAGCTCTGATGGTTGAATTTTCTATCCCTTAATTTTAATTCCGAAATGTCACAACGGCACAAGAAAATCCAAGCAGATTTATTTGAAAAAGGCTTACTACATTTTTTCGTGTATATCGTTAAGCGATTTTTTTTCTTTGCAAAATACTGGTGCCAATGTGACATTTGGAATTTTGAAGAAATTTACCCACCAGAGCTCAAAGGGATAAATACCTAATATTAATACTCACCACTTAACCCATTAACCCATTAACGCCCGAATTATTTTCTACGCTAAAATTTAAATTTTGTATTTCCCACCACTTTTAAAATCAAATTAACTTTTATCTAATTTTATCGAGGATTTTGTCTCGTGAAAGAAGGTATATATTTATCTTCCTCTTTACTGGTAGGAAAACCGCTTCCTTGTTGTTTTTGTAACCGTCCTCAAATGAGGACGCTGGGCGTTAATGGGTTAAGGCCGAGTCTTTTTTACAGTTTTTTCCACATTGCAATTTTGAATTATTTAATCGCTCAAAATTGGAGATTAGATAACGTGAAAAATTCCAAACTAAAATAACGGTATTGAAATTTGAAAATTTTGTTCGCTTTACATAGCAAGTTTTTTAAGAATCGGCTTTGATGAGTTAAGCTCTAAAACAAAAAAAAATACGTGTGCCACTCGGGGACTGCCGCGATAAAGCTATTGCATAGCACTTTTTATCAACTTATGCAAAAATACCGCGTTAATGTCTGCCGAAGTCTACCGAAGGATACCGTGCCGAAGTCTGCCGAACTGAAACGCCGTTAGCCGGAGTGTTAGGATTTTTTCTCGTTACAGAATTTCTAGATTCGGTCGCCGCGCTAAAAGCCCATGATAAAAGCTAGGCTATAGCTTAAAAAATTACCAAGCAAAATTTGGTCGCGCTAAGAAAATTAGATCGCGAGTTATAAACATTTTAAATTTTTCGACCCTCACGGTGGGGGGGGGGTCTCCTGTCACCAAAATTTAACACTGTCTCATAATTAATTACCAAACAAAATTTGGCCGCGCTAAGAAAAGTAGATCGCTAGTTATAAGCATTTTAAATTTTTCGACCCTCACCATGGGGGTCTCCTGTCACCAAAAAATAACACTGCCTCATAATAAATTAACAAACAAAATTTCACCGTACTACACAAATTAGATCGCGAGTTATAAGCATTTTAAATTTTTTTACCCTCATCTTGGGGGGTCTCCTGTCACCAAAAATTAACACTGTCTCATAATAAATTACCAAGCAAAATTTGGCCGCGCTATGAAAATTAGATTGCGAGTTATAAGCATTTTAAATTTTTCGACCCTCACCATGGGGGTCTCCTGTCACCAAAAATTAACAATGTCTCATAATAAATTACCAAACAAAATTTGGCCGCGCTACGAAAAGTAGATCGTAAGTTATGAGCATTTTAAATTTTTCGACCCTCACGGTGGGGGGGGGGGTCTCCCGTCACCAAAAATTAACAATATCTCATAATAAATTACCAAACAAAATTTGGCCGCGCTACGAAAATTAGATCGTGAGTTATAAGCATTTATAATTTTTCGTAATTCCCCGTGTGGGGGGCTCCCGTCACTAAAAATAACATTATCATAATAAATTACCAAACAAAATTTGGCCGCGCTACGAAACTTAGATCGCGAGTTATAAGCATTTTAAATTTTTCGACCCTCACCGTGGGGGGGTCTCCTGTCACCAAAAATTAACACTGTCTCATAAAAAATTACCAAACAAAATTTGGCCGCGCTACGAAAATTAGATCGTGAGTTATAAGCATTTTAAATTTTTCAACCCTCACGGTGAGGGGAGGGGTCTCCTGTCACCAAAAATTAACACTGCCTCATAATATATTACCAAACAATACTTGGCTGTGCTACGAAATTTAGATCGCGAGTTATAAGCATTTTAAATTTTTCGACCCTCACCATGGGGGTCTCCTGTCGCCAAAAATTAACACTGCCGCATACTAAATTACCAAACAAAATTTGGCCGCGCTACAAAGTTAGATCGCGAGTTATAAGCATTTTAAATTTTTTCGACCCTCACCGTGGGGGGTCTCCTGTTACCAAAATTTAAAACTGTCTCATAATAAATTACCAAACAAAATTTTGCCAAGCTACCAAAATTAGATAGCGAGTTATAATCATTTTAAATTTTTCGACCCTCACCGTGGGAGGGTCTCCTGACCCCAAAAATTAACACTGCCTCATAATAAATTACCAAACAAAATTTGGCCGCGCTACAAAGTTAGATCGCGAGTTATAAACATTTTAAATTTTTCGACCCTCACCGTGGGGGGTCTCCTGTCACCAAAAATTAACACTGTCTCATAATAAATTACCGAACAATATTTGGCCGCGCTACGAAAATTAGATCGCGAGTTATAAACATTTTAAATTTTTCGACCCTCACGGTGGGGGGGGGGTCTCCTGTCACCAAAATTTAACACTGTCTCATAATTAATTACCAAACAAAATTTGGCCGCGCTAAGAAAAGTAGATCGCTAGTTATAAGCATTTTAAATTTTTCGACCCTCACCATGGGGGTCTCCTGTCACCAAAAAATAACACTGCCTCATAATAAATTAACAAACAAAATTTCACCGTACTACACAAATTAGATCGCGAGTTATAAGCATTTTAAATTTTTTTACCCTCATCTTGGGGGGTCTCCTGTCACCAAAAATTAACACTGTCTCATAATAAATTACCAAGCAAAATTTGGCCGCGCTATGAAAATTAGATTGCGAGTTATAAGCATTTTAAATTTTTCGACCCTCACCATGGGGGTCTCCTGTCACCAAAAATTAACAATGTCTCATAATAAATTACCAAACAAAATTTGGCCGCGCTACGAAAAGTAGATCGCAAGTTATGAGCATTTTAAATTTTTCGACCCTCACGGTGGGGGGGGGGGGGGTCTCCCGTCACCAAAAATTAACAATATCTCATAATAAATTACCAAACAAAATTTGGCCGCGCTACGAAAATTAGATCGTGAGTTATAAGCATTTATAATTTTTCGTAATTCCCCGTGTGGGGGGCTCCCGTCACTAAAAATAACATTATCATAATAAATTACCAAACAAAATTTGGCCGCGCTACGAAACTTAGATCGCGAGTTATAAGCATTTTAAATTTTTCGACCCTCACCGTGGGGGGGTCTCCTGTCACCAAAAATTAACACTGTCTCATAAAAAATTACCAAACAAAATTTGGCCGCGCTACGAAAATTAGATCGTGAGTTATAAGCATTTTAAATTTTTCAACCCTCACGGTGAGGGGAGGGGTCTCCTGTCACCAAAAATTAACACTGTCTCATAATAAATTACCAAACAATATTTGGCCGCGCTACGAAACTTAGATCGCGAGTTATAAGCATTTTAAATTTTTCGACCCTCACCGTGGGAGGGTCTCCTGACCCCAAAAATTAACACTGCCTCATAATAAATTACCAAACAAAATTTGGCCGCGCTACAAAGTTAGATCGCGAGTTATAAGCATTTTAAATTTTTCGACCCTCACCGTGGGGGGTCTCCTGTCACCAAAAATTAACACTGTATCATAATAAATTACCAAACAATATTTGGCCGCGCTACGAAAATTAGATCGCGAGTTATAAGCATTTTAAATTTTTCGACCCTCACCATGGGGGTCTCGTGTCACAAAAAATTAACACTGCCTCATAATATATTACCAAACAATACTTGGCTGTGCTAAGAAATTTAGATCGCGAGTTATAAGCATTTTAAATTTTTCGACCCTCACCATGGGGGTCTCCTGTCGCCAAAAATTAACACTGCCGCATACTAAATTACCAAACAAAATTTGGCCGCGCTACAAAGTTAGATCGCGAGTTATAAGCATTTTAAATTTTTTCGACCCTCACCGTGGGGGGTCTCCTGTTACCAAAATTTAAAACTGTCTCATAATAAATTACCAAACAAAATTTTGCCAAGCTACCAAAATTAGATAGCGAGTTATAATCATTTTAAATTTTTCGACCCTCACCGTGGGAGGGTCTCCTGACCCCAAAAATTAACACTGCCTCATAATAAATTACCAAACAAAATTTGGCCGCGCTACAAAGTTAGATCGCGAGTTATAAACATTTTAAATTTTTCGACCCTCACCGTGGGGGGTCTCCTGTCACCAAAAATTAACACTGTCTCATAATAAATTACCGAACAATATTTGGCCGCGCTACGAAAATTAGATCGCGAGTTATAAGCATTTTAAATTTTTCGACCCTCACCATGGGGGTCTCCTGTCACCAAAAATTAACACTGCCTCATAATAAATTACCAAACAATATTTGGCTGTGCTACGAAATTTAGATCGCGAGTTATAAGCATTTTAAATTTTTCAATCCTCAAGGGGGGGGGGTGTCTCCTGTCACCAAAAATTAACACTGCCGCATACTAAATTACCAAACAAAATTCGGCCGCGCTACAAAGTTAGATCGCGAGATATAAGCATTTTAAATTTTTTCGACCCTCACCGTGGGGGATCTCCTGTCACCAAAATTTAACACTGTCTCATAATAAATTACCAAACAAAATTTTGCCAAGCTACCAAAATTAGATCTCGAGTTATAAGCATTTTAAATTTTTCGACCCTCACCGTGGGAGGGTCTCCTGACCCCAAAAATTAACACTGCCTCATAATAAATTACCAAACAAAATTTGGCCAAGCTACAAAGTTAGATCGCGAGTTATAAGCATTTTAAATTTTTCGACCCTCACCGTGGGGGGTCTCCTGTCACCAAAAATTAACACTGTATCATAATAAATTACCAAACAATATTTGGCCGCGCTACGAAAATTAGATCGCGAGTTATAAGCATTTTAAATTTTTCGACCCTCACCATGGGGGTCTCGTGTCACCAAAAATTAACACTGCCTCATAATATATTACCAAACAATACTTGGCTGTGCTACGAAATTTAGATCGCGAGTTATAAGCATTTTAAATTTTTCGACCCTCACCATGGGGGTCTCCTGTCGCCAAAAATTAACACTGCCGCATACTAAATTACCAAACAAAATTTGGCCGCGCTACAAAGTTAGATCGCGAGTTATAAGCATTTTAAATTTTTTCGACCCTCACCGTGGGAGGGTCTCCTGTTACCAAAATTTAAAACTGTCTCATAATAAATTACCAAACAAAATTTTGCCAAGCTACCAAAATTAGATCGCGAGTTATAATCATTTTAAATTTTTCGACCCTCACCGTGGGAGGGTCTCCTGACCCCAAAAATTAACACTGCCTCATAATAAATTACCACACAAAATTTGGCCGCGCTACAAAGTTAGATCGCGAGTTATAAACATTTTAAATTTTTCGACCCTCACCGTGGGGGGTCTCCTGTCACCAAAAATTAACACTGTCTCATAATAAATTACCGAACAATATTTGGCTGAGCTACGAAATTTAGATCGCGAGTTATAAGCATTTTAAATTTTTCAATCCTCAAGGGGGGGGGGTGTCTCCTGTCACCAAAAATTAACACTGTCTCATAATAAATTACCAAACAATATTTGGCCGCGCTACGAAAATTAGATCGCGAGTTATAAGCATTTTAAATTTTTCGACCCTCTCCATGGGGGTTTCCTGTCACCAAAAATTAACAATGTCTCATAATAAATTACCAAACAAAATTTGGCCGCGCTACGAAAAGTAGATCGCGAGTTATAAGCATTTTAAATTTTTCGACCCTCACCATGGGGGTCTCCTGTCACCAAAAATTAACACTGCCTCATAATAAATTAACAAACAAAATTTGGCCGCGATACGAAAATTAGATCGCGACTTATAAGCATTTTAAATTTTTCGACCCTCACCATGAGGGTCTCCTGTCACCAAAAATTAACAATATCTCATAATAAATTACCAAACAATATTTGGCCGCGCTACGAAATTTAGATCGCGAGTTATAAGCATTTTAAATTTTTCGACCCTCACCGTGGGGGGTCTCCTGTCACCAAAAATTAACACTGTCTCATAATAAATTACCAAACAAAATTTTGCCAAGCTACCAAAATTAGATCTCGAGTTATAAGCATTTTAAATTTTTCGACCCTCACCGTGGGAGGGTCTCCTGACCCCAAAAATTAACACTGCCTCATAATAAATTACCTAACAAAGTTTGGCCGCGCTACGAAAATTAGATCGCGAGTTATAAGCATTTTAAATTTTTCGACCCTCACCATGGGGGTCTCCTGTCACCAAAAATTAACAATGTCTCATAATAAATTACCAAACAAAATTTGGCCGCGCTACGAAAAGTAGATCGCAAGATATGAGCATTTTAAATTTTTCGACCCTCACGGTGGGGGGGGGGGGTCTCCCGTCACCAAAAATTAACAATATCTCATAATAAATTACCAAACAAAATTTGGCCGCGCTACGAAAATTAGATCGTGAGTTATAAGCATTTATAATTTTTCGATCCTCCCCGTGTGGGGGGCTCCCGTCACTAAAAATTACATTATCATAATAAATTACCAAACAAAATTTGGCCGCGCTACGAAACTTAGATCGCGAGTTATAAGCATTTTAAATTTTTCGACCCTCACCGTGGGGGGGTCTCCTGTCACCAAAAATTAACACAGTCTCATAAAAAATTACCAAACAAAATTTGGCCGCGCTACGAAAATTAGATCGTGAGTTATAAGCATTTTAAATTTTTCAACCCTCACGGTGAGGGGAGGGGTCTCCTGTCACCAAAAATTAACACTGTCTCATAATAAATTACCAAACAATATTTGACCGCGCTACAAAGTTAGATCGCGAGTTATAAGCATTTTAAATTTTTCGACCCTCACCGTGGGGGGTCTCCTGTCGCCAAAAATTAACACTGCCGCATACTAAATTACCAAACAAAATTTGGCCGCGCTACAAAGTTAGATCGTGAGATATAAGCATTTTAAATTTTTTCGACCCTCAGAGTGGGGGGTCTCCTGTCACCAAAATTTAACACTGTCTCATAATAAATTACCAAACAAAATTTTGCCAAGCTACCAAAATTAGATCTCGAGTTATAAGCATTTTAAATTTTTCGACCCTCACCGTGGGAGGGTCTCCTGACCCCAAAAATTAACACTGCCTCATAATAAATTACCAAACAAAATTTGGCCGCGCTACAAAGTTAGATCGCGAGTTATAAGCATTTTAAATTTTTCGACCCACACCGTGGGGGGTCTCCTGTCACCAAAAATTAACACTGTATCATAATAAATTACCAAACAATATTTGGCCGCGCTACGAAAATTAGATCGCGAGTTATAAGCATTTTAAATTTTTCGACCCTCACCATGGGGGTCTCGTGTCACCAAAAATTAACACTGCCTCATAATATATTACCAAACAATACTTGGCTGTGCTACGAAATTTAGATCGCGAGTTATAAGCATTTTAAATTTTTCGACCCTCACCATGGGGTCTCCTGTCGCCAAAAATTAACACTGCCGCATACTAAATTACCAAACAAAATTTGGCCGCGCTACAAAGTTAGATCGCGAGTTATAAGCATTTTAAATTTTTTCGACCCTCACCGTGGGGGGTCTCCTGTTACCAAAATTTAAAACTGTCTCATAATAAATTACCAAACAAAATTTTGCCAAGCTACCAAAATTAGATCGCGAGTTATAATCATTTTAAATTTTTCGACCCTCACCGTGGGAGGGTCTCCTGACCCCAAAAATTAACACTGCCTCATAATAAATTACCAAACAAAATTTGGCCGCGCTACAAAGTTAGATCGCGAGTTATAAACATTTTAAAATTTTCGACCCTCACCGTGGGGGGTCTCCTGTCACCAAAAATTAACACTGTCTCATAATAAATTACTGAACAATATTTGGCTTCGCTACGAAAATTAGATCGCGAGTTATAAGCATTTTAAATTTTTCGACCCTCACCATGGGGGTCTCCTGTCACCAAAAATTAACACTGCCTCATAATAAATTACCAAACAATATTTGGCTGTGCTACGAAATTTAGATCGCGAGTTATAAGCATTTTAAATTTTTCAATCCTCAAGGGGGGGGGGGTGTCTCCTGTCACCAAAAATTAACACTGCCGCATACTAAATTACCAAACAAAATTTGGCCGCGCTACAAAGTTAGATCGCGAGATATAAGCATTTTAAATTTTTTCGACCCTCACTGTGGGGGGTCTCCTGTCACCAAAATTTAACACTGTCTCATAATAAATTACCAAACAAAATTTTGCCAAGCTACCAAAATTAGATAGCGAGTTATAATCATTTTAAATTTTTCGACCCTCACCGTGGGAGGGTCTCCTGACCCCAAAAATTAACACTGCCTCATAATAAATTACCAAACAAAATTTGGCCGCGCTACAAAGTTAGATCGCGAGTTATAAACATTTTAAATTTTTCGACCCTCACCGTGGGGGTCTCCTGTCACCAAAAATTAACACTGTCTCATAATAAATTACCGAACAATATTTGGCCGCGCTACGAAAATTAGATCGCGAGTTATAAGCATTTTAAATTTTTCGACCCTCACCATGGGGGTCTCCTGTCACCAAAAATTAACACTGCCTCATAATAAATTACCAAACAATATTTGGCTGTGCTACGAAATTTAGATCGCGAGTTATAAGCATTTTAAATTTTTCAATCCTCAAGGGGGGGGTGTCTCCTGTCACCAAAAATTAACACTGCCGCATACTAAATTACCAAACAAAATTTGGCCGCGCTACAAAGTTAGATCGCGAGATATAAGCATTTTAAATTTTTTCGACCCTCACTGTGGGGGGTCTCCTGTCACCAAAATTTAACACTGTCTCATAATAAATTACCAAACAAAATTTTCCCAAGCTACCAAAATTAGATCTCGAGTTATAAGCATTTTAAATTTTTCGACCCTCACCGTGGGAGGGTCTCCTGACCCCAAAAATTAACACTGCCTCATAATAAATTACCAAACAAAATTTGGCCGCGCTACAAAGTTAGATCGCGAGTTATAAGCATTTTAAATTTTTCGACCCTCACCGTGGGGGGTCTCCTGTCACCAAAAATTAACACTGTATCATAATAAATTACCAAACAATATTTGGCCGCGCTACGAAAATTAGATCGCGAGTTATAAGCATTTTAAATTTTTCGACCCTCACCATGGGGGTCTCGTGTCACCAAAAATTAACACTGCCTCATAATATATTACCAAACAATACTTCGCTGTGCTACGAAATTTAGATCGCGAGTTATAAGCATTTTAAATTTTTCGACCCTCACCATGGGGGTCTCCTGTCGCCAAAAATTAACACTGCCGCATACTAAATTACCAAACAAAATTTGGCCGCGCTACAAAGTTAGATCGCGAGTTATAAGCATTTTAAATTTTTTCGACCCTCACCGTGGGGGGTCTCCTGTTACCAAAATTTAAAACTGTCTCATAATAAATTACCAAACAAAATTTTGCCAAGCTACCAAAATTAGATCGCGAGTTATAATCATTTTAAATTTTTCGACCCTCACCGTGGGAGGGTCTCCTGACCCCAAAAATTAACACTGCCTCATAATAAATTACCAAACAAAATTTGGCCGCGCTACAAAGTTAGATCGCGAGTTATAAACATTTTAAAATTTTCGACCCTCACCGTGGGGGGTCTCCTGTCACCAAAAATTAACACTGTCTCATAATAAATTACCGAACAATATTTGGCTTCGCTACGAAAATTAGATCGCGAGTTATAAGCATTTTAAATTTTTCGACCCTCACCATGGGGGTCTCCTGTCACCAAAAATTAACACTGCCTCATAATAAATTACCAAACAATATTTGGCTGTGCTACGAAATTTAGATCGCGAGTTATAAGCATTTTAAATTTTTCAATCCTCAAGGGGGGGGGTGTCTCCTGTCACCAAAAATTAACACTGTCTCATAATAAATTACCAAACAATATTTGGCCGCGCTACGAAAATTAGATCGCGAGTTATAAGCATTTTAAATTTTTCGACCCTCTCCATGGGGGTTTCCGTTCACCAGAAATTAACAATGTCTCATAATAAATTACCAAACAAAATTTGGCCGCGCTACGAAACTTAGATCGCGAGTTATAAGCATTTTAAATTTTTCGACCCTCACCGTGGGGGGGGTCTCCTGTCACCAAAAATTAACACAGTCTCATAAAAAATTACCAAACAAAATTTGGCCGCGCTACGAAAATTAGATCGTGAGTTATAAGCATTTTAAATTTTTCAACCCTCACGGTGAGGGGAGGGGTCTCCTGTCACCAAAAATTAACACTGTCTCATAATAAATTACCAAACAATATTTGACCGCGCTACAAAGTTAGATCGCGAGTTATAAGCATTTTAAATTTTTCGACCCTCACCGTGGGGGGGTCTCCTGTCGCCAAAAATTAACACTGCCGCATACTAAATTACCAAACAAAATTTGGCCGCGCTACAAAGTTAGATCGTGAGATATAAGCATTTTAAATTTTTTCGACCCTCAGAGTGGGGGGTCTCCTGTCACCAAAATTTAACACTGTCTCATAATAAATTACCAAACAAAATTTTGCCAAGCTACCAAAATTAGATCTCGAGTTATAAGCATTTTAAATTTTTCGACCCTCACCGTGGGAGGGTCTCCTGACCCCAAAAATTAACACTGCCTCATAATAAATTACCAAACAAAATTTGGCCGCGCTACAAAGTTAGATCGCGAGTTATAAGCATTTTAAATTTTTCGACCCTCACCGTGGGGGGTCTCCTGTCACCAAAAATTAACACTGTATCATAATAAATTACCAAACAATATTTGGCCGCGCTACGAAAATTAGATCGCGAGTTATAAGCATTTTAAATTTTTCGACCCTCACCATGGGGGTCTCGTGTCACCAAAAATTAACACTGCCTCATAATATATTACCAAACAATACTTGGCTGTGCTACGAAATTTAGATCGCGAGTTATAAGCATTTTAAATTTTTCGACCCTCACCATGGGGGTCTCCTGTCGCCAAAAATTAACACTGCCGCATACTAAATTACCAAACAAAATTTGGCCGCGCTACAAAGTTAGATCGCGAGTTATAAGCATTTTAAATTTTTTCGACCCTCACCGTGGGGGGTCTCCTGTTACCAAAATTTAAAACTGTCTCATAATAAATTACCAAACAAAATTTTGCCAAGCTACCAAAATTAGATCGCGAGTTATAATCATTTTAAATTTTTCGACCCTCACCGTGGGAGGGTCTCCTGACCCCAAAAATTAACACTGCCTCATAATAAATTACCAAACAAAATTTGGCCGCGCTACAAAGTTAGATCGCGAGTTATAAACATTTTAAAATTTTCGACCCTCACCGTGGGGGGTCTCCTGTCACCAAAAATTAACACTGTCTCATAATAAATTACCGAACAATATTTGGCTTCGCTACGAAAATTAGATCGCGAGTTATAAGCATTTTAAATTTTTCGACCCTCACCATGGGGGTCTCCTGTCACCAAAAATTAACACTGCCTCATAATAAATTACCAAACAATATTTGGCTGTGCTACGAAATTTAGATCGCGAGTTATAAGCATTTTAAATTTTTCAATCCTCAAGGGGGGGGGGTGTCTCCTGTCACCAAAAATTAACACTGCCGCATACTAAATTACCAAACAAAATTTGGCCGCGCTACAAAGTTAGATCGCGAGATATAAGCATTTTAAATTTTTTCGACCCTCACTGTGGGGGGTCTCCTGTCACCAAAATTTAACACTGTCTCATAATAAATTACCAAACAAAATTTTGCCAAGCTACCAAAATTAGATAGCGAGTTATAATCATTTTAAATTTTTCGACCCTCACCGTGGGAGGGTCTCCTGACCCCAAAAATTAACACTGCCTCATAATAAATTACCAAACAAAATTTGGCCGCGCTACAAAGTTAGATCGCGAGTTATAAACATTTTAAATTTTTCGACCCTCACCGTGGGGGTCTCCTGTCACCAAAAATTAACACTGTCTCATAATAAATTACCGAACAATATTTGGCCGCGCTACGAAAATTAGATCGCGAGTTATAAGCATTTTAAATTTTTCGACCCTCACCATGGGGGTCTCCTGTCACCAAAAATTAACACTGCCTCATAATAAATTACCAAACAATATTTGGCTGTGCTACGAAATTTAGATCGCGAGTTATAAGCATTTTAAATTTTTCAATCCTCAAGGGGGGGGGGTGTCTCCTGTCACCAAAAATTAACACTGCCGCATACTAAATTACCAAACAAAATTTGGCCGCGCTACAAAGTTAGATCGCGAGATATAAGCATTTTAAATTTTTTCGACCCTCACTGTGGGGGGTCTCCTGTCACCAAAATTTAACACTGTCTCATAATAAATTACCAAACAAAATTTTCCCAAGCTACCAAATTTAGATCTCGAGTTATAAGCATTTTAAATTTTTCGACCCTCACCGTGGGAGGGTCTCCTGACCCCAAAAATTAACACTGCCTCATAATAAATTACCAAACAAAATTTGGCCGCGCTACAAAGTTAGATCGCGAGTTATAAGCATTTTAAATTTTTCGACCCTCACCGTGGGGGGTCTCCGTTCACCAAAAATTAACACTGTATCATAATAAATTACCAAACAATATTTGGCCGCGCTACGAAAATTAGATCGCGAGTTATAAGCATTTTAAATTTTTCGACCCTCACCATGGGGGTCTCGTGTCACCAAAAATTAACACTGCCTCATAATATATTACCAAACAATACTTGGCTGTGCTACGAAATTTAGATCGCGAGTTATAAGCATTTTAAATTTTTCGACCCTCACCATGGGGGTCTCCTGTCGCCAAAAATTAACACTGCCGCATACTAAATTACCAAACAAAATTTGGCCGCGCTACAAAGTTAGATCGCGAGTTATAAGCATTTTAAATTTTTTCGACCCTCACCGTGGGGGGTCTCCTGTTACCAAAATTTAAAACTGTCTCATAATAAATTACCAAACAAAATTTTGCCAAGCTACCAAAATTAGATCGCGAGTTATAATCATTTTAAATTTTTCGACCCTCACCGTGGGAGGGTCTCCTGACCCCAAAAATTAACACTGCCTCATAATAAATTACCAAACAAAATTTGGCCGCGCTACAAAGTTAGATCGCGAGTTATAAACATTTTAAAATTTTCGACCCTCACCGTGGGGGGTCTCCTGTCACCAAAAATTAACACTGTCTCATAATAAATTACCGAACAATATTTGGCTTCGCTACGAAAATTAGATCGCGAGTTATAAGCATTTTAAATTTTTCGACCCTCACCATGGGGGTCTCCTGTCACCAAAAATTAACACTGCCTCATAATAAATTACCAAACAATATTTGGCTGTGCTACGAAATTTAGATCGCGAGTTATAAGCATTTTAAATTTTTCAATCCTCAAGGGGGGGGGTGTCTCCTGTCACCAAAAATTAACACTGTCTCATAATAAATTACCAAACAATATTTGGCCGCGCTACGAAAATTAGATCGCGAGTTATAAGCATTTTAAATTTTTCGACCCTCTCCATGGGGGTTTCCGTTCACCAAAAATTAACAATGTCTCATAATAAATTACCAAACAAAATTTGGCTTCGCTACGAAAATTAGATCGCGAGTTATAAGCATTTTAAATTTTTCGACCCTCACCATGGGGGTCTCCTGTCACCAAAAATTAACACTGCCTCATAATAAATTACCAAACAATATTTGGCTGTGCTACGAAATTTAGATCGCGAGTTATAAGCATTTTAAATTTTTCAATCCTCAAGGGGGGGGTGTCTCCTGTCACCAAAAATTAACACTGTCTCATAATAAATTACCAAACAATATTTGGCCGCGCTACGAAAATTAGATCGCGAGTTATAAGCATTTTAAATTTTTCGACCCTCTCCATGGGGGTTTCCGTTCACCAGAAATTAACAATGTCTCATAATAAATTACCAAACAAAATTTGGCCGCGCTACGAAACTTAGATCGCGAGTTATAAGCATTTTAAATTTTTCGACCCTCACCGTGGGGGGGTCTCCTGTCACCAAAAATTAACACAGTCTCATAAAAAATTACCAAACAAAATTTGGCCGCGCTACGAAAATTAGATCGTGAGTTATAAGCATTTTAAATTTTTCAACCCTCACGGTGAGGGGAGGGGTCTCCTGTCACCAAAAATTAACACTGTCTCATAATAAATTACCAAACAATATTTGACCGCGCTACAAAGTTAGATCGCGAGTTATAAGCATTTTAAATTTTTCGACCCTCACCGTGGGGGGGTCTCCTGTCGCCAAAAATTAACACTGCCGCATACTAAATTACCAAACAAAATTTGGCCGCGCTACAAAGTTAGATCGTGAGATATAAGCATTTTAAATTTTTTCGACCCTCAGAGTGGGGGGTCTCCTGTCACCAAAATTTAACACTGTCTCATAATAAATTACCAAACAAAATTTTGCCAAGCTACCAAAATTAGATCTCGAGTTATAAGCATTTTAAATTTTTCGACCCTCACCGTGGGAGGGTCTCCTGACCCCAAAAATTAACACTGCCTCATAATAAATTACCAAACAAAATTTGGCCGCGCTACAAAGTTAGATCGCGAGTTATAAGCATTTTAAATTTTTCGACCCTCACCGTGGGGGGTCTCCTGTCACCAAAAATTAACACTGTATCATAATAAATTACCAAACAATATTTGGCCGCGCTACGAAAATTAGATCGCGAGTTATAAGCATTTTAAATTTTTCGACCCTCACCATGGGGGTCTCGTGTCACCAAAAATTAACACTGCCTCATAATATATTACCAAACAATACTTGGCTGTGCTACGAAATTTAGATCGCGAGTTATAAGCATTTTAAATTTTTCGACCCTCACCATGGGGGTCTCCTGTCGCCAAAAATTAACACTGCCGCATACTAAATTACCAAACAAAATTTGGCCGCGCTACAAAGTTAGATCGCGAGTTATAAGCATTTTAAATTTTTTCGACCCTCACCGTGGGGGGTCTCCTGTTACCAAAATTTAAAACTGTCTCATAATAAATTACCAAACAAAATTTTGCCAAGCTACCAAAATTAGATCGCGAGTTATAATCATTTTAAATTTTTCGACCCTCACCGTGGGAGGGTCTCCTGACCCCAAAAATTAACACTGCCTCATAATAAATTACCAAACAAAATTTGGCCGCGCTACAAAGTTAGATCGCGAGTTATAAACATTTTAAAATTTTCGACCCTCACCGTGGGGGGTCTCCTGTCACCAAAAATTAACACTGTCTCATAATAAATTACCGAACAATATTTGGCTTCGCTACGAAAATTAGATCGCGAGTTATAAGCATTTTAAATTTTTCGACCCTCACCATGGGGGTCTCCTGTCACCAAAAATTAACACTGCCTCATAATAAATTACCAAACAATATTTGGCTGTGCTACGAAATTTAGATCGCGAGTTATAAGCATTTTAAATTTTTCAATCCTCAAGGGGGGGGGGTGTCTCCTGTCACCAAAAATTAACACTGCCGCATACTAAATTACCAAACAAAATTTGGCCGCGCTACAAAGTTAGATCGCGAGATATAAGCATTTTAAATTTTTTCGACCCTCACTGTGGGGGGTCTCCTGTCACCAAAATTTAACACTGTCTCATAATAAATTACCAAACAAAATTTTGCCAAGCTACCAAAATTAGATAGCGAGTTATAATCATTTTAAATTTTTCGACCCTCACCGTGGGAGGGTCTCCTGACCCCAAAAATTAACACTGCCTCATAATAAATTACCAAACAAAATTTGGCCGCGCTACAAAGTTAGATCGCGAGTTATAAACATTTTAAATTTTTCGACCCTCACCGTGGGGGTCTCCTGTCACCAAAAATTAACACTGTCTCATAATAAATTACCGAACAATATTTGGCCGCGCTACGAAAATTAGATCGCGAGTTATAAGCATTTTAAATTTTTCGACCCTCACCATGGGGGTCTCCTGTCACCAAAAATTAACACTGCCTCATAATAAATTACCAAACAATATTTGGCTGTGCTACGAAATTTAGATCGCGAGTTATAAGCATTTTAAATTTTTCAATCCTCAAGGGGGGGGGTGTCTCCTGTCACCAAAAATTAACACTGCCGCATACTAAATTACCAAACAAAATTTGGCCGCGCTACAAAGTTAGATCGCGAGATATAAGCATTTTAAATTTTTTCGACCCTCACTGTGGGGGGTCTCCTGTCACCAAAATTTAACACTGTCTCATAATAAATTACCAAACAAAATTTTCCCAAGCTACCAAAATTAGATCTCGAGTTATAAGCATTTTAAATTTTTCGACCCTCACCGTGGGAGGGTCTCCTGACCCCAAAAATTAACACTGCCTCATAATAAATTACCAAACAAAATTTGGCCGCGCTACAAAGTTAGATCGCGAGTTATAAGCATTTTAAATTTTTCGACCCTCACCGTGGGGGGTCTCCTGTCACCAAAAATTAACACTGTATCATAATAAATTACCAAACAATATTTGGCCGCGCTACGAAAATTAGATCGCGAGTTATAAGCATTTTAAATTTTTCGACCCTCACCATGGGGTTCTCGTGTCACCAAAAATTAACACTGCCTCATAATATATTACCAAACAATACTTGGCTGTGCTACGAAATTTAGATCGCGAGTTATAAGCATTTTAAATTTTTCGACCCTCACCATGGGGGTCTCCTGTCGCCAAAAATTAACACTGCCGCATACTAAATTACCAAACAAAATTTGGCCGCGCTACAAAGTTAGATCGCGAGTTATAAGCATTTTAAATTTTTTCGACCCTCACCGTGGGGGGTCTCCTGTTACCAAAATTTAAAACTGTCTCATAATAAATTACCAAACAAAATTTTGCCAAGCTACCAAAATTAGATCGCGAGTTATAATCATTTTAAATTTTTCGACCCTCACCGTGGGAGGGTCTCCTGACCCTAAAAATTAACACTGTCTCATAATAAATTACCGAACAATATTTGGCTTCGCTACGAAAATTAGATCGCGAGTTATAAGCATTTTAAATTTTTCGACCCTCACCATGGGGGTCTCCTGTCACCAAAAATTAACACTGCCTCATAATAAATTACCAAACAATATTTGGCTGTGCTACGAAATTTAGATCGCGAGTTATAAGCATTTTAAATTTTTCAATCCTCAAGGGGGGGGTGTCTCCTGTCACCAAAAATTAACACTGTCTCATAATAAATTACCAAACAATATTTGGCCGCGCTACGAAAATTAGATCGCGAGTTATAAGCATTTTAAATTTTTCGACCCTCTCCATGGGGGTTTCCGTTCACCAAAAATTAACAATGTCTCATAATAAATTACCAAACAAAATTTGGCCGCGCTACGAAAAGTAGATCGCGAGTTATAAGCATTTTAAATTTTTCGACCCTCACCATGGGGGTCTCCTGTCACCAAAAATTAACACTGCCTCATAATAAATTAACAAACAAAATTTGGCCGCGATACGAAAATTAGATCGCGAGTTATAAGCATTTTAAATTTTTCGACCCTCACCATGAGGGTCTCCTGTCACCAAAAATTAACAATATCTCATAATAAATTACCAAACAATATTTGGCCGCGCTACGAAATTTAGATCGCGAGTTATAAGCATTTTAAATTTTTCGACCCTCACCGTGGGGGTCTCCTGTCACCAAAAATTAACACTGTCTCATAATAAATTACCAAACAAAATTTTGCCAAGCTACCAAAATTAGATCTCGAGTTATAAGCATTTTAAATTTTTCGACCCTCACCGTGGGAGGGTCTCCTGTCACCAAAAATTAACACTGTCTCATAATAAATTAGCAAACAAAATTTGGCCGCGCTACGATAATTAGATCGTGAGTTATAAGCATTTTAAATTTTTCAATCCTCAAGGGGGGGGGGGTGTCTCCTGACCCCAAAAATTAACACTGCCTCATAATAAATTACCTAACAAAGTTTGGCCGCGCTACGAAAATTAGATCGCGAGTTATAAGCATTTTAAATTTTTCGACCCTCACCATGGGGGTCTCCTGTCACCAAAAATTAACACTGCCTCATAATAAATTAACAAACAATATTTGGTCGCACTACGAAATTTAGATCGCGAGTTATAAGCATTTTAAATATTTCGACCCTCACGGTGGGGGGGTCTCCTGTCACCAAAAATTAACACTGTCTCATAATAAATTAGCAAACAAAATTTGGCCGCGCTACGATAATTAGATCGTGAGTTATAAGCATTTTAAATTTTTCAATCCTCAAGGGGGGGGGGTGTCTCCTGTCACCAAAAATTAACAATTTCTCATAATAAATTACCAAACAATATTTGGCTGTGCTACGAAATTTAGATCGCGAGTTATAAGCATTTTAAATTTTTCGACCCTCACCATGGGGGTCTCCTGTCACCAAAAATTAACACTGCCTCATAATAAATTACCAAACAATATTTGGCTGTGCTACGAAATTTAGATCGCGAGTTATAAGCATTTTAAATTTTTCAATCCTCAAGGGGGGGGGGGTGTCTCCTGTCACCAAAAATTAACAATGTCTCATAATAAATTACCAAACAATATTTGGCTGTGCTACGAAATTTAGATCGCGAGTTATAAGCATTTTAAATTTTTCGACCCTCACGGTGGGGGGGGGTCTCCTGTCACCAAAAATTAACACTGTCTCATAATAAATTACCAAACAATATTTGGCCGCGCTACGAAAATTAGATCGCGAGTTATAAGCATTTTAAATTTTTCGACCCTCTCCATGGGGGTTTCCTGTCAACAAAAATTAACAATGTCTCATAATAAATTACCAAACAATATTTGGCCGCGCTCCGGAAAGTAGATCGCGAGTTATAAGCATTTTAAATCTTCGACCCTCACGGTGGGGGGTCTACTGTCACCAAGAATTTACACTACCTCATAATAATTTAACAAACAAAATTGTGCCGTGCTACAAAAATTAGATCGCGAGTTATAAGCATTTTTAATTTTTCGACCCTCATCTTGGGGGGTCTCCTGTCACCAAAAATTAACACTGTCTCATAATAAATTACCAAGCAAAATTTGGCCGCGCTACGAAAATTAGACCGCGAGTTATAAGCATTTTAAATTTTTCGACCCTCACCGTGGGGGTCTCCTGTCACCAAAAATTAACAATGTCTCATACTAAATTACCAAACAAAATTTGGCCGCGCTACAAAGTTACATCGCGAGTTATAAGCATTTTAAATTTTTCGACCCTCACCGTGGGGGGTTTCCTGTCACCAAAAATTAACACTGTCTCATAATAAATTACCAAACAAAATTTGGCTGCGCTACGAGAATTAGATAGCGAGTTATAAGCATTTTAGATTTTCGACCCTCATCATGGGGCTCTCTTGTCACTAAAAATTAACACTGCCTCATAATAAATTGCCAAACAAAATTTGGCTGCGCTAAGAAACTTAGATCGCGAATTATAAGCATTTTAAATTTTTCGACCCTCACCGTGGGGGGGGGGGTCTCCTGTCACCAAAAATTAACACTGTCTCATAACAAATTACCAAACAAATTTGGCCGCGCTATGAAAATTAGATCATAAGAAACATAAGTTTGAGATTTGATATCCTAATATCTGAAAAATACCGCGTCAATGTCTGCTGAAGTCTACCGAAGGATACCGTGCCGAAGTTTGCCGAGCTGAAACGACGTTAGCCGAGTGTTAGGTTTTTTGGTTCCGATGTGTTAGGATTTTCGCGTTACGGAATTTTTGGATTCGGTCGCCGCGCAAAAAGCCCGTGATAGAAGCTATGCAGTAGCTTAAAAGTTACAATATTCTTATTTATTTACACTACTACAGTGTTCAACAAAAATTTAGATAATGATCGATTACGCTTCTATATTCAGAAGTATGTAACGAATTTTTGTAATTCATCTGTCATATATTACTTGTTACTTATCTTTTGTATACAAACTATAAATTTAAAATTTTAACTTTTACATAATACAAAATGACAAAAAAATGAAATTAACATTGTGGCAAAAGTATAGACAATCTGTATATTTACAGAAAAATAACTACAAATTAAAATCGAGCGGTACGCACATTGTCTGCAGTTAGTGAAAGAATATGACTTTCCATCGAAGAAACTAAATGCTGCGTCACTTAGGGGTCTATTTTGTACCAAACACGTTAAACAGCAGCTCGAAGCTCATTAACAGAAAAGTATAGCAAAAATTTGCATAAACCTTACGCGATATGATGTCACAAAGGTTTTCGTTTGGGTCCAGATCAGGGCTACACGCCGCACAGTGGAGTATTTGACCCAAAAACCTGGTCAAAAAGGCAAAAATTAAATTTCGTCAACAATTGTAAAAATTACATTTTTTAATAGCTAACTAATTGGTGCATCGATCTATGTCTATTTTAGGAACCTGAGTTATATATGGTGGCTCCGGGCCACAGCTGAAGGGGAAGTTTCTTCGTGAGAAGACGTGGTTTTTTGTTGTTTTTTAGCTTTGTTGTTATGTTTAAATATATTTTTTTGTGGCTCAATGAATTGTTGAATTGAAACAAAACATGGCTTACGTGTTTAACAAAGATCAGAGCTTAGTGTTAAACCATCTGTTAATTTAAATAGTTTAGTTTTTAATGTAATAAAAAAATATTAAATGTGTAAAAAGGTTAATTTTAAAGCGTTTTGGCTCTAATTTATACATATCGAAAGCTTTTTAAATATGTGCCGCGCTTTGCCGCGCCATATTTGAGTTATAATCGTATTAGTTATAGTCTTGAGTGTCAATTTCTGCAAAAAAATCTTGCGCATGTTTGTGCCATTTTTTTATAAAAAATTTTTTCGGGATGACTATTTAAATGCCCCGTTTTGCAGCCACCGAATTGAAGAGATAAGAACTATATATTTACTGTCGTATTGCAGGTTTATAGCTCACAGACTATTACCGGAGAGCTTTTGCACCTACATATTATGTCTGTATGTATGTACGTACATACATATGTATGTATGTACGTACGTATATATGTACGTATGAAGGTACGTACATACGCACGCAACTCGACATCTTTGATAGAAATATCTGATCTCCTTCAAATTATATATACGTATTTATTGAAAAAGGGTTCCCTAATTAATTCTTGGGACTCATGTGTGTAATAAAAGAGGAGAAAGGGGGGAATTAACCCTTCCGAGGGCGATGTCCTTAAAAAGGGACACCTAATTTTAATTTCAAAGCTGACAAACGGCAGCAAGAAAATTTAATTAAAATTTTCCTTTTATAATGTACGTGAAAATAAGCAACTTCATATTTTCTAATGATTGTTGATGTTCCGAAACAAGGTTTTGGAAAGTCAAATGATGGAAACACAGCTAGACGCTTCTTTTCAGATGCAGAAACTGCCTCAAGAATCACTGGAGTAGATATAGAATTGATTAAAAGGTTTAAAGTAATATTAGAAGTAATAACAAGTGGACATCGTATTGACGATAAAAAATTCCAAACATATGCTGATGAAACAGCAAGACTGTATGTCAGTCTTTACAACTGGCACCCCATGACTCCAACAGTGCACAAGGTATTCGTTCATGGTGCCACTATTATTAAGAAAGCACTGGTACCCATTGGTCAGCTATCAGAAGAAGCCGCTGAGGCCAGAAACAAACATTTTAGACTGTACCGTGCAAAGTACTCAAGGAAGTCCAATAGAGAAGCTTGCAATAGAGACGTGCTGAATTGGCTGTTTTTAAGCAGTGATCCATTTGTAAGCTGCTCTAGACAAAGATCAACTAAAAAGAGCAAGCCATACAGTAGTGAGACCTTGCAACTTCTTCTTCCAGCAAGGTCTGATGGCAGTCCCGATAAACACCAAGAAGGAAGTGATGCAGAAGATGAAGAAGAGTTCTGAGGAATCATTTGAAACTGGTAATACATTAAATACATTCAAAAACTAGCAATCTGTACTATATAGACTCCACTTTACTGAACCTACTATTAAATATAACACTATTAAACATAAATTAAATGCAAGAATTATTATTATATGTAATTTAAATGTAATAAGCATTAGTAAATGTAAATAATAAGTTTTATATATAGTAAAATTAAATACATTTAATTAAACATTAATATTGAATAAGACAAACCTATCAACAATTACTTTCCCAGTAAAGTCAATGGACTTGTGATTTATTCGTATTTTTTAAATATGTACTTAGTAAATTAATATTTTAGCTTCTTTTTTCTTTGTGCTCTTCTTAAATGATGACTCTTTTTTTTCTTAATTGTAAAAATATTTATAAAATATATATTTATTAATATGTGAAGTCTTAAAATCTAACTTACACTTCGTCAGCTTTTAAGATATAAAATATTAAACTAAGCTATGGATTTGTATGCATAGTTCATAGTATGCTAAAAGTTAGCTCAGTGAAACGCATAGCACAATTAAAAATGTCCATTCCGTGAATGGAAATGTACTTGAGAACTTTTGTGCATCCCTGTATATGATATATAGAATGTATCCACACCAATAAATATTTAATAAAAGCTGTCCCATTTTAAAACGCCAACACAACTACAAACGCACTTCCAGCAATTATTGGTCATAGACTTCAATACTTAAATTTATTCTTCCGCCATATTCTTTTGTGTGTCCCTGTAAATGAATGATCTATTAAATGCACACCATATTCCACAATAAGTGCCTTAGAACACATTAGTGATATATATAAATTTCAGCACGTTTAAAAGTGTGATATCATTAAAATACAGAAGAAACGATTTTTCCCCATTGACTATAATGTAAGGGAATTCTTTTGGGTGTCTCTGTAAATGAACCGTCCAGGCTATAGACTTCATTTACAATGCCAAACATTCCATAGTGATACCCAATAACATCTAAAAATTTCAAGCCAATCGGACTATATTTACATCGAAAAATATTTTTGACCGGGATTTCGGGTCAAATATTCCACTGTGCGCCGGCCAGTTGAGATCAGTAGTATTTTCAAAGTTAAACGAAGTTTTTGTTTAGTATGCAACATGAATCGATGCATTATCTTGCTAAAATTCATACTTTGGACCAGCTAAAAGTTCCCCAAATGACTAAAAATTGTTCTTCAACGTATGTATGTAGTCTTGTGTTGCTTGGCAACCATTGAATATCTCCAGAGATACTCGAGCATTAAAGCAAAGTGAAGACCAAATCATTAAAAAGTCAGCTCCTTGTTGTCGACTGAAGAAAGTCCCAGGCTTTTTACGCAAGTCGTGCCAATAGTATGCCCACCCATTTAAGCCATCTAAATTCCACTTGTTTTGTTACTGAATATCATTGCAGAGCTGCCAACTTCTACGCCTATTTAAATCTTCCAATCATGTTTCGAACCACAAAAATGTTTTTGTAAAATGTATACTAAATATATTCAGTGTTATGCGTTACAATATATATTCTTAATTATTTACTAAAATTTCTGTTTCTAATATGTTTATTTGACTGTAAATAGGCGTAGTAGTTGGCAGCCATGTCATTGTGTAACATTTGGGTCCATATGACGTATGTTTGCAAGTCCATTGTATTCTCGCCAATTTGAAGTGAGATTTCAAAGCTGGTTGTTTTATAATTTTCATATAAATTGATTTACCTCTTTCTTTAATTCATCTACGAATCATATCCGTCAATACAGAAGGGTCTGACTTACGTTTAATGTGAAAATCAATCATCATTTGTGTAAATGCCAGTTGATGGATCCTTTTGTCATCTCATTTTCTGATCACACAAGGACTTCCAGATTTATGTTTTGTTTTGAAGGAGTCACCCTTAGACTCTACAGATCTATTTGAACGATTCAATGCAGCTGAAATTTTTGCAACAGTCTTCCCTTTCCATTTCAGCTTCCCTACTTCAATTACCTCATCTAATTGAATATTTCTAACTCGCGGCATCTTCACTAACTGATGCTATATCCAGGAATACTTATATACTTCAGACATGTGACATCATAACTTTGAAATATGCATTTTACTGTGAACAGTTAGCAAAAAATCAAAAAAGTGTCTAAACTTTTGCAATATGCAAATTTTACTTTTTTGAGTTAAATATTACAGGGTTCGAACACTCCTTATATTTTGTAAGGACTGCGACACCACTATTAATGATGAGAAAATTTATATTTAATTTTTAAGAAACGGAATTTGCAACCACCTCCTCGATTTGCAATTTACGCGCTATTTTTCTGCAGTGGAATACATTGAAACTACTGTAAAATTTTAGTGGTATAGCAGTGAGAACCCTGTATTATCTTATATTATAATAATTATTTTCATCCTAAAATCTTTAAAATATATTTAAAAATAAGTATAGCCATTTGTAAAACTCAAGAGTTCGTATTTTTTATTTAAAGGTTAAATAACACCAGTGTCTAAACTTTTGCTGAGCACTGTATTGCTGTAATTAATAATCATGATTTCTATCATGCAAATACCTGTAATGTAAATAAGATACACTAAAGAGGATGAATTAAAGAAAAATGGTGTCAAATTTTCATTTTTGCGATTTTTTTACAAAGTTAGAAAAAAAGAGTCATTTTCAGAAACTTGCTGCGCGCTTAATAATGGCTGTAGAAAAACAATATTCGAATGAAATTTGTAGAGAATTTAATGCTAATTCTTTTTGTAATTGAGTATGGTACACAAAAATTTTATAATTTTTGAATTATAGGCAAAAAATAAAAAAAGTCCGAAAATTTTGTGGTTTTTTGGCTTTACAAAACTTAGCCTCGAGATATTTTGTTGTAAAACCATTAATTCTTATTACTAGCATCCTCATAAATAGTTTAAAAACATAAAATATACTAGCAAAATTTCGCATCTATTTATGACAATTTGACTGGCCTATGAGTGATACATTTTATTTTACTACATATTGACTGAAGCTAATATCAAATGACAACATTCCTTTTGTTCTGGCAGTTTCCAGAGGTCTAGGCTTTGGTAGTTTCATAACAATACCCTCCAGATTAACATAATAATTTTCTAGTGGATCGGTATATTAAAATAAGGAACTATTATCCTTTTTTTCTCAAGAATTGTACTTGAAGGTTATTATTATTGTTCTTTAACACTAGAACGGCGGCGACGGGTCAATTTGACCCGTATCATATGCAGAGATGTTGATTCGAACCAGAAAACTCTTTATAAAATTAGCTAAATGTAAGCTGGGCAAAAATAATTTCAATATATAATTTAAACAGTTTTAAATGAAAATTCCGGTGAGAAATATTTTTATAAAACTTGAATGAATTTTCCCGCGGTTCTAGTGTTAAAACCCTAGCAACGTAAGGATAAATATTTTTTTCCACATATCTTTGTTAGAAGAGAGTCGTCTTCTATTATATTATCCAAGCTGCAAACTTGGTGGTCCATTACACTTGAAATCATGTTCAAATCACTTTCATCTTTATCATGAAGTGATAAATTGTCACATTCATCACTACTGCCCATGCCTTTACTAAAAATATTTCTTGAAGGCAGGCAATTCATTTTTCTTATTAGTTTCTGTTTTTTTTTTGTTTTTTGTTTTTTTTTTTACAGTTTCCTTTTCCAATTATTGTCTTTTCTGGTGTATCGGTTAGAACACGGCAGTGGCCTCGTTTTCTCCTTTTAACATCTGGTTTCTAGGTAATGACAAATTGTCATTTTCTCTATTATAGAATAGCCCTGACATGGTTATGTAAAACAGTGATTAGGCTTAGCAAGAACTGTCCATATTGTTCACTTGCATCATAAGTATAACAAGAGATTATATCATTTTAACATTAAAAAAATTATAAGGTTTTGAGAGAGTTAACTATCAATTAAATACTAAAAAGATTAAACAGATAAATTTACTTTAGTTCTTGAAAAATACACTTTGTACAATGGCTAATATTTTGTTATGGATATTGCTTTGAAACTATGTCTGTTGAATAACCTCAGTACTACCATCTATCAGCAAAATTATCAAATTATTTATGTTTGTGGAGCATGTATAAATTTCTGTTCTCCCATTCATCCCCACTCTCCCCTAATGCCAATATACCTTCTTCTTGCAAGCAAAATATATATTAACCGCCAAATGGCACCAGTAAGTTTTTATTAGAAAATCAACCTGATAATATGAGTGGGGAAAAAATGCGTGTGGCACTCGGGGACTAGCGCGGTAAAGCTATTGCATAGCATTTTTTTTTTATCAACTTATGCAATTATAATTATTTATTTATTTTTTATTTATGCATTTTTTTGTCTTTGATATTAATTCAAGTTTTTTCTTTTTCTTCGATATTAATACACTTTTTGAGCGTGATGACCGATAACAAAACAATTTTTTTTTCTTTCATTGAATAAATAATGAGTTAATATCGTTTAAAATATTTTTATTATCTTACAATACATGTAGGTTAATCAGGAATTGTTATCATTGAAACTATATGTTTATGGTAGCTGAAATAAGAAACATAAGTTTGAGACTTGATATCCTATAAATATCTGAAAAATACCGCGTCAATGTCTGCCGAAGTCTACCAAAGGATACCGTGCCGAAGTCTGCCAAACTGAAACGACGTTAGCCGGAGTGTTAGGTTTTTTTCTCGTTACGGAATTTCTAGACTATTTCGCCGCGCTCAAAGCCCGCGATAAAAGCTATGCAATAGCTTAATAAATTACCAAACAAAATTTAGCCGCTCTACGAAAATTAAATCGCGAGTTATTAGCATTTTAAATTTTTCGACCCTCACCGTGGAGGGTCTCCAGTCACTAATAATTAACACTGTCTCATAATACATTACCAAACAAAATTTGACCGCGCTACGAAAATTAGATCGCGAGTTATAAGCATTTAAAATTTTTTTACCCTCACCATGGGGGATCTCCTGTCACCAAAAATCGACACTGTCTCATAATAAATTACCAAACAAAATTTGGCCGCGCTACGAAAATTAGATCGCGAGCTATAAGCCTTTTAAATTTTTGACCCTCACCGTGGGGGGGGGGGGTCTCCTGTCAAAATTTTCGATCCTCGCCATTAAAGGTCACCAAAAATTAACACTATTTCATAATAAATTACCAAACAAAATTTTGCCAAGCTACGAAAATTAGATCGCAAGTTATAATCATTTTAAATTTTTCGATCCTCACCATGGGGGATCTCCTGTCACCAAAAATTAACACTGTCTCATGATAAATTACCAAACAAAATTTGGCCGCGCTACGAAAATTCGATCGCGAGCTATAAGCCTTTTAAATTTTTTGACCCTCACCGTGGGGGGGGGGGGTCTCCTGTTACCAAAAATTAACAGTGTCTCATAATAAATTACCAAACAAAATTTTGCCGATCTACGAAAATTAGATCGCGAGTTATAAGCATTTTAAAAGTTTTGATCCTCACCATTGGGAATCACCAAAAAATAACACTGTCTCATAATAAATTATCAAACAAAATTTTGCCAAGCTACGTAAATTAGATCGCAAGTTATAAACATTTTAAATTTTTCGATCCTCACCATGGGGCGGGTCTCCAGTAACCAAAAGCTACATTATCAACCGTTGTTTATCTTAAGACGATTCTTTTCTATACACATTCTACAAATTTGGAAAAAAATTATAATTATTTATATATTTTTTATTTGTGCAGTTTTTTTTGGGTGGGGGGGGGGGTCTTTGATATTAATTGAAGTTTTTTCTTTTTCTTTTTCTTTGATATTAATTCAAGTTGCACTTTTTGAGCGTAATGAGCAATAAGAAAACAAATTTTTTTTCTTTTATCGAATAAATGAGAAGTTAATATTGTTTAAAATATTTTTATTATCTTACAATACATGTAGGTTAATCAGGAATTTTTGTCAATGAAACTATATGTTTGTGGTAACTGAAATAAGAAACATAAGTTTGAGACTTGATATCCTCTAAATATCTGAGAAATACCGCGTCAATGTCTGCCGAAGTCTACCGAAGGATACCGTGCCGAAGTCTGCCAAACTGAAACGAGGTTAGCCGGAGTGCTAGGTTTTTCCTCGTTACGGAATTTCTAGACTCTTTCGCCGCGCTCAAAGCCCGCGATAAAAGCTATGCAATAGCTTAATAAATTGCCAAACAAAATTTGGCCGCTCTACAAAAATTAAATCGCGAGTTATAAGCATTTTAAATTTTTCGTCCCTCGCCGTGGAGGGTCTCCAGTCACCAAAAATTAACACCGTCTCATAATAAATTACCAAACAAAATTTGGCCGCGCTACGAAAATTACATCGCGAGTTATAAGCATTTTAAATTTTTGACCCTCACCGTGGGGGGGGGGTCTCCTTTCAAAATTTTCGATCCTCACCATTTGGGGTCACCAAAAATTAACACTGTCTCATAATAAATTACCAAATAAAATTTGGCCGCTGTACGAAAATTAGATCGCGAGTTATTAGCATTTTAAATTTTTGGACCCTCACCGTGGGGGGGGAGTCTCCTGTCACCAAAAATTAACAGTGTCTCATAATAAATTACCAAACAAAATTTGGCCGCGCTACAAAAATTAGATCGCGAGTTATAAGCATTTTAAAATTTTCGATCCTCACCATTGGGGGTCACCAAAAATTAACACTCTCTCATAATAAATTACCAAACAAAATTTTGCCAAGCTACGAAAATTAGATAGCAAGTTATAAGCATTTTAAATTTTTCGATCCTCAATATAGGGCGGGTCTCCAATCACCAAAAGCTACATTATCCACCCTTATTTTATCTTAAGACGATTCTTTTCTATACACATTGTACAAATTTGGAAAAAAAATCATAATTATTTATATATTTTTTATTTATGCAGTCTTTTTTTTTCGGGGGGGGGGGGTGGGTCTTTGATATTAATTCAAGTTTTTTCTTTTTCTTTGATATTAATTCAAGTTGCACGTTTTGAGCGTGATGAACAATAAGAAAACAATTTTTTTCTTATATTAAATAAATGAGAAGTTAATATCGTTTAAAATATTTTTAATGTCTTACAAAACATGTAGGTTAATTAGGAATTTTTATCATTGAAACTATATGTTTATGGTAACTGAAATAAGAAACATAAGTTTGAGACTTGATATCCTCTAAATATCTGAGAAATACCACGTCAATGTCTGCCGAAGTCTACCGAACGATACCGTGCCGAAGTCTGCCAAACTGAAACGAGGTTAGCCGGAGTGTTAGGTTTTTCCTCGTTACGGAATTTCTAGACTCTTTCGCCGCGCTCAAAGCCCGCGATAAAAGCTATGCAATAGCTTAATAAATTACCAAACAAAATTTTCCCGCGCTTCGAAAATTAGATCGCGAGTTATAAGCGTTTTAAATTTTTCGACCCTCACCGTGGGAGGTCTCCTGTCACTAAAAATTAACACTGTCTCATAATAAATTACCAAAAAAATTTGGCCACGCTACGAAAATTAGATCGCCAGTTATAAGCATTTTAAATTTTTGACCCTCACCGTGTGGGGGGTGTCCTGTCACCAAAAGTAACACTATCCCATAAGTCTCATAATAAATTACCAAAGAAAATTTGGCCGATTTACGAAAATTAGATCGCGAGTTATAAGCATTTTAAATTTTTCGACCCTCACAGTGGGGGTCTCCTGTCACCAAAGATTGACATTGTCTCATAATAAATTACCAAACAAAATTTGGCCACGCTACGAAAATTAGATCGCGAGTTATAAGCATTTTAAATTTTTGACCCTCACCGTGGGGGGGGGGGGGGGGGTCTCCTGTAAAAATTTTCGATCCTCACCATTGGGTGTCACCAAAAATTAACACTGTCTCATAATAAATTACCAAACAAAATTTTGCCAAGCTACGAAAATTAGATCGCAAGTAGGGATTACAATCCCGGGATCCCGCATCCCGGGATTCCGGGGTCCTGGTGTATTTTTAATCCCGAAAATCCCGGGATTTATCAGGAAAAATCCCGGGATTTTCGGGATTGTCTGGTTTTTTAGTGGAATAATATTCAGCTGAACTTAAAAAATATATTTATAAACTTTCGTTTTTTGGGAAGAAAAAATCAATTTTCATGAAGTTTATGTATGATTGAAAAAGAATATATACCTCAAATATTTTTTACATATATTTCTAAGCGATGAAATCTTTTACAGCTGAAATCTTTTGACTTGCAAACAGATGTAACCCACACAGATATTAGTAAGGAAAAATGAAATCGTTTGTTTATTTTGATTTTGTTGCGTGTGTAGAAATTATCTTCAATTGGAATCGGGGTTTGTTTTAATTTCCAAAGACAAACAAGGCTTTTTATACTCTGATGAATATATCAATGAACTTATTAAAAAAGTTGGAAAATTAGTAATTTATAACAGATGTAACTTTTCCATTTTTCATTTTTGGGTGAAAAAAGTCCAGGCCAGGATTCGAACCAGGGATGTATTGGCTGAAACCGCCAATGCTCTACCAACTGAGCCATCCCGGACACGAACACTGGAGGACTATTTCACTCAATTAATCCGGCCCGGAATCTTGGACCGGATTTTTTTCACCCAAAAATGAAAAATGGAAAAATTACATCTGTTATAATTAATTTACTGATTGAATAATCGTGTTTAAAAATTAATCTAATTAGTAATTTATTTTAAACGATCTGCAACAAGGAATGAAGTTCTATCTAAGTATGTTAAATCTGAAAAAGAGAAGGAACTTTCCATTCTTTTAGATTGCAAGACTAGATGGAATAGCGTAGTAATTATGCTTGAACGATTTTATTTCTTGAAAAATAGCATACAACTAGCTTTAATCGATTTTGAGTATGAGATATGAACTGACGATTCCGATTTTTTACTTATAAACGAAATTGTTGAAGTCCTCAAACCGATACAAATTACAGTAGAAGTAGTAGAATCTGTTGTAAAGGTTCTAATTTGTTAACCGCAGACGCAACCTTAAAAATTCTTTTAAACGAATTGTTGGAGACAAAATCAAAATTTGCTTACAAAATGGCAGACGCGCTAAAACTACACATTAGAGAAGGACAACGTATGGAATTATCAGGTGTTTTAAATTACTTGCATAATCCTAAACGAGATGACCTGAGTGCAGAAACTAGTAGTGTGTTTTCTATTCCTAACAAAACTGTTATTAAGAAGCAAGTGAAAGCAATAATTGGAAGGGTAAAGAGTGTTGACAATGACAATTCTGAAGATACAGAAATAACGCACATTGAGCCCACTGCGAAACGGCGAACGGATAACCGAACATATAAGGAAAAATTACAAGGAATAGAAAAAAGCATGCGAACTGTCGAGCCTGAAACACAAAAACAAAAGGATTTATAAACACAAATTAGAAATGAGATGTCTCTTTTTGAAAACGAAGGAGTATACAGTCATCATTTAGAATTAGCTTATCAATATTTGCTGACAGTTGCTCCCGCGAGTGTAGAATAGAATGAGCATTTTTAGCAGCAGAATTTATTGCAAACAAACTTGGAAGTCAACTTGGAGAGGATACTTTAGATGTTTTGATATTTCTAAGATCGTATTTTCAAAGGAAAACCGATTAATTTAAAAAAACACTGAGCTATTGAAACTAATCTTTTTTATCTTGGTATACAATAATTTTTTTATGTTATGCAACGTTTTCAAATTTTAACAACGATCCCATATAATTAGAAATTTAAATAATACATCTATTTAATTTTTTATTGTTATGTGTGTGCATGTGTTAAGTACTTTTATTTTTTTTATTTTTGCAAGCAAAATAAAAAGCATTGTGTATGGGAAAATCTTGTGTTTACCATATCCTAAATTTGTAATCTTTAATTATTTGGTTATGAGAATAATTCAAAATTTAATTAATGATATTATTTATCTTTTCATATTGTAAACATTTACCCATTCAAAGACTTTTTTTAACATCAAATGAAAGAAATTATTTGGAAAATAAAACATAAACATTTTTTTTTCTTACATTGTCAAACATTAACAACATATTTGTTTTAATTTCCAATTGTTGTAATTTATCCTATACTTTTTTATTATTAAAGTAATAAATTTTGAATTTGGCATATTTTCATAAGTTAGGCTGTATTTTTGCTTTAATTATATTTTTTTACAATATTGTGAAATTTAGCTATTGTAAAAATTAGTTATATTAGAGAATTTCTAATTTTCGTAATCCCGGGATTATCCCGGGATCCCGGGATTAAATCTAAACAATCCCGAAATCCCGGGATCGGAAATTAGTCTCGGGATTGTAATCCCTAATCGCAAGTTATAAGCACTTTAAACTTTTCGATCCTCATCATAGGGTATCTCCTGTCACCAAAAATTAACACTGTCTCATAATAAATTACCAAACAAAATTTGGCCGCGCTACGAAAATTAGATCGTGAGCTATAAGCCTTTTAAATTTTTTGACTCTCGCCGTGGGGGGGGGGGGTCTTTTGTCAAAAAAAATTAACAGTGTCTCATAATAAATTACCAAACAAAATTTGGCCGCGCAACAAAAATTAGATCGCGAGTTATAAGCATTTTAAAATTTTCGATCCTCACCATTGGGGGTCACCAAAAATTAACACTGTCTCATAATAAATTACCAAACAAAATTTTGCCAAGCTACTAAAATTAGATTGCAAGTTATAAGCATTTTAAATTTTTCGATCCTCACCATAGGGCGGGTCTCCAATCACCAAAAGCATCAATATCCTCCCTTGTTTTATCTTAAGACGATTCTTTTCTATACACATTCTACAAATTTGGAAAATTTTTTTAATTATTTATATATTTTTAATTTATGCAGTTTTTTTTTTTTTTGGGGGGGGGGTCTTTGACATTAATTCAAGTTTTTTCTTTTTCTTTAATATTAATTCAAGTTGCACTTTTTGAGCGTGATGAGCAATAAGAAAACAATTTTTTTTCTTTTATTGAATAAATGAGAAGTTAATATCGTTTAAAATATTTTTATTATCTTACAATACATGTAGGTTAATCAGGAATTTTTATCATTGAAAATATAGATTTATGGTAACTGAAATAAGAAACATAAGTTTGAGACTTGATATCCTCTAAATATCTTCGAAATACCGCGTCAGTGTCTGCCGAAGTCTACCGAAGGATACTGTGCCGAAATCTGCCGAACTGAAACGACGTTAGCCGAGTGTCAGGTTGTTAGGAGCGTTAGGTTTTTTTCGCGTTACGGAATTTCTACATTCGGTCGCCGCGCTCAACTCAAAGCCCGCGATAAAAGCAATGCAATAGCTTAAAAAAAAGCTTTTGATTATTATCAGATAAATTTATTCGACAATTTCGGTGTGAATTAATTACATGAACACTTTTGGAGCAGAAATGCACTGCCTCTGAAAGGATTAAAATAGTGATTCCTCAACTGTAACTGCTTTCGCAGAGGTTCATTATCAACATGGCAAATTTCCTCCTGTAAATTTATGCAGAAAATTTCTCTTTATTTATACGCTTCATCAATGGAAAATGCCAAGCAAAAATAATGGCATAAACTGATATTCATTTTTATTGGTAAGAGTGTACTTTGGCGGTAATAGTTCCACCACAGAGAGACAACCAACACAACCCCCTGTCAGTGTCAGCGAAAAAAAAAATTATACTTTGGCAAATGGACACCAGTAAATAGAAGAATAAATTTTTTAGCATATTTGTAACAGAAATATTCCATCAATAAGGCGCTACAATAAGGCGAAATTTTCTGCTCAAGTTTACTGGCGGAAGTTTTTACCGGCAGTAGTTATAAACTGTTAATCTGATTAAAACAAATAGCTGTCATCGTGTGACAACCGCCTCAGTTACTTCACTCGCAACCGATAGACACTAAACCATGTGTCGCATGTTCTTTATTCATAACTCCATTCTGTGAACTAAACGCAAGAATACTATTTTGAAATTGTAATAGCTATTTTGAATAAAACAATTGCTCAGTTTGGTAGTAGCGCACATATTATTTCCAAAACACTAGCATTTTCTACATTCAATGTTTGTTAATTCACGTCTAAAAAATAACTCTGTAAATAAAGCAGCACTATAAATGCAATTTATATTTCTAACACGTGATTTATCAGGCAACTCAATGTTATGTCTCCTAGTTTTATGCTTATCTGGAACTCATTATATTTAACATTTCAAATTTTAGAAACATTAAGTTTAAATTTCGTTCATATTAGTATTATTGACAAGGAACGCCTCCATAGGCGCATACACAAAAATATATATAATTATGAAATATAATATACATAATAATGAAAGAAGGGGTTGGGCAGAGATATTGTTAGATTAAATGTTAGTTAATTTTATAACCACCATTTTATGTGAATTATGACTCTTTTGGAGATGTATAATTAAATAAAAAAAACATATTTTCTAAAATAATTATGTTTCTTATGTTTTTTGGCAAATTATCGACGAAATCAGAAACACAATATATAAACTTTGCGTAAAAAAATTATATTATTTCAAATAATATTATACTTCAATTTAACTAGCACTATGAAACTGAAAATTTCAAAACATAAAAAAAATAGGAAATTTTGGATTTTTTTTTTCAGTTTCATTTGTTTAACCCTTTGAGGGGCAAGCAATTGCGTTCGAGTAATTCTGAACTCCCCCCGGAAATTTGTAAAAAAGTTACGTCAAAAAGAGGAAAAGCAATTTCACGCCTGTTTTCCACCAAAGTTAGAAAAGTGAATTTTAATAACATTTTTCTGGTGTGAATCTTCATCAATCGTAGGTGGTATATAATATATACCGCCGCCCTTCAAGGGGTTAACCTTCCTACCCTGTTGAAATTTTACTCAAACTTGATTAAAATATTTCACGCCAGAATTTTTATTTAAATCTATTTAACATACTTATTTAACTTAAATTTTAGCGTTATTTATTTAATTTATTTATGAAAAATTTTCTGGTTTGAATTGAACGAAACGCATTATAGGACTGGGTCGATTAGACCCATTCAGGGTAGGAAGGTTAACACAAATACTTTTATTTATAATATTTCAAAATTTAGTTGCTCAAAAGGCGCAGAGCCAAAAGAGTGAAAATTCACCCCACGCGGGATTCGAAACCGGGTCATCCCGTATAGCGTACCGACAACGTTCTACCGACTGAACCACTTGGAACTATACTTGTCCTATACCACTTCTCACTATAATATCTTGGCAAAACAACAGTTTAAGTTAACCCCTTGAGCTCTGCTGGTAGGATTTTCTACCACATAATTTTAATGCCAAAATGTCACAATGACACCAGAAAAATTGACCAAATTTACTTCAAAAAGGTTTAATGCATTTTTTCGTGTTTATCGTTAACCGGTTTTTTTCTTTGCAAAATCCTGGTGCCAATGTGACATTTGGAATTTTGAAGAAATTTACACCCCAGAGCTCAGAAATGTTATTAAATGCAAGTCATGAGAAATTTTCTATTGAAAAATATCCAAGAATTATATAGGTCAATTCAATTTCATCGATGCTCGATTCTCTATTTTCGTGTTTACCCCAGAATCGGAGGTTCACGGAAAAAATATTCTACCTTGTGCAGCGGTTGTAGTTTTGCCAATATATGACAGTGAGAAGTTCCAGAATGGGTATTGTTCCAACTGGTTCAGTTGGTAGAACGTCGGCGCGCTATACCGATGACCGGGGTTCTATTTCCGGCTTAGATGCTTTTTCACTCTCTCGGCTATCCTCCTTTTAAGCAACTAAAATATGAAATATTATGAAATGCAAAGCGTGAAAATTTTTCAAGATTTATATACTTTTATTAACTTTTATTTAATTAATAATTGAAGAATGGAAAAAAGGTGAAGCACAGATTGGGGCGAGTTAAAAACTTTTGGCTAGTGCTAGCTTAGTTTAAAAATATTTTTATCATATAGCAACCATGTAATATGCATTGCACTGTAATACAACTAAAATAAATGTATATGAAGCATGTGACATCAGAAAAAATATCTCGCGCTAGATGACATATATTAAATTTTATTCAAGTGACAGTGAAATACAAGCGTATTTACTCTGAAAGAAATTTGATTGACACGCCACATGACTTTTCTATCTTTGAAATGATGTCTTTGTTATACGTTTTCAAATTTGTATCGAAAAGGACATCGGATTTTTAAGCATGTTTTTTCTGGAAGACTATGAGCCAATTGTTGTCATCTGTCTGTTTTGTAGTTATTACTTTAAACTAAGTCAATATTTGCTGATTAATAAAAAAAAAATAACTTATTCTTATTTTTTAGCGTTAATGATAATAAATAAATGATATTTATGTTTTAAAACAAATCTATGTTTCAAAATACTTGCAATAACTAATGATATGATAACAATCTACTCGGAAAACCCTTAATTTTATTTTTTTTCATCTCTGATCAAAAAATATTCAAACTCGGATGAGGTATTACCACTACTAATGCTTTGACAAAATATTCATTAATAGAAAAAAAGTAAGAATAAAATTTGGGATATTTTTCCAATATAGAAAAATGATTTTTTTAATTATACCAAAAACAATTCTAACAGAAAACGTTCACTTAAATGAAATGTTTGAAAACTCCCGCAAAGAAAGACTTAATTAATTTACTTTTATTAAAAATAAATTTATTTCCCAAAGTTATAAAAACTTGTGAATATGGCATTAGGTACATTTTTTAATCAAATAATTAATGAAATTCTTTAATTACTTATAACGATTTATTTATAGCAGCTGGCAAAATTTTGGAGATATGTTTTTCTGTCCTCACTTTTTTTCTTTAAGGAAAATTTCTTAATGTCTCAAATTAGTAATTTGCTGCTTTAGTCATCATAGATGGTACGTAACTAATGGTATGGAAGTTGTTAATACCGAACTTGAATTTGAAAATTGAAAGTAGAAGTTTAGAGAAAATTTGATAAAATTCAAGTTTTTAATTATTTGACTTAAATATATGTTATATTGTCACACACGCAAAGGCTCTATTAGCTGAATGGCAGAGTAGAAGATGTGAGTTTAAATCCAGTACCTGTTTTTAAACTGCATTTTTCCTATTTTCTTTCTATACGGGCTGTATGCAAATGACTTTAAAATTTTCATAACTTTTCGCATATATGCAAATTTGTAGCTTTACATAGTCATGTTTTCAGACTGTTTAAGTACATGTGATGCTTCACATATAAATCACGAAATAACCTCAGCCAGATTGTTGTATGTTTAACTTGCTTCATCCTTAAGGCATTAACAATTTATATCGTACGTGAAAATCTTAATGTTGTTATATCTATCAGTTTCAATATAAATACAGGTGAAATACGTCTTTGATCCTTCTTCTTTTAATTATTAAAAAAGCGGTAGAAAATGTCACAGTCTGATATCGCCAGGAAGTTGAGAATTCCAAAATAAACTGTTGGTCCTCACAGAAAAAAAGTGGAAAGATGGTAAATGTGTGCGTATTCTTCCAAGATTAGGACCCGCTGGAAAAACTGAAATCGATAGTTAACACAAGTAAGAACGCTGCTCAATTATGTAAGGCGATGGCGATCGAATATGGACTTACAATGAGTAAAAACATTATAAGACTGTGTGCAGAGGTCCCTGTCAAAAAAAATCTCTCAATTGGGCTTAACCAAGGAGCAGGGCTCCCAAATAGTCCGCGAACTGAACATCAGAATTTTTTTAGAGAAATTTTCTTTTTAGATTTTTCTTGCGAATTGTCCCGAAACCGCCTTTGGAAGTTGATTCTAGCTCAAACGTATCATGAAATTTTCTGTTAAAAAATACTGATGTTCAGTTCGCGGACCATTTGGGAGCCCTGAAGGAGCACCAGAAAGTGGAAAACAAAAACTTGGAAGAAGGTCCTTTGGAATGATGAATCAATGTTAATTTAAAAGTGATGGCCGACGTTATATTCGTTGTCCAAGAGACACCAGAATGGATCTCTGGTACCAACATCGAACAATAAAGCACAGAAGCGCATAGTGTCTGATAATATTTCTATCGTGATGGCGTAATGCTCCTTGCACTCATCGATGGTATTATGGGTCAAAATGTTTATAAAAACATTTTAGAATATAATGATGCTCGTAAAAAATATTCTCGTAGATGGATGTTTCAACAGCATAATGATCAAAAGTACACCTCCAAAGTAATGACAAATTAGTTTACAGCTAAGCAAATTAAAGTTTTGGGTTCTCTGAGTCAGTAATCTGACTACAATTCAATTGAACATCTTTGGGCGTTGGAAGAAAAATCGAGTCACGGAAGCATTCTTCGGAGGCAAAAATTAAAATCCCTATGTCCACCTTAGAAAGCATTTTTATTTTTATGCCGATACAATGGACCTCAGTTGCCAAAGTAAAAGAATGCGCAAGTAAATATTAAATATTGCTGTATTTCGTTACATTAATTCACTTAATTTCAATAAGAGTTAAGAAAAACTGAATCGTCTCAAAACTTTTATTGAAGTAATTTTAGGAATTTCCAAATTACTTTTAATTTATTCATAGGTCTCAATTATTCTAATGTTGCATTTGTTGAGATTTAAAAGAGGTGAAAAATACTTATTTACATCATTAAGAAATTTTGCTTACAGAAAAAATATATATCACACAATATCATCTCAAAACTTTTGTCATCGTCTATTATATCTTAAATAAACAAATGAAAATAATGTGTGAGGAATGAGAGTGTGAGAAGTCCAGTCCAGAGCCCCTGAATGTATAAAGATGACCCCGTCTATAGAGTTAGGTATTAAAATTTTGAATCAAAGACATATCCTATTTGATTTCGAAACAATTATTTTTCATTTGTATATTTAAAAATAATAATAATTGCTATTTGATTGTGTTGGTAGTTTGTCAGGGGATTGAAAATAGTTATAATGAAGATTAACTCTGTAACCACCGATGAGAAAACCACATTTCCATTTACAAATTAAATATAATTCAAGTATAACTTTTATGTATCACATTTTGTGTTGCAAAAGACTTGTATGCGTATTTAATTGCAAAATTAAAAATTTTATACTCTCCTATTTTCCACGAATTACATTTGGAAAAGCATTGTCTTGCACATCAATTGACATTAAAATAATCGATTGCTTTAATGATTAAAATTTAACAAGTTATGAAATGAATGGCAGTTTTTGAAATTGAGTGAAAATGCGTTTAGGCCGGGACTCGAATGCAGAACGTTTGGTTTTAATTTCCAAATTTCTTAAACTGAGCTATTTGGATTACATCGCAGTCTATACAATTTACCTTGCGTAAATACGGGTTAGGTTCCCTTAGAAAGACCCCCACGGAGGGCATCCCACCCCTTAGGGCCTATATCCCATAGTGTAGATAATTGGCCGACATACATACAACAACAACAACTATACAATTTACTCAGACAACCATTTGGTAGTGATATCTGATCTAATACTTGAACGAATATGATACGAAACAAATAACAGTTTTGAAATTGAGTGAAAATGTGTCTAGGCCGGGACTCGAATGTAGAACGTTTGGTTTTAATTGCCAAATTCTTTAAACTGAGCTATTTGGTTTCATCTAATCTACACAATTTACTCAGACAACCATTTGGTAATGACATTTGATCTTTTAATGAAACAACCCAATTGAATAAATAGTAGGTAAAGGAATGCCAATAAAGGATAGACATGTATTTACACAGCTTGATCTTGTAATTACATATCCATCGTTTATCTTTTAACTTCGGTTTATTATGTCGATCTCTTTCAAATAACAAGCAAGATATCTCTGCCAAATGGTTGTCTGAGTGAATTGTGTCGGCAGGGATATCGTCCAGATAGCTCAATTGGAAGAACATTGGCAATTAAAACCAAGGGTTCCGAAATCAAATTTTGGCCTAAACACATTTTCATTCAGTTGATAAAATTACTACTTTGTATGATTTTTTTTACCAATCAGTATGATTGTTTAAAAAAGTAAAACTTATGATACTTTTAAGTTAATGAAATTTCAGCGTTTTTTCAACACTGAAAACAAAAAGATGCACTGTTCGTGCAGAAAATCACTAAAATTTTATAAAATTTAAGGCATCATAACTCGATACTTTTCGCCTTAAAAGAATCGGATTGTTTTAATATCATTCTTTTTGACAGAACAGTCAGTTTCTAAACATAACACAGAGGAAATGGAGGTCATAGGGGAGACCAGGGCAAGTTTTCCTATTTTTTGCAATTTTATTTTTGTATTTTTGTATTTTTATTTATTTTGAGATCTGCAGGATAACATTGTAGTATTCCCTAGATCTTTCTGTAAAAACTGGCACAATTATTAAAAATAAATGAAGTTTTTTATAGAAAGTAGTTAAGTCTAACCATGTCATGTTGGAAAACAAATCCAATATGCCGGGCACGTATTTCAGCCTGCTAGAAATGTCATGGACAAATTTTCCAACTATAAATGCTAAAACAGAGTTAATAAATGTTGCTTGTTAATTAACAAGTATGCAGAGCTGCCAACTTCTACGCCTATTTAAATCGTATAAACATGTTTGGAACCACAAAAAATGTTCTAGTAAATTGTGCATAAAATATATTCAGTGTTATGCATTACAGTACATATCCTTAATTACTTACTAAAATTTCTGTTTCTAATATGTTTATTGGACTGTAAATAGGCGTAGTAGTTGGCAGCCATGAGTATGTAATGTAAACTGAATGCATAGTATCATAAAATCAGTTTTAATGTGTTTTACATTTCAAGATGAAGGTGCAAACATGCAGGAGCTGGCCTGTCAGAAAAGTAGGATGGTATAAAATGAGAGTCTGGAAATAGTTCAGAAAATTCTCGAATGTTAAAAATCTGCCATAATATTGACTGGTGTTAATGCAAGTGGAGCAACGCTAAGCACTGTTAATTTGCCTTTTGAAGGTCCCATACACACTGCGATCTTTGTGTTGTAGCTTATGACTACATAGTTAAAATTAACATAAAATGGATTAATTGATGATACGATTGAATGAACCGATTCAAAAATCTAATTTACATTTTATTATATATTTGAGATTAAATTATTTTTTTTATTGATAGTTTTACTGAAATGATTAAATGAACAAACATGTTCTTAGTATATATGGTTATTTGCTTGATTTTACTACACAATAAATATATTTTTTATGCATAAAGATTAGCTGATTTAGGGCAGGACACGTTTTCCACCGAGAAAAATGTTTTAAAAAAATACCCCGTATGCTGCTGGAAAACTTGCCCTCATTGATATATTTGAACTTTTAGAGTACCTGGATGAAAAGTGGTGTAAGTTATTTGCGAAACAAATGTATAGTTACTTGAAGAAAGAAATTTTTTATAAGTGTATGCAATATCCGAATAAGTTGAACGCTAGTACGATTTTTCACGTTTTAATAAAGACCTGAAATTTTACTCAGCCTAGAAAAAATGAAAAAATAAACAGCTCTTCTGACTAAGAGACAGCAGCTACTAAACTATAACTTTAATTGATGGTGTGTACAATGTTGCCATTTCAGCCAGTTTACACGCTGGCATCATCTAGCGGCTCATTTAAAAAATAAAAGCGAGTTGGAAAACCTGCCCGCATGAAAAATGTGTCCCAGTCTCCTCTATAAATAATTACTTACATGCCCAAATCAAATCATGTGCCATATTTTAAAATTCTATATTTTTGTAGGATTGAAGATACTTCCCAGTATATGTATACAGTCCCTTAGAAACAAATGCCATATGTAAAATCTACATTTTAATTCCATACTTTTCCCATCTTTGAATTATGTTTATATCATCAGCGGTTTCGGAGATATTCGTCTTTATATCGATTTTAAAACACCCGGTATCCAGGGTGTACCGAAAAGGATGAAACTATTTTATTAATTTATTTATTTTATCTATTGGAGATAAGTAAAAAATGCAAATTATAAAAATGTTCAAAATAGGATAAGAAATAAGCTTAAAGTTATAACATTGTCTTTCAATTAATTTAACCCGGCAGGACGCTCGTTGGGCCTAAAAGACCCGGAGTGCGTATGGTTTTTTACAATTGCAACCACTAATTTTTTAAAAATATTCTTCAATTTAGTTTATCGCAAAATTTGTAAGAATTGTCTCCGTCTAAGTAAAGCGACTGTTTTAATTTGATTTTATTGGTGACAAAGTTAAACTATTCATACCCTGGATAATCGCGTGTTCTCCCGGGTTAAAAAAGATTATTTTTTTTACATTTTTATATGACGACCTTGAACAAACTATCGAACTAGAAAATCTTTCCTTACGCTGAAACAAGATCCTTACAAAAATTTGTATGCCTATATTTTTAAATTTGTATGAGATACATTTAATTGAAACTGGTGGGTGTATATAGGGACTAGATAACAAATTACAAAGGTTAATTTTTAGATATCGAGAGAAACAAAAATATTTGGACTATTATTTATCTATGGTTGATTTTAATCAGAAGATAATAAGTTTGTAAAACAATATTAGCAGTGAAGACCTCGAAAATATTCATACAAACATGATTAGAAACAATAAATTCTTGGGCTAAATTGACTTTGAGTTAAATAATTAAAATTCGAATTGATAAAAACTTTTTAAAACATCATAAAATATAATAAATTGATAATTAAAATTCATATAAATACACAAATAATTGTACTGCAATCACCTTTGGGTGCACACGTACAATATAAAATTATTTAAAATACATTAAAAATATATTTATTATATTACAAATCATTAAACAGAACTCAAAAAGTTTAGCACTATTACAGAGCCGTCATCAGTGGAGATTTAAATGTTAATATTTTTCTATGCGCTTATTCGAGAATATTCTCAAATTAATTTATTTTTAATCGTTTTTAATGTATTTTTAATATTTTTAATGTATTTTAAATAAAATGACATTATATTTATGCACCCGAAAGTAATTGTAGTACATTTATTTGTGTTTTAAATATGAATTTTAATGATTAGAAACTTTTAATTTATATATTGAAGAGTGCTTTAGAAATTGTTTTGTGTATATGAATTAAAACTTATTTTATCTAAAGGATGCTTATCTTTTTAATCAAAACGAGATTACATAAACTATAAAATAATTGCTAATTTAGCAAGAATACCTGAAAATTAATGATAAACGATAATGTGCACATTTATGGCTAACAACTGTAATTAAAACGGATGCTTCCTGCCTCTGAATGCATTTATTGGGTTACAACTGCTACTATATTTAGAAAACTATTGCACAAAATTTTATTGTAATTAAGGGTACAAGAACGGCTTATAATAACAATTAAAACGTTTACTTTAATTATTACATTTTTTTTTCATAATGTAATTTAATTTTCATACAAAAGATTTTTAAAGAAATTAAAAAGGCATTATTGAATGTATGTTATCTCTTTCCCAAAGTAAGTGAAGAAGTGTAACATGCAACGGAAGTATCCAAGTATATTTCGTTCATTTCAGAAAAAAAGGAAAAACAATTTTGAAAATACCCAGTTTTTATCAAATATGTGTCTTTAATTTATTCCATTATGTAAAATCTTTAACACTAGAGCCGCGGCGACGGGTCATTTTGACCCGTTTCATATGGAGAGATGTCGATTCGAACCAGAAAACTCTTAATAAAATAAGCTAAATATGTGCTGAGCAAAAATATTTTCAATAAATAACTTAAGTAGTTTTAAATCAAAATTACGGTGTGAAATATTTTGATAAAACTTGAATGAATTTTCCCGCGGTTCTAGTGTTAAAACATTAAAAATGTAGTCTACATAGTTTGAAGAACGACCGACATAGCAATTTTCTTAACCCTTTCTGGCACGGGCAAATTCTGTAAAAAACTGAGAAATTATCGACTGACACCGGAATTCGCAAACGAATTTTTAGATATTTTGAAATCCTTAATTAAGCTTTTATCGTAAGAGCAAAATTTTAGTAAAATATTACTGGCGCCATTTCCAAGTTCAGAATTAAAATTAGGTATCCCAGACCGCGCACAGTGTGCCGGAAAGGGTTAAGCAACTTTTAAAAATAATTTTGAAGAAAAAATAAATCAGGGAGTAATGAAATTATTTACTTTATTTATGAGTGATTTAGGAAATCCCAAATTTTCCATGATAGAGAAACGATGTTATATGCAGTGAAATAGAAAATTAAGTGTAACATGCAACGGAAGTTTGCAAGTATACTTCCATTATTTAAAAAACAACAACAAAAACAATTTCATACATACCCAATCTTCATCAAATGTATGTATTCAATATATTCTATAAGGAAAACCTCTAAAATATTTATAAAAAAATAGTCTGTCACATATTAATTATGCCTTTAGCACAAAAATAGCGTTGTATGTAGAATAACCCACACAGCAACATTCTTAAGCAAATTTTTTTAGTTAATTTTGAAAATAAAATAAATTAGGGAGTGGCGAGTTTATTTAATTTAGTTATGAGAGTTTTGAGAGATCCCGAATTTTCAATGAACGATGTAATATGCAATGAAACAGTAATTGTGTTATTCCCCTACGCACATACAAAACAATGTAATAAATTATTAATTAAATAAAATAATTGCAGGGCTCCCAAATGGTCCGCGAACTGAACACCAATATTTTTTAATAGAAAACTTCATAGTAGGTTTCTACAGCATTTCTGCTAAAATTAACCTCCAAAGGCGGTTTCAGCGCAATTTGAAAGAAAAATATAAAAGAAAAATCTTTCTAAGAAAATATTGATGTTCAGTTGGCGGACCATTTGGGAGCCCTGTAATTGCATTTTACTACGATCTTGATCGTAAAAAACTTAAATAAATAAATAAAAAATAATATTTAATAGTATTTATCTTTTTAAGGCATTAATTGTAATGCATATTCACTTCACGCATAAAAATTAAGAAGTTAATTAAGTGATAGCCCATTATGAAAATGCCCTTATCTACATTTTTACCGATTTTTCGCTTTACAAAAAGAGAAATTATGTGGAAAAAAGGAATTAATTATGCCATTTAAATGAATTAAAATGTATTCTTAAGCGTAATTTAATATTCAGTTTAGCTGTATAAAACATCCATTTTTATAAATTTCATGCAAAATTTTGCGATTAAATACATTGTAAAGACTATTACGAAATAAAGGTATGTGGATCGCACAAAAAAGTGGCATTGCTGTAATAATTACGCCATTTGAAGAGAAAAATAAATGCGTATGCTTCTATAGAAGGAGCAGAGAACTAGGAATGCTTGTGATATTAATCAGATCCTACCAGATGCATGTTCGATAGCGTGGATCTACGTTAACCCATTAGTGCCTGGCGTCCCATTTTTGGAACAGTTTCAAAAAATTCAAGTAAACGCCTTTCACACCAGTAAAAAGGAGGAAAAATAAATACTTTCTTTCTCGAGACGAAGTCCTCGCTAAATTAAGATAAAAGTTATTCTTTCTTTTAAAGCGGCGGGAAAATGCAAAATTCGAATTTTAGCGAAGAAAATAATTCAGGCACAAACGGGTTAAGAGGCATCGCTCGAATCAAAGATGCCCCCAAACGGATCAACACACGTCGTGCACTTTTTACCAACGGAAAATGTAAGCGCTAGTGAAACCGATCGTTGAATGAAAAATGGGTATGGCGCGGAATGTAAGTCACTCGTATTGGTATTCTATAGGTGTACGGATTTTCGGAATGGAAGAAGCACTGAGGACAGGTCACCACGACCAAGTCAAGCACATGTGGTCGTCTTCCTCCAAGAAAATCCCTACACCATCGGAATACCGATCTACGCGATTTACACATTTTGCATCTGGTGATAGATTTCACTAAAAATAACATTTCGAACTATTAAAAATTGCACGACGACACATCGACACCATTCTGAGACATCCATGAGGCGAATGATGCTTTATAACGTCTCCCACACTACCACACACGCATATAACGGAATCTCACAATATCGCATCCATTCCCAGTACTCTACGCACTCTATTGGAACATGCGCAGTGATCATTTTTTTTTCAAATGGCACAGTTATTGCAGCAATGCCACTTTCATTTGGGCGATCTTCATATTGAAAATCGGGGACTTACTAGCTATGTTAAAGCTTTCGGGAACTGGTGTCCTTAATATGACGTCTTTTCATTTATTATAATTTTGACTTTAAGGTCTGTCTCAAAAGTTTAAGCCCAAGCATAAAATGTCTATTTTCAAATAATTATTAAAAGTTAGAATGAATAACATTTTTTATTTGCAGATTTTGCAACATTTTTTAAATAAATGGTATCAAAATTAGAAAAAAATAAATAAATTACACAATTATAAAAAATATAATAAAAAAATGTTAAAAAAACTGTCTCAAAAGGTTATGCACAATGTCAAAAACAATCAGATTTATAATTTTTACAGAACTTTTACTTACAAATTATTTTTCCGGGATTTCGGATTAATTCAAATAAACGTGTGTCCATAGAAATTATTAGTTTTTGTAGGGTTTCTGGTGGCAAAGAGTAAAATGATTTCTCATAGACCTCTTGCAGTTCTTCAATTGAGTCATACTGCTTTACATTACTGGCGTGTTAAAATACCCTATACATTCTCAATCAGGTTTAAGTCTGGACTTAAAGCTGGCCAGTCAAAAACTTTAACATTTTTTTGAGAAACCCAAAGTCCTTTTTAGAATGTGATACGTGGATTGAGGCATTGTATTGTTGAAAAGTTCACTCAGGATCCCCCACAATGTCACCGAATGGAAGCAAATGTTGGTTTACCGGCTGTTGATACTTTTTTGATATTTGTATTCCTTTTAGAAAAGCCAGAGAGGTCTGGCTATTGGATCCAAATGCCTCCAAAACCATAACATATTTACTGTTTTGCTGCCTGCTGAAAAATGCCTTTGGTTCCTTTCGAAAATCATTCCAATAGGCGTTCCAACCATCAGTGTCATCTAAGTTCCACTTTTTCTCATCGCTGTATAACACAATAAGCCATTTGTCTCCGTAGGACATGTGTTGTTTAGCCCAGTTCATTCTTACCTGTTTGTGCTGTAATTTGAGAGACAGTTTGCGAGCCATTTTCTTTAGTCTGATGTAATGACACTTTTTAATACGTCTATGTACATTGTACAGTGTCTTTGGACACCTGTACACGGAGATTATTTTTAATTTGCCGTATGGATATATTTCGTCTAG